>CM060427.1:132151721-133351721 GCA_030545235.1 Helianthus tuberosus | reverse complement strand
ATTCTCTTCTTACTTCGTTCGTATGAATGAATCGCACCATGCACATCCTTAAAATCATCAACCTAAGTGTTGTGTCTCCCGCCGCATCGCGTGGGTACTTTACTAGTACATACATATAAGTTTTATCATAAATGTATATACTTCACAACATACAAAATGTAAATACTATTATCGAATGTATATACTAAAAGAAAAATTATTTTTTCACTTTATGAATATACTAAAATAAATTATCAATCGACAAGTGTTAGTGGAAAATCGAATGTATATACTAAAAGAAAAATTATTTTTTCACTTTATGAACATACTAAAATAAATTACCAATCGACAAGGTTAATGAAAAACAAAAATAAAAATTTAAAAATCGGGTATATAGTTTGGGTAAACGGGTATGTGGTTTCGGGTAATCGGGTCGGGTATCACCTAATCCAATACCCGACCCATACCCGCGAAAATTTTTAAAACTAATCTCATACCCGGCCCAATATCCGTCGGGTATCGGGTATACCCGTCCCATTTGTGTCGGGTTTCGGGTATACCCGTCGGGCTCGGGTATTTTTGTCATCCCTAACTAAAATAAGTAGTGTGAAACAACGTCACTTGGAATTAACAATTCATTAAATCAATTATTGCACATTATAATTTATTCATCGAGTCAATAATTGCACATTATAATTTATTCATCGAGGATTACAGATCAGATGCATTTGGTGAACTGCTACAGATCAGATCTATTTAGTCAACGGGTTACCGATCAGATCTAATTCATTCACAAATTTTCTTGTTATACACAGTTTCCTCCATCACCAATCACCACAAACTAATTAACAATGGCTGAAACCATTGCAGCTGAAATCCTGAAAGCCGTTTTGAAAACCCTGGCCTCTGAAGCCTTCAACACGTATGATCGGTCCAAAGGAATTCATTCAGAGCTCAAGAAACTAGAGAGGATACTGACCAAGATCCAGTCTCTGCTTAATGATGCTTCTCAGAAGGAAACAACTGATGAAGCTGTTAAACAGTGGCTGAATGATCTCCAACACCTGGCTTACGACATAGATGACGTGCTTGATGATTTGGCAACCGAAGATACGCGTCGTAAGCTCGATCAGGAATCTGGAGCCATGACCAGCAAGGTAAGAAAGCTCATCCCAGCTAGTTTCACAAATTTATCACTAAGTCAAAGGATGCATCCCAAGTTAGATTATATAACCGCCAAATTTGAAGATCTAGAAAAGGAGAAGGATGGTCTAGGTTTGATTAATCTAAAAGATGAAAAACCGAAAAGACTTTATCAGACCTCTTTGTTAGATACATCTCGTATTGTTGGAAGGCAGGAGGAAATAAATGAATTGCTAGTGAAGCTATTTGAGAATGGGTCACGTACTCAGAACTTTAGCATCGTGCCCATAGTTGGTATGGGTGGGTTAGGGAAAACCACTCTAGCAAGAATTTTGTATGATGATGCGGAAGTTAAAAAGCACTTTGAACTCAAGGCTTGGGTAAGTGTCTCAGATCAGTTTGATATCTTTAATATAAGTAAAGTTATCTTACAATCTGTGAAAGAGGAAGGCAAGGAATTCACAGATCAAAATCTCCTTCAAGTTGCTCTAAAAAATCAACTTAAGGAGAAAAGATTTTTGATAGTATTAGATGATGTTTGGAGTGAGAGTCATGAGGACTGGCAGACCCTAGTGAGCCCATTTAAAGAGTGTGCCCCTGGAAGTAAAATTATAATGACTACTCGAAAGATGCAATTGCTCACAAAGTTGGGTTATGTTCATCTAAACCATGTGCAGACTCTGTCACATGATGATGCTGTTTCCTTATTTGCCCAACATGCGTTGGGTGCAGATAACTTTGATTCACATCCAGTTTTAAAACAATATGGTGAAGGCATTGTGGAAAAATGTGATGGCTTACCTTTGGCTTTAACAGTACTTGGAAGGTCATTCAGAACAAAGAATGAAGAAGAAGAGTGGAAGGAGGTGTTGAATAATGAGATTTGGAGGTTGGGAAAAAAAGATGAGATTGTCCCAGCTCTTAGACTGAGCTACAATGATCTTTCTGCATGTTTGAAGCAGTTGTTTGCATACTGCTCCTTGTTCCCCAAGGACTATATGTTTGACAAAGACGATTTGATTTTACTTTGGATGGCGGAAGGTTTTTTGAACACGTCATCTTCAAACAAGTCAATGGAACGGTTAGGTGTGGAGTATTTTGAAGAGTTGTTGTCAAGGTCATTGTTTCAACATGCACCTAACAACAATTCTTTGTTTGTGATGCATGACTTGCTGAATGATTTGGCTACGTCTGTTGCTGGAGAATTCTTTTTAAGATTAGACATTGAGAAGGTGAAGGATTTTAGGAAGGAAGCCTTGGAAAAGTACCGCCATATGTCATTTGTTCGTGAGGAATATGAAGCTTACTCGAAGTTGAAGCCCATCAAAAGTGCTACAAGTTTGAGAACTGTCTTAGCAATGTCCGTTGAACTGGAAGATAGTTGGGGAGAGTTCTACTTATCTGGTAAGATTCTGGTTGACTTACTTCCGAAGTTACCACTTTTAAGGGTTCTAAGTTTAAGTGGTTACTTCATTAGCGAGGTACCAGAGACCATTGGCAGTTTGAAGCACCTGCGGTACCTTAATTTATCTCGTACTTTAATCACATGTCTACCAGAACATGTCGGCAATCTCTACAATTTACAATCATTAATCCTTTATAGATGTAACAGTCTAAATATGTTGCCCATAAACTTCTCAACGCTTAAAAACTTGCGGCATCTGGATATTAGGGATACTCCTCTTTTGAGTAAGATGCCCTTAGGGATTGGCAAGCTGAAAAGCTTACAAACTCTCTCCAAGATCATTATCGGAGGAGATAATGGCCTAGCAATAACCGAGCTTAAAGACCTCACAAATCTTCATGGGAAGACTCACATCAAGGGGCTAGAAAAGGTGGAAATAGCGATGCATGCATCTGAGGCAAACTTATCGCAAAAAAAGCTAAGCGGTTTAGAACTAGAATGGAGTGACGTGTTTAATGATTCTAGAAAGGAATCTCTTGAAAAGGAGGTCCTCGATGTGTTGAAGCCTCATAGTGATAGTTTGATAAAGCTTGGAATAGTGTCATATGCAGGTTTGGAGTTTCCAAATTGGGTTGGGGATACACGGTATCTTAATCTGATTAGCGTGTCTCTACGTGGCTGTAAAAACTGTATATCTTTACCACCACTTGGGCAGTTGCGCTCACTTAAGGACTTGTTTATTGAAGACATGGATGAGGTGAAAGCTATGGGTTCAGAGTTAGTAGGGACAGGTCTTTCATTCCCTTCACTGGAAGTTCTTAAATTAAGAAATATGAAGAGGTTGGAAGTATGGTCAACTGATAGTGGGGTCGTGTTGTTTCCATGCCTTAAAAAGCTTGTTATTAGAGGTTGTCCTAATTTGGTTCAAGTGTCACCTGGAGCACTGCCCTTATTGAATAGTCTAGAAGTATCTGAATGTGATAGTGGTGTGTTGAGAAAGCTGGTTCAAGTTGCTTCATCAGTCAAGGAGTTGAGAATAGAATCTATGTTTGGGCTTAGTGATGTGGTGTGGAGAGGTGTTATTGAGTATCTTGGAGGAGTTGAAGTCTTATCCATAATCAAATGTAACGAAATAAGATACTTGTGGGAATCAGAAGCAAAGGCGAGTAAGGTTCTCACAAAGTTAAGGAAGTTGTGTATTTCTAAATGTCAAAATATGGTGAGACCGGGTGAGAAAGAGGAGGATGATTGTGGGCGCAACCTCATAACAACTCTTAGGACGGTAACAATACAAAATTGTGAGAGTATGGAGCATTGTAGGTGTCCAAATAACACTGAGATTTTGCTCATCAGTGATTGTACTTCCATTACATCTGCTTCATTCCCCACAACAGGAGAGCAGAAGTTGAAATCACTTGAAATTGATTCTTGTGAGAAACCATTAGAAAAGGAGTTTGGAGGAGATAACACTAGGGTTGTTATCAACAACACAAGCATCCCAAAGCTTCAACATGTAGTGTTAGTGGCCTTGCCAAATCTGACAACAATCATTGAATTGAGTCACTTTATTCACCTCACCAACCTGGTAATTTTCGCTTGTCCAAATATGGAGTCATTTCCAGATCACGAGTTGCCTAATCTCACCTCCTTAACATCTCTGCATATAATTGCTTGCCGAAGTACAGATGCTTCCTTTCCTTGTGGGAATTGGCCTCCCAATCTGCAAACCCTTTCCATAGGGGGGTTGAAGAAGCCCATCTCAGAGTGGGGACCACAGAATTTCCCAACCTCACTTGTCAGACTAGGGTTACACTGTGGAGAGTCAGAAGAAGATGATGTGAGTAGGTGTAGTCAGTTGTCTCCTCTTCTTCCTTCATCTCTTACTTCTCTTTGGTTAATTGACTTTAAGAAACTGAAATCAGTTTCAGTGGGACTCCAACACCTCACCTCCCTCCAACATCTCGTTTTAGGGGGCTGCCCAAAGATGAAGCATCTACCAGACATTCTGCTGCCTTCACTTTTAAGTTTAGAGATTGTTGAATGCCCAAAGCTAGAAGGAAGGTGCAGTAGAAGAGGCTCCTATTGGTCCCGCATCTCTCATATCCCCTGCATCAGAAGAAACACAGAAAGCTTTTCTTCTTTAATGTTCCCAAAAGATTGTAAGTACTATTTCAATAAAAGTACATTATTACTTCAATAAAATAGTATGTGCTTGAATATCAACTTAAACCCATCACAGCCTGTTTAAATGCAAATGGGTCAACTGGGCGGGTTTTTCATTGAACTGGTGGCTCTTTACACGATTTTATATATCTGCAAAATTAAATTGTTGTGAAAAGAAAATTTATTGTCTTTTTATGTTTACAGTCGAAACTGACAATATTTGTATTGAATTGATGTCAACAGAATTCAGTTGTCTTGTACTTGATCTTCATTTGGTAACTCTGGTGCTTTGGTCAAACTGACCTGAAATTTATTAAATAAAGTAATCATCATGGTCAGCGGTTTGATATATTCAAATATTAACAGCAATATTTTTCGTGTCTATCATTGTTACATAGATTCACTCAAATCAAAGATGAATATAGAGCAATATCATGATATGTTTATGAGCTTTAGAGGCCTATGACTAATCAACAAAACTGACAGTATTTCGCTAAACATCGTTCACTAAATGGCACTTTTCTAGTAGTGATACTGTTATAATTGAAGCCAACTTAGTCTGAGATAATTGAAGCCAAGTGTTAGAATAGGCCTGCATTATTTCACAATCCCATCACTTGTGAGCCTCTTATTCATCTAGATTTCCAAAGTAAAGTAATGCTGTCAAGCAAATGTGCTTCTATATAGTAACTATTTTTTTATTATTATTTTCGTTTTTTGGTAAGATTATTTGTTGGTACCGCATCTTAGGTCTGGTTGGTTGGATACATAACGCAGGTCAACCGTGATCTAAATCGATGACGGCTAACCATATCAGATGTACAGTTCACTGACTCGTTTGTTTTGTCTCCATTTCAGTAAGAGAACGGATGTTCTGAATCAGCTCAAATCTGAATCACAGGATTTCAAAGAAATTAATGAGATTGAAGGTAAGCATACGTATACGCATAATTGATACTAAATGAACTTGCTTAATGATTTTCTTTCTTTTTTTAATAAACTTATAGAGAAATCCTTCTCTTATGACTTGCCAAAACCGACATGCAGAGAAGAACGAGCTTCGTGGAGAAAAACTTGTTTTGAAGACGGAAAAAGCAAAAATGGAGCCGCAGGTCAAATCCATGATGCCTGGATTTAAGACACCACATCCGGCTGCATGTCAGGCTGAAGGAACCAAGATGCCCGTTTTTCCAGGCAGTATTTACCACAAACAACGTGTGATACATCTCATGATCATGAGCTCTGGCCACCTGCTGCTTAATAACCAAACCAATGAGAAAATTGTTACCTCATTGTCGTTTTTAAATAGAAATGCTTAGTTGGATTTTTGCGTTATACTCACTCTTTACTTCTGCCATTATGCTTTTTAGAGACAAATAGAGCTCTTTGTTGGATATAAATAAAAAAAAAGCCGTCCTTTAATCTTTTTATCCTATTGTAGTTTGAATCTATCTTCATAATATGTATATGCTTCATTTCCTCGTGGGTATCTTTGTATGACTGAACTGTAACACTATTATTTCAATAAAGTGCAAAAGATAGTATGAGTGATTATGTTCAAATCAAGAATCACTTCAATAAGATTATCTACCTATGGTTGTACTTGTAACTGTTGTCACATACAATTTATATCCTCTTGATGCTTTCAAAGGTATAGATAATATATGCAAGAAATCCATTCAGATTCTTAATACTAATGCCCATCATGGAGGATTTTGGCAGAATAATCACTAGTCAATATAAAATATCGACTGTTAATATATGGAATGCTAATGACTATCTTCAAGTATAAAAAGAAAAAAAGTTAGCGATAGAGAAATTATCATGTTCCATATTAATCTAAGAGTTATGTTGTTCAGAATTGTGTATTTCAAGCATATATTTTTCAAGATTTAAACATGCGTGGTTGCAAATTGCGGATAATAATTGTTAAGATACTAATCCAAAAAAACATGAAGCTTTGCTACAAGCTTAATTAAAACGTAAAATGTTTTAGAAGAACATGCCCATCAAGTTTGATAAGAGTTGAAGATGATATACCTTATATAAGAAGATTAAATAGCAGCCAAGGTTACCGAGTACGATAATGTTTTTATTTTATTTTTTTAAATTAAGAGGCATGTTTTGTATAAATATGGAGGTGCTCGCAGTCTGATTTTAAGTGTTTTTAGGTTAAACTGTGAATAAATTACTTGAAAACATAAAAGTTAAAAAAATATTAAACCCAATAAAAGTTACTTAGCCCAGTTATACATCAATTAATCCTAGTATATAAACCAAATATTATATTTAATAATATTCACGTTTTACCCTGGTATATAAAAACTAGATATATATGTAATTTAATAGTCAGGTTTTATACCCATGGCTTTATAGCCTAGTGGTATCTTAGGGGTGAGATAAGACTTTGAACCAATATGCCCTGGGTTCGATTCTCACAAGGGGGTTTTTCCCATATTTATTGGGTTTCCTCCTGAATTGGTGTATAGGCATTATGCTTAGTGGAGATGGATATGATCGGGTGGATCCGCTGGTGGCACGATAATACTCCAGTGGCCGTCAGTGATCCAAATTTGCCGTTCAAAAAAAAAAAAATAGTCAGGTTTTATGGTCTGGTTCGATATATATGTAATCTAATCGTCACATTTTATAGTATGGTTTTATACTTCCAGTTTTCGATATAAATTGTAAACCAAACTATTTACTATGGTTTGAGATTATTAAAACCAACCATTAAATGTTTTAGAAAGAAATTACCGTTTTTAAAAAAAATACCAAATTATTAAAACTAACCACTAAATGTTTTAAAAAGAAATTACCGTTTTCAGAAAAACTAGTTGATTTTCCGAACCGCGCGTTGCGGCGGGGACCCAATGACTGCAAAACGCGTGTCAGCAACAGCAAGCAGATACCGAATATCAAAACATAAATAAAAATGATGTGGCAAGGATAATCACTCCGTCCTAAAAAAACAATTTTAAATAACCTAATATCTAATAATAATAATAATAATAATAATAATAAGACCCACACGTCCTACACGTTGAAAATTCGGTTGTTTTCAGTTCAGTTATTACGGTGCTAACACGTTAAAATATGGATGAGCTTGGTACCGGTAACGGCACTGAAAGTACCGATCCGGAAAATCATCGAAATTGGGTACCGGCACCGAAAATGCTCGGTACAATACGGTATGGTATTTGAAGGTAAAAATCAATAAATACAGGTATGGTGCTAGACCGGTGTCGAACCGAAAGTAACGATTCTAAAAACGCCAAAAGGTGGGTACCAAATTGGTACCGAAAATGATTAGGTATAGTAAATTTGGTACCGTACGATATCGGTTTGATTACAGGATTCGATACGATTTACTCATCAATAATATAAATATATCCAAGTTATTTTTACATGCTACAATTCATTCATTACAGAAAAAGACAAAAAAGAAAGCAAAATAAGTTGTTGTGTATATGAAACCTCATTCAAACGAAATACAGTTTACTTACTGTGTGTATGAAAAGTAAACTAAACGGTGCAATTACTTGCATTTCTACGTTGCTACAGGATTTGATAAGTTCGGTACTAACTGGTACCGAAAATACTGTCACCGAAATCACCAAAAGTGGGTACCGGTACCGAAAATACACCCGATTTGGTAAATTTGATATCGATACCGATATCCAATACCATTTGCTAATCTCTTAGTGAAATTACTATTCATTCAATTGTATTTTTAATATATAGGTAATACCAAAAAAAATACTAAACCGTAAACTATATATTCAATGTAGTTTGAGATTAATAAAACCAATCAGAAAAAAATTACCATTTTTAGAAAATAAAATACCATAAAATTAAACCAATGACCAGTTTAGACCAATTTATTTTAACCAACACCAAAAAAAACATGAACATTTTAAATGAATACTGTGATTTATTTTTTTGCTTTTGAAATACTTTTTAAAAATAGAGGGTCGGCCAAAAGGGAGCCAACCCTATAAATTTCCAGAAATTATGTCAGCCATATGTCTTGATAGCCATACAGCACTCACCTTTCAATGGGCAAGCGTGGCATATTTAGCCAACCGACCCTTTTAATTTTCAAACATCACCCTCCTCATACACTTATACTCAACTCCACTCTACCATATTCTTACACCCCACCGATGTGGGACAACCAACTCAAAAACAAAATCACATTTTCACTCTCATTTTTTCAATCATATCATTTAAAGGATCAAACTACAACATCAATCTGCCAGTGTTTCAAATTTAATCGAAAAAAGTCAGTGAGTAGTGTACGGTTAATAACATGAACGGATCGCGTTTTTAATTTCTAGGAGTTTATGTAACACATTGGTTGTGCTTGAAGATAATAAGAGTCCTTGTATTTTCTGCCTCCCGCTATATGAATGCCGTTTTTAATCCAGTCTTCTCGATGTATCCAAGCGTCACGGCCATAATCGATTACACCCAGTATCTGCATGAACAAAAGGCAATCGTTAAGGGTTTAGTTACGTTCGTTTGTACTAGAGGTGGCAAAATGGGTGGGTCGAGCACGTTGGGTAGCGTGTTAAAACAGGTATTTTTTTATGTGGTTCATGTAGGGTTGGCCCGCAAACATTTTTATTCCAAATAAATAATTAAATAATTAATGCATTAGATATTTAAATAACTTACGGCTCCGCCTCGCCATGCCACAAACAACGGATTGGTCCTTGATTGCAATACCTATTCAAGAAATTCAAATTCGGCATAAAAAATATGATATATATAACCCTTTGAAAGAAGACATGAGATCAAGAATCCAAGTTTTATAACAATATAAATCTATACTTGTACAGAGCTTTAATTCAAAGAGGAAATACAGTTGATCATAATTTTCAGGAAGTAAAACTAACCTCAACAGTATCAATTGCTTCATTTGAGGGAATAGCATGTAAAACTCTGAAAATGATAGTCAAGAAACATACTTCAACAATTCTGTAAAATGGATATAAGTGTTTTGGAATAGGGCTGTAATTAAGCGGAGCCAGGCTGGGCTCGAGCTTGAACTTAAACGAGCCAGCTCGGCTCGGCTCGATTATTTTGTCGAGCTCGAGCTCGGCTAGTAGAAACTTCGAGCCAACTCGATCCCAATCGAGTCAAGCCGGCTCGTTAATTTTTTTTTTTTTTGCAAATATTGATATCATAAAAAAAATTAACACACATTTCTAAATTAAATATATATACACACCTATGTTGTCAAAAACGCAAAAAGCGTGCGCCTAGGCGCTCGGGCGCAGCGAGGCGCACCTATAGCGCCTGGTGGCAGCCTAGGCGCAAAAATGGGTTTTTTTGAAAAAAACGCAGCTGAGGCGCAAAAAGGCGCAAAAACAAGTGCTGAGGCGCAGCGCATAAGCAGAAAACAAAACGCACGCACAAAAAAAACCGAAACTGAGTGCGTGCAAAAACCTGCCTCACGCGGGCTCAGGTTTTCGGAGCTGCATTCGTGTGCGGGCACGCACGAGTTCAACCAAATTCCAGCTCAGAAACTCATTTTTGCACCCCCCCCACCCCCTGCGCGCGGGTAGGACTTGTGGTAAAACATGTCATAAAGCTACAATGGAGTAGTACAAGCTTTACCTTATAAACAACCACTCACTTTGTTCCCACACCAATGTGGGACAAAGTATTTACCACCTTTTGAGACTTTTATTCACACACCCAAAACTTACAACATATAAGTCCTAAACTTTTGCTACCAACTATTAGCTACATGATCTTAAATGACATAGATAATAGTTTTTTTTTAATTTTATATGTGCAATCTTATTTATTTTCAAAGCATAACATATTTTTTATATTTTTTTCTCTATGTGCGCTTTTCTTAAAAAAGCCCACGCTTTTTTTGCGCCGTGCGCCTAGGCTCCGGGCGAGGCCGATGCGCCTCGCCTGCGCCTTGCGTCTTTGACAACATAGATACACACACACATACGAGCCATCAAGTCGCGCTACGAGTTGAGCCATCAAGCCGAGCACCCCTGGCTCGAGCTCAGCTCGATTACAAAATGAGCTGGCTCGGCTCGGCTCGAAACAAAATGAGATTTTTTCAAGCTATTTTTGAGCGAGACTTGAGCCGCGAGCTTTTTAAACACTCCTATTTTTTGAATGGGAATAAATCGCCCATAAACGATGGAGATTTCTGTTATGTTTTTATTTATTTATTTATTTTTTTTTGTAAAATCAGTCGATCAAACATTAACATAAAAACTGGTAAAGTACTAAAATCTTGAGAATAGAAAGCAAAGATTTCAAACCTCTCCTCCACAGCCGAAATAAGACCCGCTGTCAAAGCGACTCCACCAATCTACAATATTAAAAATCGTCATTTCTTCAAAGCTCACTGGAAATTAATTTTAGTTTTAATAAAATCCTCACAAATTACACTTGAAACTCACCAGCTGCATGCTACAAAACAACTTTCTCTGTAAATCTATACGCCCTATCAATCCGATATCGAAAGAAAAGTGAGCAAATATATAACAAGGTGTGACGCGTATTAGCAAAATCAGTGGTTTATTTACCTGTTGAAAGGATACTCTTTGTAATGGCGTCTGCAAGCCCGATATTATCTTCTTTCTTCTGCTGATTTGACATATACGGATAATTATCCCACATTTGTAATGGATTATTTATGCCTGAATATAAGCCGTCTGATACATCAGGTCTCCGGGGGAAGTCAATATGCCAGGTGTCTTCTAGCATATCTTCATAATCTTTAAACCTATACAAGAACTTTTGGATGAAGACAGCCGCGAATTGAGATACGGTCAATATAAGCGACTTTTTTGTACGGGTTGAAACAGGTTGACCCGAAACTCATTTTGTCCAGATTTTTGCTTTTTTAATTGTAAAGAGAATGGAAAGGAAAAAGATTGTATTGATTGAATGTATTTTTGTACAAGTAATGGGTCTCTCTATATATAGGAAGAGAGAGGGACTAACAAATAAATATAAATAACATACTAGGGCCTAAACTAACTAATTAATGCAACTAACACTCCTCCTCAAGTTGGAGCATAGATGTTAAGCATGCCCAACTTGCTACATATGAAATCTATTTGAACCTTCCGGAGTGGTTTTGTGAAGATATCCGCTAGTTGGAATTCTGTTTTAACATGAATTGGTTGAATAGACGGAGGATCCTTTTGAGTGCCCACTATCCGATCTCTGATTAGGTGACAATCAACCTCAATGTGTTTAATTCTCTCATGAAATACTTGATTTTTGGCTATATGTATAGCTGATTGATTATCACAGTACAATCGCATTAAGTCATCAGAGGTAACCCCGAGTTCCCTGAGAAGGCGACGAACCCATATCATTTCTGATGTAACATCTGCCATAGCTCTGTATTCTGATTCGGCACTCGATCTGGATACGGTATGTTGTTTCTTACTCTTCCAAGACACAAGATTTCCTCTAACAAAGACACAATACCCGGTAGTGGACCGTCGTGAAATAGGACATCCTGCCCAGTCTGCATCTGAGAATCCAGATATACGTCCATCTCCATCTTCTGTAAAAGCACCTACGCGGCAATGACCCTGATCAGAGTATAAGATCGCTGGAAAAAGTGCCGGATCTAAGAAAGGGTGTGACGGGTTGTGGTGGTTTCGGGTGTTTGAGCAAATTTGATGTGAGCTGAAGTAATGGGTGTGTTTGAACGGATCTGGAACGGGTTTTTAGGACAGAACTGGTGGTGACCGGAAATGGTATGAAAGAGAAAATCCGTTTCTGATGTGGAAGGTCAGACTAAGCTGCAACCACAGAGCATACTACGAACTTTCTAAACTGAGAGCCGGAAATGGTCACCCGAATGAGGATATTCTTGAGCTAAGACACCTTTAGCTCTGATACCATGTAAAGAGAATGGAAAGGAAAAAGATTGTATTGATTGAATGTATTTTTGTACAAGTAATGGGTCTCTCTATATATAGGAAGAGAGAGGGACTAACAAATAAATATAAATAACATACTAGGGCCTAAACTAACTAATTAATGCAACTAACATTAATAATCAACATGTCAAATATGATTTGAAAATTTATATTACTATAACAATACTTATCTAGCCTTTGAAGGGTAGAAAAATGATTCCAGAGGTTTCATGCATGAAAAATAAAGAGTAAAATGCCATTTCCGTCCCTAAGGTTTGGCCAGTTTTGCGACTTTCCGCATCTGGATCCAAAAGGTTTGTTAACTCCATCCATTTTTCTCCGTTAAGTCAGGGGTATTTCTGTCTTTTTTGTTAAGTTAAAGAGAAGTTCGGTCTTTTTCAGGGGTATTCGGTCTTTTTACATAAAGTGAAAAACACCGAAATGCCCTTTAAGTTAGCCAAAAAGACGAAAATACCCCTGACTTAACGGAGAAAAAATGGATAGAGTTAACAAACCTTTTGCATCCAGATGCAGAAAAACAAACCTTTGGACGAAAGTCGCAAAACTGGCCAAACCTCAGGGACGAAAATGACATTTTACTCAAAAATAAACTAATGATGACTTTCAATCCATTTGACCTGTTAGAGATAAAACACAACCAGGTAGTTCGAAATTTTGACTTTTAGTTATTTTTTAAATATAAAAACCACATGAAATTGTCGTTAGCACTCACCAAGAACGAGGTGGTGGAGGATAGACATCTGGAACCAAAAGCGTAGGATAGAAAAGACCCATAGGCGCCACCTAAATAATAGATTATGAAAAATTAGTTGCAGTTTAAGAGTCATAACATTGTTAAACCTAAAATTCTATATTAAAACCGTCAAGAGTCCTGCATAAATAAGTTAATTTTGTTGATTACAGATTTTCCCTACAGCTTTAACTGCGATGTTTTAAATGAATCTAACTACTATGAACTTGATGCAAAATATGGCATATGAATCTTCTAAGAAAAAACACAGGCAGTGTAGATATGAGTTTGTACATGTCAAATAAAATTGAGATTTAAGATTATAATCCATACGTTAAGAGCAGTTAGCCTTGTCTTATGAGATCCAGGTGGCAAACCATCTTCATATGAATGAACCAACCCGACAGCTTCAACTTCCCCCTCCTGCTCAAAGGAAAAAGATAAAGACAAATGCTCATACTAATCTAAAAGTCAAAGAAAGAAACCAAGTATAAGGGTATAGTGGTCATTTCACAATGACTTAACAATTTTTTTAATGTCAGTGAAAAGGACCAGTGTTGATGATGGGTGCATAGTGAAGACCATATATGTAATTTCTTCAAATAAAGGACCAAACTTGCAATATGGACGTACCACAGTGACCACTTGTGTAATTTACTCTAAAATATATAAAGTTAATATTTTAACAATACACTTTAAGACGTTAACAGAGCCGTTATATGATCTCACATAAATCTGGCAGTAAGATTCTTTGAGCCTATTCAGCATCAGCAAATCTATCGGTTTAGCAAGCGCATCCGTACGAATAGGCGGCCATGTCTGATGATGTCTTTGAGTCCACAAAAGGCATCTTGATACATCCTGACATGATTAAACAGATCATTATGTAAAATTGAGTCAAAGTCAACACCTCTGACACACACACACACCCAAAGGAATATAAACTGATCAGGAAGACTATTGAGTAGTGTCTGAGTAATGAAATTCACACCTCTCCGCCAAAACGTAACGTCATTTGTGTATGAGGAAGAGCAACTCCGTCCTAACAAGATAAATAACATAAGATGTTCGGTTTAAAAATTTATTATCGCTGATTGATAGTAGACGTTAAGATCACCTCGACACAAATAACTGAAGTGACCTGAGCACCAATATTCACAACACATGCTGTTGATAATCCATTTCCAAACACTGCAGCAAGACCTTCCTGCATTTATAAGAAATCCTGTTCGGTTACCATCTAGGCATCTATAATATCATAAATTATAGTTTCATTAATTTCTATTTTTACAAAATATTACTTGAAATGTAACATGTAAAAGAATATATAACAATGAATTCTCACTTGATGGACTACTGCTGAACTAAACCGCAAGTCATGTAATACGATAGATAATATCTCCTTGATTTCTGAATAAAGTTATATAGCAAAAGATGAGTTATCTTGTATCCAAACGACTGAAATAAAATAGTAACACGAGTTACCTCGATTATCAAATGTTTCAGGCACTACTATAAGAGCAGAATACATATTTCTCTCACTATGAGGGATATGTAGTTTATCGATCAATATCCAGTCCCAGATGGCTTGTATATCTTCAAGTACCTACCAACGAATTGTAAAAAAATTCTTGAATATCTTTCTTTAAAGAGTAAAATGTCATTTTCGTCCCTAAGTTTGGCCAGTTTTGCGACTTTCGTCCAAAGGTTTGTTTTTATGCATTTGGATCCAAAAGGTTTGAAATCTTGCCATTTTCATCCGGCTCATTTGCACCATCCATTTTTCTCCGTTAAGTCAGGGGTATTTTCGTCCTTCTTATTTAGTAAGGGTATCTTGAATACTTGTACATTATGCTAAATGCTTGTACATAAAATGAAAAAGACTGAATTGCCCTTTAAGTTAACAAAAAAGACGAAAATACCCCTGATTTGGTTTAAAATATCCCCATATTTGGTTCTTCGGACGCCGTTGAAACCCTAGATCGAAATGGATCGTCGCCTACATCTGTTTCTCAGTTTCTCTACATACATCAACCTAGCTACTTTTTCTCTCTCTCTTCAAACAAACACAATTTTCTCTTTCTAAATCCTTATGTGGAGATGGAACGACGGTGGGGCTTGGTTGCGGAAGAGCTGTGGTTGGTCAGAGGTTGGAGAAGAAGGTGAGCTCGGGTTTAGTGGTGGAGGGCAAGCGGTGGTTGGTTGGAGGTTGGAACGGATGTATAAAGTGTAAGCGTATATCACAATATATGGTGTGATAAGAAAATAGTTTTGATAAGTGTATTTGTATAACAGTTGGGAGTTCAACAAGAAAATATCACAAAATATGGTTTTTGGATAACAGTTGGGAGTTCATTCTTTGTAACACGAATATTTGGTGTGTTCATTCTCTGCTTCTTTCAATATGATAACACTTGATTTCTCTACTGGTGGGGCTGGGTGAGGCACATCAGAACGACAGGAGTGGCGGATTAAGAGGCTCCGGTGTCTTGCCGGAGCATAAATATTTTTGGTCTGCAACATTATTTTTAATGGGGTTTACTTTGGTTCATAGACAGGGTTGAACTTTGATGGTGGTTGTTGTGACTAGGGGATTAAAGAGTAACACAAGTTTATTTTATTTTTTGGTTCAAAAGTTTAAGAACTTACACAAATAGTCCCTAAGATGGTAAAAAGACGAATTTACCCTCATGTGCATTGCACATGACTGGATCTAACTGAAAAATTTAATCAGGTTAGGGCCAAAGGACCTAGAGTGTATGAGTTTTTCAAATAAAGGATTGTGACTGTAATTATTGAAGTTAAAGGTCATTCATTGCAATACGATACAAACATAAAGGACGAAAAATGTAATTTATCCAAATAACAAAAATGATTATTTTTTTTCAGTATCGAAATTGGTAGTGGTATGAAAAAAGAAAGTACCTGTTGCATGGGATAATATTGAGAAATATTAAGATGGCCTCTGCGTATAGGACGTCTTAAACAATACGGTTCGGTTGGAGAGATACGCATAGCTTCTTCACCACATATGTACTCTTTGTACTTCAATTCACTAGTATGCGGCTTATCCCCATCGTTACTTTCATGTGGGCCCGGGAACTCGATAGTTTCATGTTCACGTGATGAACTTTCTGTTACATTTCAACATAGCTACTTAAAGAGGGTATGGCATAAGTAAGAAGGTATCAAGCTGTAACTTTCAAAACATGCATTTGACAAGGGGTATAAACGTCTTTTTGCTGACTTCTTTTAAGGTTAAAGAACTGAATTACATTTTCAGCAAAACTGTTTTACGTTTCGTTACCAGGTGCCGTAGATGCCTCTTTACTTTGACTTTTTTGGAACACATCGGTCCACGGAAACACAGTCTCTTTCTTACTGTTTTGTTGCGATAATACATCAACACGACCCATCTGTAAAGAATCAATTTCATTGTTAACTTTGACATAAAAAGTGTAGAATGTTATATAGATCAAATACAATAAGAAAATGTAGAAAAAAAAAAAGAATAACACATGAAAAATTAATTACCTTTCGTGGGTGAGAGTTGTTTACGACCTCTTCATCGAGAAATGGTATCTTCAACAAGGATGCAATCTACAATATATTCGAAAGATAAAAAAGACATATGCAAGCGCATGAATCGGATATGAAAAAGGGGCTGAGAAATATATGTATCACTTACAATGTCATACGCTTTCTCCCTTTCTACATGTTGAGCTGTTGTAACTTGAGAATTCAGCATCTGTTAAATCCACAACAAATTTCAACAAAATCTATGTATATTTGCTTTGTTAGTTGCAGATCCTTGTGTTAATTTACAGTATGACCCATGTTTTCTTCTATGAGTTATATTGATTGTCTCCTACAAAATGTAATTTAACTTAAATGCATAATTGTCTACCTGATCTTGCACATTTCGTCTGGGCGATTCATTAGCTCCGGTCATACGCCTTGCAATGCAATGAGGAATATTAAAGGGGGCATCCTGTTGAGCCAACCCAATTCGTATATTCGCAGACCCTAAATTAAAGCAACTTTAATAACATGAACAACTTTCAACACTTGTTATCCCTCAAGTCCATAAACACAAACTAAAAGATATAATTTAGACTTCAAATTCTGTTTTTTTTTTATTAAAGTCTATTTTATTTAAACAGACCAAAGTTCTAAAACATCAAAATCATAGGCAAACGGGGAGCAAACTGCACAGCATATTTAGATCACAAATATAAGCAACACTAAAATTAATTAAATTAAATTAAACACTACCAACAGGATCTAACAAACTTTATCATTTCAAAATTTCTACCTACCTTTTTTTTTTCAAAACCCTTCATTTATTTCACTCATACTTGCCAAGTTAGTAGACGGGCAACAAGCTGCGTCGCTACCCCTTCCTGAATTGCAAACCCTAATCAACCAAAGACAAAACCCCGTCCCCCTGAGCCTGAGCAATTGTTTTATCCCAATTAGGGTTTAGGGACTTAATTACAATTGTATCCCAATTGTGTATAGGTTAGGGTTTAGAAATGCAATCACCTGGATTGATTACGACAAGATTGGAGCCTCGGTCGCCGAAGAGGTGTGAGGGGATTACTGATTTGGAGTAATCCTGCATACAAAAGGAGTAATTGAGATTGATTGATGACTCTTGTAAATTGGAAAACTATATGCGTTATGAGAAGTAATAATTGAAAGAATGTAGAAAGGTGGGTGGTTTTCGTTTACCATTGGGAGATTGAAGTTACCGAATTGCCCTTTAAGTTAACAAAAAAGATGAAAATACCCCTATCTTAACGGAGAAAAAAGGACGGAGTTAACGAGCCGGATGAAAATGGCAAGATTTCAAACCTTTTGGATCCAGATGCGGAAAAACAAACCTTTGGACGAAAGTCGCAAAACTGGCCAAACCTCAGGGACAAAAATGGCTTTTTACTCTTCTTTAAAAGAATATGATCATACACTGATACAACCACTCAAGACAATGCCAAAGAAATAACAAAATGATTATTTTTTTTCATTATCAAAATTGCTAGTGGTATGAAAAAAGAAAGTACCTGTTGCATGGGATAATATTGAGAAATATTAAGATGGCCTCTGCGTATAGGACGTCTTAAACAATACGGTTCGGTTGGAGAGATACGCATAGCTTCTTCACCACATATGTACTCTTCATACTTGTAGTCACTTGTCTGTGGCTTATCCCCATCGTTACTTTCCTGTGGGCCCGGTGACTCGATAGTTTCCTGTTCACGTGATGAACTTTCTGTTACATTTCAACATAGCTACTTAAACAGTGTATAGCAGGGCATAATAAATAATCTTTTTTGTAAGTAAGACGGTATCAAGTTGTAACTTTCAATCTAAAAGAGATAAGGGGTATAAACGTCTTTTTTGCTGACTTCTGTTAAGGTTAAATAACCGAATTACATTTTCGGACAAACCGTTTAATATTTCTTTACCTGGTTCTGTAGATGTCTCTTTACTTGGATTTTTCTGGAACACACGGAAACACAATTTCTTTCTTACTGTTTAGTTGAGATAATACATCAAGTAACACGACCCATCTGTAAAATAATCAATTTCATTGTTACCTTAAGACATACAAATCGAAGAATGTTATATGAGTCAAATACAATACTCAATAAAATGTAAAAAGGAAGAAAAGAATCACACACATGAAAAATAAATTACCTTTCGTGGGTGAGAGTTGTTTACCACCTCTTCATCGAGAAATGGTATCTTCAATAAGGATGCAATCTACGATATTTTTTAAAAATAAAAAAGATGTATTCAAGCACATGAATTGGATATGAAAAAAGGGGCTGATGTATCACTTACAATGTCATACGCTTTCTCCCTTTCTACATGTTGAGCTGTTGTAACTTGAGAATTTAGCATCTGGAAAAGTCACAACAAAAATTAACAAGATTTATGTATATTTGTTTTGTGAGTTATACGTTTCTGGTCAAATGAGTGTCATCACTAACAAGTCAAAACGAACATGATACAAGCTTTGTTAGTTGCAGATTCTTGTGTTGATTTACAATACGACCCTTGTTTTATTCTACAAGTTATATCGATTGTCTCTGACAAAATACAGTTTAACTTAAATGCATAAATGTCTACCTGATCTTGCACATTTCGTCTGGGCGATTCATTAGCTCCGGTCATACGCCTTGCAAAACAATGAGGAATATTAAAGGGGCATCCTGTTGAGCCAGCCCAATTCGTATATTCGCAGACCTTAATATAAACCACCTTAAATAACATGAACAACTTTCAACACTTGTTATCCCTCAAGTCCATAAAAAACAGTAAAGAATACAATTTAGACTTCAAATTACCATTACTATTTAGACACATTTGGAACCCGTACCATTTCGAATCGAACCGTTTAGACGTGAAACGTTTCGACCCAAACCGTTTCGAATCGAACCGTTTCAATCCGAACCGTTTCAACGCGAACCTTTCGACCCGTACCGTTTCGACACGAACTGGTGGTTGTGGGTGCCGAGGTGACGGATTCCGATTCATTTGACAACCAAACACAACAAAAATGGAATTGAGATTCCAATTCCAACAATTTCCAATTCCAATTGGAATGTTTAAATTCCAAATCCAATTCCTTCAGATTCTAATTCCTATACAAATTCCAATTCCAATTCCAAATCATTCCATGAACCAAACGCCCCCTTAGGGTTTAAATTAGGGTTTAGAGACTTAATTACAATTGTGTAGAGATTAGGGTTTAGAAATGCAATCACCTGGATTGATGACGACAAGATTGGAGCCTCGGTCGCCGAAGAGGTGTGAGGGGATTATTGATTTGGAGTAATCCTGCATACAAAACGAGTAATTGAGATTGATTGATGACTCTTGTAAATTGGAAAACTAAAATATGAGGAGTAATAATTGAAAGATTGTAGAAAAGAGTGTGTTTTTCGTTTACCATTGGGAGATTAGAGTTAGCAGATCAGCAATCTGGGGAGGTGAAAAGGGACGTTGTATCAAGTTCTTGAAGATGAAGAAGTTCCGTTTGGTTGCAGTGTGTTTTTGAAAGCAGGCCCCTGTTTTTTTCTTTAGAGTTAATTGCCATTTTAGTCCCTGTGGTTTGGGCTATTTTTCCAATTTAGTCCAAATGTTTCATTTTTAACATCTGGATCCAAAAAGGTTTCATTGTTGCCATTTTGGTCCAACTGACTTAATTCCATCCATATCTGTTAAAGCTGCCAAGGACATTTTTGTTAGATATGGATGGAGTTAAGTCAGTTGGACCAAAATAGCAACGATGAAACATTTTTGGATCCAGATGTTAAAAATGAAACATTTGGACTAAACTAGCAAAATGGCCCAAACCACAGGGGCTAAAATGACAATTGACTCTTTTCTTTATTTAACTGCTAACAGATACCTCTAAAAATTTACTCTTGAGGTGCAATAGGGGTACTTAACCCATATAGCTACCCAAAAAGCTTGTGGCTCGGAGTTCGCTTAAAGCTCGTTTGAAAAAAGCTTGCTCGATATAGCTTGGTTTGAAACTGAGCTGAGCCGACTCGGTTAGAAAGTGAGCCTAGCTCGGCTCGTAACGAGCCAGATTGGCTCGCTTGGTAGATCGGTTCGGTTTAGCTCGGATTCTTTTACTTATAATAGATTTTCTTTTCATATAGAGTAAACTGTCATTTTGATCCCCGAGGTTTGGGCAGTTTTGCCACTTTAGCCCAAATCTCAAACTTTTTGCATCTGGGTCCCTGTGGTTTTAGTTTTATTACCATTTTGGTCCAAAAATAAATCAGATCTGATTTGGCTTATAAAATTCTCCTATTTTGTCCTTTTCCTCAAGGGGCAAAATGGTCATTCTATTATTTGTCTCATAAAAAATTAATATAAATATACATAATGTCTGCCCCATCTCTCTTCTCTCTACATCTCTCTCTACCCCATCTTTTTCTCTCTACCTCTCTCCACCATCATCAACAACCACCACCCTCCACCACTCTTCTCCACCAACCACCGCTACTTTCTCTACCAACCACCGCCGCCCTACATGCCACCACTGTTCTCTACGAACTTCTAAGTACTTGACCCCTAAACTTCATTGTTTCCTCTTTTCACCCCCTCTTCAGATCTAGGCTTGCAGATCTAAACAGGTGTCAGAAAGTTTAGGATTTTAGGTGTGGTGTAGGAGTCAATCGTCGGATTTTACCTCAAAAACCCTACCACACTACCAAACCATATCCCTTCCCCTCATCCCTCTCATATTTCTCTGTCTCTCATATTGGGGGGGGGGGGGGTGCAGGTGTTGGGTTTGTAATTGTGATCTTGTTGATTGCTAGATTTAAACAAGTGCGATTTTTGTTGGGTTTGTTGATTGCTAGATTTAAACAAGTGCGATTTTTGTTGGGTTTATAATTTTGATCTTGTTGATTGCTAGATTTTGTTGATTTGGTGAATGTGTGCTGGATTTAAACAAATGCGATTTTTGTGGGTAGGGTTTTCTTTGGGGGGAAGATGATCTGTAAAAATGGGGGAAGATGATGAGTGTTAAATAAGGGTATTTATTAATTACTAATATGTTAAATGAAAATTAGTTGGACAAAAATACCCTTGCACAAAAAGACAAAATAGACAGGTTGCAACAGTCAAAAAAAGGGGTTTTTGAATTTTGGACTAAAATGGCAATAAAAGTGAAATCACAAGGACCCAGCTTTTAAAAGTTTGAGATTTGGACTAAAATGGCGAAAGTGACCAAACCACAGGGACCAAAATGGCAGTTTACCCTTTCATATAAATTACAAAAAAATTGATTGCTATTCACATGTATTTTTTAGTGTAATTTTTTATCTATTGCATATTTAAAGATTGATTACCATGCTAATGAACTAATACTAATTTTGTTGATATTTAAAACGTATTTTGTGTTGTTAAACTTGATTTTGGTTTTGGTTTGTAATGTATTAGGTTGAACTTATGAGAAAAAATGCTCAAATAGTCCATGTGGTTTGTCCATATTCCACCTATAGTCCCTACATTTTTAAAATTACAGCTATATTCCCTAATTTTGCAAATGCCCTTATCATAAAACAAAATAAATTAATTAAGTATTAAATAAATATATATTTGAAGGACCAACTTCTTATAAAACATATATATGTAAATACAGACTTATCTCTCTCTCTCTCTCTCTCTCTCTCTCTCTTTCTGGTACCACCGCCATCACCTCCACCGCCGCCACAACCAC
This sequence comes from Helianthus tuberosus, assembly GCA_030545235.1. Lineage (NCBI taxonomy): Eukaryota > Viridiplantae > Streptophyta > Magnoliopsida > Asterales > Asteraceae > Helianthus > Helianthus tuberosus. The sequence continues at coordinate 133,329,111 of CM060427.1, read as the reverse complement.
CATCGGTTCCATCTCCATCATGATCACCTCCGCCACCACCGGTTCCACCTAATGGGTGGACATAATGTTGTCACGTGTTACACTTTTTCACTGCAACATTTTTACTGACATCTGCAACATGACACTGACACACTTTTCGTAACAAAGAGAGGAGAAATAACATGTTACATTTTTTCAGTTGTTCATATTTTTTTGTAACTCATCTATAACACATTTTTATTGTGTTTTGATAGCAGATTTTTTTGTAACTCATCTATAACACATTTTTATTGTGTTTTGATAGCAGATTTTTATATTGTATAAAGTGTATGGATTTTAGAACTTATAATTTACGAAGTGTAATATTTATCAAAATGTGGTCCTGACATACAAAAAAAAAATATATCCCTAGTTGTGTGGATATTGGATAAACAAGTGAACAAGTGTATGACATTGAACGTGTATAAATAATAAGTGAATGGCTGAATGAAATTACAAGTGTATTAGATAATAATTGTGTGGAGGGTACCCAAACAATGACTGAAGGAACTATATATCAACACAGCTGAGATCATTTCTTTCTTTCCATACACTTACAATTTCACTCACATATATCCTTGTTATACAGAGTTTTTGTCATCACCACAAACTAATTAACAATGGCTGAAATCATTGCCTCTGAAATCCTGAAAGCCATTTTGAAAACCATGGCCTCTGAAGCCTTCAACACGTATGATCGGTCCAAAGGCATTCATTCAGAGCTGAAGAAACTAGAAAGCACACTGATAAAGATCCAGTCTCTGCTTAATGATGCTTCTCAGAAGGAAACAACTAATGAAGCTGTTCAACAGTGGCTCAATGATCTCCGACACTTGGCTTACGAAGTAGATGACGTGCTTGATGACTTAGCAACCGAAGATATGCGTCGTGAGTTCGACCAGCAATCTGGAGCCATCACCAGCCAGGTAAGAAAGCTCGTCCCTACTTGTTGCATCAATTTATCACTAAGTGAGAGGATGCATCCCAAGTTAGATAATATAACCGCCAAATTTGAATATCTAGAAAAGGAGAAGGATCGTCTAGGTTTGATTAATCTAAAAGATGAAAAACCGAAAAGACCTTATCAGACCTCTTTGTTAGATACATCTCGAATTGTTGGAAGGCAGGAGGAAATAAAGGAATTGCTAGTGAAGCTATTTGAGAATGGGTCATGTACTCAGAACTTTAGCATCGTGCCCATAGTTGGTATGGGTGGGTTAGGGAAAACCACTCTAGCAAGAATTTTGTATGATGATGCAGAAGTTCAGAAGCACTTTGAACTCAAGGCTTGGGTTAGTGTCTCAGATCAGTTTGATATCTGTAATATAAGTAAAGTTATCTTACAATCTGTGAAAGGGGAAGGCAAGGAATTCACAGATCAAAATCTCTTTCAAGTTGCTCTAAAAAATCAACTTAAGGAGAAAAGATTTTTGATAGTATTAGATGATGTTTGGAGTGAGAGTCATGAGGACTGGCAGACCCTAGTGAGCCCATTTAAAGAGTGTGCCCCTGGAAGTAAAATTATAATGACAACTCGAAAGGTGCAATTGCTCACAAAGTTAGGTTATGTTCATCTAAACCATGTGCAGACTCTGTCACATGACGATGCTGTTTCCTTATTTGCCCAACAAGCGTTGGGTGCAGATAACTTTGATTCACATCCAGTTTTAAAACAATATGGTGAAGGCATTGTGGAAAAATGTGATGGCTTACCTTTGGCTTTAACAGTACTTGGAAGGTCATTAAGAACAAAGAATGAAGAAGAAGAGTGGAAGGAGCTGTTGAATAATGAGATTTGGAGTAAAACAGATGAGATTGTCCCAGCTCTTAGACTGAGCTACAATGATCTTTCTGCATGTTTGAAGCAGTTGTTTGCATACTGCTCCTTGTTCCCCAAGGACTATATGTTTGACAAAGACGATTTGATTTTACTTTGGATGGCGGAAGGTTTTTTGAACACGTCATCTTCAAACAAGTCAATGGAACGGTTAGGTGTGGAGTATTTTGAAGAGTTGTTGTCAAGGTCATTGTTTCAACATGCACCTAATAACAAATCTTTGTTTGTGATGCATGACTTGCTGAATGATTTGGCTACATCTGTTGCTGGAGAATTCTTTTTAAGATTAGACATTGAGAAGGTGAAGGATTTTAGGAAGGAAGCCTTGGAAAAGTACCACCATATGTCATTTGTTCGTGAGGAATATGAAGCTTTCTTGAAGTTCAAGCCCATCAAAAGTGCTACAAGTTTGAGAACTTTCTTAGCAGTGTCCGTTGAACTGGAAGATAATTGGGAAGAGTTCTACTTATCTAGTAAGATTCTGGTTGACTTACTTCCGGAATTACCATTTTTAAGGGTTCTAAGTTTAAGTGGTTATTTCATCAGTGAAGTACCAGAGACCATTGGCAGTTTGAAGCACTTGCGGTACCTTAATTTATCTCGTACTTTAATCACATGTCTATCAGAAAATGTCGGCAATCTCTTCAATTTACAATCATTAATCCTTTATAGATGTAACAGTCTAAGTACGTTGCCCATAAACTTCTCAAAGCTTAAAAACTTGCGGCATCTGGATATTAGGGATACTCCGCTTTTGAGTAAGATACCCTTAGGGATTGGCAAGCTGAAAAGCTTACAAACTCTCTCCAAGATCATTATCGGAGGAGATAATGGCCTTGCAATAGCCGAGCTTAAAGACCTCTGTTGGTGCACTTATGTCTGCACTTTGTCTGTATTCGGTCACAATGTAAAACGATGTCTTGTTAGTCTTGTAAGTTTGACCAAGTCAACCATCCTCCTGGTTTGACTTGGCCAAACAGTCAACATTATGTTTGTAAGTTGTTTGGGTCGAAGGATGTGTCATCGAAGGGTCACTTATATCCTTCGATGATGAGCTCGATAGATAGCATTCGATAGATGGACCTCGAAAGATCCCATCTTTCGTGGTACATGTGGATCGTTCGAGCTGTTTCTGGTCGAAAGATGATCTTTCGATCAGACTGTTTGATCCTTCGACCAGACCTGCTGTATTGGGTATAAATACCCGTGTATTGTGTTCTTTTCGATAGACTGGACAGATAAGGAAAACAGAACACACACACACACTAGAGAGAGTTTGCAGAACTGATTTGTAAACCTTGTGCTTGTAACGGACCTTTCATACGTTTAATACAAGTGGTGTTAATCGTTGAGTCTTGTGTGTTTATCTATTTGCGTGTTCTATCTCGGTTTGCTATTCCGGTTGGATTCCGCACAACCGGAGTGTTTTGTATACAAGGATTAGGCGACTAGATCCTCCCCTAGCCGGACCTACAAGTGGTATCAGAGCCTTGGCTCTTCTCCTTGTTAAAACCGAGTGTTTTCGGGTGTTTTCCGGGTGTTTGAAGTTTATATTTTCTGGAAAACCGGGCTGTTTTTGCTTGGTGTTTTGTTGAAAACCTTGTTGTTCATCATGTTCTCATGTTAGTTTTTGGTTTTCATTAAACATTTTAGCAAAATCTTGTGTTTGGAAGTTTAAATTTCACCGAAAATTTATAAGTGTTCTTGAAGTCTTCATAGTGTTCTTCATAAAACTACACTTTTGATCTTAAAAAAATTGAATTACAAAGTGTTTGTGTGTTGGGAAGTTGTAAACTGATTAAAATATTTCGAACCTTACCTGTTTGGTGAAACCTGCATGATCAGAGCTGAAAGATATGGTCTGACCATACTTTCTGCCGAAAGTTTCTACCAACCCGTCAACTTTTTCACCAACCTATCAGTCCTTTGTCAACTGTGTCAGAACCGATCGAAGGATATCCTTCGAAGTCGAAACATACATCTTTCGATCAGTGGAGGTTCGACAGATCATCATCCTTCGAACCAAGGAATATTTTCGAAACATACATCTTTCGGTCTTCTGCTCATTTTCGAAAGACAAGGATCCTTCGACTGGGGAGTCTTTCGAAGTCATTGTTTGACACTCAACAGTGTTCATCTTTCGGTCTACAGTACGTTTTCGAAGGATAAGGATCCTTCGTTGGGGAATCTTTCGAAAACATTGTTCGAAACTCAACAGTGATCTTTCGAACCCTGTTGATCTTTCGAACAGGTGTTGATCTTTCGATCCTTAGTCTGTTTGTGTTTAACAGTTTGTGTTGTTCAAGTCTTTCGAACAGGTATCCTTCGGCTGATCACAAATGAATTCGATGTGGGGTGTTCCGGTAAATGCGGAGATGTATTTTGGTACTCCAACTCCGGATTCGGGTTCGCAAGCTAATGCTACATCTACCGGTCAATGGGCATTCGTATCAAATCAAGCTCCAAGTGTTCAAAGCATTTTACTAAGCGAAAGTGAAACGGGAAGTTTGAATAGGCCTCCAAAGTTGATGCATTTAAGTGAATATCCGGGATGGTTTGACAGATTTCATACATATGTCCTTGGTCAAAATACAGAACTGTGGTTGCGCTTCATCACAGATTTTGATCAAACGATAGAGGTTGCCGCTTCATCTGCTGCTACGTTTGTTGATCTTACGGAAGATCAGAAGAAGGTCTATGACTTAGAAAAGAAAGCATATGCCATTCTTACTCAGGCGTTAAACAAAGACATTTATCATCAATTTGTCAGTTTCAAGACAACGAAGCAGTTGTGGGACGCATTGAAGATAAGGGGCATAGGAAATGAAGCAACACGTCAATTAAGAAAAGATCTGCTAAAGAAAGAATTTGATGGTTTTGTTTGTATGCAGAATGAATCTCTAGGAGATTTGACAAGTCGATTTACTCATTTGCTGACTGAATTGGCAAATACTGGGGTTGTAACAACTTCAGCAGAGATAGTGAAGAAGTTTGCAGATGCACTGCCGCCTCAATGGAGTAATTTCATAGAAATCATGAAGTACAATGGCACTTTGGATACAACAAGCTTCAGTGATTTTGCTCAACTCCTGGAAAACAAGAATCAGGAAGAAACTCTCAAGGCAAAAAGAGTTGCAGTGCCACAAAATCCTGAAATTTATTATGGAACTTCTAGCACTTCTACAAAACCTTCTTCACACGCTCCAATTCAAACAGCATTTGTGTCTAGCACGAGCTTGTATGGCACTCCTCCTCCAACAACAGATATGTTTGGAAATCCGCTTAATCCAGCTCCTCAACCAGCACCACAACAGCAACAGCAAATCAGAGCAACTGATATGTTCGGGAATCCACTTCCTCCTCAACAGCAAGCGTGTTATGGAAGCACATCATCTGCTGGTCAACAATCAAAGCCAAATACAGTACGGCTCGACACCTCAAGCTTTTCTAAAGTCAGTGTGGAAGTAGCAAAGGAACACATGGAGCTGCTAAACACTGTGGTGAGCGCATACTGTGGATTAGTGGAAGGTCAGATTGGTAATATTAATCTGACACAAGAAGACTATCAGCAGATTGATAAAGAGGAGATGGAGATGATGGATATCAAGTGGGCCTTTGCCAGTGCTGTTAGGCGAGCAAAGGATTTCATGGAAAGAACAGGCAGAACCAGCTTGGAGAGCAAGAAAGACACCAAGTATGGGTTCGATAAGCAGGCGGTCAAGTGTTTCAATTGTGGTGAACGGGGTCATTTTAAAAGGGAATGTACAAGACCATCTCAGCATGGAAACCAGAATCCCTTCAGAAATCAAGGCAACCAGCAGAACCAGAACAGGAACAATGTTCGCACATTGGTGCCTGTCAACAACCAGAGTCAAGCAGGACCATCTAATGCCAACCAGGCACTTGTGGTTCAAGTAGATGAAGGCTGTGATTGGTCAATCCAATTGGGAAATGATGCTCCGGATGGAACAGCGTGTTTTGCTGAGATTGTCAAGGATCTTAATCACACCAGTGGTGGAGAATCTTCCGCCAATGGTGGTGACTCTTCTGAAGATGAAGACTCTTCTGGTTACAGCAGAAGTTCGGATGAAGAATCCTCGAGCTCAGGTGATGATCATGTGGATGAAACATCAAGTGCGTCAGTCGATGCAATTATTGATGAGCTTTTGGAGGATGTTGCAGCAGGAACTGATAGAAGATCTATTTTGGTGGATCAAGCTGCTTATTCTTCGTCTTCTCTCCATTCAGCCTTTATGGCTAATGTCGACAGTTCATCAAGTCAGGTATGTGTCGATGAACCCACTTCTGTTAGCTGTGATAATTGTGATAGATTGCGTGTTAAATGTGCTGATTTAGAGGCAAGCATGTCTGAGTTGCAAGGCAAACATGATGCTTTACAAGCTAGTTTGTTTGACTTGCAAGACAAACATGTTTCTATGAATGATAGGTGGTGTGAATTGCAAAGCAAACACGAGGCTTTGCAAGAGAAATATGATGTGACATTCATTCACAATCAAAAGTTGACCGTTGATCTTTCCAAGTGCACTGAAGCCAACATGTTTTATGAAAACCATGAAAAGGAATTTAAGTCAATGATTGAAACGTTAAAGAAAGATAAAACAGAGTTGACAAAAATGGTTTCCAGAAAACAAACTGACATTAACCTGTATATAACTCGTCTTGAGGTAATGCAAAAAGAGATGGCTTGTGTTAAAACTGAAAGTGAGGCGATCCGACTTAAGTTAGACAGTTATTTGAGCTCTAGCTATGTGTTGGATCACATCATTGATGTTCAGAAAGAAAAACGGGATGTCACATGCATAGGTTACAAGAAATGTCCACCACCCGTGAGAAACAATTTTGATGCCCTGCCTGATGAAGAGTATAGGACTCACTTTGAGCCATCTGTTCCTTTGGACGTTGAGGAATTTGCAACAGGGCTCGGATACAAGAAAGAAGTATCGTCAGATTCAGATGTGTCAGCAGATACATTTGTAACTGCTGAACAGAATCAGGATCCTCCAGTTGTGGTTGAGGATGCTGATTCTTCTGATGATGAGTCTGATGATACTGATTCGGAAAAGTCTGATGCAGTAATCAAAGAAGAGGACATACCTCTTGAGAATCATATCCTATGTGATCCTCCCACAAAACCTGCTAAGACTGTTCCAACCGAGTCCACATCAGCAAAAGAGTCGGAGAGTGTGGATTTGCTGTACACTCTTGTTGGTGATGATAAAATCTATTCAGACAAAGATTTTCCTATTAAAAATGTTAATCAATCTTTAATAAGTAAAGTCTTTGAAAATTCAACAAATAAGTTTTTGGGAAAGACAGGACCACATGTTACAGTCACACAGTGTCCTCCTATCCCAAAGACTGAAGTTAGAAAACAATTTGGGAACAAGAAATTACCAACAGTGGAAAAACAGCAAAATCATACCAAACCTAAAGGTAAAGCACCGATTCAAAGCCAAAAGAAGCCGAATCAGAAGAAGAAGAAGAAGAATGTGAACTTTGTGAAATCAAAGGGAACGGACAAAATTTCAACATTTGAAAATCAATCTAACTTAGATTTTGTCCAAAAGGCAACAGTGATGAAAAGGAATGAACCAAGTAGTTCAAAACCTAGTACCTCGGGTTCACAAAGTTCATCATCGGCAAGACGATCACATGATGCTTCGGGGTTTGTTGAACGAAGATCATGTTTTGAATGTGGTACAATTGGGCATATCATTCGAAATTGCCCGTATCTTCATAAGTTGAAAGCCAAAGAAGATGATCCCCGTGAACGCAATCACCAAAGGCGATCTGTTTCTGTAAAACAAGATCCCCGACTCATAAAAGAAAGGGAAAAGAAACAGAAACGCCAACAGGTCAAGAAAATTGAAAAGGCGATTAAAACTGATGTGGTTCAAAAGCAATCTGTTTCAGTTAAACCAGAAAACTCCAAACTTTCAAAAACTTCGAACAATCATGAAGTTAAATTTTCTAACAATCAAGCTGGTAAAACTCAACAGACCTGGAAACCAAAATCTGTTATTGAATCAGGGGGACCATCACAATTTTCGAATCATCAAAGAATAGAAGTTATTGTTGTTGATGAAAATGGAAGACCCAAGACCACAATGGCTTGGGTCCCCATCTCCAACTAATTATGTGAGTTCATGTGCAGGGTGTTCCAGGAGGAACTGTCAGTAGTCATTGGATTGTTGATAGTGGGGCATCCAGGCACATGACAGGCGACATGAAGCTTCTCTACGACGTTAAATCTATTAGAGGAGGTTATGTTGCTTTTGCTGGAGATAAGGGCGGATATATTACTGGTGAAGGAATGATTTCCAACGGGGTTGTTAGTTTTGACAAGATCAACTTTGTGCAACAACTTGATCACAATCTTCTTAGTGTTTCTCAAATTTGTGATAAGCAGTTCTCAGTACACTTTGATGCAAATGGATGTTATGTGCTGAAACCCGGTTTCAAAATTCCAAAAGAATGGATTCTCTTGTCGGCTCCAAGGATAAATGATATGTATGTCCTTGATATGAGCCAAGCTATCACAACGTCTACACAAGCAACTTGTTTCGTTTCCAAAGCCACAGAAAAAGACACAATCTCTTGGCACAGACGAATGGGTCACATTCACTTACGCAAAATGAATCATTTGGTATCAAATGAATTGGTGAATGGTGTTCCTCTTAAAAACTTCCATCTTCAAGACGTCTGTGTCTCGTGCCAAAAAGGAAAACAAACGAAGAAGCGACACCCTACAAAGAAAGTCAACACGGTGGCTGTTCCTCTTGAACGTTTGCACATGGATTTGTTCGGTCCTGTCAAGCACAAAAGCATTAGGAATGATCAATATTGCCTCGTGATAACTGATGACTATTCAAGATTTTCTTGGGTGGCGTTCATGGCACATAAGAGTGAAACCTTCGGTATTATCAAAAACTTGATCATTCAGATTGAGAATCTCTATAACTTGAAGGTTAGGCGGATACGCAGCGACAATGGTACTGAATTCAAAAATCATGCCATGGCGGAGTTTTGCACTTCAAAAGGTATTCTTCACGAATTTAGTGCAGCTTATACTCCTCAACAGAATGGCGTCGCTGAACGTAAAAACCGCACATTGATCGAGACTGCTAGGACTATGTTAGTAGAGTCACAATTGCCGATTCCATTCTGGACTGAAGCTGTGTCCTCTGCATGCTATACGTTGAACCGAGTCCTTACAGTCAAAAGGCACAACAAGACCTGCTTTGAGCTTATCAACAAACGGAAACCAGATTTGTCATATCTTGAACCGTTTGGAGCTCCTTGCACACTTATCGATCCTAATGGAAAGTTTGGGGCAAGAGCAATTGAGGGATACTTTCTTGGGTATTCCACCCCGAACTTAAGAGTCTGGAATCTAGAGACTAAAAGGGTCGAGGAATGGTCTGAAGTCAGAGTACAGAGGCACACTTTACCAGTTAGAAATCCTGGTCAGCCTTGGATGTTTGAGTACGATGACTTTTTCAATTCGATCAATGTTGAAGCAGTTGAAGAAAATGCTGCGGCAAGGATGTTTTTCGAGAGTGATAATGCAACAGATTCACCGTTGGTTCGTCCCATTATTGTCAATCAAGAACCATCTTCGGTGAACAATAATGCTCTCGACAATGAGGATTTTCAAGATGCTACCGAATTGAACGAATCTTCAGAGGATGACGAATTTCTCGATGCAGACCAAGGACCAACAGCAGCAGTACATGGTACTTCAGAAGGTACACCTCCAGTGGATGTCCCTAGAACAGCTGAAACTTCTGCATCATCCTCTTCGTCAATTCCGGGACTTGAATTGATTGTTGATCTCAATCTCAACAATCTGGGTACAAATATTCCAGTTCAAGATAATCCAGAAACAAGGATTCACAATACCCATCCTCAACAAAACATCATCGGAAATGTACAAAGTGGCGTTCAAACAAGAAACATGTTGCGGAACAACAACAATGCAGGCTTGTATGCAACTATCCGAGAATCTGGTCAACAAAATGATTGGTCTTTCGCGTGTTATGTCTCACAGGAAGAGCCAAGAACTTGGAAAGATGCTTTGAAAGATAGCTCTTGGGTTGAAGCAATGCAGGAAGAACTGCAACAATTCCAGAAGCTTGGTGTCTGGAAACTTGTAGAGAAACCTGCTGGTTACAAGAAGATTGGTACCCGTTGGGTGTTTAAATGCAAAAAGGATGACCGTGGAATCGTTATTCGGAACAAAGCACGATTAGTCGTTCAAGGTTTTCGTCAGATTGAAGGAATCGACTACAACGAAGTTTATGCACCTGTTGCACGTCTAGAAGCCATTCGGATTTTTCTGGCTTATGCCTCATTCAAAGGTTTCAAGGTATACCAGATGGACGTGAAAAGTGCATTCTTACATGGTGTGGTAGAAGAAGAGGTGTACGTCGAACAGCCTCCAGGTTTTGAAGATCCTATCCATCCCGATCGGGTTTGGTTGCTCAACAAAGCTCTATATGGTCTTCATCAAGCACCGCGAGCTTGGTATGCAACCTTATCTAATTATCTGCTGGAGAATGGATTTCGCAGAGGTCTTATCGATTGTACTCTTTTCATCAAAGAACAAGATGGAGATCTTCTACTGGTACAGGTATACGTTGATGATATTATATTTGGTTCTACTAATGATGTTTTGTGTAGGGATTTCGAGCGTGTAATGCAGGATAAATTCGAGATGAGTGCTATGGGGGAAATGACTTTCTTTTTGGGCCTACAAGTTCAACAAACTGAGTCTGGGATATTCATCCATCAGACTAAATATGTTGGTGACATCTTGAGCCGGTTCCAGATGTCTGATGCAACGCCCATCGGTACCCCATTGCCGCAAAATCACGGAATTACTCCAGACTTGAAGGGTCAAGATGTTAGCCCCTCATACTACCGCGCGATGATCGGATCTCTTATGTACCTCACAGCATCAAGACCAGATATAATGTACCCAACGTGCCTGCTTGCCAGATATCAAGTGAACCCGAAGGCCTCACATCTTGCAGCTGTAAAAAGGATATTTCGTTATTTGAAGGGTTGCCCTGACACCGGTCTATGGTACCCTAGGGATAATAACTTTGACTTGATCGCATTCAGTGATTCTGATTTTGGCGGATGCAAAATCGACGGCAAATCCACAACGGCTGGATGTCAGTTTTTGGGAAATCGCCTAGTCACATGGCAGTGCAAGAAGCAGACGTGCGTCGCTACATCAACATGCGAAGCTGAATACATTGCTGCCTCAAGTTGTTGCTCCCAAGTTCTATGGATCCAACAACAAATGCGTGATTACGGTTTTGAATTCCTAACTACTCCTATTTACGTTGATAATTCTGCTGCATTACAGATCACTAGAAATCCTGTGCAGCATTCAAAGACTAAGCACATCGAAATTAAGTATCATTTCATACGTGATTGCTTTGAGAAAAGGCTAATCGATGTTGCTTACGTCCACACCGATGACCAACGTGCCGACCTTTTTACCAAAGCATTTGACAAATCAAGGTTTGACTATTTATTATTGGTAAACGGCATTAAGGTCAAGCAAGAGTAATCCACATCGGAAAATCATTTTTGTAAATACCTTTGTGTTTTAAATTTGTCTTAGTTTATTGATTTTAGGGGGAGTAAATCCAAAATTTGAAAATTCAAAAACATTGAAAAATTTCAAAAACACAAAAACAATAGAAAAACAAAAATGAGTTTCCTGGCGAGCAAAAGAGAAAATGATAGTACATCAGTGGTCTGTCTAAACCTCTTTAAACCTTAAATGAAAAACGATAAGCAGCTCTATATAAGATGTATCGGTAGGCTCACAATCATTTTAAAGTGTGCAGGGTGATATAAACTTAATTCCGACTGAAGACTGGGTGGGAACCATTCATTGGCATATGGTCTTAGTACCGAAATTTCGTTTGAGAGATTGCCGAGGTTCTGAGATATTCGGTCTTTATGCTGCTTATCATCTGGGTATCATGGTTGTATCTTTTACCGAAAAATAACGGGGACGCAAGTCTAGATCTTCCATGATACTATACATACGTGTACATATTGCATACGACCTCAATAAGTGATCAACAATCACATGTCCAAACAAATAAGTGATAATATATCACAAATTCTTTCCGGGTGTCAAGTTCGTCTCTCTGCTGTACGAAAGTACTGACCTGTTCACGGACTTGCTCCTGTGCCCTCATGCATCGAAAATCAAGTTCCTCATCAATAAGTGATTATATCACATAGGGCTTGTTTTCAACTCAAAATAAGTGAGAATCTCACATCATATACGGTCAAACAGATGATAATCGGTATACTCACCGGTAAGATGAACCCTCGTGCATACCTTGATACGGGAATGTGTCGTGATGTGGATGAACACCGGTCGGTAAGTATAAATCATACCTTAACGTATCCCCTCGCCATGATTACATCTGATAAGTTGAGCTTAAGTGGACAACAATACCGATAATTGTTATAGGATGCTTATCTAAATGTTAACTAACTGAACAACAAGAGCGTTTTGGCATGACCATACACTGATATGATTCTCTTACCCTCGAAACTCGCAAAAAGAATGTCTGTATATATTTATTTACTGCTTTCAGTCTTTACATTTGAAATATTCAAAAATACCAAAAAGATTTTATTTCTATCTTATTTTCGATCGTACGATGTTGGAGCTCGAGTCTTCGTTACCTGAAACCTGAACGAAAACCGAAAACGACTAAATCTTCATAAACGGTCGAAATTTGCAAAGTGTTGAAAGTTAAAATTTGAAATTGATAAAATTTGTTAAAACTTTCAAACTGTCGGACGGTGTTTGTTTGAACAATGGTCACATGTGTGTCGTTTGCTTATGATATTCCAGGCGGTTGTTCTCATTACGCGTTTAGATTTCTTGCATGTGCAGATTCTAAAGGCTAGGAGAACATGGTCGATGACAAGCTTTGGAATGAAGACACGACGTGAAGGCACTCAAGTGATGAAAATGATCGAGTTGCCGCTGACCATCATCAACACCACAAGGATCTCACTTCATAAAGAACAAGTACTTCACGAGCATAACTCAAGGGGGAGCTTATGTTAAGGGGGAGTTTGTCAACACACTTCCTACCTGAACCAGGGGAGTTTGTTGATACTCTTTCTGCTTTCAAGACGTGAAGACTTTGAAGATCCTCCGACATTGAAGACTTGAATAGAAGTCAAAGACTTGAAGACACGAGAACTTACAAGAATGAAGATCGAGACAAAGCTACAGCCAGACAAAGCTACAGCCAAGGGGGAGTTTGTTGGTGCACTTATGTCTGCACTTTGTCTGTATTCGGTCACAATGTAAAACGATGTCTTGTTAGTCTTGTAAGTTTGACCAAGTCAACCATCCTCCTGGTTTGACTTGGCCAAACAGTCAACATTATGTTTGTAAGTTGTTTGGGTCGAAGGATGTGTCATCGAAGGGTCACTTATATCCTTCGATGATGAGCTCGATAGATAGCATTCGATAGATGGACCTCGAAAGATCCCATCTTTCGTGGTACATGTGGATCGTTCGAGCTGTTTCTGGTCGAAAGATGATCTTTCGATCAGACTGTTTGATCCTTCGACCAGACCTGCTGTATTTGGGTATAAATACCCGTGTATTGTGTTCTTTTCGATAGACTGGACAGATAAGGAAAACAGAACACACACACACACTAGAGAGAGTTTGCAGAACTGATTTGTAAACCTTGTGCTTGTAACGGACCTTTCATACGTTTAATACAAGTGGTGTTAATCGTTGAGTCTTGTGTGTTTATCTATTTGCGTGTTCTATCTCGGTTTGCTATTCCGGTTGGATTCCGCACAACCGGAGTGGTTTGTATACAAGGATTAGGCGACTAGATCCTCCCCTAGCCGGACCTACAACCTCACAAATCTTCATGGGAAGACTCACATCAAGGGGCTGGAAAAAGTGGAAATAGCATCGCATGCATCTGAGGCAAACTTATCGCAAAAAAGGCTAAGCGGTTTAGAACTAGAATGGAGTGACGTGTTTAATGATTCTAGAAAGGAATCTCTGGAAAAGGAGGTCCTCGATGCGTTGAAGCCTCATAGTGAGAGTTTGATAAAGCTTGGAATAGTATCATATGGGGGTATAGAGTTTCCTGATTGGGTTGGGGATACATCGTATCTTAATCTGATTAGTGTGTCTCTACGTGGCTGTAAACAATGTACATCTTTACCACCACTTGGGCAGTTGCCCTCACTTAAGGACTTGTTTATTGAAGACATGGATGAGGTGAAAGCTATGGGTTCAGAGTTAGTAGGGACTGGTCTTTCATTCCCTTCACTGGAAGTTCTTAAATTAAAAAATATGAAGAGGTTGGAAGTATGGTCAACTGATAGTGGGGTCGTGTCGTTTCCATGCCTTAAAAAGCTTGTTATTAGAGGTTGTCCTAATTTGGTTCAAGTGTCACCTGGAGCACTGCCCTTATTGAATATTTTAAAAGTATCTGAATGTGATAGTGCTGTGTTGAGAAGCCTGGTTCAAGTTGCTTCATCAGTCAAGGAGTTGAGAATAGAATCTATTTTAGGGCTTAGTGATGTGGAGTGGAGAGGTGTTATTGAGGATCTTGGAGCAGTTGAAGTCTTATTCATAAACCAATGTAACGAAATAAGATACTTGTGGGAATCAGAAGCAAAGGCGAGTAAGGTTCTTACAAAGTTAAGGAAGTTGGTTATTTCTGAATGTCAAAATATGGTGAGACTGGGTGAGAAAGAGGAGGATGATTGTGGGCGCAACCTCATAACAACTCTTAGGGTGTTAAGCATAGAAGATTGTAAGAGTATGGAGCATTGTAGGTGTCCAAATAACACTGAGATTTTGGTCATCGGTGATTGTACTTCCATTACATCTGCTTCATTCCCCACAACAGGAGAGCAGAAGTTCAAATCACTTGAAATTGATTCTTGTGACAAACCATTAGAAAAGGAGTTTGGAGGAAATAACACTAGGGTTGTTATCAACAACACAAGCATCCCAAAGCTTCAACATGTAGTGTTATACTGCTTGCCAAATCTGACAACATGCATTGAATTGAGTCACTTTATTCACCTTACCTTACTGTTAATAACTGAATGTCCAAATATGGAGTCATTTCCAGATCACGAGTTGCCTAATCTCACCTCCTTAACATCTCTGCATGTTAGTGATTGCCCAAGTACAAATGATTCCTTTCCTTGTGGGTTTTGGCCTCCCAAACTGCGTTCTCTTTCCATAGGGGGGTTGAAGAAGCCCATCATAGAGTGGGGACCACAGAATTTCCCAACCTCACTTGTCAGACTAGTGTTATGCTGTGGAGAGTCAGGAGAAGATGATGTGAGTAGGTGTAGTCAGTTGTCTCATCTTCTTCCTTCATCTCTTACTTCTCTTGGGTTACATGGATTTAAGAAACTGAAATCAGTTTCAGTGGGACTCCAGCACCTCACCTCCCTCCAACATCTCTTTTTAGGGGATTGCCCAAAGATGAAGCATCTACCAGACAATCTGCTGCCTTCACTTCTGAGTTTAAACATATATGGATGCCCAAAGCTAGAAGGAAGGTGCAGTAGAAGAGGCTCCTATTGGTCCCGCATCTCTCATATCCCCTGCATCAGAATAAATGAAGAAAACCTTCTTTCTTTAATGGTCCCAAAAGATTGTAAGTACTATTTCAATAAAAGTACATTATTACTTCAATAAAATAGTATGTGTTTGAATATCAAGTGAAACCCAGCACAGCCTATTTAAAGGCAAATGAGTTAACTGGACGAGTTTTTATAAATTCTTGTGAATAGAAATGTTATTTTGTCTTTTTATGCTTACATTCGAAGCAGACAATATTTGTTTTAAATTGATTTCAACAAAACTATTTTAATTTCTTTTTTTGTTAATATTATCTGTTGGTACCACATCTTAGGTCTGGTTGGGTAGGATACATAACACTGGTCAACAATGATCTAAGATGTACAGGTCAGTGACCGTTTGTTTTGTCTCCATTTCAGTGAGAGAACAGTTGTAGCTGGAGATGATTTTGTACTACATTCTGGTGTAGTGACTCTAGGGCATCCTTTGTGCAAATGAATCAGCTCAAGTCTGAATCACAGGATTTCACAGATGTTAATGAGAAACTATTGGAAGACATTAAGACAATGGAGGTAAGTACACGTATACTCATAATTGATACTAAATGAACTTGCTTAATGTTTTTTTTTTCTTTTTCTAATTAATTTATACAGAAATCCTTAGAAATGCTTTTCTTTTTCCAAAACTGACAGGCAGAGAAGAATGAGGAGAGTATTTTGTTTTTAAGGCAAAAAAATCAACAATGGAGCAGCAGGTCAAATCAACGACCAACAATCTTCCACCACTTGGATTTATGACACCACTTCCAGCTGCATTTCAGGCTACGGTTACATTCCAATGTGGCAGAATTTACCACAAGCTGCGTGTGATACGTCTCATGATCATGCGCTCAGGCCACCTACTGCTTAATTACCTAACCAATAAGAATTACCAGCTCATTGTAGTTTGTAAATAGAAATGATAGTTGTATTTTGTGTTTTCATTACCCTGCAGTCTGCACTTTTGCTATATTTATTTTTAGAGACAAATAGAGTTCTTTGTTGGATATAAATGACATCCTTCATTAATCTTTTTATCCTAATGAAATTTGAATCTCTTCTTAATTTGTTGCCTTTATATGCTATCAAAGATATAGATGCAAGAAAGCCACTCAGATGCCAAATGCTAGTTAGTGTCCATCATGGAGTATTTGGCAGCATGATTGACTTTGTTAATATCGGATGTGAATTCAAGCGAACGCCAAATCAGTATGTGTTTTTATACTTGCTCGTTGATTCTTTGTTAAGAAATATTTATGACTCGTTAGTAAAGGTACATTATCACTCGTGTTTCTAGCAAAGCTATATTCCCTTTGACACTCGCTTACAAAGTTGCATTTGATTTTATTTTTTCTTGTCAGAAAATATTTTATAGGTTGTACTATTTAAAATTTTGAAGTTAGTAGACAACAAATTCATGATTGGAATTGAACAGGTAAAACAACATTTGAAGAGACCAAATGTGTAAACACAATCCTGACTGGAGACTTGCTATCTATCATTGTCCCACTTGCATATTATATTAGAGCATTCACAATGGTTCCTTATATTTTTGTGAGTGAGTTAATTATATTATAAAGAATGGTTATGAGTGAAGGAAAGATTAAATGTTATCTGTAAATATACGGGAACACTGTTCACCCCTATTATTTTTTTTTAATATTTTTTGAAAGTGGTTGTGAGTGCAGAAGATAAAAAAGGTAATGATAAATGTATAAAAAAAATACTATTTAAGTGAAAAAGTAATGATTTTTAGTGTAATTATAGAAATGAGGATAAGAAATTAAAACGTAGTGACTTTTAGTGTAATTATAAAAAGAGTAAAATGCACGGATAGTCCATGTGGTTTGGTGAAATTTCACCTTTAGTCCCCAACTTTTCAGAATTACACTCTTAGTCCCTGTGGTTTGACAAGTTGTTACTCGGATAGTCCCTAAAGCGGATGAAGGTTACTCGGATAGTCCCTGTGGTTTGACAAGTTATTACTCGGATAGTCCCTGTGGTTTGACAAGTTGTTACTTGGATAGTCCTTGTCATTTCACACCCACTTAACCAAAAAAACTAACCTACATCCGCTTTGGGGACTATCCGAGCAACAACTTGTCAAACCACAGGGACTAAGAGTGTAATTTTGAAATGTTGGGGACTAAAGGTGAAATTTCACCAAACCACAGGGACTATCCGTGCATTTTACTCTTATAAAAATAATGATAAGAAATTCAACGTGGATGCTCATAAATCGGTAAAATATTAGTGTAATTATAGAAATGAGGATAAGAAATTAAAAAGTAACTAAAATAAATTATAGGTGACTCACAAGCAAAATCACGTTTAGACAAGTGGTATGTGAGGTCATCTCCTAATATTGATAAATTCCTTTGTCTTTCACAAATTGGCTTCTCTTTATATGCTTATTTTATGGAGTAAATATCGGTTTTCGTCCCTCAGGTTTGTTCATTTTAACTAGTTCCGTCCAATAATCTAATTTTTAACAAATCCTTCCCTATGGTTTGAATTTCTTAACCCTTTTCATCCAAATCACTAACTAGGTTTGATTTCATGTTAACTCTTTCTCACACTTAAGGGCAATTTTGTCCATTTACATTGCTTCCTCAATTTATACTTAATTAAATAAAACACTGGTTGTTTTAATATTCTTATCTATGAAAATAAATGTTTTATTTCAACTATAACCAGGTAATGCCACGTTGAATATAAAACAAGATTTTAAAAACAAAGTACAAAAACCATATAAAAACGTGTATTTGTTGTTTTACTTGTACTAGATGATAAGTTTGTGTAGTCGCATAATGATATTTATTTCTCCTTTATCACCATATTTGATCATCGCTTATAATAAGTTTGTGTAGCCGCATAATGATATGTATTTCTCTTTTATCACCATATTTGATCATCGTTACGTACATGTGTTTATTATGCCTCTTAAGGTAATATGCATACTATTTTAATGAAAATGACTCATCTAACCATGGTTTATTATTAAAAGCTAATTAGTATATCCTTAACAAAAACAAAGTTGTTGAATAAATATAAACCAATACCTTTTCATGTAGTATTGCCACGCACCACAGGCCAACGTCCCACGCCAAGCAGTATTGCCACGCAAAGCGGGCAACGCTGACCAAAACGCTAACCCGGGGTGGAGCAGTCGGCGTTAAAGGGCCAACAACGCCAAAAAGCCATGCCCACACCTACCAGTCTTATATAGTAGCATTTACTCGATGTGAGAGAGAGATAAAGTCTAGGGTTTTATAAGAAAAACTCAACTTTCATTTTAGATATAAATTGAGGAAGCAGTGTAAATGGACAAAATTGCCCTTAAGTGTGAGAAAGAGTTAATATAAAATCAAACCTAGTTAGTGATTTGGATGAAAAGGGTTAAAAAAATTCAAACCATGGGGAGGGATTTGTTAAAAATTAGATTTTTGGATGAAACTAATTAAAATAAACAAACCTCAGGGAGGAAAACCGATATTTACTCTATTTTATGATTAAAATTAAATGCTATAGATTTAAATTAAGGATAATTAGTTATTAGTTGAAAATCATCTAAAGTATTTTAGTTTTTAATGTGCAAAAACGATAGCAAAGAAAGTTCATAATTAATTTCATTTTTGAGATGACATACTTATTTTATAGTTAAAATGAAATTAAAATAAATAACAAATATAACTAACTTTTATAAAGTCATATGGGTTTAGTATTTGTGTAATGTGGATATATTTATTTAAAGTGTATAATTAAATGAAAAGTTTGGTTTGATACATTTTCTGAGATCCAACAATGATAAATAAAAAATTGCAGTAAGATATGGGTTCAATCGGATTGACACACCAGGAGATCCAACTACAATTGATTTCTCAAATAACTTTGGAAATGTCTAAAGGGTCGGAAATTTAATCGCTGATTATTCTCTCTATAAACGAGTCAAGTTGCTCTCGATCTCCTATATATAATAGGACTCCTTAGCTACACTAAGTTTGATATCTTCTTTTTTTAACCTTTCCTTCTCAACTTTGACACTTACACCCACTCAACTTTTTTAAAAAATTGTAAAATGTCATTCTAACCCCCCTCAGGTTTTATGTGTTTATTTTTATGTAAGTGTCTATATAAATTAAAGTTGGTTTACGTTTTCACGTATTTTTTTTTAAATAGTAAAATTAAATATAATACGTTTTTGTGTTTTTTATAGACGTTTTCAGTTTATGTACGTTTTGATCGCAATTGCAGAAAAAATTAGTACACTCAAATCACATTAAAATAAATCGACCCATGTTGCGGGTAATCAATTCTAGTTATAAAAATAATCAATTCTAGTTATAAAAATAAGGATAATAAATTCATGTAAGTCTAGTTATAAAAATAATCAATTCTAGTTATAAAAATAAGGATAAGAAATTATATTTTGAATATTAAATATTCAAAATATTTAATATTAATGTTAAATATTCAATATTCAACGTGAATGTTCATATTAGGTATAAACATTTAAAACCATAAACATGACTGTTCGTTACAGTTAGAATTATTAAAACCAACCACTAAAAGTTTAAAAAAAAAAATACTGTGAAACCAAACCAACAAAAAACATACTGTGAAACCAAACTAACAAAAACCAATCTTTAAAAGTTAAAAAAATTAATTAAAACTACCCATACACATTTTTAAACTATATTTTGAATTTCTTAAAAAAATTATTTAGTAAAAGAATGGAGGGTCGGCCAAAGGAGCCAACCCTGTAAGTACCACAAATTATGTCGGCCATATGTCTTGATAGCCATAGAGCACTCACCTTTTAATGGGCAAGAGTGGCATATTTAGCAAACCGACCCTTTTAATTTTCAAACATCACCCTCCTCATACTCTTATACTCAACTCCACTCTACCATATTCTTACACCCCACCGATGTGGGACAACCAACTCAAAAACAAAATCAAATTTTCACTCTCATTTTTTCAATCATATCATTCAAAGGATCAAACGACAACATCAATCTCCTAGTGTTTCAAATTTAATCGAAAAAAGTCAGTGAGTAGTGTACGGTTAATAACATGAACGAATCGCGTTTTTAATTTCTAGGAGTTTATGTAACACATTGGTTGTGCTTGAAGATAATAAGAGTCCTTGTATTTTCTGCCTCCTGCTATATGAATCCCTTTTTTAATCCAGTCTTCTCGATGTATCCAAGCGTCACGGCCATAATCGATTACACCCAGTATCTGCATGAACAAAAAGCAATCGTTAAGGGTTTAGGTACATTCGTTTGTACTGGAGGTGGCAAAATGAGTCGGTCGAGCACGTTGGGTAGCGTGTTAAAACGGGTACTTTTTTATGTGGTTCATGTAGGGTTGGCCTGCAAACATGTTTATTCCAAATAGATAATTAAATAATTAATGCATTAGATAATTAAATAACTTACGGCACCGCCTCGCCATGCCACAAACAACGGATTGGTCCTTGATTGCAATACCTATTCAAGAAATTCAAATTCGGCAAAAAAAAAAAAATGATATATAAACCCTTTGAAAGAAGACATGAGATCAAGAATCCAAGTTTTATAACAATATAAATCTATACTTGTACAGAGCTTTAATTCAAAGAGGAAATACAGTTGATCATAAGTTTCAAGAAGTAAAACTAACCTCAACAGTATCAATTGCTTCATTTGAGGGAATAGCATGTAAAACTCTGAAAATGAATTCAAGAAACATACTTCAACAACTCTATAAAATGGATACAGGTGTTTTGGAATAGGGCTGTAATCAAGCGGAGCCAGGCTGGGCTCGTACTCGAGCTAGAACTTAAACGAGCCAGCTCGGCTCGGCTCGATTATTTTGTCGACCTGAAAAGCCGAGCTCGAGCTCTGCTAGTAGAAACTTCGAGCCAACTCGATCCCAATCGAGTCAAGCCGGCTCGTTAATTTTTATTTTTTTTTTGCAAATATTGATATCATAAAAAAAATTAACATACATTTCTAAATTAAATATATATATATACACACACACATACGAGCCATCGAGTCGAGCCATCGAGTCGAGCCACAAGTCGAGCCACAGAGCCGAGCCATCAAGTCGAGCTACGAGTTGAGCCATCAAGCCGAGCACCCCTGGCTCGAGCTCGGCTCGAAAACAAAATGAGCTTTTTTCAAGCTATTTTTGAGCGAGCCTTGAGCCGCGAGCTTTTTAAACACTCCTATTTTGGAATTTACATAAAATAACCCCTGTATTTTGAATGGGAATAAATCGCCCATAAACAATGGAGTTTTCTGTTATGTTGTTATTTTATTTTTATTTTTTGTAAAAACAGTCAATCAAACATTAGCATAAAAACTGGTAAAGTACTAAAATCTTGAGAATAGAAAGCAACGATTTCAAACCTCTCCTCCACAGCCGAAATAAGACCCGCTGTCAAAGCGACTCCACCAATCTACAATTTTAAAAATCGTCATTTCTTCAAAGCTCACTGGAAATTAATTTTAGTTTTAATAAAATCCTCACAAATTAAACTTGAAACTCACCAGCTGCATGCTACAAAACAACTTTCTCTGTAAATCTATACGCCCTATCAATCGGAGATCGAAAGAAAAGTGAGCAAATATATAACAAGGTGTGACGCGTATTAGCAAAATCAGTGGTTTATTTACCTGTTGAAAGGATACTCTTTGTAATGGCGTCTGCAAGCCCGATATTATCTTCTTTCTTCTGCTGATTTGACATATACGGATAATTATCCCACATTTGTAATGGATTATTTATGCCTGAGTATAAGCCGTCTGATACATCAGGTCTCCTGGGGAAGTCGATATGCCAGGTGTCTTCTAGCATATCTTCATAATCTTTAAACCTATACAAGAAATTTTGGATGAAGACAGCCGCGAATTGAGATACGGTCAATATAAGCGACTTTTTTGTACGGGTCGAAACTCATTTTGTCCAGATTTTTACTTTTTTAATAATCAACATGTCAAATATGATTAGAAAATTTATATTACTATAACAATACTTATCTAGCCTTTTGAAGGGTAGAAAAATGATTCCAGAGGTTTCATGCATGAAAAATAAAGAGTAAAATGCCATTTCCGTCCCTAAGGTTTGGCCAGTTTTGCGACTTTCCGCATCTGGATCCAAAAGGTTCGTTAACTCCATCCATTTTTCTCCATTAAGTCAAGGGTATTTCTATCTTTTTTTGTTAACTTAAAGAGCAGTTCGGTCTTTTTCAGGGGTATTCGGTATTTTTACATAAAGTGAAAAAGACCGAAATGCCCTTTAAGTTAGCCAAAAAGACGAAAATTCCCCTCACTTAACTAAAGAAAATTGGATAGAGTTAACAAACCTTTTGGATCCAGATGCGAAAAAACAAACCATTGGACGAAAGTCGCAAAACTGGCCAAACCTCAGGGACGAAAATGACATTTTACTCAAAAATAAACTAATGATGACTTTCAATCCATTTGACCTGTTAGAGATAAAGCACAACCAGGTAGGCATGTCAATGGATGGATATGGATTGGATCATGATCTGATTCATTAATGATCCAACTTAAATGGATTATGATCCGATCTATGATCCAACATAATGGATCGTGATCCGATCCATATCCAAGTTATTTTAAATGGATGGATCACTATCCGGATCGATCCATATAAAAAATATAATAAAAAACCTCAAAAAATAAAAAAATTCACAAACAATAAAAAAAATTGTAAAAATTCAAAAACAAATCTACAAAAATTAAAAGAAAAATCTAAAAAATTTAAAAAACTCAAAAAAATTCTAAAAAATCTAAAAAATTAAAAAAATTCAAATTTTAAAAAAAATCCAAGCACGAGCAGGCCTGCATAGATAATCAACATGCCTTCCTTCCTTTCGCGTTCGATACCTTTGGTTATCTGGCCCCTGTGGCGTCCGGTTTCTTGAAGCGGGTTCAAAAGGTAGCACTTGCGCATGCGACAGTGTCTGTAGGCCATACTTATGTGTTTAGCCGAGTAGGATTTGCAATTCAAAAGGGGGTGGCGGCGCAGCTTGTTGCCCGTCTACCAACTCATGATTTGTAATTTGCTATTCTAAGTTTAATGAAAATTTAGTATAGTTTGACTAAAAAAAAAAAAAATGGTGAAAACAAAATCACCCCAAACAATTTGTACACCGAACAAATTACTAGTCCCGCAAAAATTAATCTGTACCAAAACTCTACACAGAAATAAGTTTCACATATCTTCAAACTAACTGTTTGTATATACGTATCAATAGGAAATCAATATTTATGATTATCAACAATAACGAAAGGGACAAACATGTATTATTGTATAGAAAATTTTTGTACGATCATAATCAACTGGTGATCATGAAGGTCTTAGTTGCCGGATCAAAAGTCAGAATTCAAGAATAATATTCAAACACATATACTTAACATGGGAGCAGTATTATCACCTCAAAGGTAGACAAGAGATGGACGAAACAAGGAGCGAGAGTGGTGGATGTGTGACGGTGGCTAGACCGGGGCCGAAACCGGCATATGTGCGGTGGCGTTTCAGGTGGTTAAACCAGGTAGTTCGAAATTTCGACTTTTAGTTATTTTTTAAATATAAATTATAAAAACCACATGAAATTGTCGTTAGCACTCACCAAGAACGAGGTGGTGGAGGATGGACATCTGGAACCAAAAGCGTAGGATAGAAAAGACCCATAGGCGCCACCTAAATAATAGATTATGAAAAATTAGTTGCAGTTTAAGAGTCATAACATTGTTAAACCTAAAATTCTATATTAAAACCGTCAAGAGTCCTGCATAAATAAGTTAAATTTTGTTGATTACAGATTTTCCCTACAGCTTTAACTGCGATGTTTTAACAGCATATTTTCTTGATGCAAAATATGGCATATGAATCTTCTAAGAAAAAACACAGGTAGTGTAGGTATGAGTTTCTACGTGTCAAATAAAATTGAGATTTAAGATTATAATCCATACGTTAAGAGCAGTTAGCCTTGTCTTATGAGATCCAGGTGGCAAACCATCTTAGTATGAATGAACCACCCCGACAGCTTCAACTTCCCCCTCCTGCTCAAAGGAAAAAGATAAAGACAAATGCTCATACTAATCTAAAAGTCAAAGAAAGAAACCAAGTATAAGGGTATAGTGAAAAGGACCAGTGTGGATGATGGGTTCATAGTGAAGACCATATATGTAATTTCTTCAAATAAAGGACCAAACTTGCAATATGGACATACCACAGTGACCACTTGTGCAATTTACTCTAAAATATATAAAGTTAATATTTTAACAATACACTTTAAAACGTTAACAGAGCCGTTATATGATCTCACATCAATCTGGCAGTAAGATTCTTTGAGCCTATTCAGCATCAGCAAATCTATCGGTTTAGCAAGAGCATCCGTACGAATAGGCGGCCATGTCTGATGATGTCTTTGAGTCCACAAAACGCATCTTGATACATCCTGACATGATTAAACAAATCATTATGTAAAATTGAGTCAAAGTCAACACCTCTGACACACAAGCACACCCAAAGGAATATAAACCAATCAGGAAGACTAGTGAGTAGTGTCTGAGTAATGAAATTCACACCTCTCCCCCAAAACGTAACGCCATTTGTGTATGAGGAAGAGCAACTCCATCCTAACAAGATTAATAATATAAGATGTTCGGTTTAAAAGTGTATGAGGAAGAGCAACTCCATCCTAACAAGATTAATAATATAAGATGTTCGGTTTAAAAATTTATTATCATCTGATTGATAGTATACGTTAAGATCACCTCGACACAAATAACTGAAGTGACCTGAGCACCAATATTCACAACACATGCTGTTGATAATCCATTTCCAAACACTGCAGCCAGACCTTCCTGCATTTATAAGAAATCCTGTTCGGTTACCGTCTAGGCATCTATAATATCATAAATTATAGTTTCATTAATTTCTATTTGTATAAATTATTACTTGAAATGTAACATGTAAAAGAATATATAACAATGAATTCTCACTTGATGGACTACTGCTGAACTAAACCGCAAGTCACGTAATACGATAGATAATATCTCCTTGATTTCTGAATAAAGTTATATAACAAAAGATGAGTTATCTTGTATCCAAACGACTGAAATAAAATAGTAACACGAGTTACCTCGATTATCAAACGTTTCAGGCACTACTGTTGGTGCACTAAATGTCTGCTGATTACGTCTTAATCAAGTCTTGTGTCTAGTTAGTATGAATGAACACACATTAGGGTTTTTACATGTTAACTTGATGATTTAGCTTGAAATGTTTCAAGGGAAATCATGATTTAGCTTGAACTGTTTCAAGGGAAATCATGATTTAGCTTGAACTGCTTCAAGGGAAATCATGATTTAGCTTGAACTGCTTCAAGGGAAATCTGATTTAGCTTGAACAGTCTCAAGCGAAATCTCATAGCTATATATAGGTTGTTGTGTGTTTCATTTGAAGAAGACTTGGATCATTGCTTGTGGAACGAAACTCTGTCAATTTGTAATCAGAAAGCAATAAAAGAGAAGAAATTAAAGGAATAGATGTTGTAACTTCGTATGCATTGATTCCGCCTTTACATATGAAGATGAACGTCCTTGACTGACTTTTCGAGGTCGTAGAACGGTCCAACAAGTGGTATCAGAGCTCAGGACGAGGAGTTCATACCATAGCAGCGGATTCTCTTCTTTCTACTCATTTCTTTTTACCTTTTTCAGAGCTGAACAAGTTTCAACGGTCGAAATGATCTGATTTTCGAGTATATCGTATAAAACGTAGTTTTAACAAAGCCTACAAAGTTTCAGACTTAAATTCAGATTAAAACACATTAAAAATGACCTAAAACAGTATTTCGCTTGAAAGTATTCGATGATAACAGGTTGTTTTCGCTTCAAATCAGACATTTTGGACTATTTCGCTTGAAACTTCTGAAGCGAAATTGATTCTGCTGAATTTCGCTTGAAAATATCTGAAGCGAAATAGTTAGTTTCGCTTGAAACTTCTGAAGCGAACTTGATTCTGCTGGATTTCGCTTGAAAACATCTGAAGCGAAATAGTTGGTTTCGCTTGAAACTGTTTGGATTGAAACTTGTATTGTTGAAGCGAAATAGAGAATTTCGCTTGAATTAGTTTTGCTGACAGATTTCGCTTGAACAGTATTATATTACTGATTTCGCTTGAAGCTGATTACTTCAAGTATTTCGCTTGAAGTTGCTGAATTTTCTAAACTTTGAAAATTTCTAAGTGTTTGACTGATTTTTTTTTCAGGTACGTTCACGATGGATGATAATTTCATAAACCCGTTTAGCGATATGTACGCGTTCACTTCCGAATCGTCAGATAGAAGATCTGAGATGAAAGAATATTCAAAAGAGATTTCGGAAAATTTGAAGTTTGAGAACATGTACGGGAGCCAACAGAAGCCACCAAAGCTAATGAAAGTGGAAGATTATCACTGGTGGAAAAATAGATTTGAGGGTTGGGTAAAAGCTTTTGCTACTGAAAGCTGGTTAAAACTGACAGATGAATATGTTGCACCAGTAAAAGAGGGATGAGAGTTAATAGATGCAAAAGATTTTTCAGAAAAAGATATAAAAAATGTTGTGGCTGAACATAGAATGATAACATTGATCAAACAGTCAGTAAGAGAGGATATTATTTCATTGCTCGAACAAGAAAAGACTTCAAAGAGTTTGTGGGAAGCGTTAGAGAGAAAATGTGTAGGAAGTAATGAAATTGTTAAAAACAAAAAGAAATTGTTGCGTAAAGAGTTTGATTTATTCAATTGTATGAAAAATGAATCTGTTTGTAAAATGATTGAGAGATTCGGACATCTGAAAATGGAGCTGATCAGACACCAAATCTTACCTTCTGAAGAGGAGCTGGTGGATAAATTGTTTGATTCATTGCCAAATGATCAAGAGTGGCAATACTTCGCTCTAATGTTGAAAAATACAATAAAGCCAGAAGAGTTAAAATTGGATTTGCTGATTGAAAAACTTGAAAGTCATGAGTTGGAGATAAAGAGATCTAAAGTCAACAATCCATCTTATCAGCAGAATGTAGAGCTTTACTACAGAGGAAATACACAGGCTGGGTCTCCAAGAACAGCATTTTCTGCAGAAAGTTCAAGTTCGGTGAACAATGAAAGTTTTCACAGTGGTTTTCATAGTGGATCTTCTTCAAACACTTCTGATCAATCTGCTTCAAAGAATTTATTCCAGTGTAATATCGCAGTGGATCTGAAGAATGGGCAGAATTTCAGTGAAGAGTCGGCAAAACAACAGATGGTTTTCTTGGCATCTGTACTTGAATCGTATGAAAGCCTCGTTGCAGGGAAAATTGGCAACACAAATCTGACAAAAGAAGATTACGATCAGATTGACCCCGAGGAGATGGAACTAATGGATATAAGATGGTGCATGGCCAGTGCGGTTCGTCGGGCACAGCGGTTCATGGAGATCACGGGGAGAAAGTCAATTGGTGGTGCATCTACTAAGTTGGGGTTTGATAAATCGAAGGTGACTTGTTTCAAGTGTAAGCAGAAGGGTCACTTCAAACGAGAATGTCGAAACGCTTATGCTAATGAATCGGAGAATCCTTTCAATGAAGATTACTACAGGAAGGCAATTTACCATCAGAACAAGTCTGAGCCACCAAGATTAAAGCAATCAGAAGAAAGATCAAGGGCTCTTGCAGTTATATATGACGATGAAGGGTATGACTGGAGTCAAGAGGTTCTACCTGAAGAAGATGCAGTTGGTTATGCATTTGTTGCAAATGATGATCATGATAGATGGTGGAGAAGAGACAGTGCAAGATGGGAAATTGGCAAATTGAATGAACCATTTAAGGAAGCACAGAGAGCCAAGAGATGGAATGAAGAACTAGAGTGTTACATGGATCCACAGGGTAATCCAGTAGTTGATCCATCAAAAGTGGATTTTGATGTTGTAACCAATGTGTTTCCAAGTGAGGGCACGTTCAACACAAGAAGGCTTTCTGATAAAAGCTATTTGCCAAATTTGATGATCAAGTTAAGAGAAGTTTTTGAAGCAAGTTTACCAAAGGTGGTAGAGATGAAGAAGAGAAAAGAAGAAGAACTGAAGAAGATGGTTGAAGAAGTGAAGACTGTTGCAAAGCTTGCTGGAGAAGAACAGGGGGCTGAAGAAGTGCAGAAAAATGAAGAAGCTCAGAAAGAGGAGAACAACGAGCAAGATCAGAAAGTTGAGTCAGAAGAATCGGTGCTGAATGAGACTGAGGTTAGAAAATCTTCTGATCTATCGAATGTTGAATTGGTTGATGAAAAAGAAAACAAATGCAGGAATTGCATAGAAATGTGCAAAGCCTGTATTGAAAAAGATGAATTGATAAAAACAAAAGATAATGAATTAAGCAAACTTGAAAATGGTTTCACAATAAAATGTAAAAATATGATTGAAAAAGAAGAAATTTTGAAACTAAAAGTTGAAAAATTGACACAGAAATGTCAAGGTCTTGAAAAGGATAATGATGTTTATAGACAATTGTGTTCTACAAAATGTGTTGATTGTGTTGAAAAAGAATCGAAATTTCAAGATTTACAAAAACAGTATGATTCTTTAAAGTGGTCGAGTCAGAGAGTACAAGAAGCTTATGATACTTTGAAGAGCCAAGTCAAAAGTTTTGATCAAAGATTGTCTGAAACTTTAACAACCAAAGAAATGTATGAGAGACAGTTTAAAGAAAAGCAAATTGAATTAAACAAATGTGTTGATGAAATTGCAAATCTTAAACAAGTCTTGGCTGAAAAAGAAAAGGTTGTTACAAAACTTCAAAGTTATCATAACTCTTCGTACATTCTCGAACGCATTTTCAACATCACACCTGATGACAAAGATACTAAAAATTGCAAAAAGGGTATTGGTTCAGAATTTCATCAGGTACCACCACCATTGAGAAACAATTATACTTTTTATGATGAGGAAAAGGTGGCAAAGGGTTTGAACATAGCTGACCAGTTACCTGAAAGTATCGATGTGACTTACGCCAAATCTGATGGTGCTAATGATTCAGAGGTGGTAAGTAAGGTTGTTGAAAGCGTTTTGAAAGATGAGTCTACAAAAGGTAAGTCTGAATCACAGGATGAAGATGAAGGAAATCTTTATGATGGTTATCTGAAAAACACAAAATCCGAGAAAAATTTGAATGATGATTCAAAAGGATTGGTTTATACCATGATTGGATCGGACAAATTATTCTTAGATGTTGTATTCCCGATTCAGAATGTGATTTCAGAGAAGGTCGATCAAGTTTTCAAAATGGTTGAGATTGAGAAGTCTGAAATTCCAAAGTTTGCTGGTAAAGGTCATAAATCTTTTTATAACAAACCTGGTTTTAAGAAGAAAAACATGAAGGCTGGTTTGGGTTATAAAAAGAAACAGAATTGGAATCAAAGTAAAAAATCAAATTTGCAACAAAAGATGAGTTTTGTTCAAGGGAAAAGTTTGAAAGAAGAGGAAAAACTCAAATTTGGACAACAGTCTAATGATGAGTTTGATGCTATGAAAAAGAAACAACAACAGACCAAGGATGTTTCAAAGAAAGTGTGTTTCAAATGTGATCAAATTGGACATGTTGCACGAAAGTGTCCAAATCCAAAGCCTGTTGATGTTGAAAAACAAAAATCTGAGGATGTGAAATTAAGGTCAACCAGATTTGATTCGAAACAAACTTGGAGGTACAATACAAACAAGTTTGCTTCAAATCAAAATTGGAAATCAAAACCAAACAGGTTTGATTCAAGACAGACCTGGAATTCTCACACACTCAGATTCAGAACAACACAGAGTTGGAGAACATCTGTTGATATGACAAAACCTCAAGAGTTTTGGAAACCTAAAAATGTTGTTCAAAATCAAAAGGTTCAAAAAGAGACAAATTTTTACAAAAGAGGTACTCCGGAAGGTCAAATGTGGAGTGCTAAGAAGCAAGTGATGTTGGAAAAAGATGAGAAAGTTGAAGTCAAAGTTGAACAAGTTTTAAATGACAAAGAGTTTCCAAAATTGAATGAAAATTATTGTGTTGAAATGCCTAAGGTCCAACAGACCTGGGCTAAATTGTTCAAATGATTGATAAAGTTTGAATGTGCTGGTGCTCAACGAAGCTGAAGACTGTGAGAATGGTAGTTGGAGCAGCCTGGCACAAGAAGAGGTTGCAGGACCCTGGTTTGGTTGAACAGGGAGTTTAGTTTGAGTGTTTTCTGTACATAAATAAACAATATTTTCAAAATCCTAAAAATTTGAAAAATTAAAAGCCAAAAATATGTTTTTAAGTTTGTTAAAATTTGAAAAACCAAAAATATGTTGTTTTTAATTTTGTTTTGATTGTATGTTGATTGAATATGCCGAAACCCTCACGGCTGAACAAACATGATTACTTTCATCAGATTGAAAAAACGGTTTTCAAACTGTTAAGATCAATGTGTTGTAAATCATGGGGGTATGTTATATTTTTCTGCAAATCAGAACATGTGAAGCAGAAAATGGATGGCGAGACAAAGCTATCAGTGTTGGTTGTCAAATTTTCTTTATATGATTTTGCATTTTAGGGGGAGAAAAATTGTCATTAGAAAATACAAAAACATTTGAAAATTTGAAAAAGTCAAAAACATGATAAAATTCAAAAATTTGAGTTTTTGCGTAAAAAGAGGAAATGATAGTACATCAGTAGACAGTTACAGTATGCTAAAGAAATGGAAAGTTTAAATGTGTTAAACGATCTCACTGTGGATGTGTCGGTAGGTTTTTATACATTTAGTAAACTTTTTCGGGATATAAACCTAAATTCAAACTTGCTTATTTCGTGGGGAACACTACTTGGATATATAGGTAACCCCTGAAATCTCGTTTGAAAGGTCTCGTAATCTGATATACTAGGTCTTTATACTCAATGATGTCTGGGGTATTATTCCGGGACTTCTGCTGAACGGTGGTTCTGACCTAGTCCCTGGCTAATACTTTCTACAAATGCTTGAAACACAGCATTAAACCCTCAGCATGCTGAAACAATAAAATTGATAAATGCTGTTGTTGTAAGTAAAAATATCCTCTAAAGGGGACACACTGAAAAGTCGAAGCTGATATCTCTCTGTGTATACGGAAGTATCGATCTGAGATCCCTCGGCCCTCGCATACCTAATTTATATACAGATATCATTGTAGTATACTCACCTGTAAGACTGATTATTGGGATTCTGGATACGGGAGTATATTCAAGAGGTGGTACACATGAATGAGTTTAAGTTCCTAAAATACCTAATTCGTATCCTGAATCAGTTGAACTTTGTATGAAAATTTAAGTGGATAAGTATATCGACAATCTAAGTGAATTGTTTAATGTGTAATGTGATTTTAAAGCTCAACGGTACTTGTGACTTGTCAAAAACTGATATGATTTTCTGACGCATACTCAAAACAAAAATATTGTCTGTAAATATGTTTGTACATATTTCTTTACTGCTTTATATTTTCATAAAATACAAAAAGATTTTGATTTTTGCGTTATTTTCGACAACTGATGTCTGAGTGCTGAGTTTCAAAATCTAAGTAAGCTGATTGTGTTTCTGAAAATAAAACAAGTTCATTAATTTGAAACTTGAAGTTTTTCTTTTCTAAAAAATCAAAAACAGTTTGTGATATCTCCAAGGTCATTAGTTTGGACTTGGATGATTAACTGTGGGGGATTTGGATGCTTATATTGTTATAGTGTTAGTTTCCGATACGATTCGGTGAAACTACCAATTTCATGAGAAGTGGTTTAGAAGGTTTGAATTGTCAGATTACATTATCTGAAAATTTTTTAAATGTTGTTACTTATAGTTGGATGAGTGATTGCAGGTTTCAGGAATTTCCACGGAAGCTAAATGTCAAAGCTTGAACCAGATATCTCAGATTCTAGCATATTGAGAGGGGGAGTCTGTGAAAGGGGGAGTCTGGGTCAACGGTCAAAGGAAAGATTGAAGTTTGAAGATTGAAGTTTGAAGATAAAGATTGAAGAGAGTTTTTTACAAGGTTTGAAGATTGTTAAAGACAAAGACTTGAAGCCAAAGACTTCATCAACATCCAAGGGGGAGTCTGTTGGTGCACTAAATGTCTGCTGATTACGTCTTAATCAAGTCTTGTGTCTAGTTAGTATGAATGAACACACATTAGGGTTTTTACATGTTAACTTGATGATTTAGCTTGAAATGTTTCAAGGGAAATCATGATTTGGCTTGAACTGTTTCAAGGGAAATCATGATTTAGCTTGAACTGTTTCAAGGGAAATCATGATTTAGCTTGAACTGCTTCAAGGGAAATCATGATTTAGCTTGAACTGCTTCAAGGGAAATCTGATTTAGCTTGAACAGTCTCAAGCGAAATCTCATAGCTATATATAGGTTGTTGTGTGTTTCATTTGAAGAAGACTTGGATCATTGCTTGTGGAACGAAACTCTGTCAATTTGTAATCAGAAAGCAATAAAAGAGAAGAAATTAAAGGAATAGCTGTTGTAACTTCGTATGCATTGATTCCGCCTTTACATATGAAGATGAACGTCCTTGACTGACTTTTCGAGGTCGTAGAACGGTCCAACAACTACTATAAGAGCCGAATACAAATTTCTCTCACTATGAGGGATATGTAGTTTGTCGATCAATATCCAGTCCCAGATGGCTTGTATATCTTCAAGTACCTACCAACGAATTGTAAAAAAATTCTTGAATATCTTTCTTTAAAGAGTAAAATGCCATTTTCGTCCCTAAGTTTGGCCATTTTTGCGACTTTCGTCCAAAGGTTTGTTTTTACGCATTTGGATCCAAAAGGTTTGAAATCTTGCCATTTTCATCCGGCTCATTTGCACCATCCATTTTTCTCCGTTAAGTCAGGGGTATTTTCGTCTTTCTTATTTAGTAAGGGTATCTTGAATACTTGTACATTATTCAAAAACCCGTTGGTTCTTACCCGGTTCCTACCCGGAACCAGTTCCTCCGTAAACAAAAAAAACCCGGTGCATTAAATTCTTACCTTTATTGATTTTAGAGTAAACTGCTATTTAGGTCCCTGTGGTTTCACTTTTATTGTCATTTTGGTCCAAAAATGAAATCAGGTCATATTTCTCAAATTAAATCCTAGTATTTTGTCCTTTTCATTAGGGGCAAAATGGTTATTTCCTTTTTATTTTATTTAAAGAAAATAAATTATCCCCACTTCTTCTACCTCTTTTTCTCTAGATCTCTTCTGCATCACAAAACAATATCATAATAAATATGTTTTGGCATATTGAACTTACCATGAACCCATTCGACCACCCGATGCCGCATATGCGCGTACGATTGACTTATATAGTATAAAACTAGATTACAGTCCCGTGTATTACACGATTTGAATAATAAAAGTTATTTGTTTGCATAGTACAATAAGACAAGTAGATATACTTGATAATCATTTCATAAACTTGTAATCTTTTGCTCATAGGAATTAATACCCAACCTGCTTCTAAAGTGCTTAATCTTGTAATTATTTTTACAGCGTATAGTTAAACACTTAAAACATATTTTTATAACTCATAAGTTTATTTTCTTTTATTTTGTAATACAAATTAAACCTATCTTGTCTCACGTATAATTTAAAAAATTGTTAGACTATAGTAATAAACTGTTAAGTTATATTGATAAACGTAGAAGTTTTATAATAAAAAGATTAAGTTGTTAAATCATGTAATACGGTTAAATCTGAAAAATATTTAAACTCATACTTTGGTTTACGTTTGATTATTCTCCAGAGTAACTCAAAGTTTGTTTCAAACATTTAAAAATCCGTAGATTCTACATTTTTCGGTAATTTAATTCAAAAGTATAATTATTATTACTATTAGAAATATGGGTGGGAGTTGGCTACAAAGTCCATGTTTCCTACAAAGTGTAAAAAGTCATAAAACACCATAATGTCAACCATAAAACACATTCAAAACCCATAAATAACAAAGTGAAGATTACCAAAACGCCATATTTGTGGGTTTTGTGTTGTGTTTTGGATGATAAGACTTTGATTATCGAATGACTAACATTAGTGTGTTTTATGTTGATTATCATGTTGTGTTTTATATTCATAGTTCTACGATGGTGTGTTTGAAGTTTTTATGAACTGTTAGGGTTTGGATATTGTGTTTTAGTGATCCCCATTCTGTTATTTATGTGTTTTGAGTGTGTTTTATGGCTGAAATTGTGGTGTTTTATGATTTTGTACACTTTGTAGGAAAAATAGACTTTGTAGCCGAACCCCACCCTTAGAAATATAATGGAATTTAATTGTTTTTAGTAAGTTTTAACACAAAAATATCATTATAGATTAAAAATATATTTTGAAGTAGGAGCGGTTATTAAGGTAGCGATATTAAAAGAAGCAATATTGTCATTATATGATATTAACATGATTTAAAAATTAAAGAAATCAATTTTGATTAGAAACGATATTTTAGGGATGATATGATGTTGACACGTGACGTTCTTTAAAATCGTGTATTAGAAGTAAGATTTGTTCTTATAAAAGTATAGAAAACTTGTACATAAATTTTGTTACGATGTAATTTATATTTTTTTTATATTGTATTGATAAGATGTAAACAAATATGAAAACCTAAAAAAAATTTAACCGTGTACTACTACGCTAAAGTTATTTCGAAAAGAAATACAACACTTAGATGATAGTAATAAAAAAACAAATGAAAATTAATCAATATCATGAACTATTATCTGCTACTTCTAATAAAGCAAAACCATCTTAGGCCACATGGCATGTACTTAGGCTGTTTGATGCCACGTGGCATCTGATGGTTTCTTTTTTTTTTTTCATTTAAGCGGCAATACATCTGATGGGACGCGGGATCCATAATTCTCCGGGTCGGATTTTGGATCATAGAGTAGGGATCCTGCGAAAAGTGTGTTTTTCCTAGAAAGTCTAGGAAGCGATCTGGGCCATCCAATGGGTGTGTTTAATGGTTAAGATGAAGTCAATGGCAATCTTGTAATTTTTTAGTTTATTTAATTCATTGTTTTAAAAGACTAGGGGCAATTTTGTCAATATATCGTGTTTTAAATCAATTAGATAACCGTCAGTCAAACCCAGTCCCTAATTTCACGCGCTTTTCCCTCTCTCTTTCCAAACCCATCTTCGAAACCCCAATCCCTACAAAAAATAACTACAATCATGGAAGAAGATAACTTCAGAAAGGATGGAGAGCACCGGATCAAATTAAAACACTTCTCCATCTCCACCATCTCCGAGTTCATCATCACCGTTCAAATATTGTTCGTATCATCTCCGTTTTCTTGACGATGTGTTTTAACAGCAAGCAAATTAATACAGTTGTGTTTTAGCAACAAGCAGATTCATACAGTTGTGTTTTAGCATTCAGATTCATACAGTTGTGTTTTAACAGCAAGCAAGTTCATATAATTGTGTTTTAGCATTCAGATTCATACAGTTGTGTTTTAACAGCAAGCAGATTCATACAGTTGTGTTTTAACAGTAAGCAGATTCATACAGTTGTGTTTTAACAGCAAGCAGATTCATACAGTTGTGTTTTAGCATTCAGATTCATACAGTTGTGTTTTAACAGCAAGCAGATTCATACAGTTGTGTTTTAACAGCAAGCAGATTACAAAACAGTAATCTGCCAATTACAAAACCACCTTTATATTATGGGATCTATAAAAAAAATTGACTTTAGCCCTGTAAACTATTAAAACACAGCACCAAGAACATGCTGATAATTTCCAGTAATCTTCTGAATAATGGAATACGCGATTGGTTTAGATTTCGAAAACAAATTATTCAGAAAATCATGGAGAAAAACGGTTACAAAATATGGACATGGATAGTTAGTTAATGAAGATAAATTCCAAAAATAAAAATAGAATGTGAAAGTACACAATTGCCTTTCTAGTTAAAAATCTTCAATGCCACATGTCGCATTTTGATTGCTTCCTAGACTTTCTAGGAAAAACCCACTTTCTACCCAACTCCTACTCTTGGATCATATATTATTGTTCTCAAAACCTAAATGTCTCATTCTTCTCCTTCACGCCGCTTTGTGATACTCATACGCTCAATCTCTGCATCTTCTTTTAATTCATCCTCATCGCTACATCTTCTTCTTCAATCCCCTGTCGCATAAACCCTTCTCCCAATGATTCCTACACGCAGATCCATACACCGACAAGTATCTATCAATTATCTCACTCCATTCTATTTGATTCCATTCGTGCGTTTTCTTCCCTTGTACCGAAACCCTAACACCGCCGATTGTTCCACCGCTGCATAATCCCACCATCACAATCTTGCACCTTTTGATTATCTTCAAGGTATGTTATGTATTCTTATGGATGTCTTGATCTTCTATTTTTCATCCACATCTGGGTTTCAATTTTTGAATCTTGATCTTTATGCCTCCTCCGGCTACCCAGACTGCAGACCCTTCACCATCTGTGTTTACTAAGGTAGCCATTGCTTTTGTTTTTTTTTTTTCACAAAATTAAGGTAGTTATGTTGTGATTTTTTTACATGCAGAAACGTGATGCACAGAGGCTGCTACCATTGACCGTCAACCAATTCGATAAAGCATTGTTGTTAAATGATGATAAAGTGAATTTTCTCATAGATGGTGTTGATGTAAACAATGTAGGGTTTTGTTTTGATCTTTGTTTTTTGTTTTGTTTTGATCTTTGTTTTTTGTTTGGTTTTGAACTTTATAAAAGTGTTGGTTTGTTGAATGAAAGTTAAGTTGGTGGGGATGGTATTGAATAAGGCTGAGGGAGTTAATGAGATTTGCTTTTTACTCGATGATGGTATAGGCCGTATTGACTGCGTCAAATGGTATACAAGTTTTTGTTATGGTTATATTTTTGTTTTTGTTATGTGGTTTTACGATGTGATTTTGTTTTGGTTTGATGTTTTAGGGTTAATGAGCCTGTTGACATAAAGGAGATGGAACCGATTATGTATGTTACAGTTTTTTTTTATTAATTTGTGAATCGATATTTAAGTTGGGTCGATGTTGTTTGGTTAGAATCTTAACGTTGATTGTATTTAGGGAAGGAGTGTATGTTCGAGTTCATGGCCAACTTAAAGGATTATAAGGGAAAAAGCACTTGATGGTCTTTGGTATCAAGTATGATCTTTACTTCTTTAGTTCTAAATTACCTTTCTTCGTTGAGCATTACTTTAATTTGTGTTTTAAGTCATAGAGTTGTATGATAGTAAATTATGTTGTTTTCGTTAATCTGAAACGCGTATCATATTTGGATTTTGGAGTGTAGGTCCGGCTAGGGGAGGATCTAGTCGCCTAATCCTTGTGTACAAACCAACCCGGTTGTGCGGAATCCAACCGGGAAAGCAAACCGAGATAGAACACGCAATAAGACAACACACAAGAGTCACCGATTAACACCTCTGTATTAATACGTATGAAAGGTCTGTTACAAAGCAATGTTTACAAATATATTCTGTAAACTCTCAAAGTTCTCTCGTGTGTGTGTGTTTGTGCTCTCTCTATTCTTCACTTCATTTTTTCTGTCTGACTTCAGACTATATATAGCAACAGACACCACGAAACTGATCAGACTCGGCGAATCAACAATCAGCTCGACGAAAGTGGATCAAGTCGACGAAACAAGGCTGTTTCGTCGAGATCCTTTGTGTTTCGCCGATAATGGGCTTGGGCCCAATTGTGTTTCGTCAAACTGTTATAAGCCCACTGATGTCTTGTTTCGCCATCTTGCATTCCAGCCAAAAGACTAAGATCCATAATCCTTTGATGTCTCTGTCCGCTTGAAATCCTTAAGCACACGACGGAGGAATGTCGTTGCCAAGCCGAGACGCATCAAGTCGAGTCACGTCCACAAATCGTGAATCAACATGGAGCTTCTTTAAAAAACCTGAGCTATCCCGTGTTACTCAATCACGCTTACAATGCTTGAACTTGCAGGCATGTGACTGATTTTTGAATAGAACTCACCTTTAACTCTTCTCAATCTAGCGACAATATGTCTACCTTAGTACCTCTTACTTTGTTTGGCCTCCTATAATAATAATGAAACATTTAGCCGAATTAGTTCAGTCACAACCTCCTATAACCAGCTCTTAGTTGACTGGTAAGTGTTTTCATACACAAAATATGAAATCTAATTGTAGAAAAACTACTTTAGCATAACTTATCATAAAACTAAAAAGACTCGCTGTTGCATGAATGTTCGGAGATGAATGCCACATGTTACAGGTATTTATTACATTTAACAAATATATTGACTTTATATATACTATTGTGTCCTAAAGCTTGGTCAACTCGAAGAGCGGGACGAGTCTAAATTGTAGGCGATGATTGAAAGTATTGTGGCGAGCACTTCAGGTTCAGCTAAACCTATCAAAATTTTAGCTTATATGGTTCCTTCATTTGGCAAAGTAAGTTGCTTTTTAATGTAAATTTTTTTAATTATTTTGGTTTAACTTTTCTATGGTTTAGTTTTTGGAGT
This sequence comes from Helianthus tuberosus, assembly GCA_030545235.1. Classification (NCBI taxonomy): domain Eukaryota; kingdom Viridiplantae; phylum Streptophyta; class Magnoliopsida; order Asterales; family Asteraceae; genus Helianthus; species Helianthus tuberosus. Next base: position 133,289,988 of record CM060427.1, on the reverse strand, counting down.
TATCATGTGTGGATGTAACTCAGTATATTAAATCCAAATAAGTTGGTTAAAATTGAAAGCTTTTAAATTTGCCGGTGATGTACTGGCTAACGGGTCAAAACAAATAACTATTTGGTATAGCTTGAAACACATAAGTTGACCCGAAGCAACCCCCCCCCCCCCAAGAAAAAAAAGCATACCTGACCCATTTTCCTTTTAGCTATTTCTTATTTGACCCGTTAAAGATAACACAGATCTCAAGTCAACCCATTCATAATAATCCTATATCAGTTTATATGTACATGATATCTCAAAATATCTCAGATTGTGGAGCTATGCGACCAAAAGGAAAAGGATAAGAAGAAAGTGTTTTCCATAATCGATAAGTTTGCCGAACGTGGTCTTCGTTCTCTAGCTGTTTGCCAACAATTGAGTTTTTAACTTTTTATATTTCAGTTTTTTAACCTGGAAACTAATTATCACTAATATTATATAGGCGGTACTGGAGAAAACAAAGGACAGCCCGGGAGTCCCATGGGTGTTTGTGGGTTTACTGCCACTGTTTGACCCACGAAGGCATGACCGTGCTGAAACCATTCGACGGGCTCTACATCTTGGAGTCAATGTGAATGATCACGGGTGATCAGTTAGCCATTGGCAAGGAAACGGGCCGAAGGCTTGGAGAGGATGGCGTTACAGGTAATATTTATTACATTTAACAAATATATTTTATAATTGTGCACCGTCTGTGAGATATGCTGTTCGAAGGCTTATTTGTGGTGTTTCATCATCTAGAGAGGTATAATGTTTATATAGTATATAGTGTTCGCGAATGATGAAAATGTTTGGAGATTAAAGCAAAAGCTGAACTTTTTAATTTATCGTTCAGTCACGTTTTACTAATTTGTGAGCCTTTGTTGTGGGCGTTCTCTTGCAATGTGCAAGGCAAGGATTTGCATTGGGTTTGACTATGTTAGTTGGTGAGGTTTCAAGTATTTCATTAGACTCGCTGCTGAAACTAATTGTTGATTTATTGGAAGTATCTTCTTCAATGAAGGGTCAGGTAGCGGAGCTAACTTTCCTGAATATGAATCTGCCAGCTTATTGTTTATCTAAGGATTTGTATATTTCTTTATGGCATACGGGAAATCAAAGACTGTCTTTTAGGTCGTTTGTTTGCTTAGGGGTCTCTTGCACGATCAGGACGACTAATTCAACAAAGTGATGATGATTCAGATCATGTAAAAGCATTCACTAGCTCTGTTATTTCATTAGCCAATAAGAAACGCTATCTTCAGGAGCTTGTTGTCCAGATTATCTCGCAGTTAAGTGAAAAGGTACTAGATAGATAACTTAGAGGATGGAACAAAATTTTAAACATTTAAAGAATACTACTATGATAACTGAAGTTATATGTAGTATGTGTGAACTGGAGTTATTTGGATTGCAGTTGCCTGTTGAAGCTGTGTTGAAGCAAATTCTAGAAGCTCCGGGTCTCCACGAATGGTTTGAAGGCGCCATATAAGCTAAGCTGGAAATCCCGATGCGTTACTTCTAGCTCTCGAGCTTAGAGAAAAATTAGCTGCTGACGACAAATTGTTCGGGAAGCTCTTACCCGACTCATACAGTTCTAGCACATTGTTTTCTGTTGACCATCTATCCTCTCTCACAAATTGCTTTAAGGTTATTACTTTTATTATTGTTATTTTGGTTTTGTGTAGTGTAAGTTTTCTAACTCTTCTTTGTTATCGCAAAATTCGACCCAACTCTTTTTTGAATTAGCGCGCGTTTAAAATTTTAATTAAAAAAATCAATATATATCTTATCACACATTTGTGTTGTTTCAGACGACAAGACTGATGCTTTTCTTGGAATAAATATAAATATTACATTTATCGCTTCTTAACGAGTCAAAATTTTCTTTGTATAATCTTTATGAAACTTCTTTTCTTATATAGTACACAACTCATTGTGTATCGTTTATGCTATTTCAAATGTCTTTTCAATAATTCTTTTAATTCTATTCAATCTTGAATGGAATTAAGAGTGATTTACTAAATGAAAGGTGTGTTAATAAAATTTCTATCTTCTTTTTATTAATTCCAAACAAAATTAAACTACCCTCATTTGTTAAACTGTGTTGCTCTATTTAAAACTAATAAATCTTTATTTACAACCAAGAGTTGTGCCTATCTCATCTGTTTTAGATATCAATCATTTTCCGTAAGCAAACCTTTTATAATTTATATATCAGTTTGGTTGTTTTTACATACGACAATACTGATATTGTCTTTTTTTTCTAATTACAGGTTGAATATATGGCTAAAAGACTTTTGAATGGGTGAAGGTGGGATGATATATTTTCTTTAGAGAGTCATGCATTCATCAATCTAGATACCATAAATGAAAGCACAACCCGACACACTACTGTGAACCTAGATTCTACACCAAGGTGAATATATACCTTATGCTATGAACATTTAGGTGTTTGACTTCATATAAACTCCTGAATGTTTGATTATTCGTCAAAAGTATCCAAAATAATGTTTGATAGGACAAATAAAGAATTTTGTGAGCTCAAATGAATGCTGTCAAATTGTTTGTAATGATGATATTGTTAAATCAATTTGGAAACTTAAAAAATATGCTCCAATTTCATGCTACTTATATTGTAATCATATATGTAATTGATGGTTTTCTTCTTGGGTATGGTTGTTTAGGTCTTTAAGGAATGTCACACATCTGATGCATCTGGTAATTCCTATGAACTTACTCTAATCGGGTCGAAATGCATTGGAGCCTATGTACGCAACAAGAAAAATCAAAATCAAGTAAATCACTCCCCCTTCGAATGTAGATGTGGCAGCTTTTTTTGCACTTGTGGTCATCATTTTGACCAACATAGCTTTGGGATGCTACCTCATGTTGATACAACTACACACATTGGCTTCTGTGTGTAATTCAATTGGTTGTTGGGTAAGCTTTCTTAAACATATCCACTTTAACAATCATTCCAATTTTTACTCGGGTTAAATGGTTTATCGCAAGAAAACAATTTAAAGAAAACATTGTGCAATTTAAAGAAAACTAGATGTAACACCCGCCGCGTTGCGGACGGGTTGACATTCATATTTCATAAAGCCAAAAAGACGGTTGGGTATTGTTTGATTCGTTACAACATCGGCACTCGCTAGAGCACCAAAAGAGTAAACCCTAAATATAAACATCTGAGTCAAGCGTTGTAAGAGAAAAGGTACAAATTGCATTTACAAAAAGAAGGTAATATGATTACATGTTAGCATAAAACGACCATTCCTAGACCGGTGTTCATTTGACAAGCCTTCTAACGATCTGCTAAACACGAACTCCTCGCTGAAACTGGTAGCCATTTTCCCCCTCACAACTACCTAGGCACTTGTCCAACTTTCCCTAAAAACATCTTCATACTTTTTTTAATGGCAAGGAACGACGTGCCAACCACCGTGACACAGGGCACTATGGTCAAGGTCGACTACTTGGCCCCGCCAGCCCCTTGGCTCTCCCAGATGCGCGAAAACCCGACCTCCACCCGCCTGAAGGCACGACAGTGGAATAATCAGTAAAACCTCGCCTCCCATCCAAGACGAACCGGCGCCACCCGTATCCGCCCCTTCACCTGGATGCCGCAGAAAATAATAGGGAGAGTGGGAGTCAAACCTGGGTCACAAGAAACACCAAGTCTTTCCCCAACCACTCCACCACTATCTCATACTTGATCAGTAAAATTGCAAACATTTCCATTACTTTCAATCAAATTTAAGACCTATAATCTCAAACTTTAAAACAAATCAACTTAAAGCATCATCATCATTAAAGCCTCGATCACTGATTAAAATAACGCCTACAATGCAAATCATTTGTTATATCCATGTAGTAGAACTCTGGGCTTCATGTATTAGGTTTGCACATCATTGGGTGATTTTGGTAATGTTTAATCTCTAACGCCTAATATAGTAATGAGTATAGGTTAAGGAAACAGGATGAACTTGTCAAGCGAGTAGGTGTGAATTTTAAGAACAATCCTAAATAGTTCTATTCTACAAAATTATATTAGTGAAATCAAGCTATCGTATTTGTAACTATATTACACAAAAGACTGACTATAAAAAAGTTGGGACAAAATGTGTCTTGCTTTAACCCAACCTGGTAGCTCCCCCGGCTTCTCGAACTATAAAAAGGTTTTGACTTTTGACCAGCATAGAAGTTACCCGTTTCGACCCATTTACCCAATCCGCTTGACACCCCCATTTTGCCACCTCTACACTAAAAAACAAACAAACAAACTATGCACACACAGAGAATACTAAGGAAAAAACTTGACCTTAAAGTTGACGATCAGGGAGGGCATTAGGAGAACAATTTTATTGGAGACGATATGCAATGCAACCCCATTTATAAGACCAACCGAAAAACAAAGATTCCAAATGCAACAGCCGAAGTAGTTAAAATGAAATAACTAAGTATGTTTGGAAACTTCTGCTTCAATATACCAACACTTTACACAAACTACTTTTATTTAATAACTAAGAAATTCTCATCTGATATAAAAAAAGTCCAAATCCAAATATTTAAACCTGGTAATCTGGTCTGAGAGTCCAAATATTTAAATACCAAAGGAATATAATTTATTTTCAAGATTTTGAGTCTTTATGAAACAATACCCGAAAGAGCGATAAAGGCATAGGCGCCAGCTTGGCGAGCCATCTCAACTGTTCTTTTGTGCTTATCCGCTACTGCTTTCACTTCACCAACCACATTTGTGTTCGGTTCTTTTTCTTGCTGCTGCTACTCCATAAAACTAATCAGATCAGTTTTTTTCCTGCCTGATGATGATCGAATCCTTTGTTGTGACTGCTTAGACCTTGATAAATAATTACGAAGATACATGCTTGTTTCAATTAATTCTCTCCTCTCTGTTGCTTGTTTTCAAATTTCAGGTGTAACTTTCCTTTACATTACTTGTATGTTAGCTTGCTACAATTATTTGCTTGCTTCTTTCCAGGTACCTCTCGACTTAACAATGGTGACTACAAAAAATTATTGGAAACCTGACCAAAATCAAACACGGGATTTTTTGTTTATGTCAATTAAGTAAGTTGAAATCAAAATATGATTAAAGAAGCTCATTATGTAAACACAATAACCCAACCTTGAACTCCCTAATCTGACACCCATTTAGTGTCTCTTGAGGCCTCCCATTACGTGGAGGTCGAGGGTTCGAATCCTGGTTACTCAAGTCTCTTTAATCCAATCAAGTTGGCAAGGGTATTTACCGCCAAGGATCGTTGTCGGGTCGTGAACTGGTAAGGGAGATCCCTTCTGCGGCTAAGGATACCGTGCACCTATCCTTTTTTTAATCTGATATGTACAATTTCTTCATCTACATGGTGTTTTACCTAAAGGCATACTTACATTAGCAATGATAATTGAGTACATATAAGTTCAACACTGAAAGCCAAACTTTGATAGAATTAGGCAAAATCATCAAACTGGTACAAATTTGAAATTAAAGATCCTAATTTCTAAATAGGATTTACCTTGCCAGTTTTGTTTTTCAACCAACTCACCATGTTGGCAGTTAAAAGGTAAAAAATATTATAAAAGAATAATTTAATTGCACCTAATTCCTTCAAAACGCTTCATATCAATCTACACCTGATTCCTTCAAAACGATGACTTACCGCCATTTCATGTACATGTAAATTATCACCTATCTCTCTCTCTCTCACTCTCAATTGGCCGGAAATCCTAAAATCCACGGATTCCGGAACACACTCTAAAATACCTGATTCGGAGAGAATGCTCAGATTCGCCGGAAAACCTAAACTCCACGATTTCGGAACACACTCTAAAATACCTGATTCAGAGAGAATGCTCAGATGAGAATACTCAGTGAATGCAGAGAGACATGGAACACAGGATATTTTTGATGAAAGATGGTAGATGTATGGACATAATCCTTTTTTTTTGAAACACACCCAATGCCAAGGGTACAACCACCTTATGCTAAAAGTTGTTGCTTATTTATAATGTATAATGTATAATAATATACAAAGATGAGTCAAACCACACATGCACAAAACTAAGTTGAAATGGGTCAAAACTCTACCAACATTGTCAAGTGCAGTATGTTGGGTTTATTAGAAATCGACCGTCTTGTCATGACATTTTCAGCATTATCACTTGGTACAAATCTAACATTATAATAGCTTAGAAATACGTTTCAAGTTTTGTTTTGTGCTTTAATAATCTTCTTATAGTTTCGGGTTTAAAACTATAATTTGATTGACACTATTAGATATATATAAATTTATCATGCTGCTAATATTGAAACAGAAATATTGGGGGTTCCTGCAAGCGGGTATAGTTGATACACCATGAGTTTTCATATATTCAGGAGCAAAATATAGTGGTATGTTGTGATTTAGTTCCGACATGCTTTATCAATGTTTTATGTTACCTTTTCATTCTCAAGTTTTGTTTGGTGCTTTAATATTTTGGTCCAGGAGGTATCTATCTGGCGACCCTTAGACGTGAAGCCTAAGTTTGGAAAGGCCTAGAACAAAAAAGATGATCTACATGAGCTTCAATGTCAGTAGATATTATATGTTTGTGTTAAGCCACCCGCGAAACTCGTGGGATCTTAGACTAGTTTTGATAATAATAGAAAAGGGATAAAAGACAAAGATAATTAATTTTCTAAAAATTTAAATTGAAGGAGGTGAGTTTGATTAAATAATATTAATCTATTAAATAAAATATAAATAAAAATGAGAAATTGCAAGAGAGAATGCCATGTGGCATTAAATGAAGTGTTTTATTAATATTTAGATTAGATGTATAAGTTACATATGTGACAACTGTCCAATTTGCAGGTATCCGTACAACTAATTAATATCTAATTTGTGCTTAATTACTGTGCTTGATTACAACTATGATTAAACTGCTTTCTATTTCTGATACATACATACTCATGCATCACATTTTATACTGTCACTCCATTCATTACTTACAAACATTAGTGAAAACCATGATGCACAAAGCACAGTTAGCACAGTGAGCGGATAACCATAAAAACATGCTGACATTGCCAGCACCTAGACAGACAATATTTTGAGGCCAGTATGAGCCGGGAATAAAGTACTACACTAGTAGCGAGTGTAGGGAGGTGAGGATCATAAAACTGCGTCACTAGGTGATAGTTATAGTGCCCGGAAATGCCTAAAACATACTTAAAATGCAGAATTCTGCACTACATACAAATATTCAGCTTTTAACAAAGCTAGTAAAGTGCAAAAACTTGGCAAAATAGTCCTAGACACTTTCCAAAGTGTTGGTAAATCAATGTGTCACTAAAAATAATATTAAAGACACTTTAAAAGCTTTACTTGACACTTTAACGGATCAATATCCAACCGAACAACCGGACTTTACCCGGAACATAAAAATATTGCCAAAGACATTGTTTTTACTTTTCTGAGCTAGTTAGGGTCCCCGAACACCCTAACACCCCTTATATTAATAAACACACAAATATCCTAACTAAGTACCATTAGATTTCAACTTAATCCTAACTATAACATTACACCCCAACCATTACCCCCCCCCCCTCATTTTGACGGTCACCTTAGGGTGACCCACACTTCCATTTTGTTTGATTACTTTATTGGTTCATGTTGGTTATCTAGAGAACACATTACATGATGGACATTAAGGAAATTGGTCTATTAATATACATGAGAGATAACCCATCTCTTTCATCAACATTCACCAAATGTAACACCTCTAAAATTCACGTCCTATAATGTGTAGACACGTGTCAAAAGTTTGAACGTGTGAAAGAATGTTATAAAAGGACTAAAGTTGACAAACATGGGAAGTATGTGATTATACGGATTCTAAGTGTCAACAGTGAATAAATATACTTCATAATAACCCTACATGATTTTTATAACATCAAACGAATAAATCATGGATCATACGAAGCTAAAAGTGAGAGATTACAAACTACAGGGGTTAAATGTGTCAACATGTTAAAGATACACCTCTGAGTGACCTTTTGACAAACCCGAAGCTTTGTAATGGTAAATTATGCTCACTAGAATGCACGATAAAAATTTCATAAAGTTTCGTTATCGTATGAGGAAGTTATGATCAAATTCGTATGCGAGGGGTTAAAGCGTCAATGTTGAAAGTTATGACTTTTCGGGTGATAACAAAGTGATCAAGGACTTGGCAAAGTGGGTATAAGTCCTAAAGCCCTTGTGGGTAAATAAGAAGGGGTCAAATTGCAAGAAATAAGCTTACTTGCCCTTTCGAAAGGCCAAGGGACAAGAAACAACAAATTTTTAAGCCTGATGTCTGCTTTGAGGACCTCAAAGCTGGGGACCTTGAGGTCCGTATGGTAACTGCCAGCACCAGAATACCTTCTGCAGCCGGTTTCTCGCATTTCTGACCAATCTAGCTGGTTGTTCTCATTATTAAAAGACCTCTAAAATGTTCCTAGACCCTAGGACACATGTGGGAATGTTGTGGTGTGTCCTAGACATAGTTGTCAATCAATTGTGGTGCCTAAATCCAATATATAAGGCCATGGACTTGCAACAAACATTCCTCACACATTCTCCTGCATAATTGGATCAATTCTGGAGCTATCAACAGCCTCAAGTGATCATATCTTGTGCATAGGACTTCAGTAAGTGTTCTTGTCCTTCTCTTATTGGGTTTAGCTAGGTTAATTAGCTAAAAGTCAAACCGTCGTAATTACGGTTTGACTTCGAGATTAGCCAATAATGGCTCAGTCATATCTCGAATTAAAAGTAGTTATAGGTTGGTAATTATGTGGGTAATAAAACCCCAAAAGGGTTTCCCCTGATCACCATCCTAACCAGGTCAAATGTCGGGTCAAACCTTTAATCAAAAAGTCAACAGGATGCTTAAAAGGTCATTTATGCATAATTAGCTATCTAGAACCTATATAACCTGTTTGATCATTGTAATAACTTGGTAATAAGTGTAAGAACATGTCCAAACATGTTCGACCCGACTATTTCCTGTTTAGACCCGGTTCGGAACCGAAAGTCGCAAAGCTTTGACTTTTGCTTTGACTTCAATTCTGACCCGTTTAGGTATGTTTTAGAAATACCTTAGAGCTTCATTTGGACCAGGTTACATGCTAGTATAACCCTCTGTGATTATACACCTCGGTTCATTAGTTATCCGATTAATACGCATGATTCCGTTAATTGCCCATATGTTGACCATTATGCCCTTATTACCTTAAAACGAGATTTATGAAAATGTAAAAGTGTAGAAACCTTAGTTACTGATATATAAACTTGTATGCAAAGTTTGACATCAGTTTGACTTGTAGATTAAGAGTTATGCTCAATATCGCAAAATTAATGCTTTATGTTAATAAAACGGCGTAGTTAGCGTATAGTCTAGTTAAGCCGACCTTTTGGTATCAAACTTAATACCCACTGATGTAATATATTATTTTGGGATTTTTAAAGATTTTTAATAAATTTTAGGCTGAGCATAACTCATAGTCGTAGACTTAATCCGGTAATTGTCGGTTTTGCCCTTACGGGCCATAAAATGAGTTTTACTTATCTAAACAACTCCAAACCTTTTGCTACTGATCACATATGATTAATAAATTATTTTAAGCCCTCTGGAAATATAAAAATATCAGATTTAAGTATCGAACCCGGAAATGGCCTTTAATCGCCATAATTAGCGTTTTTAACGCATAGTATGTCTTAAAATCATATTGGACATACCCGGGTTGATACCTACTGATATATGAGGCAAATTAGGATATTTTAACAGTAAGCAAGGGTTGATTAACTCAGACTTCGTTTTTGAGCTTTTCGGCTTATGTGAAATTACCAAAATACCACTACGGGGCATAGTTTGGTTAAAGATGATAAATTTCACATATATGCTTTAGCCTACTGTTATAACTCATCAAATTAAGTATGTTTGCTGTTTACATCAGACCTGTAACTCAGTTAAACATTTAAACTCTTTTACAACCTTTAAAATGACCAAACTACCCCTACGGGGCATAGTTGGTGTTTAAGTTCGTTTCGGGCATAATGAAAGACATCTTACTGATGTCACAACATATTTGAGGCATAATTAACTTAGGAACCCTGTAGATGGCTCTAATGAATACCCGTTACGCTTATTACGCGTTCGGTTCGGTTTATGTAACAAGTTTACATAAATTAGCCGAAACGGGTCAAACCTTATCGGTTTTATCTCAAAATCCAGAATGTGTTTAGTTTACCCATATTATACAAGTCTCCAAACTTGTCGGGTCTAAATCACATTCTATTCCGGTCTTCGCTTAATCGTGCGTAAGAACCGTATATTCCCTTAAGACTAACCGGTCTAAGCTTAGGCTTAATTAAAGATCCGTTAGCATTCTAATTAATTATTTATACCATCATTCCAGACTAGAGCATTTCGGTAAATGGTACATACGCTTACTTAAGCGAATACGGCTGAGTTATTAGATTCTTGCTAATTAAGACAGGAGTTAGCTCAGGTAAATACTCTTAACTTATTTTCCCTATACGGGCTTGGGATACGGTACTATAAAAGTACCGCTTGGTCGGGTGTATGTAGTCATTTAAATCGGATTGTGATTGATGTACTTACATAACCTGTTTAATATGTATTATTTTATTATTATTTGGTGTATGGCCTTTGGGGGTTAATGACCATGTCCCGGATATCCTTGGCATCATTCGAAGTAATGGCCACGACTTAAGCACGGGGTGTAGGCATACACCTGACAGCTGCATTATGTGAAAACTGGTAATCCACTCCGAGGTATCATCCTTGTGGGCATTATACCAGAACTGGTAATCCACTTAGAGGATGATAGCCCGTGGGCATTATACCTGTGGCGTGTCTGTTAATCTAGTCCGGCCCTACAAACCGGCCCTAACGGACGACAAATAAGTAAAACTGTATACAAGATTATATACAAATAATTTTCCCAAGTTATAAAAGATTAATTTTGCCTCTGTGCATTTTAATCAAAGTGTCAAAAGGTTTTGTGCCTGGTGCATCTAAATCAATTTTCTTAAACTCTTTTCAAATGAGTCGGTTGAGTGTATTTACCAGTGAAAACTGACGTATTTTCCAAAAAGGTTAAGTGACAGGTACTAAACGAAATTGGCTGGAAGCTCAGGGCGCTAATAAGGAACCTTGCAAGTTCTAGGCGTCTAAAGTCTGTTGAACAAATGATATGTTTTAAGATCCGCCTGTGGATCCTGTACTTCCGTTGTAATACTGAATATTACTTCATATTCGGAATGTAATAATAAATATCTTTTGCTTCCGCTGTGCATTCATATATATTGTGTTGTTTGACTATTACGTTGCCAACCACGTCACGATACTCCCCCACCGGGCCCACCGGTGACACGTGGAAAGTCGGGGTGTGACAGGTTGGTATCAGAGCCAACACTGAGTGAATTAAACACTAGTCTTTTGTGTTTAATCTCAGTTACACAATTGCACATTCTTGAGTCTAGACAAGAACATAGGAAGAATCCAAATTTGTTTCATTTTACCTTATTTGGTTCCTTTGTTTTTTTCTGATTAGCCCTTGCATGGGCAAGTCAATTGCTATAGAAGTCCCGTTTAGGGCAACCATATACTTATTATATTTTAAAGGAACGATTATATTTAAAGTATCATTCCTATATTATAAGATCTACCATTATAATAAAATGACAAAATTTAAAAAGGGACAAAACCTAGCCATGTGTCACATTAAGACAGGGCCAAGATGGTAGTTCCATAATTAGATTCGGATCCTTGTTAACAGTTCAATTTAGGATTGCTCTGCGTTAATTATTAAAAAGAATCTTAAAGGTAAACCTAGCCTAAATGCCACGGCATACAAGGCCAAGATGGTAGAACCTATTCAAGAGATTCAAATCCTTATTAAAAATATGAAAGCATATTAACATGCTCGACAAAATGTGATAAGATAAAATCACATAAGTCATTTTGGGATATACTAAATTCCCTTATCTATATAATCATCCCTTATGGATGAAGTGCCCACGGGCTATAACTAACGTCCTCTGGGACTAAAGAAAGTGGTAGCCTACAACTCCCTGTCAAGAAAAAGGTAATGAACTTTGATTCAAACCTTGAAGCCTCGATTATATAAAATCAAGGCCTATAAATTAAACTTGTCTAAGTGACTAGGCCTTTTGTGCTATTATTAACTTATAATTTAGGAGTATAATAAATATCCTGAATAATTATATATTTATCAAAATTAACCAATATGTGTATTAAAAACATGGTTAATAAATCGTTCAAAAAGATAAAACTGTTTAAACTTCCGTAAAAACCTTGTCCTTGTTTAATTTTTATGTAGAAATTAAAACTACATGGCGGGGTCGGAAGAAGGGAATAGTCACCCTCTGGAAAATCGCGATGAAGAAAGGATTAATATAACCAGAGGAGAACTTCGTACATTGATTGACTCAGCTGTATCTAAAGCTGTGAAGGAGAAATTCCAGGAGTATAGTGAGACATATAGTAAAGCCTCATCTGTACCCCACCCTAAATCCATCCCTAAAACTCCTCCAGAGCCTGATAACAAGCCGCCCTCAAAGAAAGATGAGTTTAAGAAAGATGACGATCGACACTCATCTAATGAACACAGTGTTCCATTCAAGAAGATAGTGTTCGATAATGAAACTCATACCAAATCCTGTAACTATAAGTACTTTGTTTCCTGCAAGCCCCGAGATTTTACTGGGGAAAAAGGGGCAGTTGATTGTATGATTTGGTTGGATGAAATGGACACAGTTGTCGATATCAGCGGTTGCGCTGAAAGGGATGTCGTGAAGTACGTATCCCAATCGTTCAAAGGAGAGGCACTGGCATGGTGGAAGTCTCTCATTCAAGCTGCTGGGAAGATTCCGCTCTACAGCATGTCATGGGAACAGTTTGTTATTCTCGTTAAGGAGAATTACTGCCCTCAACACGAGGTTGAGGGGATTGAGTCAGATTTCTTATCTTTGGTGATGACAAACTTAGATTGTCAAGCTTACCTCACCAGTTTTAACACCCTGTCCAGACTGGTCCCTTACCTTGTAACACCAGAGCCCAAGCGAATTGCACGCTTCATTGGGGGTTTACCCCCAGAAATCAAAGCCAGTGTTAAGGCTTCAAGACCTACTACATTTAGGTCAGTAGCTGATCTCTCTCTGTCCCTTACTTTAGATGCGGTCAGACTAAGGTCGCTAAAGAAATCTGAAGAAAGTAAGAAAAAGCGTGAGGATGATAACTCACGAGGATCTGAGAAGAAACACAAGGGAAACACTGACTCTGAGAGGTCTAAGTCTGGAAAGAATGGTCAGCGGACAGAGGAAAAGCCAAGGTGCTCTACTTGCCAAAAACGCCACTTCGGAAAATGCAGAATGGAGTCCAATTCTAAATCAGGACCACCTGCATGTGGGATATGCAAGTCTAGGGAGCACAAGACTGTTGATTGCGGGAAGATTAAAGATGCTACATGCTACAACTGCAACGAGAAAGGGCACATAAAGACCAACTGCCCTAAGTACGCGAGGAACCCCGAGTAGGCCAAGAGAACAAACGCACGAATTATCAGGAGGAACGCCCAAGAGATGATGCAGAATAATAATACTATAATATGTACCTTTCCTTATCAAACAGTTGATGCAGAAACTTATTTGATATTAGCACATGTAAATACATTATGAATGATAAAGGTTGAGAACAGTTGTTTCCACCTGATTAAGACTCCGGTCATTTAATGCCCGGTAAAAAGTGACGATGTTACGTCGAAAATGCCCCAACAAATCCTATATTGATATTAATATCTATTGGAAATCACTTTTCTAATATCCTTATAGCAAACTTTTGGTTGCATACTTAAGGACTCAATATAGTGAAAAAAAAAAAATCGATTGGTTGCCTTAAAATCAAGTCCATATTGTGAGTGATAAGAAGCAATTAATTATCAAGACTCCTTATGAGACAACCCTCGTAATTACACGTGTCCGTACGATTAATTAATATTAAACATAAAAAAATGGTGGAACTGACCGTCCCCGGAATCGAACCCGGGTCTAGGCCGGCCGCACCCTTTCGCGCGCCTAGCCAACTGAGCTAGGTGCCTAGTTTGTGAAAATCTCCATTCTAATTAAATATAAGCACTTGTGCAATAAACTTCCTTATCATTTATCAATGATAATTTCTGCTAAGTGTCCTGTTTTAATACAGGCAATAGTAAATCTTCATGAACCATAAACTTAGCAAATTTTTATTATCATCCACAAGGTATAACTACCAAGGAAACCATAGTAACCGATTCTTATAGATCGGCAAGGAATTCTTCCGAAATCTAAGAGCACTCTTTCTTTGCATAGAGTGCGACAACATATGTTATTTTAATTATCTTCTTCATTGTTTTCTATCGCCTGCGAATGCCAAACTATGTTTGATAAAAGTGTCATATGAGGATTGGCGTATCCTAGTGTGTCCCATAGATTATTTCCATGTCTGATCAGCATGGAGGTTTAATGCATGGAACCCCTGAGATATCCCAATGGTCATATTGTACTAATGTCGACTAGTAGTATTCAAAGGAGATATCCGGAATAGAACTATCCAAGTAAATATTCCTCGGTGAAGGAATATGTGGAATCATAACATGAATGTGTCACTTATTAGACACAAGCGTTGATGAGTGAACTGGAGCCTGAGATATGGAAATCTCCGTAACCTCCTTGTACTTTGATTATCTTTTCCTAAGTTTACCCTGTTTACTTCCCTAGAGACAAGTAGGGTTATGATTAACATCCCGCTTTGGGTTAGAATGTTGTAAGGACTCCATATTAATTATGGAATAACCGAAAACCTGATTAAGTAAATTTTAAAATAGGAGATTCATATAGCTTAACTCGATATTTTCAGAGTATGAGAGTTGTTAGATAAGAAAGACGATTCATTTTGCTTATGCACTCATTACCGCAACCCTATTTAGACCACGATTAAAGATCGCCGTCAACTACCCAGGATCGTCGAATTGTTCGACTAGCTGTAAGGATTAGCTACTCCTTAAGATTTGTTAAAAAGTGGTTAGAATAACCACCTCAAGAGAAGCTTTTCTATAATAGTTGGTATAGAAGTATCAAGGTTGCTCCTTTAGAGACCTTGTATAAATGAAATGTTAAACCTCTGTTGTTAGGACAATAGATTGGTAAGCCCAATATTGAGGATCTGAAAGTTGCATTGGAAACAACAAATAAGATCATACAAATTTCTAATCATCTGTAAGATTGCCATTATTAGGCAGAGAATACTTCCTTTGTTTCAGTAAATCTCGGGTCGAGATTTATTTTAAGGGGGTGAGGATGTAACACCTCTAAAATTCACGTCCTATAATGTGTAGACACGTGTCAAAAGTTTGAACGTGTGAAAGAATGTTATAAAAGGACTAAAGTTGACAAACATGGGAAGTATGTGATTATACGGATTCTAAGTGTCAACAGTGAATAAATATACTTCATAATAACCCTACATGATTTTTATAACATCAAACGAATAAATCATGGATCATACGAAGCTAAAAGTGAGAGATTACAAACTACAGGGGTTAAATGTGTCAACATGTTAAAGATACACCTCTGAGTGACCTTTTGACAAACCCGAAGCTTTGTAATGGTAAATTATGCTCACTAGAATGCACGATAAAAATTTCATAAAGTTTCGTTATCGTATGAGGAAGTTATGATCAAATTCGTATGCGAGGGGTTAAAGCGTCAATGTTGAAAGTTATGACTTTTCGGGTGATAACAAAGTGATCAAGGACTTGGCAAAGTGGGTATAAGTCCTAAAGCCCTTGTGGGTAAATAAGAAGGGGTCAAATTGCAAGAAATAAGCTTACTTGCCCTTTCGAAAGGCCAAGGGACAAGAAACAACAAATTTTTAAGCCTGATGTCTGCTTTGAGGACCTCAAAGCTGGGGACCTTGAGGTCCGTATGGTAACTGCCAGCACCAGAATACCTTCTGCAGCCGGTTTCTCGCATTTCTGACCAATCTAGCTGGTTGTTCTCATTATTAAAAGACCTCTAAAATGTTCCTAGACCCTAGGACACATGTGGGAATGTTGTGGTGTGTCCTAGACATAGTTGTCAATCAATTGTGGTGCCTAAATCCAATATATAAGGCCATGGACTTGCAACAAACATTCCTCACACATTCTCCTGCATAATTGGATCAATTCTGGAGCTATCAACAGCCTCAAGTGATCATATCTTGTGCATAGGACTTCAGTAAGTGTTCTTGTCCTTCTCTTATTGGGTTTAGCTAGGTTAATTAGCTAAAAGTCAAACCGTCGTAATTACGGTTTGACTTCGAGATTAGCCAATAATGGCTCAGTCATATCTCGAATTAAAAGTAGTTATAGGTTGGTAATTATGTGGGTAATAAAACCCCAAAAGGGTTTCCCCTGATCACCATCCTAACCAGGTCAAATGTCGGGTCAAACCTTTAATCAAAAAGTCAACAGGATGCTTAAAAGGTCATTTATGCATAATTAGCTATCTAGAACCTATATAACCTGTTTGATCATTGTAATAACTTGGTAATAAGTGTAAGAACATGTCCAAACATGTTCGACCCGACTATTTCCTGTTTAGACCCGGTTCGGAACCGAAAGTCGCAAAGCTTTGACTTTTGCTTTGACTTCAATTCTGACCCGTTTAGGTATGTTTTAGAAATACCTTAGAGCTTCATTTGGACCAGGTTACATGCTAGTATAACCCTCTGTGATTATACACCTCGGTTCATTAGTTATCCGATTAATACGCATGATTCCGTTAATTGCCCATATGTTGACCATTATGCCCTTATTACCTTAAAACGAGATTTATGAAAATGTAAAAGTGTAGAAACCTTAGTTACTGATATATAAACTTGTATGCAAAGTTTGACATCAGTTTGACTTGTAGATTAAGAGTTATGCTCAATATCGCAAAATTAATGCTTTATGTTAATAAAACGGCGTAGTTAGCGTATAGTCTAGTTAAGCCGACTTTTTGGTATCAAACTTAATACCCACTGATGTAATATATTATTTTGGGATTTTTAAAGATTTTTAATAAATTTTAGGCTGAGCATAACTCATAGTCGTAGACTTAATCCGGTAATTGTCGGTTTTGCCCTTACGGGCCATAAAATGAGTTTTACTTATCTAAACAACTCCAAACCTTTTGCTACTGATCACATATGATTAATAAATTATTTTAAGCCCTCTGGAAATATAAAAATATCAGATTTAAGTATCGAACCCGGAAATGGCCTTTAATCGCCATAATTAGCGTTTTTAACGCATAGTATGTCTTAAAATCATATTGGACATACCCGGGTTGATACCTACTGATATATGAGGCAAATTAGGATATTTTAACAGTAAGCAAGGGTTGATTAACTCAGACTTCGTTTTTGAGCTTTTCGGCTTATGTGAAATTACCAAAATACCACTACGGGGCATAGTTTGGTTAAAGATGATAAATTTCACATATATGCTTTAGCCTACTGTTATAACTCATCAAATTAAGTATGTTTGCTGTTTACATCAGACCTGTAACTCAGTTAAACATTTAAACTCTTTTACAACCTTTAAAATGACCAAACTACCCCTACGGGGCATAGTTGGTGTTTAAGTTCGTTTCGGGCATAATGAAAGACATCTTACTGATGTCACAACATATTTGAGGCATAATTAACTTAGGAACCCTGTAGATGGCTCTAATGAATACCCGTTACGCTTATTACGCGTTCGGTTCGGTTTATGTAACAAGTTTACATAAATTAGCCGAAACGGGTCAAACCTTATCGGTTTTATCTCAAAATCCAGAATGTGTTTAGTTTACCCATATTATACAAGTCTCCAAACTTGTCGGGTCTAAATCACATTCTATTCCGGTCTTCGCTTAATCGTGCGTAAGAACCGTATATTCCCTTAAGACTAACCGGTCTAAGCTTAGGCTTAATTAAAGATCCGTTAGCATTCTAATTAATTATTTATACCATCATTCCAGACTAGAGCATTTCGGTAAATGGTACATACGCTTACTTAAGCGAATACGGCTGAGTTATTAGATTCTTGCTAATTAAGACAGGAGTTAGCTCAGGTAAATACTCTTAACTTATTTTCCCTATACGGGCTTGGGATACGGTACTATAAAAGTACCGCTTGGTCGGGTGTATGTAGTCATTTAAATCGGATTGTGATTGATGTACTTACATAACCTGTTTAATATGTATTATTTTATTATTATTTGGTGTATGGCCTTTGGGGGTTAATGACCATGTCCCGGATATCCTTGGCATCATTCGAAGTAATGGCCACGACTTAAGCACGGGGTGTAGGCATACACCTGACAGCTGCATTATGTGAAAACTGGTAATCCACTCCGAGGTATCATCCTTGTGGGCATTATACCGGAACTGGTAATCCACTTAGAGGATGATAGCCCGTGGGCATTATACCTGTGGCGTGTCTGTTAATCTAGTCCGGCCCTACAAACCGGCCCTAACGGACGACAAATAAGTAAAACTGTATACAAGATTATATACAAATAATTTTCCCAAGTTATAAAAGATTAATTTTGCCTCTGTGCATTTTAATCAAAGTGTCAAAAGGTTTTGTGCCTGGTGCATCTAAATCAATTTTCTTAAACTCTTTTCAAATGAGTCGGTTGAGTGTATTTACCAGTGAAAACTGACGTATTTTCCAAAAAGGTTAAGTGACAGGTACTAAACGAAATTGGCTGGAAGCTCAGGGCACTAATAAGGAACCTTGCAAGTTCTAGGCGTCTAAAGTCTGTTGAACAAATGATATGTTTTAAGATCCGCCTGTGGATCCTGTACTTCCGTTGTAATACTGAATATTACTTCATATTCGGAATGTAATAATAAATATCTTTTGCTTCCGCTGTGCATTCATATATATTGTGTTGTTTGACTATTACGTTGCCAACCACGTCACGATACTCCCCCACCGGGCCCACCGGTGACACGTGGAAAGTCGGGGTGTGACACCAAACAACAACTTCTCTTACCCTCCTACACCCTCACGGCCGCCACCCTTCCACCACACCACCACCACCTTCAACCATTGATCAACCAATATTCATACACCCATAGAAGCAAGGAGTCCAACAACTAAGCCTGGTGCTTTTGGAAGTTCAAGAACCGCTCTAGATCTCTTTTATCCACTACATTTACACCTTGTTTCTTCCCTAGCCTTGTGCTAGTAGTAAGTGTTTCTAATCATCATCTTGATCTTGTCTATGGTGGTTAATAGTTGATTTAATGGTTAAAATTAAGAAACGCTAAAGAACAACACTTAAAGTCTTGAACATAAGATGAATAAGGTGGATAAAGAGAAGATATGTGTATAAATCATGTAAATCTGTATAGTGGTGATTATTTGATGTTGTTTGTTACTAAAAGCAGGATGGATCATCATCTAGACATACTAGATCATGTTCAAGAACATGAACTAGTAGGATGTTAGTGTTAGAAATAAGAAAGATGATGAAACCATCCACCATGAACTTGAAACTTGAATAAACATAATTTTTCTTGTAAAATGAAGTTGTAAACTTGTGGATCTACAAATCTACAAGTGGTTCTTCGGAAGAACCAAGCGGAAAATACTAGTTTTGTTAAAACCCGGATATTTTATGAACTAGAAGCATATTTGGTAAATAAACAAGTGTGTAAACACTTGTGTAACAAGAAATTTAACAAGAAAGCATTTTTGTAAATTATGACAAGAAGTTGTGAAACTTCAAGATCTTTAAAAATAAAGTTTACAAGAAACTAATCATGTTTTTAAAGTTAACAAGACCTACTAAATGTGTTGGTGATTTCCTACATATTTTTGCAAAACCTTCAAGTTTATTAGTTTATGATTTTTTCATATTTTGTCAAGTTAGACGAATAAATATTGTATGTTGATGATTGGTGAATTGTTTGGTTGATATTAACAAAAAGAAAATGATATGCTAAAAGCATGGACACCTCCATTTACAGAGGAAACTCTGGCAAAATTTTTCTAAAAATATAACACTTAGAAATATTTTTATAACAAATGGTTACAAATGTATTCTTAACTTGTTTTTCCAAAAAATAAACTTCGCCATGATTTTTAGTACAAAATACCAAGTACCGGAGGTGGATTTTCGTAAATAAAAATTGTTAAAAATATATTTAGAATGTATATTTTGTTAATAAGACGCTTGTGTGATTACGTGATTATCTTGTGTACTAGATATATTATTTTTAGGGCAAAAATAATATAACTGGAAAATGTTATGAAATTACGACTCCAAAATAATGCCAACGCTCTCACAAATAAATATTTAAGTTACACCGGTATTGTTATTACAACGCAAATTTTAAAATGTAACTTATGTATTCTTCGGAAAATACTCGTATGCGTATATTTTGATAAGTATTATTTTGGAAATTGTATGAGATGAAATATAATATTTTTGGGAAAAATATATATATTTTGGAGTTAGAATATTTTAGACAAGTGATTAAAATTATATTTTTCAAGTGAGACTTTTAAAATATATTTTCGGAATTATAAAGCATGCATGTATTAAAAACCCCCATCCTTGGGAAGGAAATATACTTATAAAATAAATAAGAAGTGTGAATACGAAATAGTTGTCTAACTATTTCTCCTAAAACGTTAAACCTTAAGCCAAGGCACGGCCATCCGTCTAATAGGAATTAGTACGTGTAGGTCGTCACGCAGCAGGTCGAGTTGGAGATTGACGTTTCTGGATACGCACTTCTGTGAGTTCATGTCCCCCTTTTCTCTTAACTGTTTTCAGTTTTATAACTTCGGGGGTGAAATATATGCTACATACTGCTACAGACAATTACAAATGGTATGGTCAGCTAAGGGAGGAACGGTTAGATTATGTAATTGGATAGGTGAAATCTTAAGACCATTAGTACTCGTAGTACGATCGAGGGATACAAGTGATAGGTCTATTTGAGCTTAACAAACCCCACCCATGCGCCCGCTGGTTGGACCATGTGGTGACCCTGTCTTGACACCACCCATGCGCCCGTAGGTTGGACCATACAGTGATTACATCTTACCCCATGCGCCCGCTGGTTGGACCATGTGGTGGCCTCACTCTAACACCACCCATGCGCCCGCAGGTTGGACCATGTGGTTACACATTAACTGATATGTTTCGTTATTTGCTTTCATACCAGGGTTTACAAAGCCTACATACATGAAATGATTACAAAGGTTTTATTCGCGCGCACGTATTAAACACATGAACTCGCTCAACTTTTGTTGATTTTTCAAATTACATGTATTTCAGGGAACTAAGTGGATCTGGCAGGTGTTTGCATTTTTCCAGCGGCGTATAAATAAGAGATGTCATCCAAGTCTTTAGAGTTTAGGAGATGTATCTTACTCCTGGACGAGATACATGGTTCTAAACTCGGGTTTGTCTAAAGTCTTCTGTAGAGTCCACGTGAACTCTTTTAAACAGGTCATGGTTTGTAACTTATATTTGGTGTCAACGTTTCAGACAAGTATGTTGTGGTATTTTCAAACTATGTTTTAATGGATGAACATCTTTTGGTTTTTATCATATAACATTGTTATGATTGATTGCTATGGTATTAAGAAGTCACACCAGATAACCACGCTTCCGCAAAAGTCACGGTGTGACAGCTTGGTATCAGAGCCTCGATCATAGCGAACTAGGATTCTTTCTCGAGTCTAGACTATGATCATCAGGGCTCTCACGAAAATGTTTTCAAACATTTTTACGTTGCATACACTAAACGTCCAGATCCAGGGAACAAACATTTTTACCAACAAAAGGCACAAATACGCATTCCAAAACTTATATTTATAGTTCAGTCTTAGAGACTGAGGGAGGATCAGTCTTAGAGACTGAGGGAGGATTGGTCTTAGAGACCAGGGAGTTAGTCTGAGAGACTAGGAAGGATAGAAAGTTCATGAAGAATAATGTGAGTACATGACTACATACCCTGTTGCATACGCTAATTGCTAATAATTACTATGGATATACATGCTATGACTATTATTTACCGGCACACATGGCACGCTATTTACGAAAACGAGTTATCAGATATTGATAACCCTACGGCCACCGTCGCAGATAATGAGACTGCATCTGCGCCAGAGACATTTACGTCAGACACTGAGAGTGATCCTGATATGCTGACCAAGGATGAGGACGACTTCCAACAGTCCGCGCTACCAGGTTTTGGTGATAATTTGCCCTTGCTGATGGTTTCTCCGACGAGGATCCTTCCGTCACTCTTGTTTCAGTCCATGACCATTTCATCACTGGTCATCCCGATGGTGAACACACCATGGCTCCGAACCTCGACAATACGCCTCCTGTGGACATTCCTTCCGAAGGATGGCTACTTGACGAACAATTGATGATGTCGCTGACATGTTTATTGATGGTCCCCCTGCTGACACCCATGATGGTAGGAAGTTAGACGAGAACATTATTACACATTACACTTCCGAGACCCCGGTTATAAGTTATCCTCTGACATTGGTATACACTCGATTTCAGACCCCTTTGAGTCTGTGACATCTGCAGCCTTACAGACGGCCGGATTACAGCTTTCTACTACTGACGTGGACGACGATGACATGGCTGTTGCACTATCACCTGCTCAAGGCACCACACCGCTACACGACCCAGAGACTGCTCCTGAGCTAGCTTCTGCACCTTTTGGGACAACTTGATGTTGCACCTGCTGAACCTGCACCTTTACTTGATCATGACCCTGTTTCTTTTGGTTTACCAGGCATTGCATCCCTTATACCCGACCCAATACCTGCACCCAATGATCTTCCTATCAGTTGAGACGTTGTTCCTACACCTTCACCCGCTAATGTTGTTCTTGTGAAGACCGACGTCCATTGCGCCAACATGCCTAACGCTTTTCTTCAAGACATACCTGCACCCCGGGAGAGTACCCCAGGTCAGCACCCGCGTAACAATCTCTTTACTACTGCAGCATTTTCTACAACCTCGCAGGCCGCACCGGTTGCTACCTTCACCTCTACTTCGCTGGGCGAACCGTTTTGATGGTTCCTATAATACACTATGCTGGTATCAGACCCTTATCGTCCCTCACATTATGGAGGCCACACACGAGATGAGTTTCTCCTGTAACATCAACTACAGTTCGAGGATATGAGTCGCAGAATGTTGGAGCTTGAGCTGACGCCACATTTGGTAACCGCAAATGCAAAACATTACATAATTGAAAACATGAATTAAGTGTCTACATCACAAGACAGCATATTGTCTGAAAAGTTTATGCAAGACACCACGTCCTCCACCCTGTCTATTACCAGCATACTTTGACCCTCCACGTTTATCAAAGATTTCTTTTACGCTCTCACCTACTGCTATAACGCCTTTCCCAGGCTTTAGATGCTCTTTGCTTTACTGTCGAGCGGCAGATCAGTTAATTACATCGACGTATATACAAGCTCGAGGAGGAGTTTACGCATGTTAACAATTTACTTTCTTTCCTCCTCCACCTCAGTCACCAGTATAGTTGGTTTATGGATTATGCGGATTGCATTACATTTGGGTAAGGACACTAATGATAAGCCGGGATCGTGGAGGCTTTTGAAGGCTACTATTGACCACGCAATTTTGATACACTAATAGATTCATTGGGCAAGGGTAGGGTGACCCTGTGCCCCTTGTGATGTGTTGCACTTCGTAGACAATGCGATTATGGTCGGTAAGTAATGAAAGAGACGCTATGTTCTCACTAAACATATTGTTGATCTGCATATTTGTGCTATGACTATAATGCTACATGCTTACTTGTTATGTCCGTATCTACCAGTTGTGCTATAATTGTGATATTATGTGATTGATTGTTATAACAATTATATGTATATATACACACCTCCTGGGTCTCATTCATTAAGTGGATGCTTATGTGCTTATGTCCTTAATAGGACCTGACCTATCCAATATTTTCGTAGAAGATGCCGCCACGAAAGAACACCGATGCCAACAACCCTCTGCCAACGACAGAGGCGGAATTACAAGAGCGCATCTCACAGGCCATCGCACAACAAGAGGCCCTTCGCTCCAAACACAGCGGAGGTACCTCAGGAAACAACCCACCCAACGGATGCACCTACAAGCAGTTCTTGGGCTGCAAGCCCTTGGAATTCAACGGCACTGGGGGTGCCTTAGCCTTCGTGCGCTGGATTGAGAAGACGGATTCTATTTTGCGGATGAGCAAATGTGCCCCAGAGCATCAGGTCTCATACATTTCCGGACTGTTTCAAGATGGGGCTCTGCCATGGTAGAACCTTCAGGTTCAGACGTTGGGCGAGGCCGCTGCGTATGCATTAAGATGGGGTAAACTGAAAGAACTAATGCATAAGAAGTATTGTTCAAGGGCAGAAATCCAGAAGTGGGAAACTGCGTTCTAGAACTTGAAGATGGAAGGTCCAGAGATAGCTGAGTACGTGCAGAAATTTCATGATATGTCTCGGATTGTCCCTTACATGGTAGATCCAGAGTTTAAGAGGATCGAACGCTTTATCGGGGGTTTGGCACCTCAGATTCTAAGCCTGGTGACAACATCAAAGCCTAAAACAATTAATGACGCAATTGACCTAAGTGTGACGCTCACTGAAGAAGCAGTTAGGTTGGGTAAATTCTCAAACTCCGAGGAGAAAAAAGGAGACTCATGGGGAGTCACCTGGGGAGAACAAGAGGAAGTTTACCAACTTCAAGAAGGTTACTCGGGCGGACAACAACAATAGTGCCAAAAAGGAAAAAGGGTACACAGGTATCCTACCAAAGTGCGACAATTGTCAACGTCACCATAACGGGCGATGTAGATATGGAAAATGCGGTAACTGTGGCAAGGTGGGACATGTCAAGGAAACATGTCGTCAGGGTACTGAACATGGAAATAAAGGTCAAGATGGTAGCGGAAATCGCGGAGGAAACAACGACGACAACAACTATCAAGGCAGGGATGGTGACGATCAAGGTCGTGGCCAAGCATGTTTTAATTGCGGGGATGAGGGGCATTTCAGGAAGTATTGCCCTAAGAACGCTCAGGCACATGGATGAGAGCTCAACAGCGGGGATAGAATCCAGGCGTGGATATCGGTACGTCTCATAATAGTCAATGTTATGTTCTATTTGACAGTATTGTCAAATTTCAGCTTCAGAAAATGTAGTTGTTTTAGTAGTAAGTAACCTAGATACCCAGTTCTCGATAGAACTAGCCTAAGGGAAGCTACGACGTGATAATTGGGATGGACAGGTTGTCAAACAACCAGGCAGAGATTGTCATCCGCACCCCGACAACGAATGTAGAAACGATCGTGATTCATGGAGCAGGATACGCTCCTACGGATTATCAGGCAATGAAGGCACAGAAATTTTCGCGCAAAGGATGTGCTGTTTTCTTGGCTCATGTCGTGGGCAAGGGAGCCGAAGAACCAAAACTCGAAGATAATCCGGTGATAAGGAAATATTCTAAAGTCTTTCCTGAAAACTTCCCAGAATTATCTCCACAACGACTAGTCGAATTTCGCATCAAGTTGATTCCAGGCGTCGCGCCTGTAGTCGATGCACCTTAGCGAGTTACACCTTCAGAGATGCAAGGATTGGCAGTGTAACCTCAGAAGTTGATAGAGAAGGAAGATAACAGACCAAAATTCCCTTTTGGTTAACCCCAATTCTGCTTGTCAATAAGAAGGACGATAGCTTTTATACGAACATCAACTACCAGGAGCCTAACGAGCTAACCAACAAGGGTCGATAACTGTTGTTAAGGATCAACGAATTACTTACGTAACTAACTGCGAGGATCCAACTACTATTTCACGACGGATCGATGATCAAGTGTCATTAGCTATGAATTCGGGAATAAAGTATACCGTGGAGATTGTGGGACAACAATTTGTTTTAAACATACACAAAAATGGTGTTTCCTACACTATGCACAAAACAGAGTTACACAGAATACGAAACTTGGGGATTTAATAAGCTTATGCTTAGGACCTTTGGGAACCCAGGTTTAAACTTGTAAAGGTTGTTACCTAGGGACCACATTTGTTAACCCAAGCAAACACCATTTACCTGACATACATGCTATTTCAGTTAACCAAACAGAAAGTACTTAAATTTCTCTTGTCGAAACCTTCACTTTTGTTTCTAGCGAGTAGATGTTTGCATCTCTATTCCCCTTAATGGTAGTTGCATCACGTTGATTTTCCTTGCTGAGAGCGAACACCCATTAATTCGATACTTGGTCATTTCTCCATTTTTGCAAATACACATTGCTTCATTACTCGAAAATTTATATGTTATGCATGCACCTTTTGCTACGCATGCGGTTTCATTTCAAACGCTTCATTGAAGTTCAAATATTATGTTGCTAAATCTATTTACTGATTTGTGAATTCAAATGACCTACATTATTGTAATTGTTGGCTCTTTTACCATCAAGTCAACACACTCTCTTGAAACTTCTTCCATTTCAAGTTACATTCATGGCTTATTTTTACTACCATGCCGAGATTCCTTTGTTGATACATACGTTTATTATCAGGTTACGCTAAAACTAAGTTCAATTGCTTGAACTCATCCATTTCCCATGTTTGACTTGGGACGCCATATGATGTATTGAGAGCATCATATTCTAATACTTTGGCAAAGGTTCTTTTGCTTCGAGTTGTAGTAGGACTTGATTGGTCTACGACTCCACTAAATCGTTGTTGATCTCGATACCTTACAGTGATACTTTCACAGAATTAAAGCTTGCGCTAAACTGGTTACGCACCTCATACCCGGATTTAATTGTTTATTGACTTGCTCAAAATCCGTTTTGTTTATCACAATTAAATCGGTCTCAACACAGTTGTGTGTTAAGGCAAAGGTACATAGGTTCAATTCATAGCACAATGTACCTCCTAACGATTCTTTCGTTACAAATCGAATACTTTGCAGTGTTTATTGCTTTCCATCTTCAATCAGAAACAGTAATTCTTTGATGTACCGTATTCAACTAAAAACTTTATGACATTGTGTAAACCAAATCTTTAGATTGTCTCAGTACACTTTCATTTGATTTCAAACACGGTGAACTTGTTCAGTTACCACTATTATTGAATTATTTCATTACAAACTTGCAGCTTGTGCTAATCATGGTCAACCGTTTCACACAAAACTACATATACTTTTATTTGACTTGTCATTTAAACATTCCTGATGCAACTACGAGTTAATACAATGATACACCAGACTCGCTTGTACTTCATTCGGTGTATTTTCGCAATTCATGAATGTCAACACGCTAAACCTTACCATTCATTTATTCGGAAGTTAACAGATCATTTTACTATTACATTTGAGTTATTGATTTTGAATTCATATAGCGGATGCTATGGTTTGTGAAAAACTCATCTGCGTATTGCAATCGATCGTTCGAGGATCTTATTAGTCAAAACTCCTCTTTTGTGGAACCCCCCTGCTAACTGGATTACACTAGACTATACGTCAAACGCGTCTTGTACCTTTGACATCAAAGGCTAAAAGCACATACCTTTTAACCATAGGATTCGGGTGGCTATATATTCTTGGACTCACCTGATGTGAGTAAGGTTTGATTCGGTTTGGTGATTATCTACCTCGGTATTATTTATATACATACACGTGTGACGAAACCATAAGGAGTTAAGGTAGTACAAATTTCGAGGACGAAATTTTCTTAACGGGGGGAGAATGTGACAACTGTCCAATTTGCAGGTATCCGTACAACTAATTAATGTCTAATTTGTGCTTAATTACTGTGCTTGATTACAACTGTGATTAAACTGCTTTCTGTTTCTGATCATACATACTCATGCATCACATTATATACTGTCACTCCATTCATTACTTACAAACATTAGTGACAACCATGATGCACAAAGCACAGTTAGCACAGTGAGCGGATAACCATAAAAACATGCTGACATTGCCAGCACCTAGACAGACAAAATTTTGAGGCCAGTATGAGCCGGGAATAAAGCACTACACTAGTAGTGAGTGTAGGGAGGTGAGGATCATAAAACTGCGTCACTAGGTGATAGTTATAGTGCCCGGAAGTGCCTAAAACATACTTAAAATGCAGAATTCTGCACTACATACAAAAATTCAGCTTTTAACAAAGCTAGTAAAGTGCAAAAACTTGGCAAAATAGTCCTAGACACTTTCCAAAGTGTTGGTAAATCAATGTGTCACTAAAAATAATATTAAAGACACTTTAAAAGCTTTACTTGACACTTTAACGGATCAATATCCAACCGAACAACCGGACTTTACCCGGAACATAAAAATATTGCAAAAGACATTGTTTTTACTTTTCTGAGCTAGTTAGGGTCCCCGAACACCCTAACACCCCTTATATTAATAAACACACAAATATCCTAACTAAGTACCATTAGATTTCAACTTAATCCAAACTATAACATTACACCCCAACCATACCCCCACCCCCCTCATTTTGACGGTCACCTTAGGGTGACCCACACTTCCATTTTGTTTGATTACTTTATTGGTTCATGTTGGTTATCTAGAGAACACGTTACATGATGGACATTAAGGAAATTGGTGTATTAATATACATGAGAGATAACCCATCTCTTTCATCAACATTCACCAAACAACAACTTCTCCTTCCCTCCTACACCCTCACGGCCGCCACCCTTCCACCACACCACCACCACCTTCAACCATTGATCAACCAATATTCATACACCCATAGAAGCAAGGAGTCCAACAACTAAGCCCGGTGCTTTCGGAAGTTCAAGAACCGCTCTAGATCTCTTTTATCCACCACATTTACACCTTGTTTCTTCCCTAGCCTTGTGCTAGTAGTAAGTGTTTCTAATCATCATCTTGATCTTGTCTATGGTGGTTAATAGTTGATTTAATGGTTAAAATTTAGAAACACTAAAGAACAACACTTAAAGTCATGAACATAAGATGAATAAGGTGGATAAAGAGAAGATATGTGTATAAATCATGTAAATCTGTATAGTGGTGATTATTTGATGTTGTTTATTACTAAAAGTAGGATGGATCATCATCTAGACATACTTAGATCATGTTCAAGAACATGAACTAGTAGGATGTTAGTGTTAGAAATAAGAAAGATGAGGAAACCATCCACCATGAACTTGAAACATGAATAAACATAATTTTTCTTGTAAAATGAAGTTGTAAACTTGTGGATCTACAAATCTACAAGTGGTTCTTCAGAAGAACCAAGCGGAAAATACTAGTTTTGTTAAAACCCGGATATTTTATGAACTAGAAGCATATTTGGTAAATAAACAAGTGTGTAAACACTTGTGTAACAAGAAATTTAACAAGAAAGCATTTTTGTAAATCATGACAAGAAGTTGTGAAACTTCAAGATCTTTAAAAATAAAGTTTACAAGAAACTAATCATGTTTTTAAAGTTAACAAGACCTACTAAATGTGTTGGTGATTTACTACATATTTTTGCAAAACCTTCAAGTTTATGAGTTTATGATTTATTCATATTTTGTCAAGTTAGACGAATAAATATTGTATGTTGATGATTGGTGAATTGTTTGGTTGATATTAACAAAAAGAAAATGATATGCTAAAAGCATGGACACCTCCAATTACAGAGGAAACTCTGGCAAAATTTTTCTAAAAATATAACACTTAGAAATATTTTTATAACAAATGGTTACAAATGTATTCTTAACTTGTTTTTCCAAAAAATAAACTTCGCCATGATTTTTAGTACAAAATACCAAGTACCGGAGGTGGATTTTCGTAAATAAAACTTGTTAAAAATATATTTAGAATGTATATTTTGTTAATAAGACGCTTGTGTGATTACGTGATTATCTTGTGTACTAGATATATTATTTTTAGGGCAAAAATAATATAACTGGAAAATGTTATGAAATTACGACTCCAAAATAATGCCAACGCTCTCACAAATAAATATTTAAGTTACACCGGTATTGTTATTACAACGCAAATTTTAAAATGTAACTTATGTATTCTTCGGAAAATACTCGTATGCGTATATTTTGATAAGTATTATTTTGGAAATTGTATGAGATGAAATATAATATTTTTGGGAAAAATATATATATTTTGGAGTTAGAATATTTTAGACAAGTGATTAAAATTATATTTTTCAAGTGAGACTTTTAAAATATATTTTCGGAATTATAAAGCATGCATGTATTAAAAACCCCCATCCTTGGGAAGGAAATATACTTATAAAATAAATAAGAAGTGTGAATACGAAATAGTTGTCTAACTATTTCTCCTAAAACGTTAAACCTTAAGCCAAGACACGGCCATCCGTCTAATAGGAATTAGTACGTGTAGGTCGTCACGCAGCAGGTCGAGTTGGAGATTGACGTTTCTGGATACGCACTTCTGTGAGTTCATGTCCCCCTTTTCTCTTAACTGTTTTCAGTTTTATAACTTCGGGGGTGAAATACATGCTACATACTGCTACAGACAATTACAAATGGTATGGTCAGCTAAGGGAGGAACGGTTAGATTATGTGATTTGATAGGTGAAATCTTAAAACCATTAGTACTCGTAGTACGATCGAGGGATACAAGTGATAGGTCTATTTGAGCTTAACAAACCCCACCCATGCGCCCGCTGGTTGGACCATGTGGTGATCTTGTCTTGACACCATCCATGCGCCCGTAGGTTGGACCATGTGGTACATACATCTTAGCCTCACCTATGCGCCCGTAGGTTGGACCATACGGTGATTACATCTTACCCCATGCGCCCGCTGGTTGGACCATGTGGTGGCCTCACTCTAACACCACCCATGCGCCCGCAGGTTGGACCATGGGGTTACACATTAACTGATATGTTTCCTTATTTGCTTTCATACCAGGGTTTACAAAGCCTACATACATGAAATGATTACAAAGGTTTTATTCGCACGCACGTATTAAACACATGAACTCGCTCAACTTTTGTTGATGTTTTCAAATTACATGTATTTCAGGGAACTAAGTGGATCTGGCAGGTGTTTGCATTTTTCCAGTTGCGTATAAATAAGAGATGTCATCCAAGTCTTTAGAGTTTAGGAGATGTATCTTACTCCTGGATGAGATACATGGTTCTAAACTCGGGTTTGTCTAAAGTCTTCTGTAGAGTCCACGTGAACTCTTTTAAACAGGTCATGGTTTGTAACTTATATTTGGTGTCAACGTTTCAGACAAGTATGTTGTGGTATTTTCAAACTATGTTTTAATGGATGAACATCTTTTGGTTTTTATCATATAGCATTGTTATGATTGATTGCTATGGTATTAAGAAGTCACACCAGATAACCACGCTTCCGCAAAAGTCAGGGTATGACAACATATATGTTTTTATAGGTAAATATTTTAAGTAGCTAGGTTTTAACTCTTACTCAACTCTTTTTTTTAAGTATACAAGATTAATTGTTGGAATTCACATGGTTTGGTTGGAAACTAGCCGAAATTTAGAGGTTTTGGCCGGAATATACAGGTTTTTTGTTGGAATCTGGTCGAAATCGCCGATTTTTGGCCGGCAGACTAGGTCCGACTAGAGCCGACTAGCGATTAATGGACTGATTAATGAAAAATTACTCAATTACTTTACTGGCCGACTATCGATTAATCGTCGAATAGTCGTATTTTTTCAACACCGGTAATAAGTGACCTAATTGCTCAACCTCTTGTGGTAGGTCAACATGGATTTAAGATTTAACTATTTAATAGGTTAGTTAGGTATTGGGCTATGAAGGGGTATGGTCCCAAAAAGCCGCGCAGACCAATCAGGTCGCGCGCGAGACCATTCTCCTAATACATCAATCTGACAAACCTACAGACCCCCGCGCCGACTAAATAGGTAAAACCTAAGTCACGCGCAAGGCCCAAGCAAGGTAAAAGCTCAGATCCTACACTTAGCATCCTAGCCCATTAATAATATGTGTTGAAGTCTTTGAATGATTGGATCCAACAATTCTTGGAAGATCTAAACTATGATTTTTAATTGGGAAAATCAGGAGAATAGCCGTTGAATGGTCAACTTTTCAGAAATAGCCAATTGAAACGGCTCTACGAGCCTTTTCAATCTCTTGAAACGGCTTAAAAAAGTCCTTTCGAGTCAACCAATCCATGATTGCCACGTGTCCTACAGCCGTCATTCAGTTGAGATCTTTCAAAGACGGCTTGAGAACTTTCAAAGACGGCTTGAGATCTTTCAGTGTAGCGGCTTGGCTTGGCTTAAGATCTTTCAACACGGCTTGAGAACTTTCAACACGGCTTGAGATCTTTCAATGTAGCGGCTAGGCTTGGCTTATGATCTTTCAACACGGCTTGAGAACTTTCAACATGGCTTGAGATCTTTCAACATAATTTAAATATAAACGAATAATTAAAAAAATCTCAATTAAATGTGAGAACTTGAAAATCTCAATTAAAAAATCTGAAATTTTTAATTTGAAAATAAAAATTACTATGATAGAACTCCGTGTATTACAAGGGTTAAATAAATTTAATTTTTATTCTAAATAATAAAAAATATAACTTTAAAAATCTCGTTTATTACACGAGTTGAATAAATGTAATTTTATATATTAAGTAACAAAAAAGTTATATATTTAAGAATCTCGTGCATTGTACGAGTTGAATAAATGTAATTGTATATACCAAATAATTAAAAAAGTTATACCTTAAAAAACTCTCTGCATTACACACGTTAAATAAATGTAATTTTGTATACTCAATAATAAAAATGTAATATCTTTAAAAGAATTGGTGTATTGTAAAAAAAATAATATCTTTAAAAAACTCGTGTATTGTACGGGTTGAATAAATCTAATTTTATATATCAAATTATAAAAAAAAAAAAGTTATATCTTAAATCTAAGATCCTTAAGCCAAGCCAAGGAAAGGTCTTAGCCAAGGAAAGATCTTAAGCCAAGACAAGCCGCTACACTGAAAGATCTCAAGCCGTTTTGAAAGATCTCAAGCCGTCTTTGAAAGTTCTCAAGCCGTCTTTAAAAGGTCTCAAGCCGTCTTTGAAAGTTCTCAACTAAATGACGGTTGTCGGACACGTGACATCTTGGATTGGTTGACTCGAAAGGATTTTTTAAGCCGTTTCAGGAGATTGAAAAGGCTCGTAGAGCCGTTTCAATTGGCTATTTCTGAAAAATTGACCATTCAATGGCTATTATCGTGATTTTCTCTTTTTAATTGAAGTATACAAATATGATTGACTATATTAATGAAACAATTCGTAGCATAATTACATCTATTTTCTTATGAATCCTGTTAATAAATCAACCTCCACAAATAAAACTGGTTCCGTCGTATATCAAATTAAATAAAAAATCTTATGTATTTGAAGGGGTATGGTCCCAGATCTCGCGTCAGCATGACCGAGGATGACCATTACTCTTATCAAAAACCCCCCACCAAGCAATAACTCACCTGTGTCCGAGTCGGCACGCGCGAACACAGCGGTCCAATCTGTCCAGTGATGAGAAGACTTACCTTAAAGACGGAAACAAATGTTACGCATAGCGATGCGGCCCGGCACCGCATCCTATGAACATTTTCGTCGCGACAAGGGGTCTGGACAACAGTAACAGTCACTAAGCGCCGATGCGGCATGGCACCGCATCCCGCATAAATCATGGATGGAACAACCAACGCGGGAACAACATCAATGACCGCAAGCAGCGATGCGGTCTGGCACCGCTTCCTGCCTACAAGGAAAGTGGGTCTGACACCACAGTACAAGTGGTACTGGGAACAGTCACCCACTGGCCTACACATGTATAACAGTCTGACATCACAGCAGAACGTGGCATCACCTCCGCAACCGACAGGTCTGACACACCTGCACACAGTTGTACGATGTCAGACTAGCTACTTAACTACCCTCCTTCACTCCTCGGCTATAAATACCGACCCCAAACCAGGTTTGAGGTATCACTTCTCAACTCTCTCACTACTACTACTATCACACTTTGCTTCCCAAGCAAATTACTGATTCTCACGCCGGAGAGTGGTAACAAGGAGCACCCCCCACCCCATCCTCCTTGTTACGAGTCACGGCTTGTTTCCTTGTGCAGGAAACCAACCAGCGGACGATCTAGCCAGCGATCCTCGGAAAGAATGGATTAACCCTCTTGACGAGACCAGTGAGTTAACCCACCTGGTTAACCATTGTTTCATCATTGGCACCACGGTGGGCCAACAAGCAGGCATGAACCTTCATACCTGGTATGACCAACAAGCAGCTCTACTAGCTGCAACATACAACAGAGCTTGCGCAGAAGCGCAAGTACCTGTTGGCCCCACCCCAGCACCGCATACCCCTGCGGGCCGTACTTTACATACGACGGCAGGGCCCCAACACATCCGGTCTCCATAAGCAGGCAGGAGGACCGCGGTTCCTCTTACTGCGACGTTCACACACTTGATGATGACGATTCTTCGTATGAGTCTCGCCGCAGGCACCATATACATAGTCACCTAGGCCCGCATGGCGAAACTAGGCGACAATCTACCGCCCACCATGGCCCCGGCATCCATAGCCGACTGGGACCTCAGTCCCACCGTGAAGGACAGGGCCATACCGATCCCGACGACGGTACATACCGCGGGGAGTCTCATGCTACGAGCAGTAGACCGGGAGGACGCAACTATCTTCCTCCCACTCACCCCCGTACTACATACCTCCGCGCTGCAAAGCGCCACCAGAGCCCACCCTACAGGCCGAAATCTGCGGCTGAAAACTCCAAGTTTGTCCCGGAGATTGCCAACGCCGATGTCACCACCACCAAATTCCCATTAAACATTGGGAAGTATAACGGTTCAGCCGACCCAGATGACCACATGAACATCTTTACCGGCGCTGGGTGCAACGGCAGGTAGGATGAACCCACTTGGTGTCAATTCTTCCCGCAGACCCTAACAGGTCTGGCCAGGGCTTGGTTCGATTCTTTGCCGGTGGGATCACTGGCCTCATTCGAGGACTTGCAAGAAAAGTTCCTCGCACACTTTAGCCAGCAGCGACGTTATGAACGTGATTCTATGGACGTCATGAACATCTGGCGCAGAGACAACCAATCGCTTGAGGCATTCGTTGTCCGTTACAATAAAGAGTGCCTAGAGATAGGCGACGTTGCCGACCAGATGGCACGTAACCATTTCATTGTTGCGGTCAAAGACGAACAAATGGTTATGAATATCTCTGGCAAGGACGGCTTGCCTAAGAAATGGGAAGATGTCATGGCTGCGGTCAAGACATACGCCCAGACTCAGCGGTCCCTCAGACCGCACGTATCAAAGGCACAGTCCCAAACGGAAGGCCAATCCTCCCACCAAGAACACAAGCGCAACAACAAGCGCAACAGGGACACATGGAATCGCGGCAGCGATCCCAGGCCATATGTCCCACGGAACAACCAGCCCGACGCAAGGGCTACAATCAACGCCCAACGTGAAAACCGGGCGTCGAAGAAAGTGTCTCGGGACCGCAGCTGGACCGAGATCAACCAGTCGCCAAGCGAAGTCCTCCTCACGGATGCGCAATTCCTGCGACCGACCCAACCGATGAAGTCCAAAAAGAACCAAGATCCCGCACTCTACTGCGAGTATCACAAGGACTCGGGCCACACAACAAACATCATCATCAGTCTCCGACTGGAGATTGAGCGAGCCCAAAAAGAGGGGAAGCTGCAACACCTGCTGACAGGCGCACAAAAAGCTACCAAGCGCATCACCCCCCACAACGAGGGCACCTCCACGGGTAAGAGGACCATGTACGTGGCCTCTACCCACATGATCAATGGGGGGAAAAGGAAGACCGCGCAAGGCGGCGAGAAGACTGGACAATGACTGGAAAGACGAGCAAGTCGTCTTTCCAAAAGTCCGAGGC
Organism: Helianthus tuberosus; assembly: GCA_030545235.1. Classification (NCBI taxonomy): domain Eukaryota; kingdom Viridiplantae; phylum Streptophyta; class Magnoliopsida; order Asterales; family Asteraceae; genus Helianthus; species Helianthus tuberosus. The sequence goes on along the minus strand of CM060427.1, from coordinate 133,253,868 downwards.
GGACCGCGCGATAGGCGCGCCGTGGTTATCACAGGCCACCTAGCTCACTACTGCACCGAGCGATTATTCATCGACCCGGGCAGTACATCTGATATTATATACGAGCAGTGCTTCAACCAATTCGATCAAGAAGACAAAGATCGGTTGCAGCCGGCGGACTACCCGTTGGCCGGGTTTGCAGGGGAAACCGTATTCCCCCTGGGCCAGTTTACTTTTCCTGTACGTCTCACCAACGGGAGGCACACAAGAACGGAGGAGGTAAACTTCATGGTTTTACCACACACCTCCAAGTATGACGTACTTCTCGGGAGAGAGTCCCAGGGCGACTTCAACATGATCACATCCGTCCCTCACTCCGCCATCGGTTTCCCAACCGAGACAGGGGTCGCGATAATATACGCCCGAAGAGAAGTTCTGTCTACGGACGACCTGCGTCCGGCCAAGGTAGCAAGGCCTACCCCCAACACCCAACTAGAAAAATGGGTTCTAAATGCAAGACACCCAGAGCAAACAGTTACGTTGGGCCACGCCTTGTCCCCTACTATCAAAGCGCACCTGAAGCAACTCCTCTTCAGGAACCAGGATATTTTTGCGTGGACACCCGCAGACATGACAGGGGTACCACATGAAATCGCGCAACACTTCTTGAATACCATGCCAGGTATCAAGCCGGTGATCCAAGGCCAACGCCACCTTGGATCAGCAAAAAACCAGGCGATGTATGAGCAGGTCCAAGAGCTGCTCTCCGCAGGCATCCTGCGGGAAGTCAAATACCAGACTTGGTTGTCAAACCCAGTCATGGTAGAAAAACCATCCGGGGGCTGGCGCATGTGCGTCGACTATAAAGATCTCAACAAAGCCTGCCCAAAGGATTGTTACGCACTTCCAGAGATCGACGAAAAGGTCGATAACCTCTCACCATTTCAGTGGAAGTGCTTCCTCGATTGTTACAAAGGCTACCACCAGGTGCAGATGGCAATCGAAGACGAAGATAAAACGGCATTCCGCACTCCTACCGGGAACTACTGCTACACAAAAATGCCGTTCGGGTTGCGCAACGCGGGGGCAACCTATCAAAAATTGATGAACGACACTTTCCGCGGTCAAATCAGCAAGAGTGTCGAAATCTATATGGACGACCTGGTCGTCATGAGCATGGAGGAAGACACCATGCTCAACGATATTGAAAGAACATTCCAAACTCTGCGAAGCGTCAACATGAAGCTTAACCCAGGGAAATGCTCGTTTGGAATGGAAGAAGGGAAGTTCCTCGGATTCATCGTAACCAAAGATGGATTCAAGGTGAACCCGGAAAAAGTATAGGCGATCGAACGCATGCCATCGCCTTCTACGATGAAGGAAATGAAACGACTAGCCGGCAGGCTAGCCGCACTTAATAGATTCTTTGCCAACCATGCAGCTAAGTCTTATCCTTTCATCAAGACCCTGCGGAGCTGCTTAAAAAAGGAGCAATTCCAAAGGACCGCAGAGGCCGAAAAAGCTTTCCGGGAGATGAAAGAGTGTTTGATTCAACTCCCAACTCTAACCGCACCACGAAAGGATGAGCCACTCATCCTGTACTTATCTGCCGCGGACAACGCGGTAGGCGCGATACTCATAGTGGAGCGGGAAGGAGTTCAAACACCCATCTACTACATCAGCAAAATGCTCAACGACCCAGAGACGAGATACTCCATCATGGAGAAGTTGGTACTGGCACTAGTGCACGCGTCGAGACGCTTACGACGTTACTTTGCAAACCACGTCATCACAGTGTTAACCAACTACAGGATCGGCCCGATCCTATCCAAACCCGACAACTCTGGGAGGTTAGCAAAATGGGCAATCGATGTGGTGGGACCATTTCCGGACGCACCAGGTGTAGTAAAATTTATCATAGTGGCTGTTGATTACTTCATAAAATGGGTAGAGGCAAAACCACTCGCCTCAACCACCGCTATGATAACAAGGAAATTCGTCTGGGAACACATCATCTGCCGTTTCGGTCTACCAATGTGCATTGTTACCGACAACGGTACCAACTTCGCGGCCGATGACTTTCAAAAATGGCTAAAGGAACTAAACATTGAACACATATTCTCCTCAGTGGCGCATCCGCAAGGGAATGGCCAAGTCGAGAGTATCAATAAAAGTTTAGTCGAAGGCATCAAAGCACGGTTGGGAACGGCCAGACGCGGCTGGGTTGATGAACTCCCAAGCATCTTATGGGCCCACAGGACAAGCCCAAAGACAAGTAACGGTGAGACACCCTTTAGCCTTGTCTATGGCACTGAAGCGGTGATCCCCGCAGAAATAGGCTTCCCTTCACCAAGAATGTTGGCTATCAACAAGATAGACAACAATGAAGAACGCAGGGTTGACTTGGACCTCTTGGAAGAAAGGCGCGAAAACGCTGCCATCAACGAGGCCAAGTACAAAACCAAACTGGAAAAGTACTACAATGCACGCCTCCGCATTTGTACTTTCAACCCGGGAGACTACGTCCTTCGTGACAATGAAGCATCTAACGCGGAACGCCCAGGGAAACTTGCCCCCAAGTGGGAAGGACCCTACCTCATCCAAGAGGTCCTGGGCAAAGGCGCGTATAAACTACAAACATTAGAGGGCGAAACTATCGCACGCACATGGAATGCGCATCAGCTTCGACGCTATTATATGTAAGCCATGTTTTCTACATTCACCATGTAACATGTCGGGCCGCAGGCTATTTGCAAATAAATAAATAGACGATTCAATACAATATTGTTTATTTACTTCTATTACAAATGCGTGCTCCACTCTGCGGTATCCACAAAAACAGATCGACAAATCTTCATTTGTGATACCTACACAGAGTAGCAACCACACGCAACTATTGTAATAGGCCAGCAATGGCAAACACCAACTGTTTATCCGGCTGGATATAGTTCTCATACTTGCATATCATCTAGATATGCAAAAGGCAATTACAGACTTGGTGTTATTCACAATAACATTAAACTCATACAAGTTCAAACATGCAAGTAGTAAAAACACTTGTACAAATTGAACAGAGCAGTTAAAACTTTATATTCAAAAAAATTTCTACACCTACGCGGTGCACAAGGGATTTACATAAAGTTCTTAACATTTACATAAGGAAACAAAAAAGGCACGCAGGCCAGCCTAGTCTTTCTTTGTGACGCTGGAACCCGCACCATCCTTGCCCACAACAGCAGGCTTTTCCTCATCTTCCTCATCGGCATATAACACTCGCAAGCGGTCCACATAGTCCTCCGCCTCTAGGCATTCTTCAAGATCCTCAAGAGCGGTGAACGTTGTGTCGTTATACGCCGCGACCGCAGCAGCAAGAAGCGCTTCAGTATCCACACCGTGGAACCCGGATCGCCACCCGGTCTTCGTGACTTATATCACCGCTCGGGACGCTGTCGTAGTAGGCTTTAAAACGATCGAGCTTCGGTCGTAGCTCGCGCCACTTGTGTTGGCACGCGTTTAAATTGTGCCGGTCGTTCCCCACGTTGTGCCGGTAGCTAGCCAAAGCTTCTGGCCAGTAACGGGTCTCACCGGGTTGGCGGCCCTTCATCGCGTCCACGACGCTCGTGACAAGGGCTAGCTCTTCCTCGTGCGTCCAAGAGGCCATCGATCAAGTGTGTGTGGATAGCGGTTCGGGTAGGTGGAGTGACTTAGGTTGGGGTAGCGATGTGGACAGGCGGTGGGGTTGGGGGTTTTATAGCGAGTTGGGTGAACCGTTTGGCTTGGCCAAACGGTTATATTTTAAATTTTAAACACATAGCCGCTATGACCTAGCCAACCAGCCAATAAGAGCCGGCCACGGAGGTCCGCTAGGCATGCCCAACGCCCGGGCTGAAACCCCGCCCAAAGGGCCACGCCGAAGTTCAGGCCCACCCGGGGTGGTGACTTAGACGTTTGTACCCAACCCACGCCCCAACCCCCGCCCCATACCCCATAGTCTTACATAACTTAAAAACTAAAACAATACATAACTTAAAAGTAATTTAAATTATTTGATGACTAAACTGATTAAAATTTATATTACCTCCCACTCACCCCCGTACTACATACCTCCGCGCTGCAAAGCGCCACCAGAGCCCACCCTACAGGCCGAAATCTGCGGCTGAAAACTCCAAGTTTGTCCCGGCGATTGCCAACGCCGATGTCACCACCACCAAATTCCCATTAAACATTGGGAAGTATAACGGTTCAGCCGACCCAGATGACCACATGAACATCTTTACCGGCGCTGGGTGCAACGGCAGGTGGGATGAACCCACTTGGTGTCAATTCTTCCCGTAGACCCTAACAGGTCTGGCCAGGGCTTGGTTCGATTCTTTGCCGGTGGGATCACTGGCCTCATTCGAGGACTTGCAAGAAAAGTTCCTCGCACACTTTAGCCAGCAGCGACGTTATGAACGTGATTCTATGGACGTCATGAACATCTGGCGCAGAGACAACCAATCGCTTGAGGCATTCGTTGTCCGTTACAATAAAGAGTGCCTAGAGATAGGCGACGTTGCCGACCAGATGGCACGTAACCATTTCATTGTTGCGGTCAAAGACGAACAAATGGTTATGAATATCTCTGGCAAGGACGGCTTGCCTAAGAAATGGGAAGATGTCATGGCTGCGGTCAAGACATACGCCCAGACTCAGCGGTCCCTCAGACCGCACGTATCAAAGGCACAGTCCCAAACGGAAGGCCAATCCTCCCACCAAGAACACAAGCGCAACAACAAGCGCAACAGGGACACATGGAATCGCGGCAGCGATCCCAGGCCATATGTCCCACGGAACAACCAGCCCGACGCAAGGGCTACAATCAACGCCCAACGTGAAAACCGGCCGTCGAAGAAAGTGTCTCGGGAACGCAGCTGGACCGAGATCAACCAGTCGCCAAGCGAAGTCCTCCTCACGGATGCGCAATTCCTGCGACCGGCCCAACCGATGAAGTCCAAAAAGAACCAAGATCCCGCACTCTACTGCGAGTATCACAAGGACTCGGGCCACACAACAAACATCATCATCAGTCTCCGACTGGAGATTGAGCGAGCCCTAAAAGAGGGGAAGCTGCAACACCTGCTGACAGGCGCACAAAAAGCTACCAAGCGCATCACCCCCCACAACGAGGGCACCTCCACGGGTAAGAGGACCATGTACGTGGCCTCTACCCACATGATCAATGGGGGAAAAGGAAGACCGCGCAAGGCGGCGAGAAGACTGGACAATGACTGGAAAGACGAGCAAGTCGTCTTTCCAAAAGTCCGAGGCGGACCGCGCGATAGGCGCGCCGTGGTTATCACAGGCCACCTAGCTCACTACTGCACCGAGCGATTATTCATCGACCCGGGCAGTACATCTGATATTATATACGAGCAGTGCTTCAACCAATTCGATCAAGAAGACAAAGATCGGTTGCAGCCGGCGGACTACCCGTTGGCCGGGTTTGCAGGGGAAACCGTATTCCCCCTGGGCCAGTTTACTTTTCCTGTACGTCTCACCAACGGGAGGCACACAAGAACGGAGGAGGTAAACTTCATGGTTTTACCGCACACCTCCAAGTATGACGTACTTCTCGGGAGAGAGTCCCAGGGCGACTTCAACATGATCACATCCGTCCCTCACTCCGCCATCGGTTTCCCAACCGAGACAGGGGTCGCGATAATATACGCCCGAAGAGAAGTTCTGTCTACGGACGACCTGCGTCCGGCCAAGGTAGCAAAGCCTACCCCCAACACCCAACTAGAAAAATGGGTTCTAAATGCAAGACACCCAGAGCAAACAGTTACGTTGGGCCACACCTTGTCCCCTACTATCAAAGCGCACCTGAAGCAACTCCTCTTCAGGAACCAGGATATTTTTGCGTGGACACCCGCAGACATGACAGGGGTACCACATGAAATCGCGCAACACTTCTTGAATACCATGCCAGGTATCAAGCCGGTGATCCAAGGCCAACGCCACCTTGGATCAGCAAAAAACCAGGCGATGTATGAGCAGGTCCAAGAGCTGCTCTCCGCAGGCATCCTGCGGGAAGTCAAATACCAGACTTGGTTGTCAAACCCAGTCATGGTAGAAAAACCATCCGGGGGCTGGCGCATGTGCGTCGACTATAAAGATCTCAACAAAGCCTGCCCAAAGGATTGTTACGCACTTCCAGAGATCGACGAAAAGGTCGATAACCTCGCACCATTTCAGTGGAAGTGCTTCCTCGATTGTTACAAAGGCTACCACCAGGTGCAGATGGCAATCGAAGACGAAGATAAAACGGCATTCCGCACTCCTACCGGGAACTACTGCTACACAAAAATGTCGTTCGGTTTGCGCAACGCGGGGGCAACCTATCAAAAATTGATGAACGACACTTTCCGCGGTCAAATCAGCAAGAGTGTCGAAATCTATATGGACGACCTGGTCGTCATGAGCATGGAGGAAGACACCATGCTCAACGATATTGAAAGAACATTCCAAACTCTGCGAAGCGTCAACATGAAGCTTAACCCAGGGAAATGCTCGTTTGGAATGGAAGAAGGGAAGTTCCTCATATTCATCGTAACCAAAGATGGATTCAAGGTGAACCCGGAAAAAGTATAGGCGATCGAACGCATGCCATCGCCTTCTACGATGAAGGAAATGCAACGACTAGCCGGCAGGCTAGCCGCACTTAATAGATTCTTAGCCAACCATGCAGCTAAGTCTTATCCTTTCATCAAGACCCTGCGGAGCTGCTTAAAAAAGGAGCAATTCCAATGGACCGCAGAGGCCGAAAAAGCTTTCCGGGAGATGAAAGAGTGTTTGATTCAACTCCCAACTCTAACCGCACCACGAAAGGATGAGCCACTCATCCTGTACTTATCTGCCGCGGACAACGCGGTAGGCGCGATACTCATAGTGGAGCGGGAAGGAGTTCAAACACCCATCTACTACATCAGCAAAATGCTCAACGACCCAGAGACGAGATACTCCATCATGGAGAAGTTGGTACTGGCACTAGTGCACGCGTCGAGACGCTTACGACGTTACTTTGCAAACCACGTCATCACAGTGTTAACCAACTACAGGATCGGCCCGATACTATCCAAACCCGACATCTCTGGGAGGTTAGCAAAATGGGCAATCGATGTGGTGGGACCATTTCCGGACGCACCAGGTGCAGTAAAATTTATCATAGTGGCTGTTGATTACTTCATAAAATGGTAGAGGCAAAACCACTCGCCTCAACCACCGCTATGATAACAAGGAAATTCGTCTGGGAACACATCATATGCCGTTTCGGTCTACCAATGTGCATTGTTACCGACAACGGTACCAACTTCGCGGCCGATGACTTTCAAAAATGGCTAAAGGAACTAAACATTGAACACATATTCTCCTCAGTGGCGCATCCGCAAGGGAATGGCCAAGTCGAGAGTATCAATAAAAGTTTAGTCGTAGGCATCAAAGCACGGTTGGGAACGGCCAGACGCGGCTGGGTTGATGAACTCCCAAGCATCTTATGGGCCCACAGGACAAGCCCAAAGACAAGTAACGGTGAGACACCCTTTAGCCTTGTCTATGGCACTGAAGCGGTGATCCCCGCAGAAATAGGCTTCCCTTCACCAAGAATGTTGGCTATCAACAAGATAGACAACAATGAAGAACGCAGGGTTGACTTGGACCTCTTGGAAGAAAGGCGCGAAAACGCTGCCATCAACGAGGCCAAGTACAAAACCAAACTGGAAAAGTACTACAATGCACCCGTCCGCATTTGTACTTTCAACCCGGGAGACTACGTCCTTCGTGACAATGAAGCATCTAACGCGGAACGCCCAGGGAAACTTGCCCCCAAGTGGGAAGGACCCTACCTCATCCAAGAGGTCCTGGGCAAAGGCGCGTATAAACTACAAACATTAGAGGGCGAAACTATCGCACGCACATGGAATGCGCATCAGCTTCGACGCTATTATATGTAAGCCATGTTTTCTACATTCACCATGTAACATGTCGGGCCGCAGGCTATTTGCAAATAAATAAATAGACGATTCAATACAATATTGTTTATTTACTTCTATTACAAATGCGTGCTCCACTCTGCGGTATCCACAAAAACAGATCGACAAATCTTCATTTGTGATACCTACACAGAGTAGCAACCACACGCAACTATTGTAATAGGCCAGCAATGGCAAACACCAACTGTTTATCCGGCTGGATACAGTTCTCATACTTGCATATCATCTAGATATGCAAAAGGCAATTACAGACTTGGTGTTATTCACAATAACATTAAACTCATACAAGTTCAAACATGCAAGTAGTAAAAACACTTGTACAAATTGAACAGAGCAGTTAAAACTTTATATTCAAAAAAATTTCTACACCTACGCGGTGCACAAGGGATTTACATAAAGTTCTTAACATTTACATAAGGAAACAAAAAAGGCATGCAGGCCAGCCTAGTCTTTCTTTGTGCCGCTGGAACCCGCACCATCCTTGCCCACAACAGCAGGCTTTTCCTCATCTTCCTCATCGGCATATAACACTCGCAAGCGGTCCACATAGTCCTCCGCCGCTAGGCATTCTTCAAGATCCTCAAGAGCGGTGAACGTTGTGTCGTTATACGCCGCGACCGCAGCAGCAAGAAGCGCTTCAGTATCCACACCGTGGAACCCGGATCACCACCCGGTCTTCGTGACTTATATCACCGCTCGGGACGCTGTCGTAGTAGGCTTTAAAACGATCGAGCTTCGGTCGTAGCTCGCGCCACTTGTGTTGGCACGCGTTTAAATTGTGCCGGTCGTTCCCCACGTTGTGCCGGTAGCTAGCCAAAGCTTCTGGCCAGTAACGGGTCTCACCGGGTTGGCGGCCCTTCATCGCGTCCACGACGCTCGTGACAAGGGCTAGCTCTTCCTCGTGCGTCCAAGAGGCCATCGATCAAGTGTGTGTGGATAGCGGTTCGGGTAGGTGGAGTGACTTAGGTTGGGGTAGCGATGTGGACAGGCGGTGGGGTTGGGGGTTTTATAGCGAGTTGGGTGAACCGTTTGGCTTGGCCAAACGGTTATATTTTAAATTTTAAACACATAGCCGCTATGACCTAGCCAACCAGCCAATAAGAGCCGGCCACGGAGGTCCGCTAGGCATGCCCAACGCCCGGGCTGAAACCCCGCCCAAAGGGCCACGCCGAAGCTCAGGCCAACCCGGAGTGGTGACTTAGACGTTTGTACCCAACCCACGCCCCAACCCCCGCCCCATACGCCATAGTCTTACATAACTTAAAAACTAAAACAATACATAACTTAAAAGTAATTTAAATTATTTGATGATTAAACTGATTAAAATTTATATATTTTTTTTTAATAAAATAAATCTTACATTTGGTTTAAATATGAACTGGCCGAGTTACATCAATATCGCAGGTAAGCGAGCAACAAGCTGCGCCGCTACCCCTTTCTAAATAAAATAAAATTTATATTAGTTTAGAAAAAGTGTAATTGTTACAGAGGGTCAAACATGAAACATCACACATTTAAAGGATCAAATTGCAAAACCCCAAACCATCTACCATCTCCTTCCTTTCTTAGGCCCTCCGTAGTGGAGCTGCATATCACGTCGGAGAGGGGTATAGCGCCCGGCAACACCATTATGGCCGGCGCTATGGAGTTTGATTTTTGATTCCACGAGAAAATTATCACGCCGTGGCATAACCTCCCCCACTAACACACATATATTTACATAGATATGTATGTATAATTGAAGGGGTTATATAACCCCATTAGCACTACACCCTCTTGTGATATAAAGCTCCATAAAGCCCCCTCTTGCGCTTTTTCGCCACTTGTCGCATAACGCTCACTAAAGGGTTTTAGACTACACATGGCCTTAAACCTGCAAAAACTCAAACCTTCATCACCAACCTGCAAGTGGTCAACCACAGTCCCAACCATCCCTAAATTCGTAGAGTGAGAGAAAGTGAGGGTGTAAAAGAAATAAAAAGGGGCCCGTCGAGATCGTCGAGGAGGGAACGGGTAGGATGGGACGACCCACAAAGGGGGCGGTGTAAACGTGCCTGGACAGGGCTCGACGGCCCGGGGTCGTCTCCCACACCCTTTAGCTAACTGCACAATTTTTTTTTATTTTAAGTGCACATAATACTGTGTATCTCACTATGGTTTTGTTTTTACCATTAAATCATCAATGTAGAATGCATAAGTAGGTTATGCAGTTATCAGAGTTCTCTATTTAATACTAGTTCGACAAAGCACACCTTTGTATGAATCTAAATTATAATAAAAGACTCCACTTAATGCCACATGGCATATTCTCCTTCAATGTTAAAATTTTTAATTGTATTTTATTATATTTTTTTAATTTTAATGATTAATACATAAATACCATTTATCTTTATCTTTATTCTAATTCTAATAAATAATTTCAAATAATGCTTTGATAAGGTTTAATTTAAAAAATCATTATCATTGTCATTGTAAATTAAAATTTAAAAATCTACAAATAACCCAAATTAAAAATTAGTACATTATATAGTTTGATATCAGATACAAATTTCCTAAACTGATATTTTACCCCTATGCAAAATTATTTAGTCCAATAAAAGAGTCCAAAAATGTTTCATGTCAATACCTAATTAATTTAATATTATGGTTAATATTGATTTTTTAATTAAATATAGATAGGATCTTTTGTGTTAAAAGGATTATTATCTTGAATAGGAAGAAAATGAGATTAATTATATTTTCACATAATATTAAAAAAATATATATATATAAAATCTTAAAGTTTGGTCAATTCTTTTCATTACTATTCCTATCCTTTTAACTTTTAAATTATCACAAATAAAATAAAATAAAATTTAAATCGAACCCAAATAAAAATTCAATAGGCTTTTATCCATCAAATCAACATTTTTTATTAAAAGATACGGAAATTCTCGAATTTTTTATTATAAGATATGGAAATTCTCAAATTAAATTAAAATTTTAATTTACAAGTTATTTTGTGTTACATTTGCGTTGTACTTCATGTTTATGTTTTCTTTTTTTATAAATTGATTTTTGACTCTAACAAACAAAAAAATCATCTTATCTTTTGCAATTTAACCTTTTAGATATTTTTACATTTAACCCAAAATTTTTCATCCTTTGTAATTTAACCACAACATTTCTTTACTTTCAATTTTGGTTTCCCATACTTTTCATTATTCCGAAGTTTTTCCGTTTTATGTTTTATTCTAAATTTTGTAAGTTAACACATCACAACATACGCGTAGAGTTTAACGTTCTGCAACGCGGGGGCTTAATACTAGTATTAATATAATCAATTGTAAAGAAACAAATACGTCTTCGTTTACTTATTTTTACCTATAGAAAATACAAAGAATACATGCCCGTTTAGAACTCGGGAGATTAAAAACAAAAATTAATATTATCTTATTGTTTCTTTGTGTTATTCACGTCTTGATCAATATCATCAAACACAAACTGGAAATTGTTTTTAAGAAAGAATTTTGATGATTGGTTTTGATTTTAATAGGAACCGTCATGAAATACCCTTTAACAAAAAAAGTATTTATAAATTATATTAATAGGAACCGTCATGAAATACCCTTTAACAAAAAAAAAGTATTTATAAATTATATAACTGATTATTAAGAGTTTTCTTGGTTTTATAAAAAATGAGAGTTTTTCATATCCATTCCCTTTTATTGTAAACAAACAAGTACATCTCAGTTACTCCTTTGTACTACTAGAAAACACACCCGTTTAGAAAGCAGGGGAGACAGGTAACATTAGTTTTAACTTATTGTCTTGATTTCAAGCTTAGGGTGAGGGTATATGCGTCCGCATCATAATTACGCACACAGTTAAATAATTGAACACAAATTATGCAACATATATAAAAAAAATTACTCACAATAATTACGTGACATATATAAATACTTATGCAAATACAATGTATATGATGATGACCCAACCTATGTTTATAATTACACACATAGTAGTATATTGACGTTTTAAAGAACAGTGAACTATGTAAAAGTTACCCAAGTTAAAAAAGAATGATGCAACTAAATTAAAAATTAACAATTATGGCAATTTCTCATTATGTGTTTCCCAACCATTTAATGCTTCCAGTTAATCATCTCTATCATCTCAACCTCTGCTTAAGCGTCTGGATCGCTTTTCATACTTTTTACAAGTATATAACTGATTATTAAGAATTTTTCATATCCATTCCTTTTTATTGTAAACAAACAAGTACCTCTCAGTTACTCCTTTGTACTACTAGAAAACACACCCGTTTAGAAAGCAGGAGACGGGTAACATTAGTTTTAACTTATTGTCTTGATTTCAAGCTTAGGGTGAGGGTATATGCGTCCGCATCATAATTACGCACATGGTTAAATAATTGAACACAAATTATGCAACATATATAAAAAAATTACTCACAATATATAATTACGTGACATATATAAATACTGATAGAGGATCGTGTACATTAATCCAGAAGTGTGAGAAGTGTATTATAACACTATATATAACACTATATAACACATATAAACACCGTATAACATTATGTAACACCATATAACACCATATAACACTATGTAACACTATATAACAAATATAACACTATATTTTGTCTGATAGCATGTCTATGATAGATGTATAGTGTTATATATGGTTATATAGTGTTATACGGTGTTTATATGGTGTTACATAATGTTATACGGTGTTTATATGGTGTTATATAGTGTTATATATAGTGTTATAATGCACTACTCACACTTCTGGATTAATGTACAGGATCCATACCCTATAAATACTTATGCAAATACAATGTAGGGTGGAGATACAATAGGAAGTTTATTTCGCTAGGAAGGATAGGAAGCAATCATAACCGTCCAATTGCACAATCTACGGTCAAGATCAAAATCAAATTAAAAACTGTCATTTAAACACGCTCTCCGGAGTTTCAGGGGTATTATCGTCAAATTTCAAAATAACCGCCGTTGATTATACACAGAAACGCTTCGAAACAAAGTGCATTACGTTTTACACTTCCATTGAACGATCAAACACATACAGAAATTTGAGAAAATCATACTCCATTGAAGTTCATGGCGTCGTCGAGAGATAATTTGAAGGTTTACATTCGAGTTACTCAAAAGAAATCAGTCTCTGAAAACCCTAAATCATCAAAGAAGCGAAAAACATCAACAGCTGAAGAGAACATTGATGAACAAGAAAATATTAGCCGAAAATCAACAATCAAACAACAAAGAACTAGAAAACGCAAAGATATTTCAGACAATGGTATATTTATCTATTTTTGCTCTTTAACTGAATTCAAGTTACGTTTTATGAAGTACAATAGACCTAATATATCATATCCGTTCCGAAAAATAGTTAATGAGTTATATCATCCCCTATCTTAACATTTTTGTTACTAGAGACTATATTGCGTTTTATGTTAAAACTATGATCTAAGATACTAATGCTTCTTACGGGATTTATATATTGTGAATTAATGCGTTTTACCTTAATAAATTTGCAGAAACAATGAGATTATTATTATGATAATTGTAATCGAATTTTAGTACATTGCGTTTTATCTTTGAATTTGCTGAGATACATGTGTTGTTAACTATTGCATTTTATATTAATATATAATAAAAAAACAAAATGAGATTATGTAATGTTAATTTGGTGTGTTAAATAAAATGATGTAAAGTATTGTGTTTTATCTTAAACCTGTGAATTAATGCTTTTTATCTTTATGTTGTTAGCTAATGCGTTTTATCATAAATTTCTTAATTGACATTGTTGACTAATGCGTTTTACATTAATAAATAATAAAAAACAAAATGAGATTATGTAATTTTAATTTGGTGTGTTAAATAATATGATGTAAAATATTGCGTTTTATCTTAAACCTCTGAATCACTGCTTTTTATCTTTATTGTGTTAGCTAATGCGTTTTATCATAAATTTGTTAATTGACATTGTTTCATTATTCTATTTAAAGTTAAAAAAACAAGAGGAAAAACAACAACAGGAAAAACAAAAAAGGCGAAGAAAGAAAGTGGTGATAGAATCATCAGAAGAAACAGTTTCTGATTCAATGGAGGAAAAATCTAGTCGAGCTATTGTTCTGCATACTTCCAAACAACAACAAGTAAATTCAGGTAACATAAAATGCATTTAACATATTTCATGAAAAAAATATATGTTTTTAACACAATTCAATGTATCAGATGATGATTTTGTTGATCCACAACCAAGAGTTAACCTGACAAAAAATCAAAAGAAGGAAAAGGCAGAATCAAAACCAAAGAGATCACAGAGGAAAGATAAAACAAAAGAACAACCAGAACAACAACCATATTATGATTACGACGGAAAAAAAATTAACATAAGATGTGCAGTCAATAATCTAAAAGATTATATTGAAGGTTTGTCAAAAGAGCAAAGGAATGTTGTTAGAGAAATAGGGTTTGAGAGCATACTAAAATTCAAGCTGCATTCAGTTCCACGCAAATTCGGATATTGGCTGGTAAAAAACTTTGATGCTGAAAATGATGAGATAAATATTGGAGATGAAAAGATTAAGATCACAGCTGAATTCATCCAAAAGGTATTTCAAATACCAAATGGAAAAACAGAGATTGTGGAAAAATGAGACCAAAAGACACTGATCTTATAATTAAATTCTGGCGCGGTCAATTCACCAAAGATATTTTGAAAAGAATGTATGCGCACAACTTGATTAGTTATTTAAAATCAAGAAATGAGCTTGGAAGATTGTTCAAACTGAATTTCTTGGTTATATTTTTTACGATCATGGCGGAGGCAATGCAGAGTAGTAATGTTAATCAAAGATTCCTGCCATCAATGAAAAGTGACAAAAAAACCCAGGATTTTAATTGGTGTGAATATATGCTGACCGTTTTAAGGCGTACAAGAAGACAATGGCCTGGAAATGATAAGACCTTCAATGGACCTATTGCATTGTTAGCGGTATGAAATCTGATCTTTCATTATTGCTACATATTTGCTGAATGCTTGTTTAGGCTGCTTGTTTATATTATTTGTTTGTTTAAAACTATACTTTATAAAACGCAATGTATATTTTAAAACGCAATTATCTTTCATTTTTGTTTATTTATATTCTTTGTTTGTTTAAAACTATTCTTTGCTTGTGTAAGACGCAATGTTTTTGTAAAACGCAATATATTTAAAGTTACAAAACAATAGTTTTGTAATTTGTTTACAATGATTTATATTTTAAAACGCAACAAATTATGAATTGATTATTTATCTAAAACGCAATGAATCATACAGATACTATATGCATACAAAAAACAAGGATTTGACGATACTGAAAACACTGAAGAGTTCTCACTTGATAAAATTGATTCTACAACATTACAAGAATTTGAAGATGAATTGGAAATTGCTGCGCAAAATGAGGGGAGATGTCTTGTAAAGGATAAAGTGAAAAAAGTCAGAAAGACTAAACAAAAAAAGAAAGATGAAAAGGAGGAATTTTATGTTTATCCAAGTGAATCCGAGAATGAAAACGAAGAAATTTTTGAAGATGAATCTGAAGAAAAACATGAAGACGATGCTGAAGAACAACCAATCACCTTACTTAAAGCTGCAACAGACTGGATTGATCAAGAGAATCAAGAGAATGTTCAAAACAGCCAAATTATAACAAATGAAACTGAGAAAACACATACAGAAAGTGGAGGATCATGGGGGCAATTCTTCATTAAACCATCAATAGGAAATAAAGATAAAATGTGGGTAGACAGTCAAAGCCGACTGCGTAATTTCATGCCATCACAAAATCAAAGTGAAGGTCTTTCTGACATTCATTCAACAAAAAGTGGCGATGAAAATATGAAGAACATTAAAGATAAAAAATCACATGAAGAATATCTTGTGACTGCTTTGGATCATCATTTTAAAGGATTTGAAGATATTTTCGAAAACATCCAATCACGCATAGATGAGATTGTGGAGGAATATCCAACGAGTGAAGCTCTTCATAACAAAGTTAACGAATGGGTGTCATTGATTAAAAAATTCAACCATCAAGCAAAAAAGCACATGAAAGTTAATATTGATTCAACTATGATTGAAACACAATCAAGATTTCTAAATTTGAGCCAAAATGAAGACACTGAAAATCAAATCATTTCAACACCATTGATTGTAAAATGCAATGATGATGATACAAAACGCAATGAGGATAGCTCACCTCTAGTTCAATCATCCAATCCAGAAAAAATCAGTGAGAATGAACCTGCAATTGTTCTGCAAACACACATTGAAATACCTTCAATGGTACAATCATCATTTAGCGAAGAAACTCCATCATTAATGTTGGAGATTATCAAAAAGACAGATGAAGAAGAAAAAAAATCAAATCAAAAGAAAATTCATGATGATGAGGTACCATCCTTTGATTTGAAAATTTCTCAGTTGTCTTCAAATGTTGATGAAAATGAAGTTGAAGTTGATGCTACTCGACACGGTGCACAAACCGAAATTCAAGCGGAATCTGAAAAAAAAACAGTCGAACAAGATGTTCAAATTACTGGAATACAAACAATGTTTGATAGAATTGAAGAACAGGATACTGAAAAGGAAATCAGTGATCTACTTCAAAACACATCATTCCTACACCCACAAGAAGATCCGTATAAAACACCTGCAAAATCAGTTCATCAAGAAGAACCAACAAGTGATATAAGCAAAACAGAAGAAATAATCACAAGGATGGTACGACCAGATCGAGAGAAAAATGTACCTGAAGTATTTTGTTCACCATATTATCTAAGACAAGTAGCAATGAAGGAAACAAGAACAGCACACGAAAACAACATATGGGGATATGCATTCCATGCAAAAGGAGAAATGATGTAAAAATTCATTTATATACACTAAAACAAAAAAACAAAAATCAAAATATTATAATTTAATTATTATTATTATTTTTTTTTGCAGGGATACTCTCTTTGAAATTAAAGAACATGCATTTCTATATAGATATGCTGCTGAAACAATGAGGCCAGGATTGGAAATCACCGGAGAAGTAATCAATTGTTGGTCATATATTTTGAATGAAGAAGAAAAAAGAAGATCAAAAGACAACAAATCTCCAAGATTTTTCTGTACTATTCGAATGCTGGTATGATATTTAAAACGCAATTTTTCTGTATTCGTATAATGAAGTATTTTGAAGTTTGATTGAATGATGTTTTATAAAACGCAATTGAATTTTTATTTCTTTAATAAAACGCAATGCTTTCTTTGTTTGAATGAAGTTTTATAAAACGCAGCTGTATGTTTTATTAACTTCATAAAACGCATCTATGTTTATTTACCTTCATAAAACGCAATAATATGTTAATTTGTTTAATTTTATGCAGGCTTTACCAAATTGTGACAAGGAAGAAACTAAAAATAAAGAAAAGATGATAAAAGCATTCACAATGAACATAGAAAAAATTCTTAAAGGTGCAAAGCTAAAAAGCATAAAGGATTTTAAAATTATCCTTGTCCCGATTCTCCATATACAGCATTTCTTTGTTATATCCTTCAATCTTGAAGAGAAACAAATATTCATCATTAACAACAGTGTGAAAGAAGAAACAAATGAATCTAAATATGGAAATGTCCCTGAAAATACAGTAAGTATTCTTAATTATGCTTTTAAAACACAAATATAAACCACCTAATCTTTTTGTTTTGTTTTTTGTTTTTTTTTCTGTAGAGGGATGCTTTGGCAGCTTACCTTAAATCTGTTGGACATGAAAAAGCAGATGATATAAAGGGAATAACCCCTGTTAGAATGCAGATGAAATGGAGGACACAACATAATGGCATTGATTGTGGTATATTCACAATGCGTCATATGGAATGTTATAATGGAGAACCGGTCGAAAAATGGGATTGTGGGTTTAACGTGGAATATGAAGAACCTGCAATTATCAAGAAGGTTAAAAACAAAAAACCAGTCAACAAGCAGACCGCACAACTTGAAGATTTAAGAAGAAAGTTCATCGCGAAGATATTACTGCACGAAATCAACGAACAAAGAGATTATGTTATTGAGGACTCAAAGAAATTTCGAGACCTCAGTGCGAAACTTAAAAAACAATCTTATGACACTAGTTTAGATAGGATTAAAGACAGGCTTGCTCTTGCTGGTTTACTTTGATTTTGAAATGATACTTATAATAAAACGCAATGTTTTTTCATTTATCTAGGTTTTTATATAAATCATTATTTTCTTGATCTTGCTAGTTACTTTGAGTTAAAAATGCTACTTACTATAAAACGCAATGTTTTTTATTTTAAAATGCCAGTTATTTTTTTCTTATCTTAAAACGCAATATGTATCATTTAAAATTATTTAATCATTATTTTGAAAAAAATTTATACAATTTATATAAAATTTATAAAACGCAACATTTTAATATATGCTATTGTCTATTTAAATTATTACAATGTATTAAAATACTAAATACTATAAAACGCAATATTTTGTCTAATTATTCTTTTCAAAACATATAACGCAACAGATGTATAACGCATTGAATTTTTTTTTTTTACAATTTTATTACACAAAAAACAAATAAAAACATAATTACAATAAAGACAAAACAAAAAAAATAAACTGATATCTTAATGACAAGAAATTGATTAGACCAAAAGCCTTAAAAAGCCTTAAAAAGCCTTTTAGATTCCTGATATAAAATACTGTATGTATGATTGAAATATCAATTTAAAAAAAAAATAATAATCATATATTATTATTAAGACAATTGATTCAAATTCCTCTACCAGTAGATTATATAAGAACAGAAACCCTAAACTATTTTCACATTGCTCTCATCATACACCAAAAAACACCAAAATACCCAACACACACAAACCCTAAAATGGATAATCAACAACTATCAGTTTGGTGGGTTAAAAGAGGCAATTTCTTTCTTCAATTCCTTGATGGAAAAAAAATAAAATACCATTCCGTTGCTTCTGTTCTTCAAAACTGCAATGAAAATGTTTTGAAAAGGATGAACGAAATAGGTATACCACCTTCTTGTTACACAGATCAAACAGCCGCATTGTTCAGAATTCTACACAAAAGATATGGTAATCCGAATCAAACAGCAACTGAAGATGCCCAGGTTACATCTTGGGAGTTCATTGAGGAAACTTTCAAAGTTTCAGTGACTTGGGACGATGGTGATGTGGAGATCTATGACCCAAAGGACATATCTACCAGTGAGGATCTAAGTTTTTTGAAGCAGTTATCTGAAATACCAATCATCAACAACTCTGCTAGCAAATTTGCAGAGAAGCTTCAAAACGCAGTACTCTCACAGGTTGAACTTTGGGTTGAATCTGAAAGTGATGAGGAAATCCCTGATGGAAGCTTAGGGTTTTCATCCGATGAAGAAACAAACTTTGATCCATGAAGCTGATCATGCTAGTAATTTTTGTTTAATTTTGTTGTTTGAAAACATCATCTTTGTTTAGAACTATCATTATCTATATAACGCAATGTTTATTATATCCACTTGAATTTCTTTTTTAATTTTATGTTTAATATGTGTTACAATAAAACGCAATAATAAAAAAATACATATTAAAGTATATTGTTCTATCTATAAAACGGAATAACAATATACTGTTATCATAAAACGCAATTTTCCAAAAAAAGCTGATAAGTGATTTGGAAATCCCTTATGGAAGCTTAGTGTTGTCATCATTTCTTGTTTAATTTGATCTATGATCTGTTTTACAATAAAACGCAATAATCAAAAAATACAATTTAAAGTATATTGTTCTATGTATAAAACGCAATAACAATATATTGTTGGTATGATAAAACGCAATTAACCAAAACATACTGATAACTATGAAGGATATTATAAAACTCAGTAACAAAATGAGATGAAACATATACATCATAAAACGCAATGACAAATTTTTTTTTTACTTATTGATATCTGATTTTTTCAGAATTTCTATACATAATTACATTGCATTGCTAGAACCTATAGCATTAGAAGAAACCTTATCTTTACATGTGCGACTGTTATGTCCTTTTCCACCACATACACGGCACGATTTCTGGATCTTTGATGATTTCTAAATTGCAATCTCACGATTTGACTTGATCATTTTTGTACACCGCATCCTTTGGTCCTTGTTTTGATCGGGACACGAATAATAGAATCTGATTTTTCTATGTTCCCTCCAATTTCAGCAAATCTTTCTTTGCGACTAGGAGGCGGCGCAGCAACCATAACCTCATCCGCTTTATCAATATAACTTTTAATATGATCCCTGTAACGACACAGCTCATCTATATCGCCAACCAGCCTATTAACCACATACTCATTTGCAACAACGATTTCTCTATAAACTTTATCAATTTCACTATTCCTACCAATTTCATCAAACCGAATATTTGAATGATTTGATCCAACAGAAACAACATCTCTCATCCATCTTCTATGAACATATCTTCTAGGAAACTCATTTATATCATCATACCGTAATACGTAAAATATATGCCGGCATAATATACCAAATTGTTCAAACCGTTTGCAAGAACAACTTATAGTTAAACCATCTTCTTGTTTGCTGTATTGCACCTGTAAATAAGATTAAAAAGCTATATAAAATTAGTGAAATGAAATATAAAACGCAATGAATATTATATAATACAGATAAAACTATATTTTCATATAATGATAAAACGCAATGAAAGATGGAATAATAAAACGCAATAGATATTTAAAAATCTATAAATTTAAAAAATACCTTGAAAAAAGATGTGCATGGCTGTCTGAAATCCTTTATTTCAAAATATTGAACATCACAAACAATATCAAGAGACTTTGACATACACTTTGTAATGGCAGCATCAATTTCAATCTGAATATCCTTAAAAATTGTTTTGGTATATATTTCTGATGCTTGTTTCTCCAATACAAAGTCACTCCAGGGCTTAGACTCAATATACCTTGTATCATGATCATTCCTCCTATGCTCATGCCTTTGAATATCCATTGCAGTCTCAAAATGAGTGAAAAATTCAACAAGTGTACATCTTGGATTGCAAATCTGACCAAAGAAGTAATTCTCGCTTTCACATCTCGACGTAGTACGCATAAGACCAGCCAAATCCTCTCGATGGTAATAAGCAGGAATCCAGTCAAATCGAAGATCGTACATATCTTTTAACCACTCATGATTTTCCAATCCAAAAGTAGACATTATTGAATGCCACTCAGTTTCAAAATCTTCTGGACTAATAGTATCATTCCAAACAACATGAGTCATTCTTGTATTAAAATCAGTGTTTGCTGATAAAACAGGACCAACCTGAATAAAAACGTAATAATATTATTAAACATAAAACGCAATAATTTAAAAACAATATATTGAAAATGATAAACATATTGCATTGATGGTAAGACGCAGTTGTTTTGTAATTCTATTGATAAAAATATTTGGGGATCTTATTGTATAATACATAAAACGCAATAAGAAAACAATTTAAAATTGCAGTTTGTTATATCATAAAACGCAGTTAATACCTTTGTCTTCAATTTATCCCATATATGCCACATACATAACCTATGCCTACTTCTTGAAAGTACATCCTTAATAGCTCTCTTCATTGCAGCATCTTGATCAGTAACAACAACTTTAGGCTCACTTCCAAAAGCATTAACAAAACACCTTAAAAGCCATCTATAAGAATCTGCAGTCTCCGAACCAAGTAATGCACCACCAAATGTGACATTCCTATAATGATTATCAATACCAGTAAATGGTACAAAAACCAAATCATACCTGCATAAAAAACAAATTAAAAAAGAATTAGAAAATTAGAACAGCATATACAACGCAATAGAATATATACGCAATAAATGAAAAAAACTTACTTGTTTGATTTATAAGTAGCATCAAAACCAAATATGTCACCAAACACTGTATAATTTGTTTTTGATTGCTCATCAGCCCAGAAAAGCCCTTTCAATCTTCTATCTTCACCAATAACATAATCACATGTGAAACCAGGACAACATTCTTTCTTCCTAATAAGACGCCTAACTACCATTTCTGCATCATACTCTCCGATATAAAGATTCAAATCCCTTCTATAATTCTTACAATCAACTTTACTAGCACCAACTTCACCAAAACCACCATACATTGTTTTCATAATATTGAATGCTTTAACAGGTCCAATATTGATTGCAGACAATCCAGATATAAAACTTTCTTTCACATAATCGATACTTCGTGCAGCCGGCAAGAAATGAATATCTTCATCTTCCACAAAGATATGATTATGTTCTTCTTCAAAGTAGTAGATTTTATACATATTATTGTTCTCTAATATTAATTTCACATGAGCATTGCATCCAACTCTTTTTGAACCTCTATTACGTCTAACAATCTTTTTACTATTCTCAACTGAACCAGAATCTATTTCTTTGCTAACATGAAATCCTTCTTTTGAACAGACAATATATCTTATATTCACTAAACCACCACCATTTTTCCAAGAGGTATTTTTTCTTGCAGAAAAACCTGCAGCAAGTGCATATCTCTGATAAAACGCAAAAGCCTCATCAAATGACTTAAAAAACATTCCAACAGCAGGTGTAATGGATCCACTGACTTTAGGTTTGAAAAACTTTCTTCCACTGTTTATGCATACACGTTCCTCCCATTTGGAAATGTTATCTGAAACAATTAAAAAAAACTTTAAAACGCAATACATCTTACATAATAATGTTTTTATTGATAAACCAAAAAATATGTTAATAAAAAAATAAAATACAAACCTTTAAAGTTTATATATACACTAATATGGATAAAAAGCATAAAAAGCAATACGTTCAGTAAAACGCATCATATGATCTGAAACACTTAACAAATAATCATAAAACGCAATACATCCTATATAATAATGTGTTTAGTATTAAATCACAAAATATATTAATAATAATTTAGAAATACAAACCTTTAAGGTTTGTATATGAACTATTATCTAAAAAATCATAAAACGCAATACATTCAGTAAAACGCATCAAATGATGAATAAACAAAACATTGTACAACAATAACAGTTATAGATTTATATTACATAAAACTAAAAGTTTTATATGCATATAATTTAATTAATATCATAAAACGCAACTCTTCACTAAAACGCAATAAATGATGAAGAAAAAAAACAAACAAATTATGTTAAATTATACAACAACTATTAAACTTATGAAAAATCAAATATTACTTACAGAACCACGAATTATAAAACGTAAAACAATGAAATTCGGAAAAAATAACAAAAATTTACTCCGAATTGAAGCTAAACATACCAGCAGAGTCTGAAGAAGACATTGAAGTTATCGAATTGACGAACGATACAAGATTAATGTTTGAAAAGAGGTGAATTTGCGATCGACGGCGATTTAGGGTTACAGAAACTTCAATTATGTTATGAGAGTGATGAACTAAGAAAAGAAGTAACAGAATCTGTAATTGAATTAGAACGAAGATATGATAATGTAAAAAGACGAAAATGCCACCGCGTTCAAAAATTTAAAAAAAGATGATGAACGGCTAAGATTGCTTCCTATACTTCCTAGCCAAAATAAACTTCCTATTTGATCTTTACCCATACAATGTATATGATGATGACCCAACCTATGTTTATAATTACACACATAGCGGTATATTGACGTTTTAAAGAACAGTGAACTATGTAAAAGTTACCCAAGTTAAAAAAAAAATGATGGAACTAAATAAAAAATTAACAATTGTGGCAATTTCTCATTATGTGTTTCCCAACCATATAAAGCTTCCAGTTAATCATCTCATCATCTCAACCTCTGCTTAAGCGTCTGGATATCATACTTTTTACAATGATCCACTTTTTATTTGATTCTCTATATTTTTCTTCCAAAATAAAGTATATTCACAAAACATGCAAAATAATTTTATAATTTGTTTTAATTTGAATTAATTACACATGTGGTCCCTGAGATTTATTAATATTACCAAGTTGATACATACGTTTTTAGAAATTACGCATTAGTCCCCGTGAACATATACACTCTTCCAAACTAAAACTAATGACTATAAATTACATCATTTTATAAATTATTTGGTATTATTATATATAAATAATAAATCTAAACTAACCTCTTATCTATTAACTTAATTAACAACTTTCTATTTTTAATATTTACAATTATTATGTCTAAACTTAAAAGGTTTTTGGAGCTAGGGATCTTGGTGGGTGCATCCTCTTCATCCACAGAGGTGGGGATAAGGTTTACCCTGTCACACCCTCTCACTCTGTTAATATCTAATATAAGTGAGATTATATTAACCTATTAGGTACGTTTGTTTGCTATGACTATTATTTCTAACAATCTCAAGTTGTTCTATCTTTAATTTAAACTTTTTTTACGACTGAATAAACTACTTAACTAATATATTTGTATATCAGTGTACCCTTAGGCTGGTGGGTATCGCCCCCCCCCCCCCCCCAAGCCATTAACAACCAATAGCGCCCCCGACACCATTGTCTGGACGCCTTTGGGGGGGGGGGGGGGGGGCTATCGTTCCTCCGCCAAGGATAACGATAGTTAACAGACAGAAAACGGTGAGGCTCATGGTTTCAACCAATCACCTTCTTTCTTTTATTATGGTGACGCATCCATTTCTACATGTCTACAATTTTTGTGTGTGCATTTTATATATCACTTAATTACTTATATATTTTATTATTTTTATAGATGACCATTATAATAATAGAAAATGCCTTTTTTCTTTCCGATCATTAACTTTCTTTTCCTTTTTCTTTTCATACTTATGTATTTTATTATTTTTATAGATGACCATTATAATAATAGAAAATGGCTTTTCTCTTTCCGATCATTAACTTTCTTTTCTTTTTTCTTTTCATACTTATGTATTTTATTATTTTTATAGATGACCATTATAATAATAGAAAATAGCTTTTCTCTTACCGATCATTAACTTTCTTTTCCTTTTCCTTTTTCTTTTCATAATGGCCGACAATGCCTACTTTTTCAAGAATAATTCTGATTTTTCAAAGATACGGGTGGGTCCAGGATAGTAGGCGGGCCACCTGTCTTTTTTATTACTTTAATAATTGTATACTTAAATATAGTTTATTTTATATATCTACATTTAGATATAAAAAAGGGTGTACCTATTTGCACATCCATTTGACTATAGGCACACCAAAAAGGTGTTTTTTGTCTTATATGCACACCCTGCAGTGTCGAGCTGTGGCCAAAGCGCGGCGTTTAGGTCCGGTCAACCAGACAAAGACTGACGGTTGTCTGACGCGTCTGTTGACCGGACCAAAACGCCGAGCTTTGGCCGCGTTTTGGTCCTGTCAACCAGATAAAAGACTGACACCTGGTTTGGTTGACAGGACCAAAACGCAGACAAAGCTAGAACGTTTTGGACCGGTCAACAGACCCGTCAGTCTTTGTCTGGTTAACCGGACCCAAACGACACGCTTTGGCCATAGCTCGACACTGCAGGGTATGCACATAGGACAAAAAACATATTTTTGGGTTGGCTATCTACACACTTGGTGTGTAGATAGTTTGAGCCATAAAAAATAATTCATTTCTTATTTACAACAGGACAATTGCATGGATGGTACCCCAAACAATGGCTAAAGGAACTATATAAAAACACAGCTGAAATCAATTTTCTTTCTTTCCACACCCTTACAACTTCATTCACATATATCCTTGTTATAAACTTTCTTTCCACACCCTTACAATTACATTCACATATATCTTTGTTACACAGAGTTTCCATCATCACCATAAACCAACAATGCCTGAAATCATTGCCTCTGTTCTCCTTAAAGTTGTTTTTGAGAAGCTGTCTTCTGAAGCTGTGAAGAAAATCGGACGGTCCCAAGGAATCCAGTCAGAGCTGAAGAAACTAGAGAGGACCCTGACCCAGATCCGGTCTCTCCTTAACGATGCTTCTCAGAAGGAAATAACTGATGAAGCTGTTCAAAACTGGCTCAGTGGTCTCCAACATCTGGCTTACGACATTGATGACGTACTTGATGATCTGGCAACACAAGCTATGCATCGTGAGCTCACCCAGCAGTCTGGAGCCATCACCAGCAAGGTAAAAAAGCTAGTCCCAACTTGGTACACAAACTTATCACTAAGTCAGAGGGTGCATCACAAGTTAGATGATATTACCACCAAATTACAAGATCTGGAGAAGGAGAAGGTTAGTCTTGGTTTAATTGTAAAAGATGACAGGTCTAAAAGAATTTATCAGACCTCTTTGGTAGATACATCTGGTATTGTTGGACGGGAAAAGGAAAAGAAGGAATTGCTTGTGAAGCTATTAGGGGACGAGCCATGTGATAAGAACTTTAGCATCGTGCCTATAGTTGGTATGGGTGGCTTAGGGAAAACCACTCTAGCTAAAATTTTGTATGACGATGAGAAAGTTAAGAAGCACTTTGAAGTAATGGCTTGGGTTTGTGTCTCTGATCAGTTTGATATCTTTAGTATAAGCAAAGTTATCTTACAATCTGTGAATGGAGAAAACAAGGAATTTGCAGATTTAAATCTGCTTCAAGTAGCTCTTAGAAATCAACTTAAGGAGAAACGATTTTTGATAGTATTAGATGATGTTTGGAGTGAAAGCTATGAGGAGTGGGAGACCCTTGTGAGCCCATTTCATGATTGTGCTCCCAGAAGTAAAATTATAATGACTACGCGGAAGATGCAACTGCTCAAAAAACTAGGTTGCGATGATCTAAGCTATCTGCAAACTTTGTCAGATGACGATGCTATGTCTTTGTTTGCTCAACATGCGTTGGGTGTAAATAACTTTGATTCACATCCAATCCTCAGGCCATATGGTGAACGCATTGTGAAAAAATGTGATAACTTGCCTTTGGCCTTAAGAGTACTTGGGAGGTTATTGAGAATAAAGACCAAAGAAGAAGACGAGTGGAAGCAGCTGTTGAATAGTGACATATGGGAATTAGGAAACGGGGGTGAGGTTATCCCAGCCCTTAGATTAAGCTACCATGATCTTTCCGCGTGTTTGAAGCAGTTGTTTGCATACTGCTCCTTGTTCCCGAAGGACTATGTATTTGACAAAGACAATTTGATTATACTTTGGATGGCGGAAGGCTTTTTGAACCAGTCATCTTCAAACAAGTCGATGGAAAGCTTAGGTCTTGAATATTTTGAAGAGTTGTTGTCAAGGTCATTTTTTCAGTATGCACCCAACGACTCATCGTTGTTCGTGATGCATGACTTGCTTAATGACCTTGCCATATCTGTCGCTGGAGAATTCTTTTTAAGGTTAGATGATGAGATTATGAAGGATACTAGGAAAAAAGATTTGGAAAAGTATCGCCATATGTCATTTGTTCGTGAGGAATATGAAGCAAACTCGAAGTTCAAGCCCATCAAAAGTGCTACAAGTTTGAGAACATTCTTAGCAGTGTCCGTTGAACTGGAAGATAGTTGGGGAGAATTCTACTTATCTAGTAAGATTCTGGTTGACTTACTTCAGAAGTTACCACTTTTAAGGGTTCTGTGTTTGGGTGGTTATTTCATTAGCGAGGTACCAGAGACCATTGGCAGTTTGAAGCACTTGCGGTACCTTAATTTATCTCGTACTTTAATCACATGTCTACCAGAAAATGTCGGCAATCTCTACAATTTACAATCATTAATCCTTTATAGATGTAACAGTCTAAGTATCTTGCCCATAAACTTCTCAAAGCTTAAAAACTTGCGGCATCTGGATATTAGGGATACTCCGCTTTTGGGTAAGATACCCTTAGGAATTGGCAAGCTTAAATGCTTACAAACTCTCTCCAAGATCATTATTGGAGGTGATAATGGCCTTGCAATAACCGAGCTTAAAGACCTCACAAATCTTCATGGGGAGACTCACATCAAGGGGCTGGAAAAAGTGGAAATAGCGTCGCATGCATCTGAGGCAAACTTATCGCAAAAAAGGCTAAGCAGTTTAGAACTAGAATGGAGTGACATGTTTAATGATTCTAGAAAGAAATCTCTAGAAAAGGAGGTCCTCGATGCGTTGAAGCCTCATAGTGAGAGTTTGATAAAGCTTGGAATAGTGTCATATGGGGGTATAGAGTTTCCTGATTGGGTTGGGGATACATCGTATCTTAATCTGATTAGCGTGTCTCTACGTGGCTGTAAACATTGTACATCTTTACCACCACTTGGGCAATTGCCCTCACTTACAGAGTTGTATATTGAAGACATAAATGAGGTGAAAGCTATGGGTTCAGAGTTAATTGGGACTGGTCGTGCATTCACATCACTTGAAGTTCTTGAACTACGGAATATGAAGAGGTTGGAAGCATGGTCAACTCGTATTGAGGTCGTGTCGTTTCCATGCCTTAAAAAGCTTGTTATTAGAGGTTGTCCTAATTTGGTTCAAGTGTCACCTGGAGCACTGCCCTTATTGAATATTCTAGAAGTATCTGAATGTGAGAGTGGTCTTTTGAGAAAGCTGGTTCAAGTTGCTTCATCAGTCAAGGAGTTGAGAATAGAATCTATGTTAGGGCTTAGTGATGTGGCATGGAGAGGTGTTATTGAGTATCTTGGAGGAGTTGAAGTCTTATCCATAATCAAATGTAACGAAATAAGATACTTGTGGGAATCAGAAGCAAAGGCGAGTAAGGCTCTTACAAAGTTAAGGGGGTTTCGTATTATTAAATGTCAAAATATGGTGAGACTGGGTGAGAAAGAGGAGGATGATTGTGGGCGCAACCTCATAACAACTCTTAGGGCGTTAATCATAAAAAATTGTGAGAGTATGGAGCATTGTAGGTGTCCAAATAACACTGAGATTTTGCTCATCAAGGATTGTACTTCCATTACATCTGCTTCATTCTCCACAACAGGAGAGCAGAAGTTCAAATCACTTGAAATTGATTCTTGTGACAAACCATTAGAAAAGGAGTTTGGAGGAGATAACAGCAGGGTTGTTATCAACAACACAAGCATCCAAAAGCTTCAACATGTACTGTTAATGGTCTTGCCAAATCTGACAACAACCATTGAATTGAGTCACTTTATTCACCTCACCTACCTATTAATTTTTGATTGTTCAAATATGGAGTCATTTCCAGATCACGAGTTGCCTAATCTCCTCTCATTAACACACCTGGTAATATACTACTGCCCAAGTACAGATGCTTCCTTTCCTCGTGGGTTTTGGCCTCCCAAACTGCAAACCCTTCACATAGGGGGGTTGAAGAAGCCCATCTTAGAGTGGGGACCACAGAATTTCCCAACCTCACTTGTCAACCTAACGTTAATCAGTGGTCCGTCAGATGGAGATGATGTGAGTAGATGTAGTCAGTTGTCCCATCTTCTTCCTTCATCTCTTACTATTCTTGGGATAAGTAGATTTAAGAAACTAAAATCAGTTTCAGTGGGACTCCAACACCTCACCTCCCTCCAACATCTCATTTTAGATGATTGCCCAAAGATGAAGCATCTACCAGACATTCTGCCGCCTTCACTTTTAAGTTTAAACATAAGAAATTGCCCAAATTTATATGGAAGGTGCAGTAGAAGAGGCTCCGATTGGTCCCGCATCTCTCATATCCCCTGCATCAGAATAAACCCAGAAAACTTTTATTCGTTATTGCTCCCGAACAATTGTAAGTAATATTTCAATAAAAGTACATTATTACGTCAATAAAGTGCAAAAAATAGTATGTGTTTGAAGATCAAGTTAAACCCATCACAGCCTGTTTAAAGGCAAATGGGTCAACTGGACGGGTTTTTCATTGAACTGGTGCTCTTTTTACGATTTTATATATTTGCAAAATTGTTGTGAAAAGAAAATTTATTGTCTTTTTATGTTTAGAGTCGAAACTGACAATATTTGTTTTGAACTGATGTCATAAGAACTATTTTATTTTTTTGTTAATATTATCTGTCGGTACCACATCTTAGGTCTGGTTGGGTGGGATACTTAACACTGGTAAACAGTGATCTAAATCGATGGCTGCTAACCTTATCAGATGTACAGTTCGGTAACCCGTTTGTTTTGTCTCCATTTCAGTTATAGAACTGGCGAGCTTATGGAGATGATTTTATACTACATTCTGGTGGAGCGACTGTCTGTAGGGCACCCTTTGGGCAAATGCCAGCACTGATTAATTGGCTATACTTGGAGATGCTATCCGAGTTCTGCATCACCTCAAATCTGAATCACGGTATATGTATACTCATAATTGATAATAAATGAAGTTGCTTAATGGCTTCCTTTCTTTTTTTAATAAGCTTATAGAGAAATCCTTACAAATGCTTTTCTTATGACTTGCCAAAACCGACAGGCAGAGAAGAACGAGCTTCGTGAAGAAGAGCTTGTTTTAAAGGCGGAAAAGGCAAATATGGAGCAGCAGGTCAAATCCATGACACCACATCCGGCTGCATGTCAGGAGCTTATTTACCACAAATAACGTGTGATGCATCTCATGATCATGAGCTCAGGCCACTTGCTGCTTAATAACCTAACCAATAAGAATTATTTTGTAAATAGAAATGCTTAGTTGGATTCTGTGTTTTCATTACTCTGTAGTCTGCACTTTTGCTAGATTTATTTTTAGAGAAAGTCCTTTGTTGGATATAAATGACATCCTTCTTTAATCTTTTTATCCTAATGATATTTGAATCTCTCTTCATAATTTGTTTGCCTCTATATGCTAACGCCAAATCTGTATTTGCTTTACACTTGCTCGTTGATTCTTTGTTAACAACTATTTATGACTGGTTAGTAAAGGTACGTTGTCACTCGTGTTTCTAGTAATACGTCTATATTCCTGTTGACACTTGCTTACAAAATGGCATTTGATTTGATTTATTCTTGTTAGATAATATTTTAAACTTTTCAAAAGGTGACATGTAAAATCAGACAAATGGGTGAAGAATTTTATGAGTAGCTTACTTGTTAAAAAGACTTATGTGTAAAATATACAACACAGACGCAACTTCTGGTCTTACATAAAGCTTATTTGGTTGTACATGTTATGTTACTTCCTCACACCTTGCGCCTCGAAATCCGGGACCTAAATGTCTCTGAGGGCATCGCTTTGTTTTAAACCAAGTTTATAAGATGCTGTTTATTATGCTTGCTGGCCGTTCTCTTAATTTATCTAATGGAGTTACGATCATCGATTCAGATGTAGCAGACTCATGTAACAGGTGCGTTAGGCTTGTCAAAGAGAGCCCGCATGGGGGGTGGGGGGTGGGGGGGTGTCTCCGTGACCTAGCTCCGGCGTGAGAATATGATAATAAATACGGGTATTGAATTGGTCAGAATGTTCTTGGTGACTGGTGAGATAAGGGTATTGAATGTGCGAATTTAGTGAGATAGTAAATAAGAGTGAATTCACTTATGGTTCTTGAGTTGTCATAACTTACCCTTGTGATGATCTTCTCTCCTCCTTATATGCTCGAGTCTCTTCATCCGAAGTGGGCCTTCTCCTACCAAAGACTGTTCGAATGTCTTTCCGGCCAATAGGGATGTCCGGGTATTGTTCAAAGAGTTGTTTCCCCAATGCGATCTTCTAGGATTTGAGCATTTAATGTATGCTTCGTCCTTAAGGAATAACCTTACCCTCACAAGACCGAGTCATAAAGGTAGTCGGCGGTCTTTAGAGCATTTAATGAAGGAGAATAGTCACATCACGTGTGCCCAGTCGGAAGAGTGGACTGGTTCAGAGATCTTTGGACCGGAAAGTCAGATTTCCCTTATGGGCCTTTATCTTCTTGGATCAAAAGCGAGTTGGGAGATCATACTGGGCTTGGGCCCAATTATTTGGTTGGGGCAGCTAGCGAAGACGAGGTTCCCAATCTGAGACCCTCGTAGTCGTCGTCACCAAGTATGATAATTTTTTTTTTAATTAAGGGGTGTTTTAAGTATAAATATAGAGGTGCTTACAGTCAGATTTTAACAATTTTTAGGTTAAATCGTAAACCAAACCGTTAGTAGGGATTTTGTTATCAATAAAAAGAACCATTCAACAAATAAATAAGACTGATTCCTTATGGTAAATAAATAAAGCTTTCCTCACAGGAACATTTCTGTAGCTTCCATATAATAAATTACTTGAGTAAACTTCCGTTTTGCTCCCTGTGGTTTAGTTATTTTAACGGTTTTGCTCAAATAGTTTAAAACTAGCCATTTTCCTCCCTGATTTTTCTAACTTATCTTCATTTTGCTCTCAGCCTCTAACTCCATCAGGGAGGAAACTGGCGACAAACTTGAAAGATTAGGGAGCAAACTGGCGACAAACTCGAAAGATCAGGGAGGAAAATGGCTATTTTTAAACTATTTGAGCAAAACCGTTAAAATGACCAAACCACAGGGAGCAAAACGAAAGTTTGCTCAAATTACTTTAATACATAATTGTAGTATTAATACAATAAAATTAACTTCAATATGTATTCTAAAATATTGGAAACTAAACTACAAAGAATTGCGTGTAAAGTAAATTCTGTGTGTTAAGGCTTAATAAGTTTTCAGACAGAAAAGGGTGCATTACAGAAAAGGGTGCATTACGAATCAAAAAGGTCTTAAACCCAACAAAATGGTATGGTTTATACTCCCAGTTCGGTATAAACCGTAAGCATGATTGTTCACTACGATTTGAAATTATTATACGAAGTAAAAAAAGACATATCATGAAACCAAACTAAGGGACGATTTGAGTTAGTTAACATATTTCTATAGTGATAATATTAAATGTATCTGATTAGTAGTTACTCGATTAGTTTTGGGTCGGATATACCGAACGGGTAACTTTTTTTTAAATTAACGGGTTTACCCGAAACCCGTGAGTATACCCGAGGGGCGATGGGTATTTATTTACCCACTAGAAACCCGGCTGTTTTTGGGACGGATTTAGGACAACCTTATCTAACTAGGTTTGGGTTTGGGGATTACCTAACCCGGCTCAAATCCACAACCCATTGCCTCTCTAATCGTGGTATAAACCATAAACATGATTGTTCGGTATCACAGCAATAACCAGTTTGCACGATTTTAACTAAACTATATAACATTAAAACCATGAACATTTTAAATTAATATTATGAACTTATATTTCAATTTTATAACCGTTAAAGAATGGAGGGTCGGCCAAAGGGAGCCAACCCTATAAGTTCCCACAAATTATGTCAGCCATATGTCTTGATAGCCATACAGCACTCACCAATCAATGGGTGAGCGTGGCATATTTAGCCAACCGACCCTTTTAATTTTTAAAGATAACCCTCCTCATATTCTTATACTCAACTCCAATCTACCACATATTTACACCCCACCGATGTGGGACAACCAACACAAAAAAAAAAAACAAAAATCACCATTTTACTCACATTTTTTTCAATATTTCAATACATCAAACTACAAATTCAATCTGCTCATTGTGTTTGAAAGTTAGTCGGAAAAAGTTGGTGAGTAGTGTACTGTTAATAACATGAACAAAATGCGTTTTTAGGTTCTAAGAGTTTATGTAACACAATAGTGTGAGGTTAATAACATGGACGGAACGCGTTTTTAGTTTCTAGGAGTTTATGTAACACAAACGCATTTGTAGTTTCTAGGAGTTTATGTAACACATTGGTTGTGCTTGAAGATAATAAGAGTCCTTGTATTTTCTGCCTCCTGCTATATGAATCCCGTTTTTAATCCAGTCTTCTCGATGTATCCAAGCATCACGACCGTAATCGATAACACCCAGTATCTGCACGAACAAAAGGCAATTGATAAGGGTTTAGTTACGTTCGTTTGTACTAGAGGTAGCAAAATGTTGGGTCAAGCACTTTGGGTAACGTGTCAAAACGGGTACTTTTTTGAGTGGGTCGTGTTGGGTTGGACACAAACACCTTTTGTCCAACTTTTAATAGAGTTTTAACGTCTTTAACCCGTACAGACACGTTTCATTTTTGGCAAAAATTTTAGATACACCTCATTTGGGATACACTAGAACCCAAATCGATTCATTCGTAAATGGATGAAAACTGCCACCTCTACTTTGTGGTTATAAACAGGAAAGAAAAGAAGCTAGAATCGACTTACGGCCCCGCCTCGCCATGCCACAAACAACGGATTGGTCCTTGATTGCAATACCTATTCAAGAAAGTAAAACTTGGTATAAAAAAAAAATATGATATATATAATCCTTTAAACGAAGACATGAGATCAAGAATCCAAGTTTTATAACAATATAAATCTACACTTGTACAGAGCTTTAATTCAAAGAGGAAATACAGCCGATCATAAATTACTGAGTAAAACTAACCTCAACTGTATCAATTGCTTCATTTGAGGGAATAGCATGTAAAACTCTGAAAATAATAGTCAAGAAACATACTTCAACAATTCTGTAAAATGGATATAAGTGTTTTGGAATAGGGCTGTAATCAAGCGGAGCCAGGCTGGGCTCGAGCTCGAGCTCGAACTTAAACGAGCCAGCTCGGCTCGGCTCGATTATTTTGTCATGCTGAAAATAATGGTCATGAAACATAATTCAACGATTCTGTAAAATGCATATAAGTGTTTTGGAATAGGGATGTAATTGAGCCGAGTCGAGCCGAGCCAGGCTGGGCTCGAGCTCGAACTTAAACGAGCCAGCTCGGCTAGTCTCTATTATTTTGTCGAGCTGAAAAGCCGAGCCCGAGCTC
The DNA here is from genome assembly GCA_030545235.1 of Helianthus tuberosus. Classification (NCBI taxonomy): domain Eukaryota; kingdom Viridiplantae; phylum Streptophyta; class Magnoliopsida; order Asterales; family Asteraceae; genus Helianthus; species Helianthus tuberosus. The sequence goes on along the minus strand of CM060427.1, from coordinate 133,219,031 downwards.
GGCTTGTAGAAACTTCGAGCCAACTCGAGCCCAATCGAGTCGAGTCGAGCCGGCTCGTTAATTTTTTATTTACAAATATTAATATCATAAAAAACAAAAAAAAATTAACACACATTTCTAAATTAAATATATACACACACACACACACACATACATACATACATACATACAAGCCATCAAGTCGAGCCACAGAGCCGAGCCATCAAGTCGAGCTATGAGTTGAGCCATCGAGCCGAGCACCCCTGGCTCGAGCTCGGTTCGATTACAAAATGAGCTGGCTCGGCTCGGCCGAAAACAAAATGAGCTTTTTTCAAGCTATTTTTGAGGGAGCCTTGAGCAGCGAGCTTTTTAAACACTCCTATTTTGGAATTTACATAAAATAACCCCTGTATTTTGAATGGGAATAAATCGCCCATAAACAATGGAGTTTTCTGTTATGTTTTTATTTTATTTATTTTTTTTGTAAAATCAGTCGATCAAACATTAACATAAAAACTGGTGAAGTCCTAAAATCTTGAGAATAGAAAGCAACAATTTCAAACCTCTCCTCCACAGCCGAAATAAGACCCACAGTCAAAGCGACTCCACCAATCTACAATATTAAAAATCGTCATTTCTTCAAAGCTCACTGGAAATTAATTTTAGTTTTAATAAAATCCTCACAAATTACACTTGAAACTCACCAGCTGCATGCTACAAAACAACTTTCTCTGTAAATCTATACGCCCTATGAATCGGAGATTGAAAGAAAAGTGAGCAAATATATAACAAGGTGTGACGCGTATTAGCAAAATCAGCGGTTTATTTACCTGTTGAAAGGATACTCTTTGTAATGGCGTCTGCAAGCCCGATATTATCTTCTTTCTTCTGTTGATTTGACATATACGGATAATTATCCCACATTTGTAATGGATTATTTATGCCTGAATATAAGCCGTCTGATACATCAGGTCTCCTGGGGAAGTCGATATGCCAGGTGTCTTCTAGCATATCTTCATAATCTTTAAACCTATACAAGAAATTTTCGATGAAGACAGCCGCGAATTGAGATACGGTCAATATAAGCGACTTTTTTGTACGGGTCGAAACAGGTTGACCCGAAACTCATTTTGTCCAGATTTTTACTTTTTTAATAATCAACATGTCAAATATGATTAGAAAATTTATATTACTATAACAATACTTATCTAGCCTTTTGAAGGGTAGAAAAATGATTCCAGAGGTTTCATGCATGAAAAATAAAGAGTAAAATGCCATTTCCGTCCCTAAGGTTTGGCCAGTTTTGCGACTTTCCGCATCTGGATCCAAAAGGTCCATTAACTCCATCCATTTTTCTCCGTTAAGTCAGGGGTATTTCTGTCTTTTTTGTTAACTTAAGGAGCAGTTCGGTCTTTTTCAGGGGTATTCGGTCTTTTTACATAAAGTGAAAAAGACCGAAATGCCCTCTAAGTTAGCCAAAAAGACGAAAATACCTGACTTTACAGAGAAAATTGGATGGAGTTAACAAACCTTTTGGATCCAGATGCGTAAAAACAAACCTTTGGACGAAAGTCGCAAAACTGGCCAAACCTCAGGGACGAAAATGTCATTTTACTCAAAAATAAACTAATGATGACTTTCAATCCATTTGACCTGTTAGAGATAAAACACAACCAGGTAGTTCGAAATTTCGACTTTTAGTTACTTTTTAAATATAAAAACCACATGAAATTGTCGTTAGCACTCACCAAGAACGAGGTGGTGGAGGATAGACATCTGGAACCAAAAGCGTAGGATAGAAAAGACCCATAGGCGCCACCTAAATAATAGATTATGAAAAATTAGTTGCAGTTTAAGAGTCATAACTTTGTTAAACCTAAAATTCTATATTAAAACCGTTAAGAGTCCTGCAATGTTTTAAATGAATCCAACTACTATGAACTTGATGCAAAATATGGCATATGAATCTTCTAAGAAAAAACACAGGCAGTGTAGGTATGAGTTTCTACGTGTCAAATAAAATTGAGATTTAAGATTATAATCCATACGTTAAGAGCAGTTAGCCTTGTCTTATGAGATCCAGGTGGCAGACCATCTTCATATGAATGAACCACCCCGACAGCTTCAACTTCCCCCTCCTGCTCAAAGGAAAAAGATAAAGATAAAGACAAATGCTCATACTAATCTAAAAGTCAAAGAAAGAAACCAAGTATAAGGGTATAGTGGTCAATTCACAATGACTTAACAATTTTTTTAATGTCAGTGAAAAGGACCAGTGTTGATGATGGGTGCATAGTGAAGACCATATATGTAATTTCTTCAAATAAAGGACCAAACTTGCAATATGGACGTACCACAGTGACCACTTGTGTAATTTACTCTAAAATATATAAAGTTAATATTTTAACAATACACTTTAAAACGTTAACAGAGCCGTTATATGATCTCACATAAATCTGGCAGTAAGATTCTTTGAGCCTATTCAGCATCAGCAAATCTATCGGTTTAGCAAGCGCATCCGTACGAATAGGTGGCCATGTCTGATGATGTCTTTGAGTCCACAAAAGGCATCTTGATACATCCTGACATGATTAAACAAATCATTATGTAAAATTGAGTCAAAGTCAACACCTCTGACACACACGCACACCCAAAGGAATATAAACCGATCAGGAAGACTAGTGAGTAGTGTCTGAGTAATGAAATTCACACCTCTCCGCCAAAACGTAACGTCATTTGTGTATGAGGAAGAGCAACTCCATCCTAACAAGATTAATAATATAAGATGTTCGGTTTAAAAATTTATTATCATCTGATTGATAGTATACGTTAAGATCACCTCGACACAAATAACTGAAGTGACCTGAGCACCAATATTCACAACACATGCTGTTGATAATCCATTTCCAAACACTGCAGCCAGACCTTCCTGCATTTATAAGAAATCCTGTTCGGTTACCATCTAGGCATCTATAATATCATAAATTATAGTTTCATTAATTTCTATTTGTATAAATTATTACTTGAAATGTAACATGTAAAAGAATATATAACAATGAATTCTCACCTGATGGACTACTGCTGAACTAAACCGCAAGTCACGTAATACGATAGATAATATCTCCTTGATTTCTGAATAAAGTTATATAACAAAAGATGAGTTATCTTGTATCCAAACGACTGAAATAAAATAGTAACACGAGTTACCTCGATTATCAAATGTTTCAGGCACTACTATAAGAGCAGAATACATATTTCTCTCACTATGAGGGATATGTAGTTTATCGATCAATATCCAGTCCCAGATGGCTTGTATATCTTCAAGTACCTACCAACAAATTGTAAAAAAAATTCTTGAATATCTTTCTTTAAAGAGTAAAATGTCATTTTCGTCCCTAAGTTTGGCCAGTATTGCGACTTTCGTCCAAAGGTTTGTTTATACGCATTTGGATCCAAAAGGTTTGAAATCTTGCCATTTTCATCCGGCTCATTTGCTCCATCCATTTTTCTCCGTTAAGTCAGGGGTATTTTCGTCTTTCTTATTTCGTAAGGGTATCTTGAATACTTGTACATTATGCTAAATGCTTGTACAAAAAATGAAAAAGACCGAATTGCCCTTTAAGTTAACAAAAAAGACGAAAATACCCCTATCTTAACTGAGAAAAATGGACAGAGTTAACGAGCCGGATGAAAATGGCAAGATTTCAAACCTTTTGGATCCAGATGCGGAAAAACAAACTTTTGGACGAAAGTCGCAAAACTGGCCAAACCTCAGGGACAAAAATGGCATTTTACTCTTTCTTTAAAAGAATATGATCATACAGTGATACAACCACTCAAGACAATGCCAAAGAAATAACAAAAATGATTATTTTTTCTCATTATCGAAATTGCTAGTGGTATGAAAAAAGAAAGTACCTGTTGCATGGGATAATATTGAGAAATATTAAGATGGCCTCTGCGTATAGGACGTCTTAAACAATACGGTTCGGTTGGAGAGATACGCATAGCTTCTTCACCACATATGTACTCTTTGTACTTCAATTCACTAGTCTGCGGCTTATCCCCATCGTTACTTTCATGTGGGCCCGGGGACTCGAGAGTTTCATGTTCACGTGATGAACTTTCTGTTACATTTCAACATAGCTACTTAAAGAGGGTATGGAAGGGTATAATAATCTGTTTTATAAGTAAGAAGGTATCAAGTTGTAACTTTCAAAACATGCATTTGACAAGGGGTATAAACGTCTTTTTGCAGACTTCTGTTAAGGTTAAATAACCGAATTACATTTTCAACAAAACTGTTTTACGTTTCGTTACCTGGTGCCGTAGATGCCTCTTTACTTTGACTTTTTTGGAACACATCGGTCCACGGAAACACAGTCTCTTTCTTACTGTTTTGTTGCGATAATACATCAACACGACCCATCTGTAAAGAATCAATTTCATTGTTAACTTTGACATAAAAAGTGTAGAATGTTATATAGATCAAATACAATAAGAAAATGTAGAAAAAAAAAAAGAATAACACGTGAAAAATTAATTACCTTTCGTGGGTGAGAGTTGTTTACGACCTCTTCATCGAGAAATGGTATCTTCAACAAGGATGCAATCTACAATATATTCGAAAGATAAAAAAGACATATGCAAGCGCATGAATCGGATATGAAAAAGGGGGCTGAGAAATATATGTATCACTTACAATGTCATACGCTTTCTCCCTTTCTACATGTTGAGCTGTTGTAACTTGAGAATTCAGCATCTGTTAAATCCACAACAAATTTCAACAAAATCTATGTATATTTGCTTTGTTGGTTGCAGATCCTTGTGTTAATTTACAGCATAGTTATCAATAGCGAGTAGCGACAAGGTACCTATATGCTACGTAGCGATAGCGATGGAATAGCGCCCGCTATTTTGTGTTTAGCGATGAGGTAGTTAAAAATTTAAGAAATAAAAAATAGCTATCTATAAATTTTTTATACATATATAATGTTAATTTTATACCTTTTTATGTATAAATTTAAAAGTTTAAGGACCAAATGTAAGCTAGTGAAAATAGAGGGGTTAAATGTTAAAAATACACAAACTAATTTTACACTGTTATGTAATGTTTTACAAGTTTTAGGGACTAAAATGTAAACTAATGAAAGATAGAGGGGTTAAATGTTAAAATCCATAAAGTTTTTTAACCCTAAAAAGACTAAAACACAAGAAAACGCAGCCCGCTCTTCTTTCTCCTATTTTCCAGCAAGTTTCCGGCAGAAATTGCAGGTTTCCAGCCGGAATTCGTCGCCGGAATCCGCTACAATCATGGTTTAAAAAAACGGCCGAGGCGTCCGTACTGAGGCGCGCCTCGAGGCGGAACGGAGCAAAAACGCATATGAGGCGGCGCCTTAGGGACAGAAATTATACGTACGCCTCAGTGGAGTGAGGCGCAAGTTTCGGTTCGAAGCGGAACTAATCTGGCGAGGCGTACAATGATAGATTAGGGTTTTTTTAGGCGCCAATAAAAAACTAAACTGGAGAGTATCGTCTAAAAAACAAGTTTCAGTTCGAGGCGTACTTTTTTTTAGGCGCCAATAAAAAACTGCCTCACGCGGGCCCAGGTTTTTTAGAGCTGCATTCGTGTCCGCAGGTGCGGGCACGCATGAGTTCAACCAAATTCCAGCTCAGAAACTCATTTTTGCACCCCCCCTGCGCGCGGGTAGGACTTGTGCTAAAACATGTCATAAAACTACAATAGAGTAGTAAAGTCTTTACCTTATAAACAACCACTCACTTTGTCCCCACACCAATGTGGGACAAAGTATTTACCCCACCTTTTGAGACTTTTATTCACACACCCAAAACTTACAACATATAAGTCCTAAACTTTTGCTACTAACTATTAGCTCCATGATCTTAAATGGCATATATAATAGTTTTTTTAATTTTATATGTGGAATCTTATTTATTTTCAAAGCATAACATATTTTTTATATTTTTTTTTCTATGTGCGCTTTTCTTAAATAACTTTTTTATGTCAAGTATTTGATGAAATTTGAATCTGATGAAATTTGATGAGAAAACTCTTTTTTTTTATGTTTAGTATTTATTATTTTATGATATATATAATTTTAATATTTATTTATTAATACCGCCTCGGCCTTACGCCTCGTTCCGCCTCGATACTTACGCCTCGTGAGGCGAAGGGAAAACGCCTCGAAACTCGTTTCCGTTTTTTTAAACCTTGGCTACAATCACGCTATTCGCTACATAGAGATTGCGAGACCTTGGCGCTTCGCTACGAAGCGCGCGATAGCGAACGCTATCTGCGCTATCAATAACTATGATTTACAGTATGTATGACCCATGTTTTCTTCTACGAGTCATATTGATTGTCTCCTACAAAATGTAATTTAACTTAAATGCATAATTGTCTACCTGATCTTGCACATTTTGTCTGGGCGATTCATTAGCTCCGGTCATACGCCTTGCAATGCAATGAGGAATATTAAAGGGGGCATCCTGTTGAGCCAACCCAATTCGTATATTCGCAGACCCTAAATTAAAGCAACTTTAATAACATGAACAACACTTGTTATCCCTCAAGTCCATAAACACAAACTAAAAGATGCAACTTAGACTTCAAATTCTATGTTTTTTATTAGATTCTATTTTATTTAAATAAACCGAATATCTAATACATCAAAATAGAAGGCAAACGGGCAACAAGTTGTGCTGCATTTTTTAGATCACAACCATAATACACATTATTATTAGATTAATTAATTTACATTTTACACTACCAGTAAAATAACACAATCCAACTAACTATATCATTTCAAAATTTTCTACCTAACTTGTGTTTTAGAGACGTAATTCAGATTTATCCCAATTCATACATTTGCAGACCCTAAAATAAATCTACTTCAATAACATTAAAAACTTTCAACACTTGTTATCCCTCAAGTCCATAAACACAAACTAAAAGATACAATTTAGACTTCAAATTCTGTTTTTTTTTTATTAAAATCTATTTTATTTAAACAGACCAAAGTTCTAAAACGTCAAAATCATAGGCAAACGGGCAGCAAACACTTTTAAATTAATTAAATTAAATTTTACACTACCAACAGCATAACAGAATCTAACAAACTTTATCATTTCAAAAATTTCTACCTACCTTAGGGTTTGAATTAGGGTTTAGAGACTTAATTACAATTTTATCCCAATTGTGCAGAGATTAGGGTTTAGAAATGCAATCACCTGGATTAATGACGACAAGATTGGAGCCTCTGTCGCCGAAGAGGTGTGAGGGGATTACTGATTTGGAGTAATCCTGCATACAAAACGAGTAACTGAGACTGATTGATGACACTTGTAAATTGGAAAACTAAAATTATTATATGCATTATGAATTGAAAGATTGTAGGAAAGAGTGTGTGTGTGTGTTTTTCGTTTACCATTGGGAGATTAGAGTTAGCAGATACGAGCTATCAGCAATCTTGTCTGGGGAGGTGAAAAGTATCAAGTTCTTTGTGAAGATGAAGAAGTTCAGTTTGGTTGCAGTGTGTTTTTGAAAGCAGGCCCCTGTTTTTTTCCTTTTCTTTTTATAGTAAAGTACAATTTTCGTCCCTGGCTTTATACCCACTTGCACGTTCAGCCCCTTTTTGCAAAAGTTCAACATTCAGGTCCTTGTGGTTGTCGATTGCTCGCAGTCAGGTCCCTCTGTCAATTAACCATCAGTTTGCCGTTTAGTTATTTAACAGAGTGAAGGGCAGATTGGCCTTTTCCAGTTGGAATCCACGTCTAGGTCACCAAACGCCTCATCCGGATCCAATACCGTGTTCTCTTGAGAACTGGAAGGGGGTTCAGGATCGAGCTCTGTTTTAGCCATCGAACATGAAGACAGTGGTGGTTGGTTCAGGTTGTACGTATTATATCTAACTATTAGGTTAATTATAAAGCTTTAAAAAGGGTTAATTTTGAACTGCAGGCGATCATTTTTGGGTTTTTGATGTTTATGATCACGCTTTAACCTTGTTTTGTGATCTTTAGTAAGATGCTTATTAAACTGCTTTGTGATGTTTTGTGGGATGCTTATTAAACTGTTATTGATGGTTATTGATGCTTATTAAAGTGTTTATGACTTACAAAGTGTATGCTAATTGTGGTCTTTAATGGTTAAATGAACATGAAAGGCTCTAAGCATGAAATACTATGACTTGATTATGACTATTGATGGTTATTGATGCTTATTAAACTGTTATTATGGTTATTAATGCTTATTAAAGTGTTTATGACTTAGCAAGTTTATGCTAATTGTGGTCTTCAATGGTTAAATGAACATGAAAGACTTTGACTTGATTATGATTATTGATGGTTATTGATGCTTATTAAACTGTTATTGATGCTTATTGCTTCTTATTATAGTGCTTTTGTTTAGATTACTTGTAAGGCTTTAAACATAAAAGACTTTGAATGCACATAATGGTTATGATTGTTGATGGTTATTGAAAGACTTGAAAAACTGTTATTGATAGTAGACATTATGTTTGGATTACTTATATAAGGCTTTGGACATGCAACACTTTGAATGGACATAATCCTTTGAACATGAAAGACTTTGAATGCACATAACGCTTTGAGCATGAAAGTCTTTGTGATGCATAGTAGACATTATGTTTTGAATGCACATAAGGCTTTGAGCATGAAAGACATGTATGATAGTCTTTGTTTTCTTTAATTGGATTTACCAAGTCTTTGTTTTGTTTGATTGGATTTAACATGTTTAGCCAGAATAAATGGTCAAACCTGTGTAAGTGAATGCAGTTCAACTTCTCAAACCTTTGTTGTGAACTTCAATCACAATTCAAGTTCTAACAGTCAATCCTAATTCAAGTTCTAACAGTTAATTCAAAATTCAGGTTCTAAAAGTCAAAACCATTTTAAGTGCTAAAGGTAAAACCCATCTCAATTCTGGTTGCAAGTTTTAATTCAAGTTGTTGTTGATGTTAACTGCTTAGTAATTAAGGATAAATCAGTGGTTAGTTAATAGATTTGGAAAGGGTTTTGAATATAGAAGGAAGTTTATAACTTATATGTTCAGGGACTGAAAGTGTAAGTAAACTTATGGGGGTATTTTGGTATTTTCACTAAATTACAAACGATCAGTTAGAGGGAGGGACCTGATTACGAGCAATCGACAACCTAAGGGACGGGAGTGTTGAATTTTTGAAATTGAGGATTGAACATGTAAGCGGGTGTAAACCTCAGGGACCTAAATTGTACTTTACTCTTCTTTTTATTTAACAGCTAACAGATACCTCTAAAATTTGCTCTTGAGGTCCAACAGGGCTACTTAACCCGTAGGGCTGTCCAAAAAGCTCGCGGCTCAAAGCTCATTCAAAGCTGGCTTGGAAAAAGCTTGCCTGATATGGCTTGGTTTGTAACTAAGCTGAGTCCGCTCGGCTCGATTAGAAAGTGACCCTAGCTCGGCTCAGCTTGTAACGAGCCAAATTGGCTTGCTTGATAGCTCAGCTCGGCTTAGAATGGATTATTTTACTTATAATATGTTTTATTTTTATACATATTTTAATATATTACAAAAAAAAACTGATTATTATTTACATGTATTTTTTAGTGTAATTTTGTATCTATGACATATTTGAAGGTTGATTATCATATGAACCAATGTTAGATTTCGTTGAAATTTAAAACTTATTTTGTGTTGTTAAACTTGATTTTGTCTTGTAATGTATTAGGTTGAACTTATTATGCATATGTTCTTTTAAATTATTGAATAATGTTTTAGACTACCAAATTTTGAGAGCTATGTATTAGTTTTTCTTTTTAAAATTAAGCCAAACCAAGCCGAGCCAAGCCAGCTTGATTTAAAACCAAGCCGAGCCTGAGCTTAGATTGTCAGCTCAATTCCAAATCTGAGCTAAGCCGAGCTAGCTCGGTTTATAATCGAGTCGAGGTCGAGCTTGCCCTAGCTCGGCTCGGCTCATTATCAACCCTATTAACCCGCACCATTTTGATTTCAAGTGGTAATTCTTGACGAAACCTAACAAAACAAGTAGGGTTTAGACTGACACATATTAAAAACATCTCAGATTCGGATTGACCCATATAAAAGCTCGTTTAAGTATTAAAAAAAACAAACTTTTATATTTTGGTTTTTTCCCATTTTATATGGCCCATATTAAAACAAGTTAGATCCAGGTTGACCCATATAATAATCTTAGTTTGTCACACCATAGTATCTATTTGTCCCACTTATATTCACCATTAAACACGTTACCAATAACCCGCTTATAACTCGTCAACATGTATGAGTCATTTTAAAAAAAAAAAATGGTTCAAATGGGTCATGTGCGAATTGACATGAATTCGTGTGTGTGTGGGTTATGGTTAAAAACTTTGACACGAATAATAATATAGGTTGGGTTCAGTTGTAGATTTCAACCCCCTTAAATACAATGAAAATAAACACAATATACCATTAAACCAAGAGATCATAGACGCCCGGTAATCAAAATAATCACATAGTAGTCTTTTATTCTAAACTATTTGTTTTTTACTTTACGCATTTAATGTTCATAACACCACTTTTTTATAAATCACGTATTAAATATCTACTCCCTTATTTGCTTAATGTTCATAACATCACTTTTTAAAAATCATGGTATCATAGAGCGCAGTGGTGAAGCTTGAAAAAAAAGTTTGGGTGGTCGAAGGTAACGGACCTAAAAAAGTTTTCTATCGCGTAGTTTCAAGGTGTATGTTCGGTTCGAACATCGGTGATTCGGGTCAGGTCGGGTCAAACATTAATATCAAATAAAAAACGTTCTCGAACATTAAAACGTAAACATTGTTAACAAATGAACAATTTCACCTCTAATTTCAACCTAAATCACATAAATTGAAGCCCTAAATAAATTAAACCTAAAGATAAAATGTCACACCCCAACCGATGGCGGAAACATCGGGGCGCGGCACTGAGCGAAACAGATTGTCCAGAAGTTTCCAGAACAATTATAATTACCAGTTATTTAAAACATCACGTCCCATACCATGACATAAGAAGTAACATAATTATTACAGACAAAATCTAGTCAAGTAATTCCGTTCCGACAACTCAGATTTACAAATAGATAAATAATTGTTTATTGGTTTCTAGGACTCATCCCTATGCTCGATTTCATCACAAGTAAACAGGGCGTCCTAGACCTTTCCTTGCCTCAATTTCACAGCAAGCTAAGCATATAAATAACTTAAGCACCTGCCACATACGTTAAAGTAAAAGTCAATACACATAGTGTAAAGGTGAGCATACAAGTTTGATAGATATAATAAAGTTCGAATTCGTTTACGCATAACCAGCACGTACACATAGTGAAATGAAGCACGTTAGTTATCGACATAGACCTATCGATACCAATGACTGCGGGTTGACTGCCCGAGGCAGTTCGCAATACATGATTACCACCGTAATCCATGCAAGTAATTGTCCTTAACAACCCCTGCGAACAGGTGCTGAGTCCAAACTATAGTACTATCGTTGCTAAGGCAGGTAGACAGCATTCCATGTGTAAACATAACAAACAAGCATTCATTAAGCCACGTATAACATGCAATAACGGTTAGCGTTTTAAGTATTGAGTAGTGTGTTCGAGTATACTCACATCGTTGATGGATTGAAGGGAGCGCGTAGAGCGAGGTTAGCATGAACAGTTAACGATAGCATAAAAGATAAGCGGTGCGTAAAACGAGAAAAGTTGCCAAGTGCAGAAGGGTGATCCGGTCGGATGGCAATCCGGCCGGTCGGCCTCTCGTTCGGATGTCAGTGCGTCCGGGGGTTGTCCGTTCGGACGACCACTCGGTCGACTGACATTGTTGGCTTAGATGTGTTTGTGTATGATGGCTTGTCTTTTGAAGTTTTCGTTGTAGTATTTTGAAAATAGAGAAGTATCTCTACCTTTCAGGTCGGTCGATCGAACGGTCGTTTGATCGGGCGGCGACTCGAATGGCGAGGTTTCTCAGTGAGAACAAGTTCACAGCAGGGCGGTCACTCGGTCGGATGTCCATCCGATCTGGTGGCAACCCTGTTATTGAACATGTTGAAATTTGTTTAAGTTTTGAATCAAGATGAAACCCGATCGGACAGTGGGTTGATCGGATGGCAACCCGGTCGGACAGCAGTCCGATCGGACGGCACCCCGTCCCAACGATCAGATCGTGTTGTTACTTGATTTTGCTTGAAGTGTTGTAACTTGAACGAGACGTTGTGATAGCTGGTTTAAACAATGGGAACCCCATCTCGTCCCCAATGACCTGACCGAACAGGAATCACCCTAGTCCAACATTACACGGTTCGAGACGGTTGTTCATGTTCAAACCCGAAATCCCTATCTTTCAGATGGAACTTGAATCTAGCACTGATACATCACTAAGAATGAGTAGACGATCAGTATTTGCTCCGATTCCATCGGGTTTGAGTGCATTAAGTGTAAAAGAGTTGAATGAAAGTTAGAAATCATCTTTCAATCCTTTTTGTTGTGAATATGTTCAGATCTATGCAAGATCTTTGTTTATTTATGTGGAAATCCTTCAGATTCAAGTTGTTCTTGGTGGATTGAAGCCAAAACATGAAGTTCCTAAGAACACCATGATGACATCATCCTTGAACAACTTAAATCCAGTGATTTCACGTTCAAAAGTTAAAACTCAAAAGATAGAAAGGTGTAGGAGTGCGTGTAGATCAAGAAAGTACAAGATTTAGGTCGAATACTTACAAGAATCGCGAGAAATCTGAAGAAATGAAGGCTGGAACGAGTTGGAGAGAAAGGAGAGCTGACACTTTCCCAAAGTGGAAAGTGATGGGGTATTTATAGGGTTTCCCAAAGTGGAAAGGGAAGAAATAGGGTTGGTCGCTCGAGTGGCAACTCGTCCGGGTGGCAGCTCGGTCGAGTGGCACCTCGATCGGGTGGATGCCCGATCGGGTGGCAGCTCAGTCGGCTGGCACCTGTTTCGCATGCTCGGCGCGACGAGTTTTATCGTTCTGATTTGCGCATAGCGCGTTGCGATGCGATTCGAGCGAGCGATGCGATAAAGTTATTTATCAAATTACTTTTAATCCCAACTACTATATCTAACATACAATCATCCTACATTTTCTTCGTTTAGCATTTGCGATTCGATTGCGATTTGCGATTGCGTTTCGATTAATCACCACAAACATAAATGAACATGCACAAGTAACACATAATTAGCACACACACGTAAAACAATATCCAGAACGCATATTTCGAGTTGCGATTCGTATTACGATTCGTTGTCGATTCGATTAGCATAGTTTGATTATCGTTTAGTTAACTTTATTGCATTGTTACTTCCTATAGTTCATAGTCGTAAGTCGATTAAATAACGATAAACACACATTGATTATTGCGATTATTGATAATTACTCCACATAATATAACTAAATAAAAACATAAAAGAAGTTCACTACAAGTCAAGTCGCGCGATCGGTCGTTGACTTTGACCTTGACCTTGACTTTGACTTTGACTCCTTGAGAACACGGGGTGTTACAGCCTCCCCTTGTTGAGGGAATTTCGTCCCGAAATTAAGCTGAAGCCGTAACAAACAACTGCGGGTACTTCGCCTTCATGTCACTTTCGAGTTCCCAAGTGAACTCTGTGCCTCGTTTGCATTCCCAGCGAACCCTCACAATGGGAATGCGTGAGCGCCTGAGCTGCTTGGTCTGTCGGTCCATGATTTCGATAGGCTTTTCCACGAAGTGTAATGTTTCATTCACTTGCACGTCCTTAAGAGGTACGTGTAAATCATAATCAGCCAGACACTTTCTGAGGTTCGAAACAAGGAAAGTCGGGTGAACGTTGCTAAGTTCCTCCGGTAGTTCGAGATTGTCTCGAATTTGGAAGATTTTGTCTGTCGAGGCGCTAGCTTTCCTCTCTTGCCGAATCGGACCACACCCTTCCAAGGTGATACCTTTAGGAGTACATGGTCGCCAACGTCAAATTCAAGGGGCTTGCGTCGTTTATCGGCGTAACTTTTCTGATGATCCCGAGCTTTCACCAGATTGTCTCGAATTTGGAAGATTTTGTCTGTCGTTTCTTGCAATAGCTCAGGACCGGTTAATTGCGAGTGCCCGATCTCGTGCCATACAATAGGCGATCGACATCTTCTTCCATACAATGCCTTAAATGGTGCCATTTGAATGCTGGAATGATAACTGTTATTGTACGAGAATTCGGCTAACGGTAGGTATGCGTCCCAATTACCATCGAAATCCATAACACACGAACGAAGCATGTCTTCAAGGGTACGAATCGTTCTTTCAGTCTGACCGTCTGTTTGTAACACCCCAAAACCCGAATGTTTATATTCGTTAAATGTTATGCTATGGTACATTAAGAAATAAATGACTAGGTTATTTAACCTAATAAAGTGAATGATAAAAACTAATTAGAAGATGAAAGTTGTGCCAAACATGTTTAAATGGCAAACATTGAGGGGTTAAATGGAATAAGGTGAAAGTTAGGTTACTAATAACAAAACACACACACAAACACACATAGTGTGTTCGTGAAAGAGCAGGAAGCTCCCATGGAGCCAAGAACCCTAACTTCATCTTTTCCCTCAAATTGGAAGGCAAAACGAAGCTCAAATTCATAACCAAACACGGATTAATGATCACCTTCACAAGGGGATCGTAAGGTATGTCTTAGATTCGAGATTGGTGATGATGCACGAAATGGGTTATGTTGTAAATCACGAATTTGTATGAAATTGAGCATGAGTATGTGTTAGATTCATCATTTGGAACATGGATTATGCATGAATGAGGGTAATTTGATGTTTAAGGGTGAAACCCATTTGTTATGGTAAGAATGATGATTTGAATCATCATCCATGTCTAATTCTTGTGGAATGTTGATGTATTTTTATTTGTATGATGGATTCTTGTTAGAGGAATTAAAAGAAATGTGATACTAGTATGTTTGATGTTCATGCATGTATGATCCATATTGATTAGAAGGAAGAATTTGATGAATTATGTATAAGGTTAGAAGAATATGCATAAATTAGTTGTACATGGTGCTAAGATAGTGGTACGCCCACCAAGTGTTTGATGAAATGCCTAGGTGAGCTTAATAGATGAAATTGTATGTAAGTAAAAGATGATATGTATATAGTGATGTCCGTATAGTCGATTATAATGTTACGGGTATATAATGAAAAGTCAAAAGTTAAAGTAAATGGACCGTTGACTTCTAAAAGTCAACTGTCATGTTGTCATAATTGTAAGACTAAAGTAAGTTATATGATGCGTGTTAGACGTATGTGTGTCTAATGCGATGACATTACGGACTCCACGAGCTGGAAATGATATGAATTTGGTTACATGTATTATGCTTGTTAGAAGTGACTATGAACGTCAAATATGAATTATACGATCGATATGATCGTTAGCTTGTACAATTATGTATGCTAATAAGAATGTGATTTGGTGACATGAAAGTATAGGAATCATGTCGAGAAGGACTCAAGCATGAAAGGCTAACGGGTCAAAAGGAGACAAGGTAACGGACACGAACTCGGACGTACGAGGTAAGTGATTTCTGCAATCACTTCTTATGTTCGATTAAGTTATAAGGCGTTTTAATTAACTAAGCATGATGGTTGAAGTCAATTATGTGTCGTAGTCTTTCGTCGTAAAGGATGGGATTAAAGTTGACCAAAATGCCCTTGATGGGTATTTTGGGCAAATGATCTTAATAAGTGGTTTAAGAACAAGTTATACGATTAGTTTAATGTTTTGGACAAGTATGGAAATGGGAAGTATGGTTTTGTTGTCATAAACCGTTTAATGCGCAAATACCCATAACGGGTCAAATAGTTAGAAAATGATAATAAGCCGATAGAGCGTAAGTTAAGAATTTCCGTAATCCGGATGTGGGATTTTAAGTTCATATGATAGAATGTGAATTTACAAGCATGTAGGAAGAAGCGGGAGGTTAAAGCGGGATCCCAAAGCCCAGGTAAGAATCCCACCTCAGGTTCCTGAACCTTAAAGCGGGATCCCAAAGCCCAGGTAAGAATCCCACCTCAGGTTCCTGAACCTTAAAGCGGGATCCCATAGCCCAGGTAAGAATCCCACCTCAGGTTCCTGAACCTTAAAGCGGGATCCCAAAGCCCAGGTAAGAATCCCACCTCAGGTTCCTGAACCTTAAAGCGGGATCCCATAGCCCAGGTAAGAATCCCACCTCAGGTTCCTGAACCTTAAAGCGGGATCCCATAGCCCAGGCAAGGATTCCACCTTAGGTTCCATTTGGGAACCTTAAAGTGGGATCCCGTACCCCAGGTAAGAATTATTAATTTAATTCTCATTGGCAATCGCCCTTATGTGGATAAGCAAGCATGTATGTATGTATGAGTATATACGGGGATGTAATGATGTAGGAAGGGTTTGTATGCATGTAGATGTGTATGTATGTATGTATAAAGCCATGTATGAGTGTATGCACGTATGAAATGATGTAGGAAGGGTTTGTATGTATGCGGATGTGTATGTATGTATGTATAAAGCCATGTATGAGTGTATGCATGTATGAAATGATGTAGGAAGGGTTTGTATGTATGCAGATGTGTATGTATGTATGTATAAAGCCATGTATGAGTGTATGCATGTATGAAATGATGTAGGAAGGGTTTGTATGTATGCAGATGTGTATGTATGTATGTATAAAGCCTTGTATGAGTGTATGCATGTATGAAATGATGTAGGAAGGGTTTGTATGTATGCAGATGTGTATGTATGTATGTATAAAGACATGTATGAGTGTATGCATGTATGTAATGATGCAGGAAGGGTTTGTATGTATGCAGATGTGCATGTATGTATGTATAAAGACCAGCATGAGTGTATGCATGTATGTAAAGTTGTAGGAAAGATATGTATGTACGTATGTAAGTACGTATGTACGCATGATTTAGACACGTTGAGGGTTAACGTTATTAATGGTGTACCTCGAGAATGAAAAGTAATGCAGGGACATTATTGAAGCCTCACCAGGAAATGGATATGCAGATGAAATGCTTAAAGCTTAAAAGATGACGAAGTGTGAAGTGAACGCGAATGAACTTTGTTTCTTTAATGTGTGCTAATGTTATGAATGTATGTGGTGAATGCAGGTTGTACGGATAATGAGCGATTATCAGAAGGACTAGGGATTGAAGACCGAGTCACTAGAGAGATTGTACGGGGACGTTGAATGCAAAATGTAGTAAACGTAAGCTATGTTTTAATTAGTGAATAAGAGGATGACGGATTTATGAATAAGAATTATGTTAAAGTTAAATTTTAAATAAGTTGAGGTATTTATAATGAAAGAAATTTTATGGTTCGTGTTTCCGCTGCGACTTTTTGTCAAATACGAATTAGGGTGTAACAAGTTGGTATCAGAGCCCTGGTTTGAGAGAATCAAGTGTAAGAAGGTAAGTGCTTGAACTCAAACCTGTGTGCTCTTGTGATAAGAAACCCGTACAATCCAAGACTCGGTCAAGATCCAAAGGTAAAAGAGAATGTAAGTATGTACTTATGTACACGCATAAAGAAACTGACGGTTTTGTATATGCAAGGTAAGTATAAGCGTTTGAAGAGGATGATCCGCGAGTGCGGTCAAGTACCGACACCAAGGCATGAAATAAGATAAAGTTGAACCCAGGTACGTAAATTCAATATGTCGGTATATGAAATGGTAAAATGCATTAAGGGAAGAAAAAAAAATGCTAAATGAAGGACCATGATGGTATAGTAAACATGTTTTGAAAAATGATACACGTGCCGAAACCTAATTCTTCGGACATAAGGTGACAATTACACGAAGACACGAAACTAGTATGTGGATTGTGTACCTGGCCAGTACACGTGAAGCATATGACGTTCGTGGGACCGTGATAATTAATACAGGTATGTCCGTTAGAATTAAGTAGTAGGTGGACGTGAGGGTGAAGAGAAATGTAAGACTCTCAAGAATGAGAATATCAAATGCTATGTTAGAATCCGCGAGACGGATTCGAAACATGAAATGCTATGCTAGAATCCGCGAGACGGATTCGAAACATGAAATGCTATGCTAGAATACGCGAGACGGATTCGAAACATGAAATGCTATGCTAGAACCGCGAGACGGATTCGAAACATGAAATGCTATGCTAGAACCCGCGAGACGGATTCGAAACATGAAATGCTATGCTAGAATCCGCGAGACGGATTCGAAACATGAAATGCTATGCTAGAATCCGCGAGACGGATTCGAAACATGAAATGCTATGCTAGAACCCGCGAGACGGATTCGAAACATGAAATGCTATGCTAGAATCCGCGAGACGGATTCGAAACATGAAATGCTATGCTAGAACCCGCGAGACGGATTCGAAACATGAAATGCTATGCTAGAACCCGCGAGACGGATTCGAAACATGAAATGCTATGCTTATGCTAGAATCCGCGAGACGGATTCGAAACATGAAATGCTATGCTAGAACCCGCGAGACGGATTCGAAACATGAAATGCTATGCTTATGCTAGAATCCGCGAGACGGATTCGAAACATGAAATGCAATGCTTGAACCCGCGAGACGGATTCAAGGGATGAAAAGCGTATATGCAATGTTTGAATCCGCAAGGCGGATTCAAAGAATGAAAGATATGAATGCAATGCTTGAATCCGCGAGACGGATTCAAGGGATGAAAAGTGTATATGCAATGTTTGAATCCGCAAGACCGATTCAAAGAATGAAAGGCGTAAATGCAATGTTTGAATCCGCGAGACGGATTCAAAACATAGAAGGTACGAAAGGTATGAATAATGTGTTCGAATCCGCAAAACGGATTTAAGATATAAAAGACGGAACTAGTCTACATAAGAAGAAGTCAATAGCTTGACCATGTATGCGTCAAACAAGTCATAAAAGTAATGTAAAGCAAAAGAACAAAAGAATGATGGGAATGAAAATATCCGAATGTGCAAGTAACGTGAGGATATGTATGGTACAAAAGATTATAGAAACGTAGAATGATGTTAGCTACGGAGTTAAGCACGTAGGTGTGACTATGAAATGGTAGTTTTGTTGTGATAACAAAACAAGGGTTAAATGTTATGCAATGCGTCTATAGAATGAAATCTTAAAGGATGAGATGAAAGTACTAAATCTGTTATAAACGGATCATATGAGTGTAAGCATTATTATAAGTTTGAATAAGTATGTATATTAACCTGTTATTAACGGGTCAAAGTAAATGAGAATGTTATATGAAAGTATGCCATGGAAAGTATAGACTTGTTAAGAAGAGGAAGCCAATTGATTGAATAATTATGAAATGAGATAGGATGATTACTTATGATTATGATGTGACTATGAAGTCAAACATGAATGTGTGTGTGTGTAAGAGGAAATGAGAAAGGTTTCGGGGACGAAACCTTATTTAAGGGGGGTAGACTTGTAACACCCCAAAACCCGAATGTTTATATTCGTTAAATGTTATGCTATGGTACATTAAGAAATAAATGACTAGGTTATTTAACCTAATAAAGTGAATGATAAAAACTAATTAGAAGATGAAAGTTGTGCCAAACATGTTTAAATGGCAAACATTGAGGGGTTAAATGGAATAAGGTGAAAGTTAGGTTACTAATAACAAAACACATACACAAACACACATAGTGTGTTCGTGAAAGAGCAGGAAGCTCCCATGGAGCCAAGAACCCTAACTTCATCTATTCCCTCAAATTGGAAGGCAAAACGAAGCTCAAATTCATAACCAAACACGGATTAATGATCACCTTCACAAGGGGATCGTAAGGTATGTCTTAGATTCGAGATTGGTGATGATGCACGAAATGGGTTATGTTGTAAATCACGAATTTGTATGAAATTGAGCATGAGTATGTGTTAGATTCATCATTTGGAACATGGATTATGCATGAATGAGGGTAATTTGATGTTTAAGGGTGAAACCCATTTGTTATGGTAAGAATGATGATTTGAATCATCATCCATGTCTAATTCTTGTGGAATGTTGATGTATTTTTATTTGTATGATGGATTCTTGTTAGAGGAATTAAAAGAAATGTGATACTAGTATGTTTGATGTTCATGCATGTATGATCCATATTGATTAGAAGGAAGAATTTGATGAATTATGTATAAGGTTAGAAGAATATGCATAAATTAGTTGTACATGGTGCTAAGATAGTGGTACGCCCACCAAGTGTTTGATGAAATGCCTAGGTGAGCTTAATAGATGAAATTGTATGTAAGTAAAAGATGATATGTATATAGTGATGTCCGTATAGTCGATTATAATGTTACGGGTATATAATGAAAAGTCAAAAGTTAAAGTAAATGGACCGTTGACTTCTAAAAGTCAACTGTCATGTTGTCATAATTGTAAGACTAAAGTAAGTTATATGATGCGTGTTAGACGTATGTGTGTCTAATGCGATGACATTACGGACTCCACGAGCTGGAAATGATATGAATTTGGTTACATGTATTATGCTTGTTAGAAGTGACTATGAACGTCAAATATGAATTATACGATCGATATGATCGTTAGCTTGTACAATTATGTATGCTAATAAGAATGTGATTTGGTGACATGAAAGTATAGGAATCATGTCGAGAAGGACTCAAGCATGAAAGGCTAACGGGTCAAAAGGAGACAAGGTAACAGACACGAACTCGGACGTACGAGGTAAGTGATTTCTGCAATCACTTCTTATGTTCGATTAAGTTATAAGGCGTTTTAATTAACTAAGCATGATGGTTGAAGTCAATTATGTGTCGTAGTCTTTCGTCGTAAAGGATGGGATTAAAGTTGACCAAAATGCCCTTGATGGGTATTTTGGGCAAATGATCTTAATAAGTGGTTTAAGAACAAGTTATACGATTAGTTTAATGTTTTGGACAAGTATGGAAATGGGAAGTATGGTTTTGTTGTCATAAACCGTTTAATGCGCAAATACCCATAACGGGTCAAATAGTTAGAAAATGATAATAAGCCGATAGAGCGTAAGTTAAGAATTTCCGTAATCCGGATGTGGGATTTTAAGTTCAAATGATAGAATGTGAATTTACAAGCATGTAGGAAGAAGCGGGAGGTTAAAGCGGGATCCCAAAGCCCAGGTAAGAATCTCACCTCAGGTTCCTGAACCTTAAAGCGGGATCCCAAAGCCCAGGTAAGAATCCCACCTCAGGTTCCTGAACCTTAAAGCGGGATCCCATAGCCCAGGTAAGAATCCCACCTCAGGTTCCTGAACCTTAAAGCGGGATCCCATAGCCCAGGTAAGAATCCCACCTCAGGTTCCTGAACCTTAAAGCGGGATCCCAAAGCCCAGGTAAGAATCCCACCTCAGGTTCCTGAACCTTAAAGCGGGATCCCAAAGCCCAGGTAAGAATCCCACCTCAGGTTCCTGAACCTTAAAGCGGGATCCCATAGCCCAGGTAAGAATCCCACCTCAGGTTCCTGAACCTTAAAGCGGGATCCCATAGCCCAGGCAAGGATTCCACCTTAGGTTCCATTTGGGAACCTTAAAGTGGGATCCCGTACCCCAGGTAAGAATTATTAATTTAATTCTCATTGGCAATCGCCCTTATGTGGATAAGCAAGCATGTATGTATGTATGAGTATATACGGGGATGTAATGATGTAGGAAGGGTTTGTATGCATGTAGATGTGTATGTATGTATGTATAAAGCCATGTATGAGTGTATGCACGTATGAAATGATGTAGGAAGGGTTTGTATGTATGCGGATGTGTATGTATGTATGTATAAAGCCATGTATGAGTGTATGCATGTATGAAATGATGTAGGAAGGGTTTGTATGTATGCAGATGTGTATGTATGTATGTATAAAGCCATGTATGAGTGTATGCATGTATGAAATGATGTAGGAAGGGTTTGTATGTATGCAGATGTGTATGTATGTATGTATAAAGCCTTGTATGAGTGTATGCATGTATGAAATGATGTAGGAAGGGTTTGTATGTATGCAGATGTGTATGTATGTATGTATAAAGACATGTATGAGTGTATGCATGTATGTAATGATGCAGGAAGGGTTTGTATGTATGCAGATGTGCATGTATGTATGTATAAAAACCAGCATGAGTGTATGCATGTATGTAAAGTTGTAGGAAAGATATGTACGTATGTAGATGTGTATGTATGTACGTATGTAAGTACGTATGTATGCATGATTTAGACACGTTGAGGGTTAACGTTATTAATGGTGTACCTCGAGAATGAAAAGTAATGCAGGGACATTATTGAAGCCTCACCAGGAAATGGATATGTAGATGAAATGCTTAAAGCTTAAAAGATGACGAAGTGTGAAGTGTACGCGAATGAACTTTGTTTCTTTAATGTGTGCTAATGTTATGAATGTATGTGGTGAATGCAGGTTGTACGGATAATGAGCGATTATCAGAAGGATTAGGGATTGAAGACCGAGTCACTAGAGAGATTGTACGGGGACGTTGAATGCAAAATGTAGTAAACGTAAGCTATGTTTTAATTAGTGAATAAGAGGATGACGGATTTATGAATAAGAATTATGTTAAAGTTAAATTTTAAATAAGTTGAGGTATTTATAATGAAAGAAATTTTATGGTTCGTGTTTCCGCTGCGACTTTTTGTCAAATACGAATTAGGGTGTAACACTGTTTGGGGATGGAAAGCGATACTTAGATTAAGTCTAGTACCGAGAGCAGCTTGAAAAGTTTCCCAGAGACGTGAAGTAAACCGACCATCGCAGTCAGAGATGATGTCCCGAGGTGTCACATGTCGACAGATAACCTCGTCGGTGTAGATTCGGGCTAATCGTTCCACCTTATAGTCTTCTCGTATCGGAAAAAAGTACGCTAATTTGGTCAAACGGTCAACGATAACCCAAATGCTGCGTGACCTGATGGCGTGCGCGGAAGTTTCGTTATGAAGTCCATGGCTATACTCTCCTACTTCCACATGGGGATCTCGGGTTGTACGAGTAAGCCAGAGGGTCTTTGATGTTCGGCCTTGACCTTCGAGCAAGTCAGGCACTTCGAAACATAGAGGGTAATATCCCTTTTCATGCCCGGCCACCAGTACTTATAGCGAAGATCCTGGTACATTTTGTCGGCACCGGGATGAATAGAATACCGGGACTTGTGGGCTTCGTCCATCAAAATCTGTCGCAAATTGGTTCGCTTCGGGATCCAAATTCAGTCTAGATAATGGAATATCCCGTTCGATTTATTTACTAGTTGAGCTCCGTCGTGGTAAATCCTTTCCTTATTCAAAGTGCGTTCGGTGAAACAAGCATGTTGGGCTTCGCGGATAAGGGTTTCGAGATCAAACTGGGCTTGAATATTACGAGCGCTGTGTAAGTAGCTTCGTCTACTGAGTGTGTCGGCAACGACGTTTGCTTTGCAAGGATGGTAACGAATCTCACAGTCGTAATCATTGAGAAGTTCTACCCACTGGCGTTGATGCATATTAAGTTCCTTCTGGTCAAAGATATGTTGTAGGCTCCTATGATCTGTGAAGATCGTACACTTGGTTCCATAAAGGTAGTGTCGCCAAATCTTTAACGCAAAAACAACTGCGCCTAGCTCAAGGTCGTGGGTTGTATAGTTCTTCTCGTGGATCTTGAGTTGACGGGATGCGTAAGCGATAACCTTGTCTCGTTGCATGAGGACATAGCCAAGACCAAGGTTCGAGGCATCGCAATAGACTATAAAGTCTTCATTCCCTTCAGGTAACGTGAGGACAGGAGCATTGAAAAGCATGTTCTTGAGGGTTCGAAAGGCGGTCTCTTGTTCAGTTCCCCAAACAAAAGGCTTGTCTTTATGCGTAAGAGCAGTAAGCGGCACGACGATTTTAGAGAATCCTTCGATAAATCGGTGATAATAGCCCGCTAATCCGAGAAAAGAACGGACTTCAGACGAGTTCTTAGGTGTAACCCAACTCTTGACAGCTTCGATCTTCGCGGGATCGACGTGAATACCTTGACTATTAACAATGTGACCGAGGAATTGAACCTCCTCTATCCAAAATTCACACTTGGAGAACTTGGCGTAGAGTCGATTCCCTTGGAGTAGCTCGAGAACCAAACGTAGATGTTGTGCGTGTTCGGTTTTTGACTTGGAATAGATCAGGATATCGTCGATGAACACGATGACGAAACGGTCGAGATAAGGTTTACACATGCGATTCATCAGATCCATGAAAACCGCGGGTGCATTAGTTAAACCAAAAGGTATAACAACGAATTCATAGTGGCCATAACGAGTGCGAAAAGCGGTCTTTGGTATATCCTCCTCTTGAATGCGTAACTGGTGGTAGCCTGAACGTAGATCGATCTTAGAAAAGCACGTAGCACCTTGTAACTGGTCAAATAGATCATCAATGCGGGGCAGTGGATAGCGATTCTTGATTGTCAGCTTATTCAACTCCCGATAGTCGATGCACATCCGGAACGACCCATCCTTCTTTTTAACGAAAAGGTCTGGTGCGCCCCATGGAGAGGTGCTAGGGTGAATAAAGCCTTTGTCAAGCAATTCCTGGAGCTGACTCGATAGTTCACTCATTTCGGACGGTGCAAGTCGATAAGGGGCTCTAGCAACAGGGTTTGCTCTAGGAATGAGGTCGATGCGAAAGTCGATATCATGACTCGGGGGTAAACCGGGAAGATCTTCAGGAAAAACGTTAGGAAAATCTCGAACAACAGGAACGTCTTTCACTTCTGTCTTTCTTTTCTTTTCCCCTTCCGCTACTACAATGTTGGCCAAGAAAGCTCTGTATTCCTTGCGGAGATACTTACTAGCTTGGATACAAGACATGAGTTGCAATTTCTTCGAAGCGACTTCTCCGTAAACACATAACTGATCTCCATTAGCGAGCGAGAATTGAATCATCTTGTCGAAGCACACAACTTCAGCATGGTTTTCGCGAAGAAAGTCCATGCCTACTATGACATCAAAACTACCGAGTTGCATCGGAATAAGGTCGATAGGAAAGATGTGATTGTTGAGCTCAAGAGTACAATCACGGAGAACATAATTAACGGCGACAGTTCTTCCGGTGGCGATTTCAACATCGAACGTCGAGGGGAGATGGGCGCGCTTACGATCTAATAAATTTTCGAACTCAAACGACACAACGCAGTATCGGCTCCAGTATCAAACAAACACAAAGCATAAATACCATTCACAAGGAACGTACCATTGACGATGTTGTTGTCGGCTTGGGCTTGGCGCACATTGATGTTGAAAGTTCGTGCGCGTGCTGCTTGCTGTTGCTGCTATTGAGGCTGTTGCTGCTGTTGTTGCTGTTGCTAAGGCTGCTGTTGTTGTGGCTCTTGCTTCACAACCCGATTGGGGCACATGTTTGCGAAGTGGTTCGGATCACCACACGCAAAGCAGACTCGGGCATTGACCGCGGGTGCCTGAGCCGCTTGTTGGCCTTGAGGAGCAGGAAGTAGAGCTTGATGAGCAGTGGCTTGAGCTAAAGCTTGAGCTTGACGACCACGACAGTTGGTGGTGAAGTGACCATACATATTGCAGTTTGTACAGAAACGGCAGGCGATGGTAGTCGGGGGGTGGTAGGTGCAAGTAGGGTAAAGCGGGTGTGGCCCAGTATATGCACGTTTAGCAAAAGGTGCATTTGCCACAGGCGCCGCTACTTGACGCTGTTGTTGTTGAGCTGGTACGGCTTGAATTGGTGCAGCAGTGATCGCACAGTTCTTGTTGCTGGAGTTGCTGTTATTGCGCTTGCGGCGGGAGAGCTTTGACGATTGCGGTGTGGTGGTGGTAGTCTCAGCAGTAGGTGCGGTGGTAGCTTGATGTAGATTCTTGGGAGCTTTATCTCAGTAGCCAGCTTTAACCCGCTTGTCGTTGATTTCAGCGGCCAGTAGGTAAGTCTCCTCAATTGTTGCGGTCTTGGCAACTTGAACAAAATCTGCAACGCAATCCGGTAGAGCGCGGATGTACTTCTTGATTGCGATCTCCGGAGTCTTGACTTGGTCGGGGCAGATGATACTGAGCTGCTTAAAGCGGGCAGTTAGAGTAGCGTTTTCACCATCCTTCTGCTTTATGTGCCAGAATTCATCCTCCAGCTTTTAGCGCTCATGGGGAGGGCAGAATTCTTCGAGCATGACATTCTTCAACTCATCCCATGTTAAACCGTAAGCTGCATCGTTCCCACGCTTGTTTCTCTCGGCCGTCCACCAGTCTAAAGCGCGGGACTGGAAAACGCCGGTAGCATTTAGAGTGCGGAGATCGTCAGGACAGCCACTCTGGCGCAGTGTGACCTCGATTGAATCGAACCATTGAAATAAAGTGTTAGTGCACTATGTCTATTGACTTCGTCTTGTATCGAGTCATGTAATGAGATAGGATAGGATAACCAGTGCTCAAGTTGCTAGAAACTGATTTTTATAGGTTTGGAGCTAATTCCGCTTGAAACTGTCAAGAGCATGTTCAAGCGAAATTAACAAAGTTAATTCCGCTTGAAAGTGCCCTTGGTCAATTCAAGCGAAATTACTTCAACTATAAATAGAGGAGCACTTGTGTCATTTGAAACGGGATTACTTCTTGTGTTTGGTAACGAAGTGCTGCCAAATCGTCTCTAGGTGCTGTAAGACTTTCATAATCAATATAAGAGACATTTAAATTGAATCGGGCGTCCATGTCATTGATTCCGCCTTTGATTCGTATAAACAACTCTTCTAATCGACTCATTCAGGTCGTACAACGATCCTACAAGTGGTATCAGAGCTCAGGAGGAAGAGTTCAGCTTGATTTCATCTGTTTTCTGACTTCTACACCTTCTTTTCAAATTGAACAAGATTTAACGGTCAAAATGGATTGAATTTCACACATTTCATGCGAAACATTGTTTTAACAAACCCTTGAGAGAATCAGATCAAAATTCGGACTAAAACTAATAAAAATAGACTAAAAACCTAATTTCGCTTGAACGAACCATCTGGTTCCGCTTGAAAAATTGTGGTAATTTCAAGCAAAATAAGTGATTCCGCATGAAAAGATCTGATTCCGCTTGAAAAGTTGAAGTAATTTCAAGCGAAATAAGTGATTCCGCTTGAAAACAGCTGATTCCGCTTGAAAGTACATATTCCGTTTGAAAGGGTTATTTCGCTTCAACTAGTGATTCCGCTTGAGATCCTTATTCCGTTTGAAAGTGAATATTTCGCTTCAAGATCATTTCACGTCAACCGAGTGTCAGTCTATTTCAAAATGTTTGATATTGTTTAAACTGATTGCATTGGTTTGTTTGTGTGTTCTCTAGGTTTGTAAATCAAAGTGAAAGATTCAAGAAGCATTGCAAAGATGTCGGATTTTGGTGAAGAGTTTTATAACACGTTTTATAATGCGTTTACGTTAGAAGATACTCCAATAACTCCAAATAAAGCTACAAAAGTGATATCGGAGAGTTTGAATCATGATAAAGTGTACGGAAATCATCAGAGACCACCAACGCTCATGAATATCGAAGATTATCACTGGTGGTATGAAAGATTTGAAAACTGGGTGCAAGCTTATGCATATGATAGCTGGGTTTGTTTGACCATAGGATATGAAAAACCAAGAAATAAAAAACATGAATTGATCACACTTAAAGATTTCACAGCAGATGATAAAAAGGAACATTCAGCTGAACTGAGAATAAAACTTTACTTCAACAATCAATCAGAGAGGATATTTTCTCATTACTTCAGTATGGTGAAACTTCTAAGTTAATTTGGGAAGCGTTAAAGTTGAAAGCTGAAGGTGGGAAAGATATCAAGAAAAACAAAATATCGCTGTTAAAGAAAGAGTTTGACTTGTTTAGCTGCATGAAGAACGAAACAGTTCGTCAAATGATAGAATGATTCTGTCATCTGAAGATTGAAATGGAAAGGTTTGGAATCCACAAAGGGAGAGAAGAAATGGTGGATAAACTAGTTGAGGCATTACCACATGAAGAAGATTGGAAAACTTATGTGATAGTGTTGAAAAATGATGATAAATTTGATACGATGACGTTAGACACTCTAATTGAAAAAAATAGAGGGACATGATCTATTGATTGAAAAACAAAACAAGGTGTCTAGTTCGAATTATCAACAGAATGTTGGTTTGTACTATCGCAGAGGGATGCTACAAAACATTGAATCTCCAAGGATCAAAACTGGTTTTAGTGCAGAAAAGAATGGTGATTCATCAAAGAACACGTCTTCAAGTTATGATCCAGGATATCATTCCTCATCTGCATCAGGATCGTCAAAATCAGATTCAAATTTTGATTGGAAAAATTCTCCACTTCTGAACAATGAGTTTGCTCAACAGCACATGAGTTTTTTAGCTTCTATTCTGGTATCTTATGAAGGTTTAATTGCAGGTAAGATTGGAAATCCAAAAATGACAAAAGAGGATTACGATCAAGTGGATCCAGAAGAAATGGAACTCATGGATATTCGCTGGTGCATGGCGAGCGTCATTCGAAGAGCTCAAAGATTCATGGAGATTACTGGCAAAAGATGTTTGGATGGCCCAGAAATGAAGTTAGGTTTTGACAAGAACAAAGTCACTTGTTTCAAGTGTAAATAAAAGGGGCACTTCAAGAGAGAATGTACAAACAACAGAGCCGATGAAAGCGTGAATCCTTTTTATGAGGATTATTACAAAAAGGCTATCTATCACAAGAATAACGAGCAGCCAACCAGAAAGCAAATTGAAGAAGGATCTTCTAAAGAGAAGAGAGCTGTTTTGTCACTGCGTGATCAAAGTGAAGATAGTTTAGATGATGATTATGAAAGATCTAAACAATATGTCCTTAAAAACTTCGATTGGGATAAATACTTTGATGAGTTAGAAGAACCCAGAATCATAATCCATCATGATGAAGGATATGACTGGAGTCAACATGATAAAGGTGTTAAAAGTGGTAAAGCAATGGTTGCTGAAATAAGACTAACTCGTGAAGAAAGACATGCTCGTCTTAGATTGGATGATGTGTATGATGCTTACAAAGAAGAAACACTAGCATGCAGGTGGAGCAAAGAAAAGAATGCTATGTTGATCCCCAGGGAAATCCAACGGTTGATCCGAAGAAGGTTGACCTTGAAGCATTAGTTGCAGCTATACCTACTGTAAGTGTGTGGTGCAAAGGCTTTAGGGAGATTCCAAGGTATAAAGAGCAGGTTGAAGAAGGCATTCGAAAGGTGATATTTGCTAGTCTGGAAAAGAAGAAGAAGACAGTTGAAGAGATTGTGAATGAGAGTGAGAAATTGGTGAAAGAAGTGAAGAAAGTTGATGAGAAAATTGAGAAATCTGTTGAAGAGAAACAAAAAGAAGTTCAGAGTTCACAAGCAAAGGAAACCACAGTGCCAATCACTGAGGTAACTACTCAAACTGATACTTCTGATCAAATTGATAATGAAGCTGAACAACAGTGCAAGAAATGCATGGAAACGTGCAGTGCTTGTACTGAAAAAGATGAAAAGTTTAAAATAAGAGATATAGAATTCATTAAAATAGAAAAGATTTTCAAAGATAAATGTCATGAAATGATTGAAAATGAAAAGTTTTTGAAACAAGAAAATGAAAAGTTAAAACAAAAATGTGATGATCTTGAAAAAGAAAATAAAACATTGAAAGAAAAATGTTTAGCTGTTTGCAACGAATGTGTTCCAAAAAATAACAAAATTCAAGAGTTGCAAAAGGAATATGATGGAATGAAATTATCATATCATACTGTAAAAGAAGCATATGACATTTTAAAAAGTAAAGTCAAAAGTCTAGATGATAGATTGTGTGCATGTCAGAGAAACACTAAATTTCTTGAAGCTAGATTTGAAGATAAACAAAGAGTTTTAAATCAGTATATTGATGATGTTGCTAAGCTTAAACAAGAATTGGCAGATAAAGAAAAGTTGGTCAATAAATTGCAAAGTTACCATTCATCGTCATATATTCTGGAACGTATTTTCAACATCACACCCGATGGAAAAGAGTCAGAAAAGAACATAAAGGGAGTTGGGTCTGAATACCATCAAGTTCCACCACCGTTGGAGAATAATTATACATTCTATGATGGCGAGACAGTGGAAAAAGCAATAAACATGGTTGACCAGTTACCCGACAACATCGATGTGATTTATACCAAATCTGATGATATCAGTGATTCAGAGGTGGTTGGTAAAGTTGTTGAAAGTGTTTTAGTAGAAGAGTCTATCAAAACAGGTAAATCTGAATCACAAGATGAAAATGAAGGAAATTTCCATGATGAATATCTGAAAAATTCAAAATCCAAGAAAAATTTGAATGATGATTCAAAAGGATTGGTTTATTCCATGATTGGATCTGACAAATTATTCTTAGATGTTGTATTCCCGATTCAGAATGTGATTTCAGAAAAGATTGAAAAAGTTTTCAAAATGGTTGAGATTGAAAAATCTGAGATTCCAAAGTTTGCAGTTAAGTGTCAGAAAACTTTTTATAACAAACTTGGTTACAAAAAGAAAAACATGAAGGCTGGGTTGGGTTATAAGAAGAAACAAAGTCGAAATAAAATTGAAACACCAAATTATCAGACAAAGATGAATTTTGTTCATGGAACAAGTTCAGAAAAAGAGAAAGAATTTCAATTTAGGCGTCAGTCTAATGAAGAGTTTCTTGCCCAGAAAAAGAAAAAGCAACAACAACAGGTCAAAGATGTATCCAAGAGAACATGTTTCAAATGTGATCAAACAGGACATCTTGCACGCAAGTGTCCAAATCTAAAACCTGTTGATGTTGACAAAAAGAAGTCTGATGCTGTTGAGAAACAAAAATCTGAGGATGTGAAACACAGGTCAATCAGATTTGATTCAAAACAAACTTGGAGGTATAACACAAACAAGTTTGCTTCGAATCAAACTTGGAAATCAAACTCGAATAGATTCGATTCAAGACAGACCTGGAATTCTCACACACCCAGAGTTAGAACAACACAAAGTTGGAGAACAAATGTTGATATGATAAAACCCCAAGAGTTTTGGAAACCTAAAGTTGTTGTTCAAAATCAAAAGGTTCAAAAAGATTCAAATTTTTACAAAAAAAGGTACTCCGAAAGGTCAAAAACGGAGTGTTAAGAAACAAATGACTTCGGTAAAAGATGAGAAAGTTGAAGTCAAAGTTGAAAAAGTCTTTGTTCAGAATGACAAAGATTTTCCGAAATTGAATGAAGCATATTGTGTTGAAATGCCTAAGGTCAAACAGACCTGGGCTAAATTGTTCAAGTAATCAAGTAGTCTGAATGTGTAGGTGCTCAAGAAATCTGAAGATTGTGAAAATGGAATTCGGAGCAGCCTGGCACAACAAGAAGAGGAGGCTGCTGAACCCTGGTTTGGTTGAACAGGGAGTTTGTTTGTTTTTTGTATATAAATAAACAATATTTCAAAAATCCTAAAAATTGAAAATTTTAAAAAATCAAAAATATGTTTGTTTTTAAATTTGTCAAAAATTAAAAAAAAATTTAAAAAAGGTTGATTGAATACGCCGAAACCCTCACGACTGAACAAACATGATTAATTTCACAAGATTGAAAACGGTTTTCAAACTGTAAAATATCAATGTGTTGTAAATCATGGGGGTATTCCCTGCTTTTCGTGCAATTCGATACACAATTAGCAGAAAATGGATGGCGAGATAAAGCTATCAGTGTCGGTTTGTCAAATTTTCTTTAAATGATTTTGCATTTTAGGGGGAGTAATATTGTTAGAAAATCCAAAAACATTTGAAAATTTGAAAAAGCCAAAAACATGATAAAATTCGAAAATGAGTTTTTGTGTAAAAAGAGGAAATGATAGTACATCAGTAGACAGTTACAGTATGCTAAAGAAATGTAATGTTTATATAGCGTTAAACAATCTCATTGATGATATAACGATAGGTTTTTATACATTTAGTAAACTTTTTCAGGATATAAACATAAATTCAAACTTGCTTATTTCGTGGGGAACACTACTTGGATATATAGGTAACCCCTGAAATCTCGTTTGAAGGACCCCTCTTTCTGAGATACTAGGTCTTTATGCTTAGTGATATCTGGGGTATTATCCCAGGACTTCTGATAATGTGGAAGCAATGGCCTAGTCCCCGTATAATACTTTCTGCTTGCTTGAAATATAGCCTACCCTCAGCATAAAATGATAAAACATTGAAAAAATATGTAAATCATGTGCTGTTGAAGAAAAGATCCTCTAAAGGGGACACACCAAAAGTCGAAGCCGTCATCTCTTTGCTGAACGGAAGTTCTGACCTGAGCTCTCACGGTTTTTCGCAATTTAACCCCTTACAGATATCATCTAGGTATACTCACCTATAAGACTGAATATTGGGATCTGGATACGGGAGTATATTCAAGAGGTGGGACACATGAATGAGTTTAAGTTCTTAAAATACCTAATTCGTATCCTGAATCAGTTGAAATTTGTATGAAAATTTAAGTGGATCAGTATATCGACAATCTAAGTGAATTGTTTAATACTTAATGTGTAACCAAGCTCAACGGTACTTGTGACTTGTCATAAACTGATATGATCCTCTGACGCAAACTCAAACAAAAATATTGAGTGTAAATATGTTTGTAAATATTTCTTTACTGCTTTATGTTTCAGAAAAATACAAAAAGATTTTGATTCTGCTTTATTTTCGACAACCGATATCTGAGTGCATCTGAGTATGCTGATTGTGTTTCTGAAAATAAAACAAGTTCATTAATTTGAAACTTGAATTTTTTTAACAAAAATCAAAAACAGTTTGTGATATCTCCAAGGTCATTAATTTGGACTTGGATGATTAATTGTGAGGAATTTGGATGTTTATATTGTTAAAGAGCTAGTTTCCGATTTGATTCTATGAAACTGCCAGATTCATTAATTTTGTTTTGAATGTTTGAAAGAGCCAGATTACGATTTCTGGATATTTGAAAGTTTGAAATGTTGTTACTTATAAATGTATGAGTGTTGCAGATATTGTACCAGATTACGATCCCGACAGCTGAGTCTAAGGGGGAGTCTGAAGACGAGCTCAAAGCAAGGGGGCTTGTAACCGGAAAGCAAGGTGTCGATCCCTAAAGCACGGAAGCTTGATGAAAGGGGGAGCCTAAAGAAGTTGTTACTGTTAGAGCCAGAGACTAATATGGATGCTTACAGTGTTAGACAATTTGGAAAGAGCATGAAGACTAATCAAGACTGAAGATGTGTCATGATAAAGACTCGACACTGAAGACTTCGTCAACATCCAAGGGGGAGTCTGTTAGTGCACTATGTCTATTGACTTCGTCTTGTATCGAGTCATGTAATGAGATAGGATAGGATAACCAGTGCTCAAGTTGCTAGAAACTGATTTTTATAGGTTTGGAGCTAATTCCGCTTGTAACTGTCAAGAGCATGTTCAAGCGGAATTAACAAAGTTAATTCCGCTTGAAAGTGCCCTTGGTCAATTCAAGTGAAATTACTTCAACTATAAATAGAGGAGCACTTGTGTCATTTGAAACGGGATTACTTCTTGCGTTTGGTAACGAAGTGCTGCCAAATCGTCTCTAGGTGCTGTAAGACTTTCATAATCAATATAAGAGACATTTAAATTGAATCGAGCGTCCGTGTCATTGATTCCGCCTTTGATTCGGATAAACAACTCTTCTGATCGACTCATTCAGGTCGTACAACGATCCTACATAAAGCAGTAGGACCTTCTTCGCCAGTGAATTCCTTTGGTCCGCAAGCCTTAAACTGTTTGAAGCTGAAAGCAGCTTTAGGAGTTTCAGTTCTCTACTCCTTAGAAGATTTGCTCATGTTTTCGTACAACTCGCTGACGATTTGAGGGACAACCTTCGCCATTTGTTTCGTGAGCATAGAGGTGAGTCGTTTATCCGCCTGCTTTCGGCGTGCGTCTCATGAGTGACGGGATCCAGATGACGACATTGTCTGCAACAGACATCATCACAGGACTCAACACAATTTCTATTATTCCTAGTGTAGTCTAGCGATTTACCATAAAGCTCAGGAACACAATCAATTATCATTTAGACATGTAGGCATATAATCACAGATTCACATAAGCACAGAAGCACATAAACACCGAAACACCTAAGCATGTAAAGCACAGAAACACAGAGGATAATCAGTACACAGAAACCTATCATTCACATTCCGCGAGCGTTCGAGAATAGCGACTACGATTATCGATTACATAGCGAGTAGTATAGCATAGCATATAGCGTATTAGACGATCATCCACAAGTATCAGCGATCTGTCGGCGTGGTGTGAGTTGTGTGTGTTTAGGTGGAGCGAGAAGCGAGTAATCAAAACCATCAGTACCACTGTACTATTTACCTCAAAACGCCAACAAATAATCTTTAAAATAAAATCAATGTAAAAGCGCATAAAACGTCCCTGATACTTGCCGCTTTAAAGTCGAAAATAGATGGTCTTAGGCTAGATAGACATTGACTGTCCAAAGTGGTCCGACTATTCACAAAGACTTTGGTTCACACTTTGGCCTTCTGGACTGTGCGTCTTGCCTCGATTATGGGTAATCGGCACGCGTCCGTTCAGTGAGAGCGTGACTTCAAGTCGTTGGAGTTCGTCGAGGCTTTGGTGAGAGTTTTGCTAAAACGGAACAAAACACGGATCAAGTCACCAAGATTCGGGTTTCACCCCTGACTTAGTAACTTTATCCCTGTTTTGATAAAAATAGAGAGGAAATTTTGCGTCGAAGTATGGATTTCACTCCTGATTCAGCGCAAATTCCCCTGTTAGAAGATAAAAATGCGGGTTGAACAAGCGATTTAGTCGAGAGTTTGCGGTTTTCACACCTAATCTCGACCTAATCACTCGTTCATTTTTTGGAAATTCGAGTGCAGTGATAGTGTAGTGTAAGCGAGAATAGCGAGAAATAGCGGGTAAACTTGTTCAAAACCCCTACTGGGTATGCACAAGTCAGTCTGTTGGTGCTTAACTACAGACTAGGTCGTTTCTAAGACATCAACCCGGACTAGGTCGAGTCTTGCCTAATTCCCTATAGTTATGGCTCTGATACCAATCTGTCACACCCCAACCGATGGCGAAAACATCGGGGCGCGGCACTGAGTGAAACATATTGTCCAGAAGTTTCCATAACAATTATAATTACCAGTTATTTAAAACATCACGTCCCATACCATGACATAAGAAGTAACATAATTATTACAGACAAAATCTAGTCAAGTAATTCCGTTCCGACAACTCAGATTTACAAATAGATAAATAATTGTTTATTGGTTTCTAGGACTCATCCCTATGCTCGATTTCATTACCAGTAAACAGGGCGTCCTAGACCTTTCCTTGCCTCAAAGGAAGAAAAGATTGCTAAATGCGATCTGTCACTCCTTGCTTAATTATTGACCGTACTTTCTTGACTTATAATCAAATTCTATTATTTGGTTACTTTAGTTGTATTATGTGGAGTATCTATAACAATCGAGGATTTATCGCATGTTAATCGCTAATCTATTTATCACTTTATTGCTAAACGCATTGCAATCGCATTCGCAACTTGATTGATAGTTTGTGTATATTGTTTTACGTGTGTGTGCTGTTTATGTGTTACTTGTGCATGTTTACTTTATGTCGGTGGTAATTAATCGAAACGCAATCGCAACTCTATCGCAACGCAATCGAATCGCAAACGCTAAACACAAGTTATTTATGTTAGATATAGGATTTGTGTGTGACTATTATTAATCAATCGCATCGCTTAATCGACACTCGCTTAAACGCATCGCAACGCTCAGCACGCAAAACGAAACATCGAAACCAAACTCGCCGGACCACTTCGATCGAATGACCATTCGATCGAATGGTCATCCGTATGGATGA
Organism: Helianthus tuberosus; assembly: GCA_030545235.1. NCBI lineage: Eukaryota > Viridiplantae > Streptophyta > Magnoliopsida > Asterales > Asteraceae > Helianthus > Helianthus tuberosus. The sequence continues at coordinate 133,183,082 of CM060427.1, read as the reverse complement.
CCATCCGATCAGATGGCCATCCGATCGGTTTGCCATCTGATCCGACACTTGAGCTCCCCTTTCCTCTTTTGGCAACCTATAAATACCCCCTGTCACATCACCAACAATGATGTGACAGCTCTCTCGTTCGACCAGCGCCTCCAGCCCTCTTTTCTCTCGGTATCTCGCGATTCTTGTAAGTTTTCAACTCAAACCTTGTACATCTATCATCTACACTCACTTCTTCATCATTTTCACCTTTGAATCTTCACTTTTAACCGCGAAATCAACGGATTTGAGGTGTTCTAGGATGATGTCATCATGGGGTTCTTATGAACTTCAAGGTTTGGCCTCATTCCACCAAGAACAACTCAGATCTAAGGGATTTCAACATGAATTAACACTGATTTCACTTAGATCTAAACATTTTCAAGGTTAAAGGATTGAAAGATGGTTTCACAACTTTCTTTCAACTCTTTTACACTCAATGCACTCAAACCCGATAGAACAGGAACTCATTCAGGCCTTCTACTCATTTCTAGTGAAGTGTCGGTCTGAGATCTGATTCCTATCAAGGAGACAACCGATTTCGGTTGAACATGAACAACCGTCACGAATAGTTAACTGATCAGGCTGGGATGATTCCTACGTTGATCGGATAACTTGGACTTGGCGGGGTTTCTGTTGTTTAAACACGTTGTCATACTGTCTCGATCAAATCGCAAACTTTTCAAAAATATTCAAACTTTCAAAATGATCAGATTGTTGGATGGATTGTCGTCCGATCGGATTGTCGTCCGATCGGATTGCCATCCGATCGAACGACAATCCGATCGGATTACACTTGGTCATCAAACACTTAACATTTTTCATAATTTTCAAAGATCATCAGTTCTAAACGGATTGCCATCCGATCGGATTGACATCCTTTCGAATGACCATCCTACTGTGAACTTGTCCTCTAAAGGAAATGTCTCGCTGATCCGATTGCCATCTGATCGAACGATCATCCGATCGGGTGACCGTTCGATCGAACGACCTGAAAGGTAGAGATACTTCTCTGTTTTTAAAATGCTACAGCGAAAACTTCAAAGCCATCATACACAAACACATCCATCTCAAACGAATGTCAATCCGATCGAATGGCCATCCGACCGGATGACCATCCGAACGGATTGACATCCGATCGAATGACCATCCGTTCGGATTGTCATCCGATCGGATGACCATTCGTCACTTACTCACTTGACACCGTCTTGCACGTCGTTCATCGCTTATGCTATCATTAACTGTTCAGGCTAATCTCTCAGCGCTCCCTTCAATCCAAAAGAGTGTTTAGTTATTAAACGCTATCTGTGAGTACACTCGAACCCTTTTTGCTTTACGCACTTTTGGGTGTTACATACGTTACTTATTCAAAACACAATCGACACACAATGCATACACTATTTATACGCTGGCCGTTATTGCATGCTACGTGTTATTCGATGAATGCTTATATGTTATGTTTACACAGTGATTGTTGCCTGACACCTTAGCAACGATAGTACTATAGTTTGGACTCGGCACCTGTCGTGGACAGGGGTTGTTAAGGGCTTTACTTCATGTGTCCCAATGGGGATATGTGTTGCGCATTCTACAACTCGCAGTCACGTCTTTGCATATTTCATTGTCGATAACCTACTAGCTTCACTTTGCTACATGTTACATGCTGGTTATGCGTATAACGTTTTCACTATCTATTATACTATTAAACTTGTATGCTCCCCTTTACACTATGTGTATTGACCTCTATTTTAACGTATGTGACAGGTGTTTGAATGCTTAGGATGTTTTGCTGCTATGTGGAATCGAGCTAGGATGGAGTCTAGAAACAAACCTAAATAAAATCTGAGTTGTCGGAACATTTGATCTGCCTTTGAGAAAACAATGTCTGTAATAACTGCTTTTATTTGATATATTATGGTATGGGACATAATGTTAAATATCCGGTAATTTTAGTTGTTATGGATTTCTCTTGGACAATCTGTTTCGCTCAGTGCTGCGCCCCGATGTTTCCGCCATCAGTTGGGGTGTGACACTAGGCAAGGGCCTAGGACCCTAAAAAATATGGTTAATTTTTATTTTTTAAGGGTAAATTACAAGTTTTCTCCTCAATGTTAACAACATTTTACAAACAGTGTCCTTTGGCGCTAAATTGACTTGTTATGTACTTAATGTTTCAAAATCTTGTTTGGTGTGTTATTTGAGCCTAACCCGGTTAATTTTTTCTTGTTAAATCAAGTAATAAAATGGTATTTTAGTCTTTTTACTCACGTGTTTAAAAATATTTTAATTTCTATATATATATATATATATATATATATATATATATATATATATATATATATGCACACACTTAGACTATCCTCATTCACAACCCAACCCAACTTTCAATTTTTTTCTTGCTAAATCAAGTAATAAAACAGTATTTTAGTCTTTTTACTCATTTGTTTAAAAATATTTTAATTTCTATATAGAATGGGAGTTGGCTAGAAAGCCTAAGTTTCCTAGAAAGTCTAGGAAGCAATAGGAAGGTGACATGTGGCATGGAGGGTTTTTAATAAAAAGAGCATTTGTGTAATTTGAATATTATTTTAATTATAGATTATATTATTAGGATAACTAACTTACCAGATAATTATGGAAACTAAATATCCCATTTAATTCAAATTGACAGTTTTAATTTAAATCATACATTCCACACAACTTATAACAGGAATTCGTAAATCTGGTCTTTCACAACATCTTTACCAGCAATGATTTTTGATGGAGGATTTCTTGTTTTCTTGACAATGTGTTTTACCAGCAAACAGATTAATCCCATTGAGTATTAAACTTGATTTCTTGTTTGATTTACCGGAATAATTCTTGACATTGTGTTTTACCAGCAACAGACTAATACCATTGAGTATTAAACTTGATTTTTTGTTTGGTTTGCTGGAGGATTTCTTGACATTGTATATTAACAACAAACAGACTAATACCATTGTGTATAATACCATTGTGTTTTAATAGTTTTAATTGAAATCATACAATCCATACAATGATTTTTGCTAGAGGATTTCTTGATTTCTTGATATTGTGTTTTACCAGCAAACAGACTAATACCATCGAGTATTAAACTTGAGTTTTTGTTGATTTACTGGAAGAATTCTTGACATTGTGTTTTACCAGCAAACAGACTAATACCTTTGAGTATTAAACTTGATTTTTTGTTTGATTTGCTGGAGGATTTCTTAACATCGTGTTTTACATCTACTATCTAACATATTTGTATCCATTTCAAACAATCAATTTAGATCATTTATATTAAAATACATACTCAGTTTGCCCGACAACCATAAAAAAGGAATGCAAACAAAGAAATATAACATAAAACACACTACTTTGAACATAACGTCCAGAGAAAAATAAAAAAATAACAACCACACCAATCAGTGTCTTCGTCTTCAACACACTGTCATCATCAACCTTAAAATGGTAAAACACATCAACCTTAAAACACATTGTCATCATCAACATATTCAGATGTCATTTTAAAACACACTGTCATCATCAACCTTAAAATGGTAAAACACATCAACCTTAAAATGGTAAAACACATCAACCTTAAAACATACAACGAAGATACGAAAGTGAATCGGGTAACCTGGAGTTAAATGAGACTAACCGGGATTCGAAAAGGGCTCGCCGGAACCCTTAACTCATCGTCGGCGGCGGCGTCACCCCAGCCGCTCCTCCCTGTCGCAAGCCTCCTTCACCACTGCTGAACATCACGTCACGAACAACCCCCCAACACCTCTCCCCTACCCCCTTCTGGTCGCTGAGCACCACAACCACAACGCCATTATGCGTCGCCACCTAACCCCACAAAACCCATCCTCCACTGCGTGTTGCGGCCATCACCGTTTTGAGGTTTTTGGAGGTGGGTTTAGAGAGAGAGGGGGAATCGCATGATTTTAGGGATTGGTTATTGATATGGCAGTTTCTTGACTGATTTAAAACACGTCCAATTACCAAAATACCCTCACTATATTAAAAGTCTCTAATTATAGAACACATATATTACGAAAATGCCATCCATTTGATCTAAGCCATTAAACACACTCATCTAATGGCCCAGATCGCTTCCTACACTTTCTAGTAAAAACACACTTTCCGCAGGATCCCTACTCTTTCTATATATATATGCACACACTTAGACTATCCCCATTCACAACCCAACCCAACTCAACCCAACCTTTCACACCATTAACAACCCAACCTAACCATTTTTTATTAAATAAAACGGCTTAGGTTAATAATTTATTCTATAAAATTTATCATAAATGATAAACAAGTTTATTTTTTAAACTTTAATATTTAAAATAAAAAAAAAGTTATTAAAAATTAGAAAAGAAATATTACATAACAATTAATGTAAAATTACAAGGACATAAGATAGAAATTACATAATCATTCCTCATTGGAAATTTTTTTCCATATATGCTCAATCAAATCGTTTTTTAGAGCGATATGAGTTGTTCTGTTGTGAAGTTGTGCCCTATTAGTCATATAACTAGATAGGTCTGCAATTCGTTCAGTGGAGTATTGAAAAGATTGTCCATCATCTTCAATAGAGCTTGTTCGTTGTTGGTTTGTAGGCGTATCATTTAGAATTCAGATGGATCATAATAGTGAAGGTATGTGTCCCATTCATCCTCAACGATCATATTATGAATGATTATACATGCGATCATAATTTTACCCATCGTATCCTTGTCCCACACAAGACATGGGTGTCGAAGAAATGTAAACCGAGCTTGTAGAACTCCAAATGCTCGCTCAACATCTTTTCTAACGGCCTCTTGATGTAGAGCGAATAAGTTATGTTTTCGAAGAGGTGGAGAGGTTATGGACTTGACAAAGGCAACCCATGAAGGATATATGTCGTCAGTGAGATAATATGTCCTATTATATTCCCGACCATTCACTATGTAACTCACATTTGGTGCTCGACCTAAAAATACATCATCAAAAACTGGAGATCGTTGGAGGACATTAATGTCATTGCATGTAACTTGTTTTTACGAAGAACGCATGCCATAACCATAGATCATATGATGCAACAGCTTCTAAAATAATTGTTGGTTTACCGCTTCTACCTGCATATTGTCCAGCCCAAGCGGAGGGACAATTTTTTCATTCCAAATGCATACAGTCAATGCTGCCTACCATTCCTGGGAATCCACGTTCTGCTCCAACATGTAGTAGTCTTGCTAAATCATCATCATTTGACCTTCTAATGTACTCTTGACCGAAGCATGAAATAACACCTTCTACAAACTTTATAAGAGAGTCCCTTGTTACAGTTTCACTCATTCTCAAATATTCATCTTGTGCATCTGCTGATGTTCCATACACTAGCACCCGCATGACTCCAGTACATTTCTGCAATGGTGAAAGACCTTGTCTTCCTGTGGCATCACATCTTTGTTGAAAATATCTATCATTGGCTGTAATAGTAGCCACTATACGTATGAATAGTGGTTTCTGCATTTGAAATCTACGCTGAAAAGTTGCTTGATCATACTTGGGTTATCAACAAAGTAGTCTTGCATCAAACGTGCCTCGTCCTGCTCACGTTCCCGATTGAAATACCTCCTTCTTGTACGAGGATGATCTCTTATGATCATATCTGGCATGGTTGTGAGTAATTCAATCATGATGTCGTCAAGTTGGCGATTTGACTGAATCACTCGTTCATGTCGTTCATCAAACTCATTCGAATCTGACGAATCAGAACTCTCTGATAAGCTTTCACTATATGACATTTTTAAAGAGATGAAATTGAAATATTCTGGTTGGATGAGAACGCCTCTATGTGATACTCTATTTATAGAAGAAGAATAATAATGAATTTTCCTACTAGATAATGTTAAATTATCTTATCTAAATAAAATCCTAGGATCCAAAGAAAAAATGCCAAGTGGAAGATTGAAGATAGTGTTAAATTGAAAGGATAATGTTTAATATATCTTATCTAAATAAAATCCAAGTATTCTATGAAAATTTGCCAAACGGGTGATTGAATATAATGTTAAATTGCTTGGATAATGTTAAATTATCTTATCTAAATAAAATCCTAGGATCCAAAGAAAAAATGCCAAGTGGAAGATTGAAGATAGTGTTAAATTGAAAGGATAATGTTTAATATATCTTATCTAAATAAAATCCAAGTATCCTATGAAAAGTTGCCAAACGGGTGATTGAATATAATGTTAAATTGATTGGGTTAAATTGATTGGATAATGTTAAATTATCTTATCTAAATAAAATCCAAACATCCAATGAAAAGTTTCCAAATAGAATATTAGATAAAAACATATAACTTGATAATCAATTATGTTAGACATACATGAAGATACAATACATAACTTGATAATCAAATACCTTACACGTACACTAAAAGCAAATTAAAGATAAAACACACAATAAATCACATACATTAAATATGAAACTAGTTTTAGTTTCCATAAAACTTTGATATTAGAAAGTTTTTCATGTCTTATTCTATAGGCGTCAAATACTCCTTTTTTAACAGTGTGTTAAGATGCACGAGTTGCATTTTCTTTAGGTCTCTTTCTTCCTTTTGACGCACCTTTTCTTCCTCCAAGTCGAGTTTTCTTTTGAAGAGTTCATTCTCATTGTCTCTAGTAAGCTTTAGTGCATCAAGTTTTTCAGCAACTGCAACATGAGCCTTACTTTTTCTTTTTGTTTTTGCCTCATCTCTACCTGTTGAACGTTGAATTGTTGAAATGCCACTATTTGGCGTTTGTGGGTTGGAATAGCCCCTTCTTCAGTAGTCCTTGATCTTTTAGTACTACCACCACTTTCTTCATTCTAAACTTCACATTCAGGACGAGAACGTGTTGTGTCATAATGTAGTTGTAGCTCCCACTTTGGGTGTTTACACATAACTTCATTTAAAACAACAAAATCAATAAACTTGCTTTTAACTTCATTAAAATATATTTTATGAGCTTCAGCCTTAACATCTTTCTCGCTCATTCCACTTTTTATGCGACGATATGCTTCGAGGTATGCAACAACCCACTTATTCACCCTTTCATTAAGTCGCTAAAACGACCTTTCATTTGTTCAACATTCCTCTCACCAAGTTTTTTCTGGATTTTCTGCTTGAGCTACATCATACAACTTCTTTGCTTCTACCCATAATGTTGTAGATCTCTGGTTTTTGCCACAAATTTTATTTTCACTAGCAATACACTATGATGATACTAAAGCAATATCTTCAGCAACCTCCCATTTAGTACTTCGTGAAGTTTTAGTTTCAGTATTTTGTGAGGTTTGAAAGTTTTCAGGAACTTGACTCGGGTTTGAATAAAACGGAGTGTTTTCATAGGATTGACTATTTGGGTAATCTCCGGAATCTCCAAGATTCAAACAAAAGTTTGGAAACGAAGAACTCATAGTAGGAAATACAAAAGAGATTAGAGATATGGAATTCATAATGGATATAAAAGTTTGTTATGTTTTGTACAATATTTATAATACATCTAAAAATCTTAGATATTTTTTTATTAATTCCTTTTAAATTGGATAACGTTAGATTTTTAGATAATAAATTTTATCAAAAAATATAATAAACCAATAGAATGTTGACATGTGGCAAATAAGATAATGTTACATAAAAAACAATTAAAAATATATCATTTTTTATAAAATTTATATCTGCATGTTCACAAAAACAAAAACAAAACAAAACAAGGCAAGACTGTGATTTTAGATTTTTAAAAACAGTTAAATTTTATAAGTTATTAGATATAATCTAATTATACTTATAAGTAATTATGTTAAAAGAAAAAAGAAAATTAAAATAATTATATCATCCACTCCCGTGTGGACATGTGGCAAAAAGTTGTGAGGATCAATGTCACAACCTTGGGTTGTGACTTCGACCAGGTGGTTGAAATTAAATGAATTTTGCTTTTTTATTTTTATTATTTTGCCAACCTAGGTTGAGGCAATGTCACCAATGGGGATAGCCTTATAGCTCTCTTTCTCAACCCATCTCTCTCTCTCTCTCTATACATGCAACCACCGCCCTTACCTGCCACCACCCTCCACCATTTTCATCTTCGAGGAGACACCACCACATCTTCAGTTAAATCCACAACAACCACCACCACAAAACTTACCTTCGGAACGCCACATCCTAACCCATATCGATACTTGTGGGGTGTCATGACAAACCCACTTTGGGGCTTCACAATCCCAGCCATTAACAAAACCCCCTTCTCCAAATATGTAAAATTAAGCATCAGATCAGAAGGTATTGTTATGTTATGCATTAAACAAGATTTTTAGACTAGTTCTCTAAATTGAGATCCTATTTTTAATTTATTTAGACAAATGTGGCTCATGCCTCTCTTCAAATTGAGAACCTATTTTCATAAATCTACATTATAGATTAGAAAATTCATTTTCCAAATACACGAAATTGCGTTGAAATAACTAAGAACAAGAACATTCTAATATATAGTTTTTTACTTGCGTTGATAGATTTGTGCACTTCTACAAATCAACCATCACTTCCATTTTAAGGTAAGCACTAAGGCCCATATAAATTGTGTGGCGATGAAGGTAACTTTGTGCATATATTTTTTCCGAGCATGGGTTCTCAGCTCATAACTTGGCAGTCTCGGGGCCCCTTTATCCGATTCCAGATTTTGCATATCTGAGCCTCTCAACAGAAATCATGTTGAGCTTTTTGGGTTTGAAATCCCATTTCTCCAATCTGAAACCATTAATTCACATTGGGATTGGGGCGTAACTTAACCATCTGTAAATTTTTGCAGCTGTGGAGCTATTCAGGCAAGGTATTACACCCCAACTGACGGCGGAAACATCGGGGCGGGACGAAATAGATTGTTCGAGACATGACAACTTGCTAAATGTGACAATATTAAATCAATTTTCATTTTCATTGATGAACTAAGTGGTACATTGTTTGGAATGGAAATACAACAAGGAAATTCAAATAAGACAAAATGAAAAGTATATAAACTTATAATATGTTTCTAAAATCCATCCTACTAGATTTTTGAAACGTCATAGCATCAATCTTCTGCAGTATATATTAAAGTAATGGCCAACACATAAAGCATTGGTGAGCATACAAGTTTTGGCTACTAGCATAGTTACAACAATTGTTATCAATCATACATTGCATAGAAGTATAATAAGGCATCGAACATAACATAGCTAGCATGCAACAATTATATGTCAAACCAATTATGTCCACAAAGTTACGTATCTTGTCACCGAAGCGACCAAGACCGTGATTGAATAACTTAACATAGACCCTTCCTAAGGGTGGTGTGCTACTCCTATAGTGCTATACGTATTAAGGTTGACTCATGACGTTAATGACAAATATTGTGCAAGATATGCTTCTAGCATGTTTGTCTCCTAACCATATCGATTAAGCATGATATAATGGATTAATTGATTTGAATAATGTGATTGATATTGTGACTGTGATTTTGATAAGGTTCTATATATTGCAACAAAAATAATACAAAATGTAAAATGGGATCATGTAAACTCACGGTTTGTAAAGCTTCCTGTCACAGACAGGTAATCGAGAGGGTTTATTACACAATCAACTCACAATGTTTTATTCAGAAAAATGATTACAAAGAACAGAAACTTGAAATGTAGAAATGGAAAATATAAATAATGAGACAGTGGGTTATAAACCCTAAGATCAATTCTAACAAGAAAGTGATGACCAAGATGTTTCAGTTTGCAAACCTTCAATAATCGCTCGTATCTTCAAACCAAAGGGCTGCACCAATGTTATATAAAGAGTTCCCTTATCAATAAGAAAGGCAAGAGCCAAAGTCAAGGCAATCAGAAGCTGGAGCCAGAGAGGATGAAAGGAAGAGGCCACATATTCTTTTACAAGATATTGCAGGGCTTGAAATTAATGGGCTTGGAGGCCAACCACCAAAATATGCCAGGATTGAAGAAAGCCTAATATGCAAAAAAAGAAAAAAAGGATTATTAAATTGATTTATGAAAGGGAATAATATAAGATTAACAAAATTTAACACCCCCCTCAATTTGATAATCCGAACATATCATGCATAGATAATCCCTTGACTAAAAAATCATGTTGAGATGCTAACAAACCTTTTGTAAAGATGTTTGCCAGTTGCGTGTTGGTATCCACACCCATAGTTTTAATTAGACCAGCACTAATTTTTTCCCTAAGGAAAAACAAATCCAGTTCGAAGTGTTTTGTGCGATCATGAAAGACAGGGTTTGCTGCAATGGATATGGCAGCATTGTTGTCACAAAATAAGTTTACGAGAAAATTGATGGGAAACTGCAATTCCTTTAAGAGATTTAGAAGCCATAGAATTTCACATGTGGTAAAGCACATGGATCTATACTCAGCTTCGGCAGAGGACCTTGAGACGATGTTTTGCTTCTTACTTTTCCAAGAAATCAGGGATTGTCCTAAGAATATGCAATATCCAGTGACAGATCATCTGGATTCAAGACATTTACCCCAGTCAGAGTCTGCATAGGCTTGAATGTTGAGACCCGAGCCTTTGCTAAATAGAATCCCTTTGCCTGGGGCTTTCTTTAAGTATCGAAGTAAGCGAAAAGCAAGCTGAAGATGAGAATTAGTGGGTTGGTGCATATATTGACTTAAAAACTGCACAGTATAAGAAATGTCAGGATGGGTGTGAGACAAGTAAATAAGTTTACCCACCAGTTTTTGATAACCTGTAATATTGGTTAAAATTGACTTATTGGTTTTGCAAAAATTCATGACAACATGATGTTGCTCAATAGGGGTGTTGACAGGTTTACACCCACTAAGACCGAATTCAGCTAGTAATTCGACACAATACTTCCTTTGAGACAAACATATGCTTTTCTCAGTTCTAAGGACCTCAATACCAAGAAAGTATTTCAACAATCCTAAATCTTTTATAAGAAATTTTGTTTTAAGAATTTCTTTTACTTTGGTTATCTCATTTTGATCATTTCCTGTAATAACAATGTCATCAACATAAACCAATAAGATCACAAGTGACGAATTTTTACTTTTAACAAACAAGGAGTAATCACATTTGCTTTGAACAAAGCCGCATTCAATAAGGACACTAACCAGTTTTTAATTCCACATCCTTGGAGCTTGTTTAAGCCCATATAAGGATTTATTTAATTTGCAAACTTTAGTTTCATTCGTGGAGAAAAAACCTTCAGGTAAGTGCATATAGACTTCTTCATTTAGACTACCATATAAAAAAGCATTGTTAATGTCAAGTTGATAAAAAGGCAAGTCTTTTTCAATAGCAAGACTGATGACACATCGAACAATGACCATTTTTACTACCTGGGAAAAAGTTTTATCAAAGTCTACTCCTTCCTTTTGACTATACCCTTTGGCTACAAGTCTAGCCTTGTATCTTTCAATTTCACATGTTGATTTATATTTTATCTTGTAGACCCACTTACATCCTATTGGCTTTCTATCCTTAGGCGGGTCAACTATGGTCCATGTGTTATTTCTATTCAAAGCCTCCATTTCTTCATTCATGGCATTTACCCAGTTTGAATCATGTTTTGCTTCGAAATAATTTTTTGGTTCACACGATTTCTTTAAGCTAGACGCAAAACATAGATTTTCAAAAGACAGATTGGAATAGTTTACTACTTTTTCCATACCATATTTCACTTTTCCTTCAATTATAAAGTCATTTAGTTTTTTTTGGTATGGATGAATTTCTAGCAGATCTCCTAATAGGGATAGAAGGTTCACTAGTTCCCTTAGATGAGCCATTGTTATCTTTGGTAGTTTCTACACCATGAGTGTCACCGGTACCTTCAGCCATCTCCTCCTGAGGCTGCTGGGAAATAGCCTCGCCATCAGGATTTTGATGGTGGGCACCAGGTTGTTGATTGGTGTTAACTGCCTCACTATGGGCCCTTTCATCATCATTGGGTGTTTCACCGTTAGGGGTATTTGGTTGGCTTGAGTCAAATAAATTAAAGAAATTTAAAGTGTTTATAAATATATTGTTATCTGACAAATCTTCATTTAGTTGTTTATTATATGTTAGAGGAAAAATTGTTTCATAAAACTTGACATCTCTAGAAAAAAAATATTTTTTTTATCAAGGCTCCAAAGTTTGTAACCTTTTTTAAACGGGGAGTAGCCTAAAAAAATACATTTGTCAGCATGTTCCCCAAATTTGTCAGAATTATTTAAAATCGTGTTGTAACAAAGACAACCAAATACTCTAAGGTGATTAAGAAAGGGTTGGAAACCAAACATTAATTCATATGGGGATTTTCCGTCTAGAATGGAAGAAGGAGTCATGTTAATTAAATAAGCAGCAATGAGAACACAATCAGAACAGAAACGAAGAGGAATACCCCCTTGAAATAAGAGAGTTCTAGCAACATTTAAAAGATATCTATGTTTTCGTTCTACTATTCCGTTTTGTTGTGGACTATAAGCACAAGTGGTTTGGTGGATGATTCCATTATTCCTCATAAAGTTTGTCATTTGGTTATTGACAAATTCTGTTCCATTATCACTTCTAAAGATTTTAATTGTTTTGTCAAATTGAGTTTTTATTAGATAAAAAAACTTTCAATGTTGTAGAAAACTTCAGATTTAGGCTTTAGAAGAAAAATCCAAACACACCTCGAAAAATCGTCCACAACAGTTAGAAAGTATCTAAAACCATCATAACTTTGTTTTTTATAGGGACCCCAGACATCTAGGTGAACCAATTCTCCCACATAAGAGGATTGATGTTCACTTAAGGGAAATGGTTCTCTGTGTTGTTTGGCTTTATGGCAAACATCACAAGGAAAAGACTCGCCTACATTTTTAAGACCAAAATCATTTTTTAGAATTTTTAAGACTTGGTTAGACGGGTTACCTAACCTAGAGTGCCACAAGTTTATATTGTCATGACTATTAAAGCACACCTTAGCAGATAAAGAAGCATCACCACATAAATATAACCCATCAATTTGACTACCAGTCACCAAGATTTTCTTTGTGCGTAAATCCCGAAGATAACACGTATGTTCATCAAAAGATACACGTAATTTATTGTCACGAGCAAGTTTATAGACGGAAATTAGGTTGGCGTAATACTCTGGTATAACAAAGACATCAGATAAAATGACTTCTTCAGTTAATTTTAAAGAGCCAATTTTAGTAACTTTGGCATTTGTTCCATTGGGGTGTTTTACCGTAATGTTAAGATTTGATACATCAATTTCGTTCAATAACCCTTTGTCGGACATAACCATATGTTGGTTTGCGCCAGAGTCAATGATCCAACCTAATGATGTATCATAGGAACAATTTGCAAAGTTGTACAAAATTTTACTAAAAACATGTGAAGCAAAGAAATAAATAGATTTACCTCCAAAGTTATTGTTTTGAGGTCTCTCATTGTTTTTCTCCTTAAGTAATCCCAATAGTTGAGTAATCTGATCAGAAGTAAGAGTAGGAGCAGATGTAGTAGAAGAGCCGTCACCTTTTTCGGGCGCAGAGACATTTGACACAAAATTATTAATCCTACCCCCTTGACTTGATTTGGACTTGTATCCTTGGGGGAATCCAACAAGTTCATAGCATCTATCCATAGTGTGGCCCAGTTTGTGATAATGAGTGCAATTAAGATGTGGGTTATGACCTTTTGAAAACCTTTTTTTAGTTTTATAAGAGTGATTAGATTTTGAAGCGAAACCCATTATTTGACCTTTAACATGGGTGTTTCCACTTCTATGTGATTCCTCCCTCGATATGATAGAGAAAGCAGTTTTAATGGAGGGGAGAGGATCACGAGTTAAAAGATTAGTTCTAACCGGTTGATATATATCATCAAGACCCATTAAAAACTGCATTAATTTTATCAAATGACTAAAATCATTAAATCGTTTTGAAGCTTCGCATGAGCACGAGGGTAACTACACCATTGCATTAAACTGTTTCCACATCATGTTTAGTTTGTGATAGTAATCGGAAACAGGACTCCTATTTTGAGACATAGAATTAATTTTTTGATACATGCTAAAGACGACCGACCCATCCACTTTATCGTAAGTTTCTTTTAAGTCCTCCCAAACTTTGGAAGCAAGTTTGGAATAGACCTGCCCTACATATAATTCTTCACAAATGGAATTTAAAATCAAAGTAAGAACGACAGAGTTGCATCTGTCCCATTGTGACGCTAAAATTTCATTATCACTAGATCTTTTGCATTTGCCATTTATAAAACCAATTTTGTTTTTGCTTGCAAGGCAAGAGTGAAAGCATTAGCCCAAACAGTATAATTTTAGGTTCCTTTTAATTTTATGTTGACAACAGTTAAATTGCTAGAATCACTAGCATGTAAATAAAGAGGGTCACTGGCTTCAAGCTTGCTAATTAAGGTTTCTGACATATCAAAAAGATAAAAGTTGAAGAACAATAAACAAACGCAGCGGAGGATAAAGTTATTTAGTTTCAACAAACTCACCGATTTGCCTATAGAAAAGTCAATCGGTGGCCGTATGAGCAACAAGTAACTATACCTGATAAAGTTATCCGATATTATGTCAAAACCACTTAATCCAAATTTTAAAAAGATATGTAAAAGTTGTGGACCCAACAATATCAGCAGATCAAATCGGAGATGGAAACAACCGGCAAATCTGCACTCCAGTTGTTTTAACAAGGCCCTTTTAACGACAGCCCTATTAAACGACAAGGATCCAAAATAAGAAAAACACTAATCAACGACGACCCTTTTAATAGGGTTAACGAGTCGAGTAAAAAACAGTGAGATGTTGTAGGCAACCGTCGATTCACGAGCAACGAGGCTCTGATACCATGTCACAGACAGGTAATCGAGAGGGTTTATTACACAATCAACTCACAATGTTTTATTCAGAAAAATGATTACAAAGAACAGAAACTTGAAATGTAGAAATGGCAAATATAAATAATGAGACAGTGGGTTATAAACCCTAAGATCAATTCTAACAAGAAAGTGATGAGCAAGATGTTTCAGTTTGCAAACCTTCAATAATCGTTCGTATCTTCAAACCAAAGGGCTGCACCAATGTTATATAGAGAGTTCCCTTATCAATAAGAAAGGCAAGAGCCAAAGTCAAGGCAATCATGTAACATCCCGAAAATATAAATCTTTTACTTCTAATATGTTGTCGGTAAATAAGCAAGATGAACTAACTAGGAATAAAACTAACCTAGTTAGATAAAAAGCCTTGTAGTGACTTATAAGTGGGTTAAAACACTTAAAATAAAATTAAAATGATTGTAGAGGGACTAAAGTTGCCAAGTTCGAAACTTGACATATTAATAACAAAATAAAACACCAAACACACACATAAGTGTGTGTCTGGTTCGTACAAAACGCAGGGGGCGACCAGGGAACCCTCACCAAACCCTAATTCTCATAAATCTCACAAATTGAAGGCTAAAATCAGTTCCAAAACGAAATCCGAGCTTAGATTGGTGATCTCGGGGGTCATAAGGTATGTGAATTTTATAGGAAATCTCTATTTTAATTTCTGGATTAACTTAGAGAATTCGAAATTTGTTGTTGCATGAACGTTACATGGATGGAATAAGAACAATATTGTGTCTAGGAGTGAACCCTAGACAATTATGTGTTGAAATCATGCTTAATTCTTGTGAATTCCATAAAAACCAATGAAGGTGATTAGTGGGTTTTGTGAGAACTTGATAAACACTAGGATTTTGGTTGTTGTTCTAGTGTAATCTGATTTTTATGAAGTAATTTCTGGTTTATTGATGTTAAAATTTATATGAAATTGTCCAATTGATGTTAATTTTGGCTATGTAACAAGTTATGGACTTGATAATGAATTGTGTAAAATTCTGCCCTTAAGGTGTTTGTAAAAATGCCTCAAAGAAGACTTAAAACTGGAAATATGAGCTAAAACGCATACTTATAGAATTTCGGCAAACTTTGCGTTGTATGTTAAGAAAGAGTTCTAAACGGGTTGTGGTTGAACTCTATAGGAAAGGAAACCGGAGCGCCAAGTGGACAAGCCGGTGGCAACTTGCGTTTGAAGGGTGTGCTTTGAAGGTAAGTAAATTTGATATTTAAACCATGTATAGTTGTGTTTTAGAATAAAGGCTTGTGTTGATTGAGGTGATAATGTTCACTACTTGAATTAATAGGTTAAGATTAGATAAAGAAGCGTTTGGTGGTCATTATAAATGGAGGATTCCATAAATGAGCCAAACGGGTCGAGTAATTGAGTAGTAAGTAGAGTTAGTGTTTTGATAGTTAGCATTTGGCGTGACAATCACAAGAGCATGAAGCCATAGGATTGGTAATGAAATGCCGGTGATATTAAGCCCCGGATGTTGGGTAAAAGCGCCTTAAGGTTACTATCTCATTGGTAGCGAAAATTGGTATAACTTGGTGGGTTGAATAATTACATAGTGATTTTAGACATTCGGTCCGTAACTCGAAATTTTGGTTTAATGAATGTAATAGGCACGTCGGTAATTAAATTACAGACGTGTAGGAAAAAGAATCACCTAAAACGGACCTTCGGATCAAAAGTTTCGAGCATTTGAAGCTAGAATTGTAAAATTCGGAGCTGGGCAGGAAATGCAGGTCAAAAACCTGCACTTGCTGGAAAACCGAGTCCCCCGTGCCACGCGACAGGATCCGCTGGATCTGGCGCGACACACGAGAGCCCTCGCGATATGCGACAGAATGGATGAAGTCTGGCGCGACACGCGACAGACTTAAATCTGAAATTTTATTTTATTTTTGATGATTCGATGCTAGAACTTGTTTATGCATATTTTAACATTATCAAAACTAACAATTAATGTGGTTTTGACCCTAGGTGATGTTGGACTCAATCCGGATGGCGATCAAGCATATTTTCAAGAACCGAACACAAATTTTGAAGCTTCCATGCTTATCTAATCTTGTTGAAAACAATGTTGATGTAGTAAATATTTAACTTGTTGTTTGGAATGTTTTAAACTAGTTGTTAGTAACCCGAATACTGTTGTCATCTAAACTTCCGTTTTGTCTAACTATTTAAGGAAGTAAAGTATTTCCTTGTTAAATGCGTATTTTATATTAAAATTTTAATTAAATGATACGGGTGTTACAAGTTGGTAATCAGAGCTCAAGGTTGTCAACAAAGTGTGTTCGGTTCAAGCTTGATCAATCATCCGGTAAGAATTAATTATTTTAGTAGATCTTATCATATGTGAGAAAAAGGGATGCAAATTAATGTGCACGGGAAGAGCGTGTTAACACACTCAAACCTGGAAAGTGCACTAAATGAGAACGATCAAAGTAAGTTATGAACTTGGCTAAACCGAAGCAAATAAAGTATATGTTATAAATGAAATGTTTAATAATTGATGTAAACATTTCAGTTTCAAGATGACGGAAAGGGGTGACAATGATCCGGTGCCGACAGTCACCGAACAAATGAAAGAAGCAATTGCCGAATAAGTGGGGAAGGCAATTGAGGGTAGTCTATCCGGTTTCATAGACAAAATTCAAAATAGAGTGCTATCATTAGTTGAGGAACGAGTCAAAAGGTTGGAAGACAATGTCAACCTTATGAAAGAAAAATCTGGAGAACGTAAGGGTTGTTCATACAAGGAGTTTATGGCGTGTAAACCGCCAATTTACAATGGGGAGGTTGACCCGATAATATGTCAAAGATGGCTAAGCGATGTCGAAGGGGTGTTTGAAAGAACCCACTGTGACGTGAGCGATTTTGTGGCTTACGGAACGGGTCAGTTAAGGGGTCAAGCCAAAGACTGGTGGGATAACAAAAAGAAAGAGATTGGAGCCGAAGCGGCAAGGGTCATGACATGGGATGAGTTTAAGGTACCATTTCTTAAACATCACAGTCCCAAGGCGGTCATCAACAGAATCAAGGAGGAGTTCATCCAATTAAGGCAAAGGGGTGAAACAATTGATAAAATCACAGGTATATTCATGGATAAGCTGAGGTTCTGTGATGAGCTTGTGACTACCGAGGAGCAGAGAATATATTATTATTATAATATGTTAAGTGCTGAATATCGAGAGTTTATGACTCCTTCCAAGTACGAAACCCTCACGGAAATCATTAACACTTCCCGGGAGTGGGAGATTGAATTGAAGAAACAGATTGAGAGGGGCGAACGAAGGGTGCAGGATGTGAATCCAAGCCCTACAAAGAAGGCGAAAACATCAGAATCGACGCGAAAGACGGATTTGAAAGGCGGGTCACCAAGTTGTAAAGTTTGTGGAAAAGGGCACAAAGGTGAGTGCCGCTTCAAAGACAAACCGTGTCCCATATGCGGGAAGACGGGGCACACGGCGTCCCTATGTCCGGGTAAGGTTTCAGTGTGCTACAAATGCTATCAGCCGGGTCACAAAAAGTCTGAATGCCCGGAATTGGTCGGGAAAAAGAACGAGAAGGACGTTCAAGTGGAGACCCAAAAAGCGAAGGCTAGATCCTTCCAATTAACTGCAGCTGAAGCAAAAACAGAACCCGATGTGGTCTTAGGTATATTCGCAATAAAATCGATCCCTGCACGTGTATTATTTGATACGGGGGCGAATAAATCCTTTATTTCACATGGATTTATTCGACATCCTTCATTCGTATTAACGAAATTATCTGTGCCCTTAGAAGTTGAAATAGGGGGCAACAAAAGTTTCATAGTTTATGATGTTTGTCATGGCTGTAAATTAAGTATCGATGACGAGGAGTACTTGATAGATCTAATCCTGATGCCAATGGGAGAGTTTCAAGTAGTTGTTGGGATGGATTGGCAATCCCGACACCACGCGAAGGTCGTGTGTTTCCATAAAGAGATAAAGTTAACATCTCCGAGCGGAAAGCACGTTACCATCTATGGCGAGAAAGGAGGCAATCCTATGATATGCTCGATATTGAAAGCTCACAAGCTCATGAGGCATGGATGTAGAGCATTTATGATATACGTGAATGAACCCGAGAAAGAACCACTGAAGATTGGAGACGTACCGGTGGTACGTGATTTCAAAGATGTGTTTCCGGAAGACTTACCGGGAATACCACCCGAACGGGAGGTAGAGTTCAGAATCGAATTGGTTCCGGGTGCGAAACCCATAGCTAAGGCGCCGTATCGACTCGCACCATCAGAGTTACAAGAACTAATGTCGCAGATACAAGACTTTCTCGATAAAGGGTTTATAAGGCCGAGTGTGTCTCCTTGGGGCGCACCGGTATTGTTCGTGAAAAAGAAGGACGGGAGCATGCGAATGTGTATCGATTACCGGGAGTTAAACAAACTCACGGTAAAGAATCGATACCCGCTTCCGAGAATAGATGATTTATTCAACCAATTACAAGGTGCGAATTGGTTTTCAAAAATCGACCTTAGGTCGGGATACCACCAGTTAAAGGTTAAAGAAGAGGATGTACAGAAGACGGCCTTTTATACGCAGTACGGACATTACGAGTTCCTCGTAATGTCATTCGGATTGACAAATGCACCCGCGGCTTTCATGGACCTCATGAACCGGGTTTGCAAGCCAATGTTGGATAAGTCGGTAATCGTGTTTCTCGACGATATTCTAGTGTATTCGAAAAATGAGGCGGATCATGTGCGTCATTTACAGGAGGTGTTAGAGACACTCAGAAGAGAGAAGTTGTATGCAAAATTTTTGAAGTGTGCCTTTTGGTTACGAGAGGTACAATTCCTCGGCCACATCATAAGTGCCGATGGAATTTTGGTAGATCCGTCAAAGATAGAGGCAGTGTCGAAATGGAGTCCTCCGAAGAATCCTTCGGAAATTAGAAGCTTCTTAGGGCTTGCGGAATACTACAGGAGATTCATTCAAGATTTCTCCAAGATTGCTTCGCCGTTAACTAAATTATCTCGGAAAGAGGAGAGATTCATTTGGGGTATTGAACAAGAAAGAGCGTTCCAAACGCTAAAGGAGAAGTTAACTCAAGCTCCAGTATTAACGTTGCCGGACGGGGTCGAAGACTTGGTAGTCTACTCGGATGCGTCACTTTCAGGGCTCGGATGTGTTTTAATGCAACGAGGCAAAGTGATAGCTTATGCCTCGAGGAAATTAAAGGTGCATGAAAAGAAATATCCCACGCACGATCTCGAATTGGCGGCGGTGGTGTTTGCATTAAAAATATGGAGGCACTATTTATACGGAGTAAAGTGCACCATATTTACCGACCACAAAAGCTTGAAATACTTCTTCGATCAGAAGGAGTTAAATATGCGACAAATGCGATGGTTAGAAACGATAAAAGACTATGACTGTGAAATACATTACCACCCCGGAAGGGCAAATGTTGTGGCGGATGCCTTGGGCAGGAAAACGGACTATGTCCCAATACGAATGCGGTCGATGCAGCTTGTTGTAACCTCGGGTTTACTTGAACGAATCCGAGAAGCACAAGACAAGGCGATAAAAGAGGAAAACTTGAAAAAGGAAAGGATAGTTGGTCAATTGAAGGATTTGGCGGATGGTAATGACGGGTTGAAGACTCGATTCGAAAGAATATGGGTCCCAAATTCATGTGGAGTCAAGACGCTTCTACTTGATAAAACTCATAAATCCCGTTATTCTATTCACCCGGGGGCAACCAAGATGTATATTGATCTAAAGCAAAACTATTGGTTACCCGGAATGAAAAGAGACATTGTGAAGTATGTAGAGAAATGCTTGACTTGTTTACAAGTCAAGGCGGAACACCAAAAGCCATATGGAAAACTGCAACCATTGGAAATCCCAGTTTGGAAATGGGAACATATTACCATGGACCTATTGACCAGACTGCCTAGGACAAACCGAGGATTCGATGCTATATGAGTGGTTGTGGATAGACAGACGAAGAGTGCTCACTTTATTCCTATACGTGAGACATATACTTCGGAAAAGATGTGTGAGGTATATACAAACGAGGTAGTGGCACGTCATGGGGTACCGGTATCTATTGTGTCGGACAGGGATACCCGGTTTACTTCACATTTCTGGTGAGAATTCCAAGAACAGATGGGAACGAAACTTTTTACCAGCACTGCATACCATCCTCAGACGGATGGACAGAGTGAAAGAACAATACAAGCACTAGAAGACATGCTGAGGGCGTGTATTATTGATTTCGGGGGTAGTTGGGATGTGTATTTTCCGTTAGCAGAATTCTCTTATAACAACAGTTATCATGCCAGCATCGGCATGGCCTCGTATGAGATGCTATATGGTAGGAAATGTAGAACCCCGGTGTGTTGGGGTGAAGTGGGTCCGCGTGAATTGGCTCATAAAGACGTAGTTCAAGCCACTAACGAGAAAATTGACGTGGTTCGAGCTCACTTGAAAGCGGCCCAAGATAGATAAAAGTCTTATGCCGACAAAAGATGAAAACCGATTGAATTTCAGGTGGGTGACATGGTTATGTTAAAGGTTTCCCCATGGAAAGACGTCATCCGATTCCGAAAAAGAGGGAAACTAAGCCCGAGGTTTATCGGACCATTTAAAATCATTGCACGGGTTGGCAAGGTAGCTTATCGCCTTGAATTGCCAGACGAATTGAGCGGAATTCATGGCATGTTTCATGTGTCACAACTCCGAAGGTGACTAGCGGAGGAAACAACTTATATCCACTACGATGATATCGAGGTGGATAATAGCCTCAATTATGCAGTAAGGCCATTAGAGATTCTATATCGAAAGGTTAAAGACTTACGAAATAAGAGAATTGATCAAGTGAAGATCAAGTGGGAGCATAGAAAAGGTTCGGACACTACATGGGAGTCCGAAGAGGAGATGCGATGCTCTACCCGACATTATTTGGTACGTGATCCGGTTTCGAGGACGAAACCCTTTTAAGGGGGGTGGACTTGTAACATCCCGAAAATATAAATCTTTTACTTCTAATATGTTGTCGGTAAATAAGCAATATGAACTAACTAGGAATAAAACTAACCTAGTAAGATAAAAAGTCTTGTAGTGACTTATGAGTGGGTTAAAACACTTAAAATAAAATTAAAACGATTGTAGAGGGACTAAAGTTGCTAAGTTTGAAACTTGACAAATTAATAACAAAACAAAACACCAAACACACACATAAGTGTGTGTCTGGTTCGTACAAAACGCAGGGGGCGACCAGGGAACCCTCACCAAACCCTAATTCTCATAAATCTCACAAATTGAAGGCTCAAATTAGTTCCAAAACAAAATCCGAGCTTAGATTGGTGATCTCCACTGTAAGGGGTCATAAGGTATGTGAATTTTATAGGAAATCTCTATTTTAATTTCTGGATAAACTTAGAGAATTCGAAATTTGTTATTGCATGAACGTTATATGGATGGAATAGGAACAATATTGTGTCTAGGAGTGAACCCTAGACAATTATGTGTTGAAATCATGCTTAATTCTTGTGAATTCCATAAACACCAACGAAGGTTATTAGTGGGTTTTGTGAGAACTTGATAAACACTAGGATTTTGGTTGTTGTTCTAGTGTAATCTGATTTTTATGAACTAATTTCTGGTTTATTGATGTTAAAATTTATATGAAATTGTCCGATTGATGTTAATTTTGGCTATATAACAAGTTATGGACTTGATAATGAATTGTGTAAAATTATGCCCTTAAGGTGTTTGCAAATATGCCTCAAAGAAGGCTTAAAACTGGAAATATGAGCTAAAACGCATACTTGTAGAACTTCGGCAAACTATGTGTTGTATGTTAAGAAAAGAGTTCTAAACGGGTTGTGGTTGAACTCTATAGGAAAGGAAGCCGGAGCGTTAAGTGGACAAGCCGGTGGCGACTGTCACGACCCCCGACCCGGTTTTACCCGACTCAGAAGTCGCGGGACAGAAACCCGTGGTATTGGTGTGTTATTTGGAAGCGGAAATTTTAACAGGATCATTTAAACTGAAAATACCCAATTATTTTATTTCAACTTTTGGGACAAACCCCGTAATTTACAATAAAGGAATTTCACTGGGAAATCCCCTGTTTACAAAAACATGTTTATTTATTTACTGAGCCACTTTATCCATGCTGGTAGTGCTACACGACACTTTTCCTTGTTTGCAGTAAATCACCTGAAACATGTTTGAAAAGATTTTATCAGCGGGAAATACTGGCGAGTCATTCAATTTGTACAAAACGACAAATTGTTATAATCTACAGTATTAAGAGCGATTACAATGTTTATATATCAACCAATTACCCAAATCGGTATTTGTCACTCGACCGTATCTGTGACTATGGTCGTATCACCCATTGGCTAACCCGTTGTCCAACGGTGACGGTTATCAAGTAATGTATACAAAACCCCACATACCGACAGTAATTGAAGATTACAAAGACTTAATCCCTGTAAATATAACTTTGAAAATAAATAGGGTTTTGGAAACAATTTGGTAAAAAGAGAACGACTCACATTGCAAGTTTAACTGGACAGAGTTTGCCTACTGATTAAGCCTGGTAACCTAGTTAGATAATGCAAACAAAACTAGGTTAGTAACTTAATACAACATTTACGATAAATTCACGAAATCAAAACCCTCACGACGAATGACAAAGTATAGCCCGAATTCAGGCAGCACTTAAACATCCATCGGATCGGTTTCAATCGATCGGACATTGTATCGTAGCAGTGATCGAGTTATTACCCTGTTATCATAGCAGCGTCTCCCTACTAAAATTGAATTTTTGGGCAGAAAGAGTGTGATTTTGAAGAGATTTTTCGACATATTTGAACTGCCCATGCACGTCCCTTTTATAGCTGATTTTTGAGTTTGTCGCGGCCCGCGTAGGCCTTAAGGCCGACTTACGCGCCCCGCGAGGGCCACCCTAGCTACGGCTAGGGCTGACGTGTCACGGTGTAGGTCTGACGCGTGGCCTTGAAGCTTATCCGGAGATTCAATGGGCTGTCGCGCCCCGCGTAAGCTTTGCTTAACTCTTACGCGGCCCGCGACCAACTAATA
The DNA here is from genome assembly GCA_030545235.1 of Helianthus tuberosus. Classification (NCBI taxonomy): domain Eukaryota; kingdom Viridiplantae; phylum Streptophyta; class Magnoliopsida; order Asterales; family Asteraceae; genus Helianthus; species Helianthus tuberosus. Next base: position 133,158,996 of record CM060427.1, on the reverse strand, counting down.
AAACTTGGTTTTCTTGATTTTTCATGAAATTTAGGGCTTTAGGGGCCCGGGTTTTCACTTACGAAGTGTTTTAGGACATTTTCGTGCAGATCCTTACATCTTCCCCCACCTTATTTAAAATCTCATCCTCGAGATTTACTGGAACAAGTAAGGGTATTTTCGTTTCATTTCCGATTCCAGTTCCCATGTGTACTCAGGTCCTCTTTTTGAATCCCACTTAACTTTGACCAGTACCAATCTTTTATGTTTGAGGTGCTTGATCTTTCTGTCTTCTATTTGAAGAGGTTTCTCAATGAATTTCAATCTTTCATTTATCTCTATGTCTTGAAGAGGTACTACTAGTGATTCATCAGATAAACATTTCTTGAGATTAGATACATGAAACACATCATGTACCCCGGCTAATTCTTTTGGTAGTTGTAAGCGATAGGCAACTGGTCCTATTCGTTGGGTAACTGTGAATGGTCCTATATACCTTGGACTTAGCTTTCCCTTCTTACCGAACCGAACTACTCCTTTCCAAGGAGAAACTTTCAATAGTACCTTATCCCCAACTTGAAATTCTAACGGCTTACGTCGATTATCTGCATAACTCTTCTGGCGATCTCGAGCCGTTTTCAGTCTTTCCTTTATTTGAGTTATCTTGTCGGTGGTTTCCTGTACAATCTCGGGACCTGATAATTGACTTTCTCCTATTTCTGCCCAGCAAACTGGGGTTCGGTACTTTCGTCCATATAGTGCTTCAAACGGGGCAACAATGATGCGTGTGTGATAACTATTATTATAGGAGAATTCTATTAGTGGTAAATGGTCATCCCAATTTCCACCGAAGTCGATTACACATGCTCTGAGCATGTCTTCAAGGGTTTGGATCGTCCTTTCACTTTGTCCATCTGTTTGAGGATGATATGCAGTACTTAAATTTAATCGCGTCCCCATTGCTCCTTGGAAACTTGTCCATAAACGCGAAGTGAAGCGACTATCTCTATCGGATAAAATGGAGAGTGGAACTCCATGTAGTGATACTACCTCATCTACGTATAACTTAGCTAATCTTTCCATGCTAAAGGTTTCTTTCATTGGCAGGAAATGAGCTGATTTGGTTAATCGATCTACAATCACCCAGATTGCATCGTTACCTTTCCTGGTCTTGGGTAGCTTAGTAACAAAGTCCATTGTTATTAGTTCCCATTTCCATACAGACATTTCTAACTGTTGAAGTAAACCTGAAGGTTTCTGGTGTCCTGCCTTAACTTGCGAACAAGTTAGACATTTAGAAACGTATTTGGCTATGTCCTTTTTCATTCCTATCCACTAGAAGTTATTTATTAAATCTTTGTACATCTTGTTATTACCAGGGTGCATCGTATACCTAGATTTATTTGCTTACTCTAAAATCTTATCTCTTAAATTTCCTTGCCTAGGTACCCAAATCCTCTTCTTATGGAATCTCCAAATTCCATCAGTCCCTTGTTCTAATTCCTTTATCAGTCCTTTCATTCCTTCAGCATCATCCTTGATTGCTGTTTCCTGAACGTTCTTTAGTTGTTCCATTAAATCTAATTGTAGATTTAATCTAAGAGCACGAATTCGCCTTTGCTTTTCATGGTACTTACGACTTAGGGCATCTGCTACTACATTTGCCTTTCCTTCGTGATATTGAATATCACAGTCGTAGTCACTTAGAATTTCCATCCATCTTCTTTGCCTCATGTTTAATTCTTTTTGCCCAAATATGAATCTTAAACTTTTATGATCTGTATAGACAGTAAACTTACTTCCGTACAGATAATGTCTCCAAATCTTAAGGGCAAAAATTATTGCTCCCAATTCTAAGTCATGAGTCGTATAATTTTCTTCGTGCTTTTTCAACTGCCTTGATGCATACGCAATTATCTTTTTGCGTTGCATTAGTACACATCCTAATCCTATAGAAGCATCGCAGTAGACTTCAAATTTTTCTATCCCTTCTGGTAAGGCAAGAATTGGGGCATCTGTTAATCTTTGCTTTAGAATCCTAAAGGCTTCTTCTTGTTTGGGTCCCCATTCAAACTTAACAGTTTTACAGGTTAGCTTAGTTAATGGAACAGCTATCTTAGAAAAGTCCTTGATGAAACGCCTATAGTATCCAGCTAATCCTAGAAAACTTCTAACTTCGGTAGCTGATTGCGGGACCTTCCAATTGGTGATTGCTTCTATCTTGGAGGGATCCACGTGAATACCTCCATGATTCACCAAGTGTCCTAAAAATTGCACCTCTTGTAGCCAAAATTCACACTTCAAAAATTTTGCATAAAGCTTTTCATTTCTTAACAAAGTTAAGAGTGCATGCAGGTGCTCACAATGCTCGTCCTGGCTTTTGTAATAAATAAGTATATCATCGATGAAGACAATTACAAATTTATCCAGATACGGCTTACATATCCTGTTCATCATATCCATGAATGCTGCAGGGGCATTCGTCAATCCAAAGGGCATGACCGTAAACTCGTAGTGACCATACCTTGTCCTGAAAGCAGCTTTAGGTATGTCTTCCTCCTGTACCTTCAACTGATGATATCCGGAGCACAGATCTATCTTAGAAAAATATCTAGCTCCCTGAAGTTGATCAAAAAGATCATCAATCCTAGGTAATAGGTATCGATTCTTAATTGTAACTTTATTCAATTCCCTATAATCGATACACATCCGCATCGAACCATCCTTGTTTTTCACGAACAACACAGGTGCTCCCCAAGGGGACGAACTAGGTTGTATGAATCCTTTGCCTAGCAATTCATCCAATTGCTTTTTCAGTTCTAACATTTCGGTGGGTGCTAACCAATAAGGTGCAGTTAGCTCATCTGGGAATACATCCGGATATTCTGAAGCTATTGGTGCAGTTCCAGGGATTAGATGAATTCTAAATTCTACTTCTCTATCTGGTGGTAATCCAGGTAGCTCTTCTGGGAATACATCCGGATATTCTGATACTAATGGAATTTCCTTAAGTTCCTTACTTTTAGTGTTAATGATTACCGAAATCATATACACTATTCCTTGTTTTCGCTCATAATTAGCAACTTTCATTATTGAAATGAACTTCATTAGTTTACGTGGCTTATCTCCTGTAACTAAAACTACTTCTCCTGTTGGCGTATGTATTTCTATGGAATTCTTATCACAGAGGATTCGAGCATGGTTGGCTACTAACCAATCCATTCCTAATACAACATCGAATCCAGCTAATTTCATAGGCAGCAGGTTTGCAGAAAATTTATGTCCTGAGAGTTCTATCTTTCCTTCTTGAAGAATCTTATCTATTTTAACTGAGTTTCCTTCTGCTGTTTCTATAGTGAAAACTTGTCTAAGTTTGGTTAATGGTAGATTAAGGGCTTGGTAAAATGAAGTATTTATAAAACTTTGGTTTGCACTAGAGTCAAATAATACTTTTGCGTATACGTCATGTACAAGAAACGTACCAGCTATCACATCGGGAATCAGATCTGCTTCTTGAGTTGTCAGCTGAAAGGCTCCTGCATTCTTCTTATTAGTTCCTTAGGCAGGTTTGGCCTTGTTGTCAGCTGGCTTAACCAGTTTAGGGCATTCTGGTCTAAAATGTCTAGCTTCTCTGCAATTGTAGCAGATCTTTGATTTCTTCCTGCACTCCTCCTCTCGGTGCCCCGGTGCTTTGCAGAAATTACAATTTTCCTGACATTTACCGAAATGTTTCTTTCTGTAGTTTATGCAGAATGGAGGTGTGGAAGACTGCCCAGTTCCCTTTTTTCTTGAAGTTACCGTTATTATTACCCCCACGGAAACCTTGGGTAATTTTCTGGGCCAATTCCTTTTTCCTGTTCTCTTTTCTTGTACATACCAGCCCGTCGGTTAAGGTGTTGGCCAATTCAACCGCATCGTCAATCGTGCGAGGTCTCGCAGCCTTGACTATGTCGTGAATCTCGCTAATTAGTCCCCAAATGTAGCGAGAAATAAGTACCGGTTCTGGCGAAGCCAGAGTTGGTACAATTCTAGCATACTCGAAGAATTTCGAAGTATACCCTCGACAATCAACGTCCACCATCTGGTGGTTCAGGAACTTATTCGTCATTTGTTCCTTTTTGTAGGAGGGACAAAACTTTCTTTCTACCAATTCCTTAAATTCCTCCCAACTCATGGCATAAGCCACGTCACTTCCCTTGGCTTGCAGCACCGTGTTCCACCATTCTAACGCTTCTTCCTTGAAAAGGTGGGATGCATACATAACCTTGTCTTCCTCGGCACATTTACTTATTTTGATTACTGCTTCGGTCTTTTCTAACCAACGCAGTGCGGCAGTCGCCCCTTCATTGCCTGCAAATTCGACTGGCTTACAGGCAAGAAATTCTTTGTAAGTGCAACCAAGTGTTGCAACTTTCATTTTCTTAAGAAATGGGGCTTGAACCACATTATTATCATTATTGCCGCCCCCGTTTACACTATTACTGAAATTATCATCGCGGGTGCGTTTTCTATGGTTGGCTTGGGAAGGTTCAGCAGGGTTCTTAACAGCAGCGATGATTGCCGGGATAGCATTGGCTATTCCCTGGGCAACGATATTTTCTATATCTTGTCTATTAAGAAAATGGTCTTCATTATTGGGTTCAGATTGATTAACTTCATTTGCCGGGTGATTTTCTGCATTTTCCATCTGAATCATTAACTATATATATATATATATATATATATATATATATATCTATAATATATTAAAAAGGAAAAGTGATGTACAAGATGGTAATTTTGCCACGTGTATCAATTTTAAAGCAACATGTACAAGGTGTTTAAAGCCATTTAAAAAGAAAGTTCAATAAAATTTTAAGACGCCTAAGGGTCATTACAGGGATTTCACCCTCTCCGGATACCTAATCGACATCTATCATTCATTTGCATTTAATCAAATCACTCTCCAGGTCTCCATGTCTGATCGTTATCTTCACTTCTTCTTCATTCTCACTCAAAATCATAGCTGCCCTCAAATCCTTTTCTTTTCCTTCTATACCCTCAGGAGATCAAGAAAACCCTAATCGGCCTCAATCGTCACTTCTTCAGTTACGACCGTCAATTAGGTTTCAAAGGGTTCGATTAGGGTTTCCCAAGGAGGAACCGCCCCTCGGTTTGTGCTACACGTCCACCATCCACGTCGCACGCCACATCGGAAACTTCAACCGCCGCTTAGATTGACAGGTTCTTGTTTTTTAGTTGTGTGTTTTTGGGGATTCTCTGTGTTTATTTGGATTTGATTCTAGATTCCTCTATGTATTCTTTTCATGTTTTTTCTTTCATTTCTTTCTTAGAAATGTGAGAATACTTGGTTCTTCATGGTGGTGGTCGTGGGGTGTCTTTGTTTCTTGAGATGCATAACCTATAAGGTTTCAAAACTTGATTCAAGATTGGATTTTATGATGCGATTTTGTTAAAATTTTGAATTAAGATTGCGTCTTTATGTTCTTTTTGACATGGGTTATGAAGATGTGATTTTGGTGAAAGTTTGAGTTAATGTTGGATTTTTATGACATGAATTATGACGTTGTGATGTAATTTTGGTCCAAGTTTGAGTTAAGATTAAAATTCTTATGATCTTTATTTCATGGTTTATGAAGAGGGCCTTATTTTTGTCTTCTTAAAGTTGTTGATGTAGAAAGGAATTGGAGTATGACCATCGTTGAAGAGAAGCTGAATTCAATATATGTTTCGATGTTATTATTTTTCATGGTTTTACGCTATCTAGATGTTATACCGACACTGACTGGAGCGAACCAATATCAATCAGTGTAACACGCATAGGCCAAATAAATCTTGATAATTTAATTTAACTGGTAAAATAATAATAAATAATGGTGAGAAATGAATGAAAAGTAAATAAATAGGGGTAGAGAAACAAACAGTGATTGACCTCCAAACTAGGAAAGCTTTATTTTGATAACTGATGGTTTTTTAACCACCATTGCCGATGATCTCCGTCTGGCTTTCAATCTTTCGTCCTCTTGATCGTTATCTCTTTCACGCACAATTAAATCAGGTTCTGCATAAGGGGAGAAGGTATGTATGGTACAAGCTATATATTACAAGTGTCTACTTAAAAAAAATAAAGTTTTATAAGTTTTGGGGATTTTATGCAGCAATATTGGTGCATAGATGGTTTCCTGGTTCAAGAAAGAAGAAGAAACGGGTGCATTTGTGGCTGCAAGGGGTGCCATTGGCCACTGGCATATTTGGAATTTGGACAATGTTTCAAGGGACAAAAGGGGTTGTGGCTAATTTCTATAGCTTGCATTCTTGGATGGGTCTTCTTTGTGTTTCTCTTTTTGGGGCTCAGGTATTTTATCAATTTACATCTCTTTGAAATATTCATTTTTCTATACAATATATGTAGTGTTCAACTGGGTTTGAGTTTCTGGCTCAGTTGGTTTTGATGAAAATTTTGGGACGAACCGATAAGTACGGTTTTGGGAAACAACAAAGAACCAGTTGGGTTGACTGGACTGGTGGTTTTATGGAAAAATAGTGAGGCAATGGTTTGGTTTTGATGGTTTAACGTTTTAAGCCATTTTTTATTAAAGCAAAATACGGACAAGATGCATGCAATGTTGGTGATGAAGTTGGTTTTGCTCCCAATGTCCAGGATAACAGGGAAGGCCTCGTGTTGCTCATTGATGCAATTGAAAAGGCTGGTTACACCGGCAAGGTAAACGACATATAACGGTTTTCATATTCCATTTACATATCTTTTCTGTCACACTTGTTGGTATAGATATAGAAAAGAACTTTTGCAGATTAAAATAGGAATGCATGTTGCTGCTTCCGAGTTCTTAACAAAGATGGTAAATACGATCTCAATTTCAAGAAACAACTAAATGATGGAGCTCACGTTCTCTCAGCTCCAAGTCTTGGTGATCTATATAGAGAGTTTGTGAGAGATTTCCCGATTGTATCGATTGAAGACCCCTTTGACCAAGATGATCACGTTCTCTCAGCTCCAAGTCTTGGTGATCTATATAGAGAGTTTGTGAGAGATTTCCCGATTGTATCGATTGAAGACCCCTTTGACCAAGATGATTGGACCTCATGGACTTCACTACAATCTTCCGTCGATATCCAACTTGTTGGGGATGACTTGTTGGTCACCAATCCGAAGAGAATTGCAGAAGGTATTCAGAAAAAGGCCTGCAATGCTCTGCTATTAAAGGCAAGTACAAGAATTAAATATTTTTGTCACAAAAAAATAACTCTGATCTTGATAGCTTCATCAGTTTTCAATATGTTGCGTAAAGTCAATTTGTTTTAATTCGTGTTGCTTTAATTTAAATTATTTCAGGTAAACCAAATAGGTACGGTAACTGAATCTATCCAACCAGCTCTTGACTCAAAAGCTGCTGGATGGGGTGTGATGGTTAGCCACCGTAGTGGTGAAACAGAGGATAACTTCATTGCAGATCTTTCTGTTGGCTTGGCCAGCGGACAGGTGTCATTTAATTTATCTTTTCTTTAGATCATCATTAGTTTTTCATGAGTTTTTTCAGTGCTATTTAAATTAAACATTATATTTTTTTCAACTCTTAGATTAAGACGGGCCATTAATGGTGTAGCAAGTTGGCATCCGTAACAACTTCAGTTCAGCATACATCCATACGGGTTCTCCCACCGTCAGGTCTTAATATTCTTAACATAACTATTTGATTGGTTTCATATATTTCTAATTATCATTCCTATATGTGCAATTATCATAACAAACTTACTAAATTGCACCCTGAATGGAGCAAACATGTTAGTTGATGGTTGTTGATGATTACGTAATTTTGTTCTTCTCTCTGTTTTTTACGGCAAGGTCTGCCTGTTTTAAATGAAGAAGGGAATTTAATTACGGGGTACACTAACAGGTTATGGGATATCAGACTCTATGGCAACTTCAGAGGTATGCTTCTCGACTTATTATGGATTTCACATGTATTCAGTTATGTAAAAAATATTGATGTTCTTTTTAAATAATTTTATTTAACCAATTAAAATATTATTATCATGTATTATAAATAACTTAAACTATGGACAAAAAACCCAAACCCCACCCCCTAAAATCTGCCCCTTTTGTACGCTTCTTGTATTTGCCTTAGGCGCTGAGCGAAAACCCCAAAAAACCCCCCTCAATCTTTTTAATATAATTTCAGGTATGTATTTTTTATATTCGAAAGTGAACTTATTAGAAGTTGACATTGCTGGATGTAGAATTCAACGTTGGGAATCCTCCCTAGAGCCTGTTTTCCTACACGGTTGCACATCCAGTTTTGGTTGGCATCCACCCGTGCAAACAGTGTGGGTCACACAAGTCAATAAAATCTCTCTAGCTAATGATTATTTAAAATGGGTGGATCTATTTCTGCGGGTAGTCTACAAACATCTTAGCATGACATTGAAGAGTCAAAACGAGTAGTTTTTGACACGTTTGGTTCACCTTCCACGGGTAGTCTACAACCATCTTAGCCTGGCATTGAAGAGTTAAATCAAGTCGTTTTTGACCCATTTGGTTTGCCGAGTGAGTCGTGTTAGAACCTATACATGCACTACTCAGGGTGGCTGTTGCTTTTCTACGAATTGGGATCCACATTTTGTCTGTTGAAAGTTAAATAGGTCGGATCAGTTTAATTAAGTTTAGGTTTACTCAATTTTATTTGTTTGGTATTAATATCAAATAATAATAATAATAATAAAAATAAAAATAATAATTATGCTTATGCTTAAAGGTTTAAAGTGCATAGTTACAATGGAAGATTCGGATTCAGCCGCTGTGCTGTTGGAGTCTACAACCTCCAAAATACAGCAACTTCAGAAAGCATTTGTTGAGCTGGAGAGTCTGCCTGCGGTGACGTTGAACTTGAAATGGAAACAAATCGAGAAGCATTTTCACGGGCTTGAGAAGTCATTGAAGAGGCGGTTTTATTTGTTTATAAGATCTGCTACACCATTTGAGAAACGAAACCCATGTTATTCTGACAGAAATTCAGCAATATCTTTAACAAATAACATTCGTGTTCTCATCTTTTTAACAAATAACATTGTCACAATTGAGAAGTTATTAAAGGTTTGCCATCATATACATTTCAACATATGTTTTTGTTCTTTCGTATAGGTTCTCTAACGGGTCGACCCGGCTAACGTTTGAACTATGTTCCCGCCATGTATTGTCGACTCCGCCGCAACGCGCGGGTTCCCCACTAGTATATATATATATATATATATATATACACACGGTACCCGTAAACACAAACTTGTGGTGCTCAAAACTACACACACGACATTTTTTTTTTGAATTTTTTTTTACAAATGTTTTTATAATACACGCATCTACGTTTATGAAAAAAAAAATTGGTCCACCTCGCCCCGGATCAAAAAGTTCTCACGGTTCTTACAACTCGAGGTGGTTCTCATTTTAGCGGTCACTTATATATATATATTATCGTCACAAAATGGATAGCAACCAAACACAATAAGACAACACCAACACAATTAAGTCAACACATATAGCCAAAATCGTCGACATTGCGACATCTATATATATATATATATATATATATATATATATATATATATATATATATATATATATATGCATCAGTACAAGCCACGTATTTACAGATATTTTATTTTAGTGATATTTATATTATTATACATTATTTTATTATTATTATTATTATTATTTCCCACATAATAATATTATACAAAACATGCAACTTTGGTTAACTGGCCCTTCAGAAACGACGCTCCCTCTCGTCGTACATCCACGTGATGTTTTCCCCCACTTCTCGAATCTGATTTCCTACATCCACCAGTTCCTCGCCGTAGCGGCGTAATTCGGCAACGTTCTCCGGGTTCATGGGTGGAAATGGGGTAGGTTCGGGATCAAACTGGGGAAAGTAAACATTGGGATTATTCATGAAATTCTGAAAATGCCAGTCGCTCGTCCACCATTCTTCCAACTGCCCTGTAAAAGGTTGAGGGTTGACAATAGGGTCCGAAATAGCAGGTTCCAAATTGATAGGAAGTTCGGATTGGGCAGGGAAATTGAAAAGGGTTTCGTTAGCAGGTCCGATGAGGTCACAGTTTGCCAGTTTTCTATCGAGTTCCTCCCAAGGTGGTAACTCCTGGGCCTGGCCAGAGCTCTCCCTTACTTCCTTTCCCTTTCCTTTTGGATCCTCCGTTTTTTCCACCTTTTGGGCCGCTGGCTTCTTCTTACGTCCTCGCTTCCAGTCTAGAAGCCTTCTTCTCTTTTTGGGTTTTGGTTTCTCCTGGGGCTGGGCCTGAAAGACTATTGGCTCCTCGGTATCCGCCTGATAACCGCACTGGGGTCCTGTTGTATCCATATCAGTCATATGGATTGTAAAGTTTTAGAGTGCCTCCGACAGTTCATTCATGCTGTTAGGCACACATGGAGAAACACACAAAATTTCAAGTTAAAATTTTATTTATTGTAAATTTAATTTTCACATAATCACAAATTGGCAAATTGAAAGGCTAAGTATTTCTCAAATACTTAAGTGGCTTTAATCAGTGGCTCTGATACCACATTTTTCTGTCACGACCCCCAACCCGGTTTTACCTGGCTCAGAAGTCGCGGGACAGAAACCCGTAGTATTGGTGTGTAATTTGGCAGCGGAAATTTTAACAGTATCATTTAAACTGAAAATACCCAATTATTTTATTTCAAGTTTTGGGACAAACCCTGTAATTTACAATAAAGGAATTTCACTGGAAAATCCCGTGTTTACAAAAACATGTTTATTTATTTACTGAGCCACTTTATCGAAGCTGGTAATGCTACACGACACTTTTCCTTGTTTACAGTAAATCACCTAAAACATGTTTAAAAAGATTTTATCAGCGGGAAATACTGGCAAGTCATTCAATTTGTACAAAATGACACATTGTTATAATCTACAGTATTAAGAGCGATTACAATGTTTATATATCAACCAATTACCCAAATCAGTATTTGTCACTCGACCGTATCTGTGACTATGGTCATATCACCCATTGGCTAACCCGTTGTCCAACGGTGACGATTATCAAGTAATGTATACAAAACCCCACATACCGACAGTAATTGAAGATTACAAAGACTTAATCCCTGTAATTATAACTTTGAAAATAAATAGGGTTTTGGAAACAATTTGGTAAAAAGAGAACGACTCACATTGCAAGTTTAACTGGACAGAGTTGGCCTACTGATTAAGCCTAGTAACCTAGTTAGATATTGCAAACGAAACTAGGTTAGTAACTTAATACAACATTTACGATAAATTCACGAAATCAAAACCCTCACGACGAATGACAAAGTATAGCCCGAATTCAGGCAGCACTTAAACATCCATCGGATCGGTTTCAATCGATCGGACATTGTATCGTAGCAGTGATCGAGTTATTACCCTGTTATCGTAGCAGCGTCTCCCTACTAAAATTGAATTTTCGGGTAGAAAGAGTGTGATTTTGAAGAGATTTTTCGACAGATTTGAACTGCCCATGCACGTCCCTTTTATAGCTGATTTTTGAGTTTGTCGCGGCCCGCGTAGGCCTTAAGGCCGACTTACGCGCCCCGCGAGGGCCACCCTAGCTACGGCTAGGGCTGTCGTGTCACGGTGTAGGTCTGCCACGTGTCTAACGCGTGGCCTTGAAGCTTATCCGGAGATTCAATGGGCTGTCGCGCCCCGCGTAAGCTTTGCTTAACTCTTACGCGGCCCCTGACCAACTAATAAAACTTGATTTTCTTGATTTTTCATGAAATTTAGGGCTTTAGGGGTCCGGGTTTTCACTTACGGAGTGTTGCAGGACATTTTCATGCAGGTCCTTACAGCGACTTGCGTTTGAAGGGTGTGCTTTGAAGGGTGTGCTTTGAAGGTATGTAACTTGTTTCGTTACATTAAGTAAATTTGATATTTAAACCATGTATAGTCGTGTTTTAGAATAAAGGCTTGTGTTGATTGAGGTGATAATGTTCACTACTTGAATTAATAGGTTAAGATTAGATAAAGAAGCGTTTGGTGGTCATTATAAATGGAGGATTCCATAAATGAGCCAAACGGGTCGAATAATTGAGTAGTAAGTAGAGTTAGTGTTTTGATAGTTAGCATTTGGCGTTGACAATCACAAGAGCATGAAGCCATAGGATTGGTAATGAAATGCTGGTGATATTAAGCCCCGGATGTTGGGTAAAAGCGCCTTAAGGTTACTATCTCATTTGTAGCGAAAATTGGTATAACTTGGTGGGTTGAATAATTACATAGTGATTTTAGACATTCGGTCCGTAACTCAAAATTTTGGTTTAATGAATGTAATAGGCACATTGGTAATTAAATTACAGACATGTAGGAAAAAGAATCACCTAAAACGGATCATCGGATTAAAAGTTACGAGCATTTGAAGTTAGAATTGTAAAATTCGGAGCTGGGCAAGAAATGCAGGTCAAAAATCTGCACTTGCTGGAAAACCGAGTCCCCCGCGCCACGCGACAGGATCCGTTGGATCTGGCGCGACACGCGAGAGCCCTCGCGATACGCGACGGAATGGATGAAGTCTGGCGCGACACGCGACAGACTTAAATCTGAAATTTTATTTTATTTTTGATGATTCGATGCTAGAACTTGTTTATGCATATTTTAACATTATCAAAACTAACAATTAATGTGGTTTTGACCCTAGGTGATGTTGGACTCAATCCAGATGGTGATCAAGCATATTTTCAAGAACGGAACACAAATTTTGAAGCTTCCACGCTTATCTAATCTTGTTGAAAACAATGTTGATGTAATAAATATTTAACTTGTTGTTTGGAATGTTTTAAACTAGTTGTTAGTAACCCGAATACTGTTGTCATCTAAACTTCCGTTTTGTCTAACTATTTAAGGAAGTAAAGTATTTCCTTGTTAAATGCGTATTTTATATTAAAATTTTAATTAAATGATACGGGTGTTCCAAATCAGAAGTTGGAGCCAGAGAGGATGAAAGGAAGAGGCGACATATTCTTTTACAAGATACTGCAGGGCTTGAAATTAATGGGCTTGGAGGCCAAACACCAAAAATATGCCAGAATTGAAGAAAGCCCAATATGCAAAAAAGAAAAAAGAAAAAAAGGATTATTAAATTGATTTATGAAAGGGAATAATATAAGATTAACAAAATTTAACACTTCCAAAGAAGTCGTGGGTTTGATGAGTCTTGAGATTGGAACACCGAAGTTACCCAATAGAGAAAACGAGGGCGCATGAGTTCATGAATTTTGATTGATGGATTGGGGTCGGTATTGAAATGATAGAAAATATATATTATCAGAAAATACATCTTGTATTAGACACTCGTTTGGACACTATGTATTAGTGTGTTTTTATGGATATTAACTCATCCATTAGAATCTAAACTTTGAGGAATTGAGAACTTAAGATGGTAACACCATAACTCATAATATTCAATCATGGTTTGATTGGCAGCATGGTTCGGTTTGTATCAGGCGTATATATATATATATATAGGGGTAGGATTTAAAGAAAACGGGAAAAGTGTGAGAACGGTGAGAACGGTTATGGATCGTCAGATCAAAACAATCCATGGACTAGATTGCGCGGTGGCGTTTTCATAAATAACATCAATTTTATTATGTGGGACGCGCTTCATTAAGGGTAAAGTGGTCTTTTACCGCTCAAATTCGAAACGCTAACAAAAATGATAACACGCCATTCAAAAAAAATAAAATGCCATTAAATACAAAATGCTAAAAATTAGTGATAAAACGCGTTGGAGATTACAGGAAGAGGAAACAACACAGTAACTGAAATGCAGTTATTAACATTTATTAAAATAAATTCCCTCCTAAATTACGCGTCAAAAACATCCGTATATAAACGACGTAAAACATCGCTTCCATAATCACTTCAATTTATCATTTTTGCAAAAAACATCTTTTACCAAAAACGCCAATTTAACCAAAACGCCAAAAATGGCAACCATCGTTTGGTGGAGATACACTCTAGCAATCAGGCGATTCGTCCTGCGTTTTGACAACAGAAGGAGGGTGTATGTTAGGACGATCAAGGCAATTTTGAAGATGGAAGAAGAGGTACAGAGGGGTATCCTATCTCTTGGCATCGCTCTGGATAACGAATGCCATGAAACACATATGCTTATGAAAGCATTAACAAGGAAATTTGGACCAATCAAAGCAGATGGAAAGCCGGACCCTGTCATGACATCATGGTGTTTTGATGATGAAACAGACATGGTGACCATTATATACGACAGCGGAGAGCAGGAAGACTACCTGCTTGAAAACATCATGACAAAGCAGGGGCTTGGGTTCATGGAAGAATTGCATAACGCCACTTGTTTGAACACAGACATGGACTCAAAAATGGCGTTAATGCAAGACATGTTCAAATGAAGGATTTAGAATCTTCAGGAACAAGAAGTCGATGAAAGTGAAGGTGATGACATGGATGAAGGTCTAGATGAAGACTCCAAGGAAGAAGATGACGCAAGTGATGGATACTTCTCGGATAAAGTACCTTCTGACGAAGAGTTTTAATTTTTTTTTTGTTAGTTTTCTTCTGTGTAATCTTCTTGTTTTTCTTAAGATAATTAAATGATATATTTCTCTATTTATTTGCAAAACGCCAAAAAATACTACAAAAAGTTATTGCTTACAAAACGCCAAAAATAATAAAAAATATTTTTCCTGCTTAATATTTTCTCCGTTATTGTATTTTGTCATCTTGGTCTGCATAACGCCATTTAAAAAAATGCCAAACTTAGAAGATGGGACGTCTATCACCCTAGAAACTAATAAAGCTGAACAAAACAGTAAATAGACATAGTAACTGAAAAGACGGTTACTTTATTACTATCATTTATTATAATGAAAAATCATGCCTAAACTATGCGCCAAAAAACTCCTATAAGAGAGGGGTCTCTACACAATGAATTGATCACACCCAGAAAAACAAACGCCATGTTCCCTAGAAACCACTCACTTTAAACGCCAAAAAAAATAGTTAAAAAACCACAGATGGCAAAGCTTTCGATGAATGGATTCTTCTCTGAGGTGGGTATCTCTATAATCTTTTGCTGAATGAGATGGACAAATATTCAAGAGAAAGAGACTGATGACAGTGATATGTCATCATGTGAGCTTTGTTCTTGATGAATATATGCATGGCATGAAGGGATCAACACAAGTGTAAAATGCTATTTTGGATTCCATTATTATAAATAACATCAAGCAAGAGTTGATTTTTAATGACATGCCACCATACAAGAATATCACACCAAAAAACAGGATGCCACTAATAAGCTTCGTTTAAAAAAGACGGGGTTTATGTAGGAAAGTTGGCATCTAGCTAAGGTATTCAAAGGTTCAAAACGCCAAAACAAATTCAAGAAGAAGAGGACGATGACAGTGAAAATTTGGATGAGAATTTAGATTACCATTTTTAATTTCTTTTTCTTTTTCATTTATATTGTTTTGTTATCAAATTATCTGTTGTTTGTTATCTAATTCTCTACAAATAAAATACATTATTATATAAAACGCCAAAAACTACAAACAACAAACGCTAGTAGTATGAAAACTTTGAGAACGGGTGCTGACAAAGCACCTTGTCAATGTATTAAACGCCAAAAAAATTGACTAAACGCCATAAAAAACATTTGGTCTTATTGTAATCTTATGAAAATATTAATGACTCGTAGTGAATTATTATACAACGCCACAAAACGCCAAAAAATTGACCAGAGAAACGCTATACGCCAAAAAAATTATCTATGTAACACAAAAACAATTAATTCAACACCAATTAGTTAATGAATACAATTAACGCCAAAATAATCTTAGACGCAAAAAATGAACCAGCATAAATTGGGAAAATAAAAGAAGATTGAAAAGACAAAAAAACCCCTCACGCCCTGATCATATCCCACGCCACGTGTTGGGTCAGGATGCGTTCTCACCGTTCTCACACTTTTAGGCGTTTTCTTTTGAGCCCGTACCTATATATATATATATATATATATATATAAATTTTTGTTAATAGTCCAAGTCAAGATTGTCATGTATGGAGGTTGGGTAATCCATAAACCTCTTAGAGTTCACCAATGCACAAAACCACCATGAAGGTGATTTCGAATGGTCATGAAACATAAGGTTAATGTAAACAACTCATCTAATCCACCAAGTAACCAAGTGTGCTCAAACTAGACGAGTGCATTCCAAACATGGCAACTGTTTGGAGACTTGGTGTAGTTTGGACACTTTGTTACTAGAAAGTTTACTTGGTAGCTTAGGTTATGGAGAAATGGATTAAGTAACTAAGTGAGGAGCCAAGGCTCCCATTGTTCATACCTAATCAAAACTAAGTCTTTTAACATTGAAAGTTAAAAGCTAGGTTGATCTCAGTAGTGCCACTTGGGACCTTTGGGGAAGTAAATAATTGAGGTTTTGGACCTCTATCTTCTGGAAATAAACCATAACATAAGCCCCACAACATGAGTTTAGTTGGGATAAAGTTTGGTACAAGATTCCCACTAGATGGACAATGAACAATTTAAGTTGTAAAAGTTTTATGTTAACAGAAAATGTAACCCACTTTGGACATCAATTATAGATTCGTACCACCTTGTTACACCATGGTGAACATTGGGTAACAATCCTTGATGTTGTCCAAGAGGTTAGAAGCAAGAATTCATGAAAAAGAGAAAGGAAAAATGAGATTTAACTAACTTATAAACTTAACAATTTTCTGCCCAAAGTTGCAGAATCTTAGCTTCTTGAGAGTTTTTGAGAAAGTTTAAGGAGTGTGGAAAGTGAAATGGTGTTGAGGGAGGCCCTTATTTATAAGGGAGGTTTAGGGTTTGTGTTTTAATAGAGTTACAAGGTGATTCAGGAAGAGAGGATGTGAGAAAAGGTGACCAACCTGTATGTAGCAAAAAACTCGATGCGGATTGGGGTCCTCGCGTCACGCGACCAAGAAGTCCTTGGTCGCGCGATCAAGGTGTGAAGTTTCCTTTTTGTTGCTTTTAGCCCCTGAACTTATATTTGATGTTATTTTATGTTACAAACTTGTATTTTAGCATGTTTTCAAGTGTAGGAAGTGTAGGTATGTATGTATGTATGTATGTGACAGTTGTCGTGCATGTACGAATGCTAATTTGAATGTATGATAAGTCTCGGTTTTGCATGTAAGCACGTATGAATGTTGTATAAACTCGGTTGTATGTCTTGGTTTAGTATAAAACCCGTAATATATGTATGAATTACATATAGTTGATATAAACATGATTTCCCATTATGATTAAGGTCTCGGATTACAGGATTGAAAGGAAGTACGTGTACAAGCTTGCTAAATATAGAAAGTACGAAATACGAATCGTCACACAAGGCGACGACGGACGATCTATAAATAAGACGGTAGTATCCTATAACTATACGAGGGAAACATAATTGTAAGTTTCAATTATGAAGTTAAAACTTCTATAAGTTTTATTAGCATACTATTAAATGTGTTATCTATTTTCTTACAACCAAATGGGTTGTGTTCTAGTGGTACTTAGCCATTCTAAAATCATAAATTTCTAGTTTAATTAAATTAAGTTATAATAAAAGTTGTATAACCATATATCAAGTTACCAAAGGGCTAATGCTCTAGCGATACCGCTGACTTTCTATAGGTAAGGTCATCGGATGGAGTCTCGTTCGTGATAAAATAACATGTGTAAACCAAAGTTTTATCACAGTGAGCTTTCGGGCGATAAGTTTCCTTAAATATTAGTGATAGACTGAATTACCGACGCCATCTGCAATCATGGACGTGAGTGACCTTTTGCCAATGGATGTAAAGATTAAGGGCATGTTTGGCTAAGCTTATTATAGTTAAAAAGGACTTTTGGAAAAGGACTTTCGGGAAAATGACTTTTTGAAAAGGAGTTTTTAAAAAAAGTGTTTGGATTAGCTTATTGATGTAAAATGACTAAAATGGGCATTCTTTTAGATACAAGGGGGTAAAGAAGGGGTATATTGGTAATTTGTAGTTTGAAAAGTTAAAAGCTGGTCAAGAAGTCACAATATTGTGACTTCTTGAAACCTCCTTTTTCTTCTTTGCAAAAAGTCATTTCTAAAAGGACTTTTGGCTTAGCCAAACACAAAAACAACTTATTGGCTTTTTGATAAGTCAATAAGCCAATAAGTTGTTTTGAAAAGGTTAGCCAAACATGCCCTAAGGGTATCCGGGGCACCAAGCGGGGAGTGGTTCGGTGACCCCATTCCCCGATCGGGAACACCGCCGCCATCACCGCGGGGACCCGAATCGTGGAGGGGTTTCGGTGGTTGTTCACCGCGATGAAATGGCACATGGATCGAGGAAAGAGACGTTGGGCAACGGTCGTTTTTTTTTAAATCAATTTTTTTAATATAAATAACCAACTTAACTCACTCTCAAATAATTTTTTACCACACCCACCACTCTCAAACTCACTCTAAAAAAATCTATCAAATACAACACAAAATGGATTCCAAGTTCCTGTTTTTTTCTCCCCTACCCGAATTTCCCGACGATGAAGGTTCTCCGTCAAACGATAGTAGTTTAATTTTCTTCCAAAATCTCATTCAACAAGCGGAGATACTAGACACGGCATCGTCTAGTAAAAAAAATTGTCCCTCGAGATCGTGAGGGTGGCCACGAAACACTAATGGCCGATTATTTTGTAGAAAATCCAAAATTTAATGCCGATATTTTTCGTCAGAGGTTTCGTATGTCCAAGTCTTTGTTCTATAAAATTGTTAGTGACGTCGAAGCGAAAGACGAGTGGTTTCAAGAGGGCTTGGACGGGAGAATGAAGAAAAGTTTCACGCCGTTGCAAAAGGTTACTTCTGTAGGATCGTTTTGTGACTCAAACGAGTCGTTCAGAAGAGATTTAATCCGTTTCAGATGCGAAAACTAAGAAACGAATGTAGAAACAGCTTGTTTTTTGCTTTAATCCTCTTGTGTATTGATATAACAGTGTTTACAGTCCAAAGATATACCGGCAGCACTTCGGTATCACTCTAAGAAAACTGTTACAAATGAAATGATAATTGGCCTATTTATAGTATTGAGGGTTCGCTTGGAAACACTTCAAGCGAAACCCATATAACAATGTTTTTTGTCTTCAAGCGAAAACCAAACATTCTGATCTTCCAAGCGAAACCGTCAAAGTTACTTTGTCTTCATGTGAGATGATGTCATTGATGATGTCATCTTGATGATGTCATCATGACATCATGTTTGAACAAAAACCGCAACGAACTCGAGACTCGATATAAGACTAAGTCGACAGATGAATGCACCAACAGACTCCCCCTCAAATGTTGACGAGTCTTAAGTGTCGAGTCTTCAATGTCTTCAGTCTTTATCGGTCTGAACTCTCTCTGAAATGTTTTACATTGTAAGCATCCTCAAACTTTATCTCCTTCTCTTCTTCAGCATCAACAGACTCCCCACGAACAATCTCTACTCGGATGTCTTCAGACTCCCCCTTTCGATATGCTGGGATTGCAGTCTGGCATGTTGAAATCACATCGACCTCAGGTATCGGAACCTAGCACTCTATCTTCAGGTTCAAGATCGAAACCTGGCTATACCTGCACATTCTCTACCCAAAAATAAATTTTCTGATAACCACTTGTAGAGCATATTTTAAAAATGATTCAACATTTATAGACTCTGATGAACCAATTACAGAAATATCATTTTCATTTCAAAGAACTTCAAACAAATACTTTCCCAAACCTGTTCGTCATGTCTAGCACTCGTAATTTTGAAAATTAGCTCTTCAACACCAGTTGTCGAAAATCTTTTTGAATTTTTCAAAATTTATGCTAAAACACACTAAAATCTTTTTGGATTTTTTTTAAAAGAATGAAATTCAATAAAGAAATATTTACAAACAATATTTTTGTGAGTTTGTGCAAGAGGATCATATCAGTTACTAAGACATATCACCAACACCATTAAGCTTAATTTCATATTAAGTTCTAAACGATTCACTTAGATTGTCAGTATGTTTGTCCACTTAAATTTTCACACAAAGTTCAACTGCTTCGAGATACGAGATTAATGTTTTAAGTACTTAAACTCAATCGCGTGTCCCACCTCAGAATATACTCCCGTATCCAGATCCCAATATTTAGTCTTACAGGTAATTATGACACAAATGATATCTGTACAAAAATTAGGTAATGCGAGGGCCGAGGGATCTCAGGTCGATACTTCCGTATACGCAGAGAGATATCAGCTTCGACTTTAAGGAATGTCCCCTTTAGAGGATCTTTTAGCTACAACAGTAGCGACTATCAATTTTATTGTTTCATCAGCATGCTGAGGGTTTATGCTATGTTTCAAGCATTTGTGGAAAGTATTATCCAAGGACTAGGTCAGAACCATCGTTCAGCAGAAGTCCCGGAATAATACCCCAGACATCATTGAGTATAAAGACCTAGTATATCAGATTATGAGACCTTTCAAACGAGATTTCGGGGGTTACCCATATATCCGAGAGATGTTTCCCCACGATATAAGTAAGTTTGAAATTTAGGTTTATATCTCGTCACAATCTACTAAATGTGCAAAAATCTACTGGCACATCATCAGTGAGACCGTTTATCACTTTTTAACTTTCCATTTCTTTAGCATGTTGTGACAGTCCACTGATGTACTATCATTTCCTCTTATATGCGACAAAAACTCATTTTTCATTTTATCATGTTTTTGGCTTTTTCAAATTTTCAAATGTTTTTGGATTTTCTAAAATTTCTTACTCCCCCTAAAATGCAAACACATTTTAGGAAATTTGAAAACAAACTGTACAAAAACTTGACAACCGATATCAAATCGCTTCAAATCGCCATCCACTTGGCATAAACACTCAGAACTCCCCCTTTCACAAAACTATTTTCTCATAATGATTTCAAAACACTTAAGTTTGTTTTAATCAGAATGATTTTTCCAGAAAATAAGTTTTGTTGGTTTTACCACTTGTAAAGTTAGGGGTTTGGTTCATCATTTTGTCCATTCAATCTCTTATATGTGGATTACATCAAGTTCAAACTAATGACCTTGAGTAATCACTTTGTCAGAATCAACCTCTCACCACTTTGTAAGAATATCCAAAACATATAATCACATGTAGGAATAAAACATCTACACAAACCATTTTACCAAACAAAATGCCAATTCCTGCTTCACACTTACCAACCTGGAAGCTCCGGCAATTCACACTTATCCTGTAAAAATTAAACACATTTAAAAATCTGTCACAAAATCTATCTTAACAAGAATGATGCCGATTCCTGATCCACGATTACAAACTTGGGATCTCCGGCATAGTCCTAAGACTTCAAGGGAAACAAACTTCCATCCAAGTCTTCTCAGACTTGATGGCTTTCAGTTCTTGCGCAGTAGGGTTGTATGTTGCCTTTTTAGTTGCATAAAAATCTTTAACCCCCTTAACTTTCCCATTCAACATTTTTTCAAAAAATTTCTTAACACTTCCATTGAATGTTTTCTCGACATCAAACTTAGTTTTCTCTGTGTAAAACTGATTCGAGATATCAACCTTACCAACTTTCTGTTTAATTTCTTCAAATTTCAGTGATGGAAATTCATCATCATTCACTAAAATTTTCACCTCACCTTGTTGCTCTTCTGGTTTTGTGGAACCAGATTCATCGCTTACTTTCTCATCATCTTTCTTAACAACCCACACTTGGTTGTCTTTTGCATTCTTTTTGTAAAAAAAAAAATTAGAACATTCACCAACCTCATAAGTTGAGTTTTCAAAAATTTTAAAATTTTCAATTGGTGGTTCAACATCAACAACTTTCTCTTTCAATTTCTGAGAAACTCCCTGTTTTGTTTTGGCATTTTTCTGACAGTTCCATGCAATGTGACCAGTTTCATTACACTTGTAACAGGTACGAGTCTCTCTTTGATAAAACAATTCAGTTCCATTCTTCTTCTTTTCAGCAAGAAACTCTTGATTTGGCTGTCTCCAGAATGGTTTCTTCTGTTCCTCTTCTGCACTTCCACCTGACAGAAATTCTGTTTTTGTTTTAGAATTATTCAAATTTTTATGATTTTCTGGTGGAATAAATCCAAGACCTTTCTTTTTGTAGCTACGATTTTGGTTTGATTTCTTTTGAAAACCAGAACCAGAATTGTAACCCTTTTTCTTGTTTAAACGTTGTTGAACTCTTGAAGTGTACTTTTTAGGTTTTTCAATAAGATTTAAATCTTTTATTTCAGAAATATTAATTTCTGTCATTTTGAAAACCTTTTTGATCATGTCAAAACGAACACTTCTTATTGGAAATTCTTTGTCATAATATAATTTGTCCGAATCATTTAAAGTGTATGCAACTTCAAATGTTTCATCTTCCAAATTCGCTTTCGATAACAAAAATTCTTTACTGTAAGACCGTTTAACCGACGACTTAGGACTGTTGACTGACGAATTTGACCCTCCAGACTCAGACTTTGACTCAGAATCCTCCTCAGTATCCAACACCTGATCGACCACCTTTTTAATTAACTCAGACTCATGATCAGTATCAGAAGAGGTAAACGTGACATCAATGTTATCTGGTAAAACGTCAGTTATGTCGGTTTTTAGCTTTATATTGACTGCTTTTTCAAGTTGCTCCTCATTTGGTTTTCTAGGAGAATACCCTTCCCAAATTGGAGGCGGACACTTATTATAGCTAAACGTCGGTTTCTTACCACTATCTTTCTTTTTCTTCGGCTTCTCGTCTTGAAAAGCTTCCATACCCGCAACAGTTGGGTAAATACGATCAATGAGATAACCAGAACTAGAATAACTTTGCAACAAACGTCTAATTCTCTCATTCTCAATCTTTTCTGACTCCAACTCTTGCTTCCATTTAGCACTTTCTTCGATGTAAAAGTTGATGGCTTTCTGTTTTGTCATCATCACAGCATTCATCATCGTAAGTGCTTGTTCTCTTTCTGAATTTGTCTTTTGAAGACCAGTTACTGTTTTGTTCAAGACATCATAAGATTCTTTCACATAATTGAGATTGAACAGTAACTGCTCCTTCTTCTTCTTCTCATATTCAGCAATGATGTCATCTTTTGCAGCACATTCCTTGCATGCTTCCAAACACTTCGTGCAAGGCTTGACAACTTCAACAATCTTTTCAACTTCGATTGTTTTCACCACTTCAACCATCTTTTCTTCTTCTTTCACCTTCTCAGTTTCAGTCACCTTTTCTCCAACAACAACTTTAACTTCTTCAGTTTGAACAATTTCATTCTTTTCAGCATTACTTTCAGTCTTCAAATCCTTTTGTTCTTTTGCAGCTCGTTTCTCTTTCAGCTTCTCCAAGCGATCTGCAAAATAGAAATGGAAACTTTCAGAAGAAAGATGAGATTTTGCAACATTTATATGTTTTTCTTCCTCATCATCACTACTATTATCAACTGGTGACTGATCAAACTGTACAGATTTTTCAGAATCAGCATCTGATACACCAGAATCAGACGGTGTTTGATCAAATACAACTTCTTTTTCTGAAGTAACATCATTTTGCACACTCTCATCTGCACTTAGTGAATCTTCATCAGCACTTTCTGAGCTTTCTTCAGATGTAACAGACTGTTCCTTCACACTTTTCACTGTCTCACCAATAGATTTCATCCATGTGGTGAACATGTCTGGTTCTCTAACAATCTTTGCAATGAAAGCTTTGAAATCACCCTTTTCATCAACAAACATATCCCAACTAAAACCTTCAGGTAGCCTCTCATCATCTTGATCGACTATGCATGCTTTGCTATCAGAAGATATATAGTTGCTCCAGTTGAAATCTACCAAACATCCTCTCTTTGAATCCTCAATCTTTCTACCATGAGCCGTTTGTGAGTCTTGTGACTGACTAACTTGTTGATAAATGGCTTTCCGGTAGTAATCGTCTTTTCCGAACGGATTCTGAGCTCCACTAGCTTCTCTGTTTTTGCACTCCCGCTTGAAATGACCTTTCTCCCTGCATCGAAAACAAGTAACTTTAGATTTATCAAAACCTAAAGTAGATACATGAGCATCAAGAAAGTCATTTCTCCCGGTAATCGTTTTGAATTTTTCAGCACGTCTAAGAACACTAGCAAGACACCATTTGATGTCCATCAGTTCCATCTCTTCGGCCTCTATCTGATTGTAATCCTCTTTCGTGAGCATAGGATTTCCGATCCGACCTGCAACTAGACCTTCATACGATAACAACACAGAACCAAGTAGAGCCATGTGGTCTTTAGCAGTGTCTTCTGAAAAACTTTGACCTTCTGGAAGATTTAGAGCGATGTTGCACTGAATCACATAACCATTTCCTGTTTTTGTGCTTTGGGACTGAAAGCTTTCTGATGAACTCTTTGGATTGACACTTGGATATAATGAGAAACCACTGCTGCTTTTGTTTGAACTTTGATCAATCTTTTCTGTAGAATCCCCTGCACTATACGCAGTCTGGATTTTCGGACTTCTCTCAGCTTCTGGAACCGGAATACTACCTTTGTAGTACATCTTTACATCCTGTTGACCACTTGGACTGTTCATCCTCGCGATCTTCTGCTGTTCCAAATCTTGACCCTCAATCTTTTCAATAAACTCACCAATTGATAACCCATCATAAACCCCTGTGTTTTTCAGAATCATCAAATAAGTTCCCCACTCTTTTTGCGGTAACGCATCAGCTAATTTGTCTACCCACTCTTCAGACTCCTTTTTTATACTAAGCATTGACATAGATCGCACAAGGTGACAGTATCTTTCAATCAGCTTCTTTGTGTCTTCACCCGGTAGACTGCTGAACAGATCAAACTCTTTCTTTAACAATGCCTTCTTGCTTTTAATCATTTTCTCGCTACCCTCAAATTTGACTTTAAGTGCATCCCAGATTGACTTTGCAGTTTTGTCATGCTGTAGCAGAATGAAAATGTCTTCTTTGATAGCTTGTTGAAGCAGACTGATCATCATCTTTTCAGCTCTATACATATCACGTTCTTCATTACTAAATTCATGTATTTTTTTATCTACATTCAAATCAGTCTGTGGCAAAACATATTTCTTCAAAATACATTCCCAAGACCTAAGATGGTTTGCCTGAACCCAGTTCTCGAATCTATCTTTCCACCCATAGTATTCTTCGATACTCATCAATTTCGGGGGCTTTTGGGTGGTTCCCGTCTCGTTTTCCAAATTCATGTTCTGAGCAATAGTAGATGGACCAGACGGTGTTGCAAATGCATTGTAGAACTCGGTATCCATGACTCTGAATCGAAGAATTTCTCAAACAATCTTTCACACGAACTGATTCTCCTCGTAACACAATAATACCTGATAAACAAACAAACAAACAACAATCAGTCTATAGATTTATCAATTAACATGATAAAACTGGTACTCAAACTGGTGAATATTCTGTTTGAACTGAAGGTTGACACACTGTGCGGACTGCAGGTTGACACACTGTGCGGACTGCTATGACCCGGATCAAATTCAAACAACCAGACCCTTTTACGTGCAAACTGACGGACTTTCAAACGACCTGATGAACTTTTAAACACTTTGAACTTCAAACTGTGTGACCTGTAGAATTAATGCAAATTGAACAAATGAACTTGCAAATGACTTTCTTGATTAGGCCGATGACTTTCTTGGACTTTACTTAATTGCAAAATGGATCATTAAGGATGTTGAAACTTGGGCCTAGACTTGGGCTATTCTCTCTAATCATAGGCTCAAAATGTGACTAACAACAACGCATGAATTGATGAAATTTGTTCACATGTACTACTGACACAAATCCACTTCAATTAGATGATTGGACCGATCAATCCATGTAAATCGATATAATTGGGTCGCTGAACCATCACATGGGTTGACAAAATGTAGATCACATGAACTGATTCTAGTTTCACGTAAATCTATGTCTACAACATTAATCAACAACACATGCAACTGACAACTTTTATAACTCAAAAATCAAATCTGATTGATTGGGTCGTGAACAGAATTTTGCTGACAACAATACACTATAATTGGACCTCAAATTTTCATTCGGTGGGTCGCAACAAAGTCACATGGGTCGGAACAACTCTTGTCGATAACTCTGATGTTTATACACTTGAACTGAGACTATTCACATGTAACGACAACCTTTAATACATCATCACATGTTCATTGGGCCGAGATATAAATGACTGACCATATTTAGACAAAATGATATTATCTAGACTTTGAACTTATCAACAATCACATGCGACATACTCTGACAACAATTTTCGATAAAATGAATGAATCGGTGCACCAGTTCATATGATTTGTAAGTTCAAGACAACCTATTTTAATGTTTCAATATCTCGATCACATGCAATTCTTGAACTAATCACTCACATGCAAACTGACAATCTCGATATATGTATCACACAACTCGATGCATCTTTCAAGCGAGAGGTCAAAGATATCATCAAAATCAACACGTATTTCAAGCGAAAGCCACACGTATTTCAAACAAACTGCTGTTTTCAAGCGAAAGCCTCGGTTTCGCTTCAAACTCGGTATCAAATTTTCAAGCGAAAGATCCGGTTTCGCTTCAAACTTTCAACTTTTTAAAGCGAAAGCCTAGATGATGTCAGCAAATGTCGAACGAATTTCAAGCGAGCAGATGATTTTAACCCGTTTTAAGTCGATTTAAGCTCTGAAACTTTCCAGGATTGGTTAATACATGATTACGCACAAAATATGTGAGTTTGAAACGATTTTATCCGTGAAAAAATTTTAAGTTTGAAAAAGAAAGGTGTAGAAACAGAATTAGAGATGAAAACGAGCTGTTTTTGCGAGATCTCTTCCTCCTGAGCTCTGATACCACTTGTAGGATCATTTTGTGACCCAAACGAGTCGTTCAGAAGAGATTTAATCCGTTTCAGATGCGGAAACTAAGAAACGAATGTAGAAACAACTTGTTTTTCGCTTTAATCCTCTTGTGTATTGATATAACAGTGTTTACAGTCGAAAGATATACCGGCAGCACTTCGGTATCACTCTAAGAAAACTGTTACAAATGAAATGATAATTGGCCTATTTATAGTATTGAGGGTCGCTTGGAAACACTTCAAGCGAAACCCATATAACAATGTTTTTTGTCTTCAAGCGAAAACCAAACATTCTGATCTTCCAAGCGAAACCGTCAAAGTTACTTTGTCTTCATGTGAGATGATGTCATTGATGATGTCATCTTGATGATGTCATCATGACATCATGTTTGAACAAAAACCGCAACGAACTCAAGACTCGATATAAGACTAAGTCGACAGATGAATGCACCAACAACTTCTGCGATTAACCAACTTGCAACCGGTAACCCACCAGACGAAAACGACGAGTATTTAAAGATGTCTGAAAGGACCTCTCGTGAGTGCCTTGAATATTTCTGCCAGACGGTCTGTGCAATGTATGCCGGTGAATTCTTACGTAGACCAACGAGCCACGACGTTGCGCTATTGTATCAGGCTCATGAGGAGAGACATCACCTACCTGGTATGTTGGGTAGTCTGGATTGTACACACTTCGTCTGGAGAATGTGCCCCACAGAATTGCGTGGACAATATATGAGAGGCGATCATCAATACCCGACGGTTATGTTAGAGGTGGTGGCGTCTCAAGATTTGTGGATTTGGCATGCTTTTTGTGGCCCGGCGGGTTCACAAAACGACATCAACGTGCTCCAACAATCTCCGTTATTTCTTACTCAACGAAACGGAACGGCGCCATATTGTCCATTTCTTATGAACGACCACTTATACAAACGCGGGTATTATCTTACTGATGGGATCTACCCTTGCTGGTCCGTGTTTGTGAAGTCTTTTCCATATCCTCACATCCTGAATGAAAAAAAGTTCAAGAGGCAACACGAGGCCGCAAGAAAAGATGTGGAACGGGCGTTTGGTGTGTTAAAGGCGAAGTGGGGAATACTATGGATGTAAAGATTAAGGGCATGTTTGGCTAAGCTTATTATAGTTAAAAAGGACTTTTGGGAAAATGACTTTTTGAAAAGGAGTTTTTAAAAAAAGTGTTTGGATTAGCTTATTGATGTAAAATGACTAAAATGGGCATTCTTTTAGATACAAGGGGGTAAAGAAGGGGTATATTGGTAATTTGTAGTTTGAAAAGTTAAAAGCTGGTCAAGAAGTCACAATATTGTGACTTCTTGAAACCTCATTTTCCTTCTTTGCAAAAAGTCATTTCTAAAAGGACTTTTGGCTTAGCCAAACACAAAAACAACTTATTGGCTTTTTGATAACTCAATAAGCCAATAAGTTGTTTTGAAAAGGTTAGCCAAACATGCCCTAAGGGTATCCGGGGCACCAAGCGGGGAGTGGTTCGGTGACCCCATTCCCCGATCGGGAACACCACCGCCATCACCGCGGGGACCCGAATCGGGGAGGGGTTTCGGTGGTTGTTCACCGCGATGAAATGGCACATGGATCGAGGAAAGAGACGTTGGGCAACGGTCGTTTTTTTTTTAAAAATTCAACTTTTTTAATATAAATAACCAACTTAACTCACTCTCAAATAATTTTTTTACCACACCCACCACTCTCAAACTCACTCTAAAAAAATCTATCAAATACAACACAAAATGGATTCCAAGTTCCCGTTTTTTTCTCCCCTACCCGACTTTCCCGACGATGAAGGTTCTCCGTCAAACGATAGTAGTTTAATTTTCTTCCAAAATCTCATTCAACAAGCGGAGATACTAGACACGACATCGTCTAGTAAAAAAAAATTGTCCCTCGAGATCGTGAGGGTGGCCACGAAACACTAATGGCCGATTATTTTGTAGAAAATCCAAAATTTAATGCCGATATTTTTCGTCAGAGGTTTCGTATGTCCAAGTCTTTGTTCCTAAAAATTGTTAGTGACGTCGAAGCGAACGACGAGTGGTTTCAAGAGGGCTTGGACGGGAGAATGAAGAAAAGTTTCACGCCGTTGCAAAAGGTTACTTCTGCGATTAACCAACTTGCAACCGGTAACCCACCAGACGAAAACGACGAGTATTTAAAGATGTCTGAAAGGACCTCTCGTGAGTGCCTTGAATATTTCTGCCAGACGGTCTGTGCAATGTATGCCGGTGAATTCTTACGTAGACCAACGAGCCACGACGTTGCGCTATTGTATCAGGCTCATGAGGAGAGACATCACCTACCTGGTATGTTGGGTAGTCTGGATTGTACACACTTCGTCTGGAGAATGTGCCCCACAGAACTGCGTGGACAATATATGAGAGGCGATCATCAATACCCGACGGTTATGTTAGAGGCGGTGGCGTCTCAAGATTTGTGGATTTGGCATGCTTTTTGTGGCCCAGCGGGTTCACAAAACGACATCAACGTGCTCCAACAATCTCCGTTATTTCTTACTCAACGAAACGGAACGGCGCCATATTGTCCATTTCTTGTGAACGACCACTTATACAAACGCGGGTATTATCTTACTGATGGGATCTACCCTTGCTGGTCCGTGTTTGTGAAGTCTTTTCCATATCCTCACATCCTGAATGAAAAAAAGTTCAAGAGGCAACACGAGGCCGCAAGAAAAGATGTGGAACGGGCGTTTGGTGTGTTAAAGGCGAAGTGGGGAATACTAAAGCGTCCAATGCGTTCCAAAACGCTGAAAAAGATAAGGTTACTCGTGTATACGTGCATTATTTTGCATAACATGATTATAAAAGACGACGGAAGGGTGATAGCACCGGTACACATTCAAGATCCTCCAGTCGAACCCGTCTTCGCTGATACAGCTTATAGCGAGCTCATTGACGAAGAAACGCATTGGAGACTAAAACACGATCTCGTTGAGCATCTCGGACGTTTAGATCTACCTCACCTTGAAGTGAGTTCCGACGACGAGTAGTTTGTTTTTATATTTTTCTAGTTTGAATGTAATTTTTATTTTTCTAGTTTAAATGTAATTTTTATTTTTAATTTAATGAAATGTCTTTTATTATATTTTATTTAATTTTTATTAATATTTTTTTAATTTATAAACATGCATAATTTTACAACAAATAAAAAAAAACACAAGTTCCCTAAGAGGGGAGTACCGTTATCAAATTGGGGTGTTAGAGGAGTTTAAAAGGGGAATACGTAAGGGAGGGGACTCCCCTAGAGGAGTGCCCTTCTCACCCTAAACAATCGATTGGGTTTGATGAAAGTTCAAAAAAAAATATATATCAAGGTTACAAATTCCAAGTAGATCAACCCAGTGTCATAAATACCCTCTTTACCCCTTTGAAAACAACCCACCCACCCACTTCGATTGGATTCCTCTCTTCAATCGAGTTCCGACCACCGTCAACCACCACCAACAGCGGCCACACCAGCAGCGGCCCAAATCTCAAATGGGTTTCTTCTCCTTCCTCGGAAGGCTCTTCTTTGCGTCTCTCTTCATCCTCTCCGCTTGGCAAATGTACGTAATCAAACCCCTCTTTAGATCTGCATCTTCACAACCCAATTCGTAGTGTTCGAACGAATGCATCAAATCACGTGTCTGTAGATCTGTTATTAGCATGCCTTGTAACCTAATTTTGCGAATTTGATGTTGGTTTAAGATGATTTGATGTTAATGTATACGGTGTCGTTTTGTTTAGGGTTTGATTTGATCTTGACTTGTGTGAAAGGGGCGATCTTGGTGCATAAACTGATGTGTGCTCTGTTTGATGTATGTTTTTTTTTTTTTGGGTTTGTAGATTTATTTGTGAAAATGAAATTGGGTGGTGTCATTGTCTAGAAAGAAAGAAAGAATGATGGTGGATTTGAGTTCACAAGATTTCTTAAATTGTGTTGTTGTCATAGGGTTTTCAAGACATTTGATTTAATAGTTAAGCTTCTGTTTATTGTTTATTCCAAATTGTTCTCAAAGCTTCACATAGCTTGAAACCTCTCTTTCTTAGGATATTTCATCGTTGAAGTTTCGGTTAGTGAAGTTTTTGCTGTAGTTTTAGTATTATAACAAGTAGTTTAAAAAAACAAACACATAATTTCATAGGGCGGTTCAAGGGGGAGTAAAATAAAGCCCGGGGTTTGGTCCTCATTTCCTTAGGGCCCCAAAATCTAGAAAAAAAAAGTGGGCTTTAGGGTTGTTGGCTGTCAAGTTTGTGGTCGATAATAATGCATACACTGACACACATATGATATAGGAATTAGAGGATCGAAAGCAATACGCACACACACACTTGGTTTTAAAAAGCGAGAGGCGCACAAAAGCGACGAGGTCTAAAACCAAGGTGCGAAGCGCAATAGCGGCGGGCTTTTTCGTACCCGAGGCGCAAGCTAATTATATATATTTTTTACATATCACATAGGTTTTTAGCTTTCCCTACCCAAAATATAGCTATAAGTAAGGTTTTTGTATAATTTTAGCTGCATGTACAAGCCAAAAAGCCCAAGGTACAACAGTTAGATGCATAAAAATGCCTCGGGTACAAGAGGCGCGCACCTCTGGCCAAAAAAGCCCAGAAAAATCCCAAAAAAGCGCGCCTTTTTGGCGCTTCTTGTAATTACTATAGGCGATGAGCGAAAAAGCCCCAGGATGTGCGCCTTGTTGCGCCTCGCGCTTAAGCGCGCCAAGCACACACATACATATAGATTGACAAAAAGGGACCCGGTTTTGTTATCTGCTTTGGGCATTAAGTCTTACTGTTGCGCCTCGCGCTTAAGTGCGCCAAGCACATACATACATATAGATTGACAAAAAGGGACCTGGTTTTGTTATCTGCTTTGGGCATTAAGTCTTACGTCTTCCTAAATACAAGTTTTTCTTTAAAATGCTTGAAACAATTGAAAATTTCTTTGTACCGGAAAGTCAAACCTTTGCCTAAGTAGTCAATGGAGTAAAAATTCAGATATCGGTCAAGGACTAACATTCTAGATATAGGTTATCCCGGTGGGATGTCAGTAATTTTAATATCATGTAGAATTTATATATATAGCAATTTAGCACCTAACAGTTCAGTATATACTCCTACCATTAACAAATTAACCTTTTGGAACGTGCAAAACACTAACAATTGTAGCAAGTAGAAACAGATTAAGACTTAAAACACCAACATTTAACACTAACAATTAACAATTAAGACTTAAAACACCAATAGCAACAATAAGAAGAAAGACGAATGGTATAGAACTAAGAAGAAAGGTATTGATATCAGGAAAATCGGTGATATGTCGATCAAATATCGGTCAATATCGCTGATAACCAGCATATATCACCGATATTAACTCCCTTTGCCCATTGATGATTGTTACAGAAAGTTGATAGATTTCATTTTAGTTCATGATATACAAGGCCATATGATATAGAGCCAATTTTACGTAGAAAACTGCGATAACCACATAAGCACTTATACAGGTTGTGTTAATCGTGACACATAAGGCTCTCTGCTATTAATAAACGAACTTGTTCGGCAGGAAGCTCGTTTATTTAATAAACGAACAAACACGAACACGTGTGTTGTTCGTTCATTTATGTTTGTTCACTTATAAACACATAATTTATATAAATGTAAAGATAATTAGATAAATGAGGCTTTCTAACTACTTATATACATATAACTAGTTGATAATCTGGCTTTCTAGTAATAAAAATGGGCTTTCCAATAGAATTTATCATAAATAAAAAATAACTCAAATAAAAAGCTACTTCATGCCCGTTTATGTTTGGTCATTTATGTTCATATGTGTTGTTTTATCTTTGTTACTTAAATTATGTTTGTTTAAATTTGTTTGTTTATGTTCGTGAATAGTCCGTTTAGGTCTTAAATAAACAAACATAAACAAACACGGATAAAAAAATTGTTCAATTATATTTTCGTTCAGTTCATTTATAGGCCTACATTTCACAAATCTAAAAGACTTCTTAGTCAGCCGATAATATTATAAATTAGGAATAGATTGTGGTTAGTTATTTAGAGATAATCCTTGTATATTTAGTATATATCCTTTCCTTGTATTACGGTTGTATCTCTCCCTATATAAAGGGATATTGTTTATCAATACAAGACACAGAAAACATTACAACCTTAAATTACCTTTATGGTATCAGAGCCATAATACGGCTCCTGATTACCTTCTTTCTTTTTTCTTTCTTTTTCGTTTCAACCAGTTTTCTCACCGGATTCGTTCGGTTTTCTTGTCACCATGCCAAAAGAAGATGCTGCTGAATCGTCAATCAAACCCGTCTCACTTCACCCAGCCTACTCTGTGTCGAATATTCAATCCAAAATCCGAACTTTGGACGGAACTACGGTTACGTATTCGGCATGGGTTAAGCTTTTTCGCCTTCATGCTGTCGCATACAAGGTCTCAAACCACATCGACGGTACAGACCCTCCAGCCGATAACTCACCCGAATACGACCAATGGAAAGAATTAGACGCCTTGGTCTTGCAATGGATCTACAGTACCGTTTCAGATGATAATCTGAAACGCCTTATGGACACTACTGTAGCCAGAGCGGCTTGGTTAAAACTCGAGAAGATTTTCTTGAGCAACAAAAAGGCTCGCGCTGCGGCGCTCGAGACTAGGTTTTGCAACCTCACACTCACAGCTTGCTCGTCGGTAGACGCTTATTGTCAACAGCTGACAGATCTCGCCAGTCAACTGGCCGATGTTGATCAGCCGGTTTCCGACTCCAGACTCGTTTTACAGCTGGTTCGTGGCCTTCCAGCAGAGTACAATACCACGGCTTCTTTGATCAACCAACAGGGTGTCGATTGGGATCAAGCAATTGCCATGTTGAATGATGAAGTTATCAGGATTGAAGCACAGAAGGGGTCTCAGCAGACTGTCCTCGCCGCCACTGCAGCACCGCCGTCTGGTGGTCCAAACCCTAACCCTAATTCGGAGCAGCCCAATTCGTACACCAACCGCCGAGGAAGCCGCGGCAGAGGCGGCTCAAATCGCAGAGGCAGGGGCAGAGGACGGCCACAACAGCCTTCTCCATGGACTACCTATCAGGGTCAGTCTGCTCCTTATCCAAATTGGGCATGGTGGACACCACCACCATGCCCTTACCCGACGCAGCAACAGTGGCCAGCAACCAAACAACCAGAAAGTCAATCAGCCCCCTCTGTTCAGTACACGGGTTTCTCTCCGGCCGGATACTCACCTGCTCAGTATCCACCACACGGTTTTACTCAGCCTATGTATAATCCTCTCTGTCCCACAGACTTGAGTGCTGCCATGTCTAATATGCAGGTCAATTCCCCAGCTATGCCTTGGACATCAGATGTTATGGATACAGGAGCCGAGTCCCACGTTACTAAGGACCCAGGTAAAATTATAATCCCTGATTCTAATCCTGTTTGTCGTAATATTTTGGTTGGCAATGGCATGTCTTTACCCATTAACGGATCAGGTACGAGCTTTCACCCTTTACCAAACCGCACCTACATACTTCCTCACATCCTTTATAGCCCACAAATAATCAAAAATCTTATTTCCGTTAGACGTTTTACTCGTGATAATTCAGTATCCGTCGAATTTGACCCGTTTGGTTTTTCTTTGAAGGACCTCAAAACTAAGAAGACACTATCTCGTCACAATAGTACCGGGACTCTTTACACGTTCACGCCGCCTCAACTGCCGCCTCAAGCCACCTTTCTTGCATCCCATCACATTCCATGGCATGATCGTTTAGGGCATCCCGGGGCGCAAGTTCTAGATATTTTAAATCGTAATTTTAATTTTCAATGTAATAAGGACAAAAGTAACACTCTTTGCAACTCTTGTCAACTATCGAATAGTAAAAGATTGCCTTTTTATTCGTCAAATACATTTACTTTTGCTCCTTTTGATATTATTCATTGCGATTTATGGACTTCGCCAATCACGAGTAAAACAGGATATAAGTACTATATGGTGCTAATTGACAATTTCTCACACTTTGTGTGGGTTTACCCCCTAAAATACAAATCTGAAACCTTTCCCACCTTTGCCAAATTTCATCAATTAATACTTACCCAATTTAACCGCAAAATAAAAACTTTCCAATGTGATTTAGGGGGTGAATTTGACAATTTAGCATTCAAAACTTTTGCCCAACAAAACGGCTTACTTTTTCGTTTTTCCTGCCCTCAAACATCCTCTCAAAACGGAAGGGCAGAACGTATGATTCGCCGCCTTAATGATATTATTAGGGCCCTTTTAATTCATGCGAATCTACCACCTTCGTTTTGGGTTGAAGCCCTACACACTGCTACCTACCTTCATAATATCTTACCCACTAAACGCCTAAATTTCTACACACCTACCTTTGCCCTTTATCTTCGACACCCCGACTATGCACACTTACGAGTGTTCGGTTGTGCGTGTTACCCTAACACCTCTGCCACCCAGCCACATAAGCTACACCATCGTTCCATTCGATGTGTGTTTCTCGGGTATCCACCTGACTTTCGTGGCTACCGTTGCTTAGATCTCACCACCGGTAAGGTGCACATCTCCCGACATGTGACTTTTGATGAACATGTGTTCCCTTATACACTTCCTCATCACCCAACTTCCTATACCTTTTTGGACGACCAACCGCCACCCGGATTCACCTTCCATAGGCCAGTTAACCCACCACCTCCCAAACCGGTTACGGCACCACCTCCCAAACCGGTTACGGCCCCCTACCAATTCACCTACCACCGAAGGCCTCGTCCATGCCCAACTACATCCACCCAAACACCGGCCCACACTCAAGCCCACCCAGCTCCCCCGACACAGCAGAACCCACCACCGACACAGTCTACTGGCCCAACCCAGCCTACCCAATCATCCGGCCCAACACCTAACCTCCACCCAATGACTACCCGTTCCAAGTCCCGAGCCAACCCGTCTGCCATACATCACACTACTTCCCTCTCCCCTGTTCCTACGTCCTATACCAAAGCCTTATCTGATCCTAATTGGTTGCATGCCATGCAAGCCGAGTATACGGCTTTACAGGATAACGAAACATGGGAGCTTGTTCCCCGCCCACGTGACCGTCCCATCATCCGCTGCATGTGGCTCTTTAGACATAAATTTAAACCGGACGGCTCGTTGGAACGTTACAAGGCTAGGTTGGTGGTTAATGGTAATTCACAGACAGTTGGTGTTGATTGTGATGAGACGTTTAGCCCTGTGGTCAAACCGGCCACTATACGCACTGTTTTATCTTTGGCTGTGTCTAGATCTTGGCCCATTCATCAATTGGATGTCAAGAATGCTTTTCTTCACGGGGAACTACATGAAACAGTTTATATGCATCAACCACCGGGTTTTTATGATCAGCGTTTTCCGCAACACGTTTGTCGACTGAAAAAATCACTTTACGGCCCGAAACAGGCACCGAGGGCATGGTACACCCGGTTTGCTACTTTTATTACCTCTAAGGGGTTTCGCAGCAGCACATGTGATCAGTCATTATTCGTGTATCAGCAGGACTCGTCTAATATTGCCTATTTATTGTTATATGTTGATGATATAGTTCTCACTGCATCTAATGATAGTCTGCTGCACAATATCATCTCTACTCTCTCCAGGGAGTTTGCCATGACAGATTTAGGTCGGTTACACCACTTCTTGGGGATAACGGTTACTCAGCAGAATTATGGTATTTTCTTGTCACAGGCTCAGTACGCCAAGGAGATAATTGCCCGCGCTTCCATGTCCTCCTGTAAACCATGCTCCACACCAGTTGATCTCTCCTCTAAGTTGAGTGCTACAGAGGGGGAGTTATTCTCGGATCCTACTCTCTATCGGAGCCTAGCGGGTGCGCTTCAATATTTAACATTTACTCGTCCCGATTTATCGTATGCAGTTCAACAGGTGTGTCTTTTTATGCATGAACCTCGGGATCCTCATTTTGCATTCATGAAGCGTATCATCCGGTATTTGCAAGGAACCATTGACTATGGTATACGGATAATAAAATCGCCTTCGCGTGACTTGGTTGCTTATTCGGATGCTGACTGGGGAGGTTGCCCAGACTCTAGGCGATCTACGTCGGGTTATTGTCTTTTCCTTGGTGACAATTTAATTTCTTGGTCCGCCAAACGTCAACCTACGGTTTCCAGATCAAGTACGGAGGCTGAATATCGGGGTGTTGCAAATGCCGTTGCCGAGGCAACTTGGATTCGTAATCTGCTGTTCGAACTTCACACTCCTTTGGCTCGTGCTTCGGTTGTTTTTTGCGACAATGTTTCAGCCGTTTATTTGTCTAATAATCCGGTTCAGCATCAACGGACAAAACACATAGAGATTGACATTCACTTTGTTCGAGAGAAGGTTCGTATTGGGCACATCAAAGTTCTTCATGTTCCATCTTCTATGCAGTATGCGGATATTTTTACGAAAGGATTATCTCGAGAGCTATTTCAATCATTTCGGTCCAGCTTGAGCGTCTGTCCTCCGCCCGCTCAAACTGAGGGGGTGTCTTAGTCAGCCGATAATATTATAAATTAGGAATAGATTGTGGTTAGTTATTTAGAGATAATCCTTGTATATTTAGTATATATCCTTTCCTTGTATTACGGTTGTATCTCTCCCTATATAAAGGGATATTGTTTATCAATACAAGACACAGAAAACATTACAACCTTAAATTACCTTTATAAAAGACGAACCTTCCATTGGCTCAGCAAAGCCATAGGACAAACAATTAGTGTTCCACTTTGTGGTCTTCTAGAAACATTTGTTTCGTAACCATTATTCTTTTTTATGAACTCATTTTCGTCTTCGTTTTCACAGGTTCCTTTGTGTGGTCTTGCAAGGATCAAAGAAATGGTCATCACGGTTTTACCAAGTCCCATTGCATCTGCTAATATCTGCGTAATTTGACGATATTACAAAGAAAATGAATTATATCATATTTGATCAATAAAACAAGAAAAAACTAGGGGTATGAATTTCTGACGACACGAACCTAACACAAAATTCGCAGGTTTGGGTTTAACAAAATTCGCAGGTTTGGGTTTAGCAAAATTCGCAGGTTTGGGTTTAGTCTAAACGGGTTCGGGTAGCTAAACGGGTCGAGCTGGCGGGTTGACCCGTTTAACCCATTTATATCATATTATATTATATATTTTTTTACAATATTATTTACGTCATAAATTAAATTGTATGTGTGTTTTATGCCATAATTATAACTTAAAAAAAGAGATTGACATAAATTACATTTGTGTTTTTTTAGTAAATTTTAATTTATTTGCGGAAAAAAATAAAAAAAAAAAACAGAAAAATGCGGGCTTAACATGTTCGGGTCAACCCTCAAATATCCGAGTCGTGTTCAGGTTCGTCTAAATTTTCCGTGAACACGACCCGTTTAGCACCGCTAAAAAACAGTTTTACAGGGAGGTATAAACTTACTCCTCCTCTAGCCATCTGTGTTGCTTTTGGAAATTTCAACACATAAATTGCAGTTGCCCTTCTGTTTCATTTCACAAAAAAATAAAACGTTTATCAGAAAACAGAAGTTTTATCCTTTTCACCTTTAAAAAACATGTAGTGTTTCTTCTGTCTTTTCAACATCTATGCCTTTTTCCGATTCTGTCATCCAATAAAGAGCCTGCTTTTGATATGGCCTTAAATCACAAGTGTGGTTTTCCTACAAAAAGTTTATAGACAATGTTGGTCATTTTTTGGTGAAAATAGAATATTAAAATTGGTAAGTTGGTATTTTTTTCAAGCTTGTTTACAGGGGCGGATGTACTATATATTAAGGGGTGGTGTCCGCTACGGCTTGGCGTTCCGGTGGTAGTGTAAAATTAGTGTAAATTTTGGAAAAATTTGACTTTTTTTCGATTTCGTTACCGCTTATTTATAAAACGTTACCGCTTGGCGCGAATCCTAGATCCGTCACTGCTTGTTTAACGATGATTCGGTGAGAACTTGAGCGTCTTTGTTTGGTTCTATAAACAACGGATGGCCACCCTTCCGGCCTTTTGCAGTAGGTAGCACCGATGCAGCTTCATTTATGTCATTCTGATAAAAACAATTTGGCATTAATTAAGTTAACAAGTGTTGTAACGGTTCCATGACAGAATGTGATTGTTCAAGTATGATATCAAATAAAGGTGTACATATAACATTGGAAAATGATCATGATGATCACTAACATAAGATCTACTTTGTAAATGTGTATATAAAATGGTTTACTTGTTAAAAAGACTAATGTGTAAAATATATGAGAAATATGCAACTTTTGGTCTTTCTTAAAGCTTATTCGGTTGTACATGTGAAAACTATGCAACTTTTGGTCTTTCTTAAAGCTTATTCGGTTGTACATGTGAAAACTATGCAACTTTTGGTCTTTCTTAAAGCTTATTCGGTTGTACATGTGAAGTTCTTTCCTCACGCCTCGAAATCCGGGACTTAAACGTCTATGAGGGAGTTGAGATCCTCGATTCAGGTATCTGATACGCTATGATTTCTGCATTTACATGACCCAATGGAGCAAAAAAAAAAAAGTCCATGGGTGTAATAAGAGACTTAAAGGCCCAACCTATTTTGGCAGATCAACATGGGTCTAAGATCCAACGATTAAACATAAGTTAGGTTTTAATTTAGAGCACGATCCATTAAGTAATGGGCCAGATTAGATTAGTTTCCTAGTTGTTAAATCCAAATTCAGCCCATTAATAATAAGTACTGTGAATTTGTGAAACAAGGTGAATTAACAATTCATTAAGTCAATTATTTCCAATAACCTATTTCGCTTTAAATATGCGTAAGGTTGTCATATAATCACCAAAGTCATTCTTTTTCTAACTCGTACTATAACGGATAAATACTAATGTTCTTACGATTCTTCACTTAAAACTGATGCTATAATGAACGTGTCCCTTGGCTACCCATATGATAATACAAAATAATGAAAATAGTTTAAAATGAGATTAATGTTCTTTGACTCAAAAAGTTCATTTTCCATTTAAATTTCACAATTAAAAAAAAATCATTTTCTTGTTTTGTTTTTATTTTTCATTTGTATTTCACAAGTAATGATATTAAGACTTTCTACTAAAGTGTTAGGGGTAGGATTGTTAGATGAAACGGATTATCTCTTAACTATATATATAAAGTGCACAACCAAGCACCGAAACTTAAAATCAAAAGTCAAATGCCTCATTTCTTGGGTTAACTTGCAAGTCTTGATAAAATACTTATTTTCCTCCAAAATGATTCTCTGAATGATTTGCACCATCCACATCCTTAAAATCATCAACCTAAGCATTGTGTCTCCCGCTATATCGCGTGGGTACCTTACTAGTACATACATATAAGTTTTATCATAAATGTATATACTTCACAACATACAAAATGTAAATACTATTATCGAATGTATATACTAAAAGAAAATTTATTTTTCACTTTATGAACATACTAAAATAAATTACCAATCGACAAGAGTTAATGGAAAATCGATGTATATACTAAAATAATTTTTTTTTTCACTTTATGAACATACTAAAATAAATTACCGATCGACAAGGTTAATGGAAAATAAAAATAAAAATTAAAAAAATTGGGTATATAGTTTGGGTAAACGGGTATGTGGTTTCAGGTAATCTGGTTGGGTATCACCTAATCTCATACCCGACCCATACCCGCGAAAATTCTTAAAACTAATCCCATACTCGGCCTAATACCCATCGGGTATCGGGTATACCCGTCGGGCTCGGATATTTTTGCCATCACTAACTAAAATAAGTAGTGTGAAACAAGGCCACTTGGAATTAACAATTCATTAAGTCAATTATTGCACATTATAATATATTCATCGAGTCAATTATTGCACATTATAATTTATTCATCGAGGATTACAGATCAGATGCTTTTGGTGAACTGCTACAGATCAGATCTATTTAGTCAACCGGTTATAGATCAGATCTAATTCATTCACAAATTTTCTTGTTATACACAGTTTCCTCCATCACCAATCACCATATACACAATGGCGGCTGAAACCATTGCAGCTGAAATCCTGAAAGCCGTTTTGAAAACCCTGGCCTCTGAAGCCTTCAACACGTATGATCGGTCCAAAGGAATTCATTCAGAGCTGAAGAAACTAGAGAGGATACTGACCAAGATCCAGTCTCTGCTTAATGATGCTTCTCAGAAGGAAACAACTGATGAAGCTGTTCAACAGTGGCTGAATGATCTCCTACACCTGGCTTACGACATAGATGACGTGCTTGATGATTTGGCAACCGAAGATACGCGTCGTAAGCTCGATCAGGAATCTGGAGCCATGACCAGCAAGGTAAGAAAGCTCATCCCAGCTAGTTTCACAAATTTATCACTAAGTCAAAGGATGCATCCCAAGTTAGATTATATAACCGCCAAATTCGAAGATCTAGAAAAGGAGAAGGATCGTCTAGGTTTGATTAATCTAAAAGATGAAAAGCCGAAAAGACCTTATCAGACCTCTTTGTTAGATACATCTGGTATTGTTGGAAGGCAGGAGGAAATAAAGGAGTTGCTAGTGAAGCTATTTGAAAACGGGTCATGTGATGAGAAGTTTAGCATCGTGCCCATAGTTGGTATGGG
Source organism: Helianthus tuberosus (assembly GCA_030545235.1). Lineage (NCBI taxonomy): Eukaryota > Viridiplantae > Streptophyta > Magnoliopsida > Asterales > Asteraceae > Helianthus > Helianthus tuberosus. The sequence continues at coordinate 133,117,327 of CM060427.1, read as the reverse complement.
TGGGTTAGGGAAAACCACTCTAGCAAGAATTTTGTATGATGATGCGGAAGTTAAGAAGCACTTTGAACTCAAGGCTTGGGTTAGTGTCTCAGATCAGTTTGATATCTTTAATATAAGTAAAGTTATCTTACAATCTGTGAAAGGGGAAGACAAGGAACTCACAGATCAAAATCTCCTTCAAGTAGCTCTAAAAAATCAACTTAAGGAGAAAAGATTTTTGATAGTATTAGATGATGTTTGGAGTGAGAGCTATGACGACTGGCAGACCCTCGTGAGCCCATTTAAAGAGTGTGCTCCTGGAAGTAAAATTATAATGACAACTCGAAAGGTGCAATTGCTCACAAAGCTGGGTTGTGTTCATCTAAACCATGTGCAGACTCTGTCACATGACGATGCTGTTTCCTTATTTGCCCAACATGCGTTGGGTGCAGATAACTTTGATTCACATCCAGTTTTAAAACAATATGGTGAAGGCATTGTGGAAAAATGTGATGGCTTACCTTTGGCTTTAACAGTACTTGGAAGGTCATTAAGAACAAAGAATGAAGAAGAAGAGTGGAAGGAGCTGTTGAATAATGAGATTTGGAGGTTAGGAAAAAAAGATGAGATTGTCCCAGCTCTTAGACTGAGCTACAATGATCTTTCTGCATGTTTGAAGCAGTTGTTTGCATACTGCTCCTTGTTCCCCAAGGACTATATGTTTGACAAAGACGATTTGATTTTACTTTGGATGGCGGAAGGTTTTTTGAACACATCATCTTCAAACAACTCAATGGAACGGTTAGGTGTGGAGTATTTTGAAGAGTTGTTGTCAAGGTCATTGTTTCAACGTGCACCTAATAACAAATCTTTGTTTGTGATGCATGACTTGCTGAATGATTTGGCTACATCTGTTGCTGGAGAATTCTTTTTAAGATTAGACATTGAGATGGTGAAGGATTTTAGGAAGGAAGCCTTGGAAAAGTGTCGCCATATGTCATTTGTTCGTGAGAAATATGAAGCTTACTCGAAGTTGAAGCCCATCAAAAGTGCTACAAGTTTGAGAACTGTCTTAGCAATGTCCGTTGAAATGGAAGATAGTTGGGAAGAGTTCTACTTATCTAGTAAGATTCTGGTTGACTTACTTCCGGAATTCCCATTTTTAAGGGTTCTAAGTTTAAGTGGTTATTTCATCAGTGAAGTACCAGAGACCATTGGCAGTTTGAAGCACCTGCGGTACCTTAATTTATCTCGTACTTTAATCACATGTCTACCAGAAAATGTCGGCAATCTCTACAATTTACAATCATTAATCCTCTATAGATGTAATAGTCTAAATATGTTGCCCATAAACTTCTCTAAGCTTAAAAACTTGCGGCATCTGGATATTAGGGATACTCCGCTTTTGAGTAAGATGCCCTTAGGGATTGGCAAGCTGAAAAGCTTACAAACTTGTTGGTGCACTTGTGTCTGTACTTTGTCTGTATTTTGTCATGATACGAAACGATGTCTTAGTTAGTCTTGTAAGTTTGACCAAGTCAACCATCCTCCGGTTTGACTTGGCCAAACAGTCAACGAAATGGTTATAATATGGCTGTGTCGAAGGATGTGTGTCATCGAAGGATAGTTTTGATCCTTCGATGAGCTCAAAAGATAACCTTCGAAGGATAGACCACGAAGGATACCATCCTTCGTGGTACATGTAGATCCTTCGATAGGTTACTGGTCGACAGATGATCTTTCGATCAGACTGTCTGATCCTTCGACCAGACCTGCTGTGTTGGGTATAAATACCCATGTGTTGTGTTCACTTCAGAGTTAGACAAAGAGTTAGACAAAGAGAGAACACTTAGAGCATTCTGCTGGAAACACACACACACACGAGAGAGAGAGTTTGCATAATACATTTGTAAACCTTGAGCTTGTAACCGAACCTTTCATTCGTATTAATACAAGTGGTGTTAATCGGTGAACTTTGTGTGTTGTGTTTGTGCTTGTTCTAAACTCCGGTTTGCATGCTAGCTTGGATTCCGCACTTGCTAGTGTGTTAGTCATAACAAGGAATAGGTTTGACCTCAACCTCCGAGGAGGGACCTACAAGTGGTATCAGAGCCGTGGCTCTTTTCCTTGTTAAAAACCGAGTTTTTACAAGATTTTGGAGTGTTTTGGACAAAAACTCACTTGGTTTTTGAACCCGTTTTTACTGTTTTTCTCGCTTTTCCAGACGTTAAAACGTGTTCTAAACTAACCGGGTGTGTTAAGGAACGGGTTGGGTAACTTAAAAACTTGTTTTTGAGGTGTTTGGTAATTTCCGGCCATAATTCCGGCTTCTCCGGTAACCGGTTTTTCTGGATAAGTTTATTATATTTTATGTTTCAAATCTTGGTTTTGGTAAACAATGATGGTCTGAACCATACTTTCTGCCGAAAGATTTACCAACCCATCACCTTTTTCACCAACCTGTCACTCTTTGTCAACTGTGTCAGAGCAGTTCGAAAGATATCCTTCGAAGTCGAAAGATCATCTTTCGATCAGTGGAGGTTCGACAGATTATCATCCTTCGAACCAAGGAATCATTTCGAAGCATACATCTTTCGATCTACAGTTCTCTTTCGAAAGATAAGGATCCTTCGTTTGGAGAATCTTTCGAAATCATTGCTCGAAACTCAACAGTGATCTTTCGAACACTGTTGATCCTTCGAACAAGTGTTGATCTTTCGATCCCAGTTTGTTTAAATTTAACAAGTTTGTGTGTTTCAGGTCTTTCGATCAAGGATCCTTCGGCTGGTTGTTATCTTTCGAAATTTTAGCATAGTTTGTGAAAATTATATTTTTAAAGGGAAAACTTGTTTTTCAATTTTTAAATCTATTTTCACTTAATATATTAATTGTTATAAAATGGGAACAAACGGTCAGTGGGATCCAACCGCATGGACTCTAACATCTATGACTCCACAATCATCAGCTACGCAATCATCAGCTACGCAATCTGCGTCAGATTTCAACAAAGCATGGATGCAGGCTATTGCCCCACCTCAAGCAGCAATGATAACTGCAAATCAATGGGCATTGGTCACAAATCAAAGCAACAACATTCAATCTATGATGCAGAACGACAGTGAGACTGGTACAAGCACAAAACCGCCGAAGCTAAATCATATCAATGATTGGGGATGGTGGAAAGAAAGGCTGAGAACTTATGTTCAGGGGCAAGGTCAAGATCTATGGATGTGCTTCTTCACCGCATTTGACCATGATTTGGAAGTTGCAGGATCTAATCCAGAAACTTACAGCACTATGTCTGATGATGATAAGAAGAAATTTGAGTTAGAAAAGAAGGCATTCATGATTCTCACACAAGCTCTTCACAAAGACATTTACCACCAGTTTGTTTACTGCACAACTACTAAAAGCTTGTGGGATATGCTCACGTTACGATGTGAAGGAAATGCTCAATCTAGAAAGATCAAGCAAGAATTACTAAAGAAAGAGTTTGAAGGTTTCACGTGTATGGAGAATGAGACTTTGGCAGAGTTATCTACAAGGTTTCATCACTTGTTGAGCGAGATGTTTGGTTTTAGAGTCACTGCCACTCCACAAGAAATGGTGAAGAGATTCGCTGATAGCTTACCAGCAAAGTGGAGCAGTTATCTTGAAATTCTCAAAGAAAATGGTGTTCTAGACACAATCAACGTTTATGAGTTGATTCAGAAATTGGAGAACAAGGATGTAGAAGAAAAGCTTAAGGCAAAAAGAACACTAACTCCTCAAAATCCAGAGATGTACTTTGGGATTGCAGGAGGTATCAGTGGAGAAAAACCAGCCTCTCAACATGCGAAGCTTCAAACAGCCTTCATCTCAAACACCGGACCTTCAACAACAGATCAGTTTGATCCTTCAGCTTACACGATGTTTTCAAGACCGAATGTGCAACCGACAGCTCAGCAGCAACAACCACAACAGCAAGGATTTTATGAAAGCTCTTCAAACTTTCAAGCCACTTCCAATCCGAACACAGTCAGATTAGACACTTCCAACTTTTCCAAAGTCAGTGTCGAAGTAGCCAAGGAGCATATGGAGATGTTGAACACCTTGGTTAGTGCTTATAGTGGATTAATTGCAGGTCAGATTGGGAATATCAATCTAACCAATGAAGATTATCAGCAAGTGGATAAAGAAGAGTTTGAAATGATGGATATCAAATGGGCTCTTGCTAGTGCAATTCGAAGAGCAAAGGAGTTTATGGAAAGGACGGGGAGAACCAACTTGGAAAGCAAGAAAGACACCAAGTATGGGTTCGACAAGCAAGCTGTAACGTGCTTTAACTGTGGTGAACGGGGTCATTTCAAAAGGGAATGCACAAGACCAGCTCAGCATGGAAACCAAAATCCTTTCAGAAATCAAGGCAACCAGCAGAACCAGAACAGGAACAATGTTCGTACGATGATTCCTGTCAACAACCAAAGTCAAGCAGGACCATCAAATGCCAACCAGGCACTTGTGGTTCAAGTAGATGAAGGTTGTGATTGGTCGCTTCAGTTTGCTCCAGATGAAACAGCATGTTTTGCTGAAGTCGTAAAGGATTTAAAGCACGCCAGTGGTGGAGAATCTTCCACCAATGGTGATGAATCCTCTGAAGATGAAGACAGTTCTGGTTATAGTGGAAGCTCAGATGAAGAATTCTCCACTTCAGGCAATGATCATGTGGATGAGACACCAAGTGCGTCAGTCGATGCAGATATTGATGAGCTTTTGAAAGAAGCTGCAGCAGGAACTGAAAGAAGATCTATTTTGGTGGATCAAGCTGCTTACTCTTCGTCTTCTCTCCATTCAGCCTTTATGGCTAATGTCGACAGTTCATCAGGTCAGGTATGTGTCGATGAACCCACTGCTGTTAGTTGTGATAACTGTGATAGTTTGCGTGTTAAAAATGCTGATTTAGAGGCAAACATGTCTGAGTTGCAAGGCAAACATGATGCTTTACAAGCTAGTTTGTTTGACTTGCAAGACAAACATGTTTCGATAAATGATGAGTGTTGCGAATTGCGAAGCAAACACGAGGGTTTGCAAGAGAAATTTGAAATCACACACAAACACAATCAAGAATTGATTGTAGATCTTTCTAAAGCAACTGAAGCTAACTTGTTTTTAACCAGAAATGAAAAGGAATTTAAAGCAACAATTGCGTCATTAAGATATGATGTTTCAGAATTACAAAAGGCTGTTTTGCGAAAACAACATGCTAACAATAATCTTATTGACACAATTGAAAAGCAAATGGTAGAATTGGCAACAGCTCGATGTGAATGTGAAACAATTAAGCAGAAACTGGAAAGCTATTCCAATTCCCGCTTTGTATTGGATCACATCATTGACGTTCAAGAGAGAAAGAAAAAGGGGGATAAACCTTGTATTGGATTCAAATCATGTCCTCCCCCAATGAATCACAATTACTCCAAATTGCCTGATGACGAGGATATGCCCCGTTTTGAACCTACTGTGCCACTCGGTCTAGATGACTTTGCAGCAGGCCTCGGGTTCACAACTGGTACATCATCCTCGGGTCAATCAGAATCTGAGAGTGTGACAGATTCATCGTTTGTTAAGGAACAGAGTCCTCCCATTGTTGAGGATGCTGATTCTTCGGATGATGAATCTGAAGAAATTGTGAAGCAACAGTCTAACTCGGTTACAACAGATATTCCAATCGAGAATCACATCCTGTGTGATCCACCAGTGAAACCGAGTAAGACTGAAACGTCAAAATCAATGGAGTCCCTTGTATCTAGCAGTGAAGAGAATAACTTATTGTACACGCTCAAAGGAGATAACAAAATCTACTCTAACAAAGATTTTCCAATTAAAAATGTAAATCAAGATTTAATTGAGCAAATTTTTGAAGGATGTACTGATAAGTTTTTGGGGAACAAAAGTGGCAATGCCGTCACTCAATGTGATCCAATTCCGTGTGAACAAATTAGAAAACAATACGGAAACCAAAAACCACCAATTGAGCGAAAACAACAAGTCAACTCCGGAAAGGGTAAGGTACAGGGAAAGAAGGCTCAGAACAAGAATGCTCAAGCACCTAAAGTTCAGCAGCCTAAGACTGAACAACCAAAGGTTCAACAACAAAAGGTGCAAAACAAAAGAGCTCCTGTCAAGAAACGGGAACCGAAAATGAACTTTGTTGGATCCACGGGTTCAGACAAACTTGAAACATTTCAAGAAAAATCTAACATTGATTTTATAAAACAAGTTAGAATTTTAAAACGAAATGATCAGAATAATTACACCCAACACACCAACGGATGTGATGTAGGTCCAAGCACGTCTAGATCACAAAGTTCATGGTCTGGTTCTCCGTCTGGTCATCAACGTGTTTCTCCGAAGTTTGTAGAGCGGAGAACATGTTTTGAATGTGGGACAGTTGGGCATATTGTAAGATATTGCCCACACGTGCAAAAGCTGAAGTCAAAAACAAGTGCTCCCCAAGAAATCGATTACCGAAAACGATCAGTTTCCCCGAAACAAGACCCACGTGTCTTGAAAGAAAGGGAAAAGAAGTTAAAGCAAAAAAATCAAAAGGTAATTGAAAAGGCCTTAAAATCAAAGGTCAAAGAAGAAAAACCTGTTCAAGCAAAATCAGAAACTGTAAAACCAGTAAATGCTGAAACAATTAATTCAGATACTGGTAAAGGACAAACAGCTTGGAAGCAAAAGCAGGTAATTCAATCAGGGGGAGCACCACAGGTTCTTTTTCCTAATCATCAAGTGATTGAAATCACTTTCCTCGATGATCAAGGACGACCCAAGTCCACAAAGGCTTGGGTCCCCCTCTCCAACTAATCTCTGAATGAGTGTGTAGGATATTCCAGGAGGAACTTTCGATAGTCGTAAGATTGTTGATAGTGGAGCGTCCGTGCACAAGATAGGCGACAGAAGAATGTATTGCCTTTGATGGAGAGAGGAGAAAAGAAGACAAAAATGTCTGATGATAGAATGTGGTTGGATGAAGTTGAAAATTTCGACCAGTTGAAAAATGTGCCAAAATTGGTTGTTATGGTTTTTAATCCGGTCCTCAGGAAAGATTCAAATGATAAGTACACGCCTGCAGCACGTTTGAAGTTCACAATCAACAAGATGAACGTGCAGTGTACTTTTCTCCACGGTGTGTTTGAAGAAAATATGTTTGTTGATCAAACCAACCAGGTGTGCGGATGCCTTGGCATGGATTGAAAAACCGCACACTACTTCTGAAAGAGAAAGACAAAGACCTTCGCTGGTGCAATGTGGAAGACCAGCCGGACCCGGAGGTTTATGATCTTGTTGCTGTGAAGGGATTTCAGTAGCTACAAAATCGACCTTGAAATCCACACCGGGTGGATATCCAGTTTGGGAGAGCGCTCAGATTCCTGGCAATGCACGAAGCAGTTGCAGGATACGGTTTTAAAATTCTAATCTCTCTTTTACTTGTCGATATTTAAGCTGCTTTGTGAATTATTATCTCGTTCAGCACTCTTTGGCCAGACAATGTTGTCATGGTCCGCACCGCTTACCGACATGCCAACTGATTTTTCCAAAAATTCGCTAAATCATTTCTGATTAAAACTTAATTTTGGTAAACGGCATTGAGGTAAAACATGAGTTAACCAACATCGGAAGATCATTTTTGTAAATATCTTTGTGTCTTTTAAATTTTATCTTAGTTTGTTGATTTTAGGGGGAGTAAATCCTAAATCCAACTTTGAAAAATCCAAAAACATTGAAAAATTTCAAAAACACAAAAACAATAGAAAAGCAAAAATGAGTTTCCTGGCGAGAAAAAGAGAAAATGATAGTACATCAGTGGTCTGTCTAAACCTCTTTAAACCTTAAATGCAAAACGATAAGCAGCTCTATATAAGATGTATCGGTAGGCTCACAATCATTTTAAAGTGTGCAGGGTGATATAAACTTAAACCGACTGAAGACCAGGTGGGAACCATTCATTGGCATATGGTCTTAGTACCGAAATTTCGTTTGAGAGATTGCCGAGGTTCTGAAATATTCGGTCTTTATGCTGCTTATCATCTGGGTATCATGGTTGTATCTTTTACCGAAAAATAACGGGGACGCAAGTCTAGATCTTCCATGATACTATACATACGTGTACATATTGCATACGACCTCAATAAGTGATCAACAATCACATGTCCAAACAAATAAGTGATAATATATCACATTCATCCGGGAGTCAAGTTCGTCTCTCTGCTGTACGAAAGTACTGACCTGTTCACGGACTTGCTCCTGTGCCCTCATGCATATGAAAATCAAGTTCCTCATCAATAAGTGATTATATCACATAGGGCTTGTTTTCAATCAAAATAAGTGAGAATCTCACATCATATACGGTCAAACAGATGATAATCGGTATACTCACCGGTAAGATGAACCCTCGTGCATACCTTGATACGGGAATGTGTCGTGATGTGGATGAACACCGGTCGGTAAGTATAAATCATACCTTAACGTATCCCCTCGCCATGATTACATCTGATAAGTTGAGCTTAAGTGGACAACAATACCGATAATCGTTATAGGATGCTTATCTTAATGTTAACTAAAAGAACAACAAGAGCGTTTTGGCATGACCGTACACTGATATGATTCTCTTACCCTCGAAACTCGCAAAAAGAATGTTTGTAAATATTTATTTAATGCTTTCATTTTTCGCATCTTTGTATATATTTATTTACTGCTTTCGGTCTTTACATTTGAAATATTCAAAAATACCAAAAAGATTTTAGGTGTGTTTTAATATAAACTTTCTAAAAGCCAAAAAGATTTTATTTCTATCTTATTTTCGATCGTACGATGTTGGAGCTCGAGTCTTCGTTACCTGAAACCTGATTGAAAACCAAAACGACTAAATCTTCATAAACGGTCGAAATTTGCAAGTGTTGAAAGTTAAAATTTAAATTGATAAAATTTGTTAAACTTTCAAACTGTCGGACGGTGTTTGTTTGAACAATGGTCACATGTGTGTCGTTTGCTTATGATATTCCAGGCAGTTGTTCTCATTACGCGTTTAGATTTCTTGCATGTGCAGATTCTAAAGGCAAGGAGAACATGGTCGATGACAAGCTTTGGAATGAAGACACGACGTGTAGGCACTCAAATAATGAAGATGATCGAGTTGCCGCTGACCATCATCAACACCACAAGGATCTCACTTCATAAAGATCAAGACATTCACGAGCATAACTCAAGGGGGAGCTTATGTTAAGGGGGAGTTTGTCAACACACTTCCTACACGAAACGGGGAGTTTGTTGATACACTTTCTGCTTTCAAGACGTGAAGACTTTAAAGATCCTCCGACATTGAAGACTTGAAAAGAAGTCAAAGACTTGAAGACACGAGAGATATACAAGAATCAAGATCGAGACAAAGATGAAGACAAAGCTACAGCCAAGGGGGAGTTTGTTGGTGCACTTGTGTCTGTACTTTGTCTGTATTTTGTCATGATACGAAACGATGTCTTAGTTAGTCTTGTAAGTTTGACCAAGTCAACCATCCTCCGGTTTGACTTGGCCAAACAGTCAACGAAATGGTTATAATATGGCTGTGTCGAAGGATGTGTGTCATCGAAGGATAGTTTTGATCCTTCGATGAGCTCGAAAGATAACCTTCGAAGGATAGACCACGAAGGATACCATCCTTCGTGGTACATGTAGATCCTTCGATAGGTTACTGGTCGACAGATGATCTTTCGATCAGACTGTCTGATCCTTCGACCAGACCTGCTGTGTTGGGTATAAATACCCATGTGTTGTGTTCACTTCAGAGTTAGACAAAGAGTTAGACAAAGAGAGAACACTTAGAGCATTCTGCTGGAAACACACACACACACGAGAGAGAGAGTTTGCAGAATACATTTGTAAACCTTGAGCTTGTAACCGAACCTTTCATTCGTATTAATACAAGTGGTGTTAATCGGTGAACTTTGTGTGTTGTGTTTGTGCTTGTTCTAAACTCCGGTTTGCATGCTAGCTTGGATTCCGCACTTGCTAGTGTGTTAGTCATAACAAGGAATATGTTTGACCTCAACCTCCGAGGAGGGACCTACAAAACTCTCTCCAAGATCATTATCGGAGGAGATAATGGCCTTGCTATAACCGAGCTTAAAGACCTCACAAATCTTCATGGGAAGACTCACATCAAGGGGCTGGAAAAAGTGGAAATCGCGTCGCATGCATCTGAGGCAAACTTATCGCAAAAAAGGCTAAGAGGTTTAGAACTAGAATGGAGTGACGTGTTTAATGATTCTAGAAAGAAATCTCTAGAAAAGGAGGTCCTTGATGCGTTGAAGCCTCATAGTGAGAGTTTGAAAAAGCTTGGAATAGTGTCATATGGGGGTATAGAGTTTCCTGATTGGGTTGGGGATACATCGTATCTTAATCTGATAAGCGTGTCTCTACGTGGCTGTAAACATTGTACATCTTTACCACCACTTGGGCAGTTGCCCTCACTTAAGGAGTTGTATATTGAAGACATAAATGACGTGAAAGCTATGGGTTCAGAGTTAATTGGTACCGGTCGTGCATTCACATCACTTGAAGTTTTTGAATTACGGAATATGAAGAGGTTGGAAGTATGGTCAACTCGTATTGAGGTTGTGTCGTTTTCATGCCTTAAAAAGCTTGTTATTAGAGGTTGTCCTAATTTGGTTCAAGTGTCACCTGGAGCACTGCCCTTATTGAATAGTCTAGAAGTATCTGAATGTGAGAGTGGTCTATTGGGAAAGCTGGTTCAAGTTGCTTCATCAGTCAAGGAGTTGAGAATAGAATCTATGTTAGGGCTTAGTGATGTGGCATGGAGAGGTGTTATTGAGTATCTTGGAGGAGTTGAAGTCTTATCCATAACCAAATGTAACGAAATAAGATACTTGTGGGAATCAGAAGCAAAGGCGAGTAAGGCTCTTACAAAGTTAAGGAAGTTGGGTATTTTTGAATGTCAAAATATGGTGAGACTGGGTGAGAAAGAGGAGGATGATTGTGGGCGCAACCTCATAACAACTCTTAGGACGTTAGTGATACGAGGTTGTCAGAGTATGGAGCATTGTAGGTGTCCAAATAACACTGAGACTTTGGTCATCGGTAGTTGTACTTCCATTACATCTGTTTCATTCCCGACAACAGGTGGGCAGAAGTTCAAATCACTTGAAATTGATTCTTGTGACAAACCATTAGAAAAGGAGTTTGGAGGAGATAACACTAGGGTTGTTATCAACAACACAAGCATCCCAAAGCTTCAATATGTAGCGTTAGGCTCCTTGCCAAATCTCACAACAACCATTGAATTGAGTCACTTTATTCACCTCACATACCTGGTAATTATTGAATGTCCAAATATGGAGTCATTTCCAGATCACGAGTTGCCTAATCTCACCTCCTTAACATCTCTGCATATAATTGCTTGCCCAAGGACAGATGCTTCCTTTCCTCGTGGGTTTTGGCCTCCCAAACTGTGTTCTCTTTTCATAGGGGGGTTGAAGAAGCCCATCTTAGAGTGGGGACCACAGAATTTCCCAACCTCACTTGTCAAACTAGGGTTATACTGTGGAGAGTCAGAAGAAGATGATGTGAGTAGGTGTAGTCAGTTGTCTCATTTTCTTCCTTCATCTCTTACTTCTCTTGGGTTACTTGGATTTAAGAAACTTAAATCAGTTTCAGTGGGACTCCAACACCTCACCTCCCTCCAACATCTCATTTTAGCGGATTGCCCAAAAATGAGGCATCTACCAGACATTCTGCTGCCTTCACTTCTGAGTTTAAACATTGCTGAATGCCCAAAGTTAGAAGGAAGGTGCAGTAGAAGAGGCTCCTATTGGTCCCGCATCTCTCATATCCCCTGCATCAGAATAAACACAGGAAACTTTGATACTTTAATCTTCCCAAAAGATTGTAAGTACTATTTCAAAAAAAGTACATTATTACGTCAATAAAATAGTATGTGTTTGAATATCAAGTTAAACACATCACAACCTGTTTAAAGGCAAATGGGTCAACTGGACGGGTTTTTCATTAAACTGGTGCTCTTTTTACGATTTTATATTTTTGCAAAATTGTTGTGAAAAGAAAATTTATTTTGTCTTTTTATGTTTACAGTCGAAACTGACAATATTTGTTTTGAACTGATGTGAACAGAACTATTTTCTTTTTTTGTTAATATTATCTGTCGGTACCACATCTTAGGTCTGGTTGGGTGGGATACTTAACACTGGTAAACAGTGATCTAAATCGATGGCTGCTAACCATATCAGATGTACAGTTCGGTAACCCGTTTGTTTTGTCTCCATTTCAGTGATAGAACATCTGAGGTCATGGAGATGATTTTATACTACATTCTGGTGGAGTGACTGTCTGTAGGGCACCCTTTGGGCAAATGCCAGCACTGATTTGATTTGATTCTCGTGTTTCTAGTAGTACTATATTCCTGTTGACACTCGCTTACAAAATGGCATTTGATTTGATTTGAGTTATTCTTGTTAGATAATATTTTAAACTTTGTCAAAAGGTGACATGTAAAATCAGACAAATGGGTGAAGAATTTTATGAATGGCTTACATGTTAAAAAGACTTATGCATAAAATACACGAGACGGATGCAACTTTTGGTCTTACATAAAGCTTATTTGGTTGTACATATTATGTTATTTCCTCACACCTCGCTCCTCGAAATCCGGGACCTAAATGTCTATGAGGGCATCGCTTTATTTTAAAACAAGTTTATAAGATGTTTATTACGCTTGTTGGCCGTTCTCTTGATTTATCTAATGGAGTTATGGTCCTCGACTCAGATGTAGCAGACTCACAATTCAAGTGCGCTAACCTCGTCACATAGAGCCCGCCGCGGGGGGGGGGGGGGGGTGACCTAGCTTCGGCGTGAGAATAAGATTCTTTTCAATGGAGAATTATGATAATAAATACGGGTATTGAATTGGTCGGAATGTTCTTGGTGAGATAAGGGTATTGAATGTGGGAATTTAGTGAGATAGTAAACCAGAGTGAATATGAAAATGTTTTCTTAATTAAGAGGTGTTTTTAGTATAAATATAGAGGTGCTGACAGTCATATTTTAACAATTTTTAGGTTAAATCGTGAACCAAACCGTTAGTAGTGATTTTTTATCAATAAAAAGAACCATTCAACAAATAAATAAGACTGATTCCTTGTGGTAAATAAACTAAGCTTTTCTCACGGGAACATTTCTCTAGCTTCCATATATAATAAATTACTTGAATATATAACTTTGTAGTGTTAATATAATAAAATTAACTTCAATACATATTCTAAAATATTGGAAACTAAGCTACAAAGAATTGTGTGTAATGTAAATACTATGTGTTAAGGCTTAATATGTTTTCACTCAGAAAATGGTGCATTACAAAACAAAAAAGTTTAAACCCAACAAAACGGTCTGGTTTTATACTCCCAGCTTTCGGTATAAACCGTAAGCATAACTGTTCACTATGATTTGAGATTATTAAAACCAACTACCGAAAGTTTAAAACATAAATATCGTGAAACCAAACCAAAAAGGTTTAAGTTATTAGGTATAAACCATAAACATGACTGTTCACTACGGTTTGAGATTATTAAAACTGACCATCGAAAGTTATTAAAAAAAAAATTATCGTAAAACCAAACCAAAACAACGAACGATTTGAGATTAATAAAACGGACCACCAAAAGTTTATAAAATAAAAATCGTGTAACCAACCCAAATAAGGTTAAAGAAATAAATATCGTGTAAACAAACCAAAAAAGGTATGAACCGTAAAAATGATTGTTTATGAGATTATTTTAAAACTAAACACTAAAAAAACTTTTAAACCAAATCTAGACGATTTTAACTAACACCATGAAACCATGAGCATTTTAAATTAATATAGTTGATTTTTTAATTACTTTTTGATACTAAATAAAAAATGGAGGGTCGGCTAAAAGGAACCAACCCTATAAGTTCCCACAAATTATGTCTCCCATATGCCTTGATAGCCATACAGCACTCACCTTTCTATGGGTGAGCATGGCATATTTAGCCAACCGACCCTTTTAATTTTTACACATCACCCTCATACTCTTATACTCAACTCCACTCCACTCCACCCAATATTTACACCCCACCGATGTGGGACAACCAGCACAAAAACAAAATCACATTTTACCCTCATTTTTCAATCATCGTATCATTCAATAGATCAAACTACAACATCAACATACTCATTGTATTTCGAAGTCAGTCAAAAAAATTGATGAACGAAACGGGTTTTTAGTTTCTAGGAGTTTATGTAACACATTGGTTGTGCTTGAAGATAATAAGAGTCCTTGTATTTTCTGCCTCCTGCTATATGAATCCCGTTTTTAATCCAGTCTTCTCGATGTATCCAAGCATCACGACCGTAATCGATAACACCCAGTATCTGCACCAACAAAAGGCAATTGATAAGGGTTTAGTTACGTTCGTTTGTACTAGAGGTGGCAGAATGTGTGGGTCGAGCATGTTGGGTAGTGTGTTAAAACGGGTGCTTTTTAATGTGGTTAATGTAGGGTTGGCCCGCAAACATTTTTATTCCAAATAAATAATTAAATAATTAATGCGTCCGATAATTAAATAACTTACGGCTCCGCCTCGCCATGCCACAAACAACGGATTGGTCCTTGATTGCAATACCTATTCAAGAAATTCAAATTCGGCATAAAAAATATGATATATATAACCGTTTGAAAGAAGACATGAGATCAAGAATCCAAGTTTTATAACAATATAAATCTATACTTGTACAGAGCTTTAATTCAAAGAGGAAATACTGTTGATCATAATTTTCAAGAACTAAAACTAACCTCAACAGTATCAATTGCTTCATTTGAGGGAATAGCATGTAAAACTCTGAAAATGATAGTCAAGAAACATACTTCAACAATTCTGTAAAATGGATACAAGTGTTTTGGAATAGGGCTGTAATCAAGCGGAGCCAGGCTGGGCTCGAGCTCGATGTCGAACTTAAACGAGCCAGCTCGGCTCGGCTCGATTATTTTGTCGAGCTGAAAAGCTGAGCTCGAGCTCGGCTAGTAGAAACTTCGAGCCAACTCGATCGCAATCAAGTCAAGCCGGCTCGTTAATTTTTTTTTTTTTTTTTTTTTTTTTTTTGCAAATATTGATATCATAAAAAAAATTAACACACATTTCTAAATTAAATATATATATACACACACACACACATACGAGCCATCGAGTCGAGCCATCAAGTCGAGCTACGAGTTGAGCCATCAAGCCGAGCACCCCTGGCTCGAGCTCGGCTCGATTACAAAATGAGCCGCGAGCTTTTTAAACACTCCTATTTTTGAGCGAGCCTTGAGCCGCGAGCTTTTTAAACACTCCTATTTTGGAATTTACATAAAATAACCCCTGTATTTTGAATGGGAATAAATCGCCCATAAAGAATGGAGTTTTCTGTTATGTTTTTATTTATTTATTTATTTATTTTTTGTAAAATCAGTCGATCAAACATTTACATAAAAACTGGTAAAGTACTAAAATCTTGAGAATAGAAAGCAACGATTTCAAACCTCTCCTCCACAGCCGAAATAAGACCCGCTGTCAAAGCGACTCCACCAATCTACAATATTAAAAATCGTCATTTCTTCAAAGCTCACTGGAAATTAATTTTAGTTTTAATAAAATCCTCACAAATTACACTTGAAACTCACCAGCTGCATGCTACAAAACAACTTTCTCTGTAAATCTATACGCCCTATCAATCGGAGATCGAAAGAAAAGTGAGCAAATATATAACAAGGTGTGACGCGTATTAGCAAAATCAGTGGTTTATTTACCTGTTGAAAGGATACTCTTTGTAATGGCGTCTGCAAGCCCGATATTATCTTCTTTCTTCTGCTGATTTGACATATACGGATAATTATCCCACATTTGTAATGGATTATTTATGCCTGAATATAAGCCGTCTGATACATCAGGTCTCCTGGGGAAGTCGATATGCCAGGTGTCTTCTAGCATATCTTCATAATCTTTAAACCTATACAAGAAATTTTGGATGAAGACAGCCGCGAATTGAGATACGGTCAATATAAGTGACTTTTTTGTACGGGTCGAAACAAGTTGACCCGAAACTCATTTTGTCCAGATTTTTGCTTTTTTAATAATCAACATGTCAAATATGATTAGAAAATTTATATTACTATAACAATACTTATCTAGCATTTTGAAGGGTAGAAAAATGATTCCAGAGGTTTCACGCATGAAAAATAAAGAGTAAAATGCCATTTCCGTCCCTAAGGTTTGGCCAGTTTTGCGACTTTCCGCATCTGGATCCAAAAGGTTCGTTAACTCCATCCATTTTTCTCCGTTAAGTAAGGGGTATTTCAGTCTTTTTGTTAACTTAAAGAGCAGTTCGGTCTTTTTCAGGGGTATTCGGTCTTTTTACATAAAGTGAAAAAGACCGAAATGCCCTTTAAGTTAGCCAAAAAGACGAAAATACCCCTGACTTAACGGAGAAAATTGGATGGAGTTAACAAACCTTTTGGATCCAGATGCGGAAAAACAAACCTTTGGAAGAAAGTCGCAAAACTGGCCAAACCTCAGGGACGAAAATGACATTTTACTCAAAAATAAACTAATGATGACTTTCAATCCATTTGACCTGTTAGAGATAAAACACAACCAGGTAGTTCGAAATTTCGACTTTTAGTTATTTTTTAAATATAAAAACCACATGAAATTGTCGTTAGCACTCACCAAGAACGAGGTGGTGGAGGATAGACATCTGGAACCAAAAGCGTAGGATAGAAAAGACCCATAGGCGCCACCTAAGAAAAAACACAGGCAGTGTAGATATGAGTTTCTACGTGTCAAATAAAATTGAGATTTAAGATTATAATCCATACGTTAAGAGCAGTTAGCCTTGTCTTATGAGATCCAGGTGGCAAACCATCTTCATATGAATGAACCACCCCGACAGCTTCAACTTCCCCCTCCTGCTCAAAGGAAAAAGATAAAGACAAATGCTCATACTAATCTAAAAGTCAAAGAAAGAAACCAAGTATAAGGGTATAGTGGTCATTTCACAATGACTTAAACAATTTTTTTAATGTCAGTGAAAAGGACCAGTGTTGATGATGGGTGCATAGTGAAGACCATATATGTAATTTCTTCAAATAAAGGACCAAACTTGCAATATGGATGTACCACAGCGACCACTTGTGTAATTTACTCTAAAATATATAAAGTTAATATTTTAACAATACATTTTAAAACGTTAACAGAGCCGTTATATGATCTCACATAAATCTGGCAGTAAGATTCTTTGAGCCTATTCAGCATCAGCAAATCTATCGGTTTAGCAAGCGCATCCGTACGAATAGGTGGCCATGTCTGATGATGCCTTTGAGTCCACAAAAGGCATCTTGATACATCCTGACATGATGAAACAAATCATTATGTAAAATTGAGTCAAAGTCAAGTAGTCAACACCTCTGACACACACGCACACCCAAAGGAATATAAACTGATCAGGAAGACTAGTGAGTAGTGTCTGAGTAATGAAATTCACACCTCTCCGCCAAAACGTAACGTCATTTGTGTATGAGGAAGAGCAACTCCATCCTAACAAGATTAATAATATAAGATGTTCGGTTTAAAAATTTGTTATCATCTGATTGATAGTTTACGTTAAGATCACCTCGACACAAATAACTGAAGTGACCTGAGCACCAATATTCACAACACATGCTGTTGATAATCCATTTCCAAACACTGCAGCCAGACCTTCCTGCATTTATAAGAAATCCTGTTCGGTTACCATCTAGGCATCTATAATATCATAAATCATAGTTTCATTAATTTCTATTTGTATAAATTATTACTTGAAATGTAACATGTAAAAGAATATATAACAATGAATTCTCACCTGATGGACTACTGCTGAACTAAACCGCAAGTCACGTAATACGATAGATAATATATCCTTGATTTCTGAATAAAGTTATATAACACAAGTTACCTCGATTATCAAATGTTTCAGGCACTACTATAAGAGCAGAATACATATTTCTCTCACTATGAGGGATATGTAGCTTATCGATCAATATCCAGTCCCAGATGGCTTGTATATCTTCAAGTACCTACCAACGAATTGTAAAAAAATTCTTGAATATCTTTCTTTAAAGAGTAAAATGCCATTTTCATCCCAAGTTTGGCCAGTTTTGCGACTTTCGTCCAAAGGTTTGTTTTTACGCATTTGGATTCAAAAGGTTTGAAATCTTGCCATTTTCATCCGGCTCATTTGCTCCATCCATTTTTCTCGGTTAAGTCAGGGGTAATTTCGTCTTTCTTATTTAGTAAGGGTATCTTGAATACTTGTACATTATGCTAAATGCTTGTACAGACCGAAAATACCTATATCTTAACGGAGAAAAATGGACGGAGTTAACGAGCCGGCTGAAAATGGCAAGATTTCAAATCTTTTGGATCCAGATGCGGAAAAAACAAACCTTTGGACGAAAGTCGCAAAACTGACCAAACCTCAGGGACAAAAATGGCATTTTACTCTTCTTTGAAAGAATATGATCATACACTGATACAACCACTCAAAACAATGCCAAAGAAATAACAAAAATGATTATTTTTTTCATTATCGAAATTGCTAGTGGTATGAAAAAAGAACCTGTTGCATGGGATAATATCGAGAAATATTAAGATGGCCTCTGCGTATAGGACGTCTTAAACAATACGGTTCAGTTGGAGAGATACGCATAGCTTCTTCACCACATATGTACTCTTTATACTTCAATTCACTAGTCTGCGGCTTATCCTCATCGTTACTTTCATGTGGGCCCGGGGACTCGATAGTTTCATGTTCATGTGATGAACTTTCTGTTACATTTCAACATAGCTACTTAAAGAGGGTATGGCAGGGTATAATAATCTGTTTTATAAGTAAGAAGGTATCAAGCTGTAACTTTCAAAACATGCATTTGACAAGGGGTATAAACGTCTTTTTGCTGACTTCTTTTAAGGTTAAAGAACCGAATTATATTTTCAGCAAAACTATTTTACGTTTCGTTACCTGCTGCCGTAGATGCCTCTTTACTTTGACTTTTTTGGAACACATCGGTCCACGGAAACACAGTCTCTTTCTTACTGTTTTGTTGCGATAATACATCAACACGACCCATCTGTAAAGAATCAATTTCATTGTTAACTTTGACATAAAAAGTGTAGAATGTTATATAGATCAAATACAATAAGAAAATGTAGAAAAAAAAGAATAACACGTGAAAAATTAATTACCTTTCGTGGGTGAGAGTTGTTTACGACCTCTTCATCGAGAAATGGTATCTTCAACAAGGATGCAATCTACAATATATTCGAAAGATAAAAAAGACATATGCAAGCGCATGAATCGGATATGAAAAAAGAGGCTGAGAAATATATGTATCACTTACAATGTCATACGCTTTCTCCCTTTCTACATGTTGAGCTGTTGTAACTTGAGAATTCAGCATCTGTTAAATCCACAACAAATTTCAACAAAATCTATGTATATTTGCTTTGTTAGTTGCAGAACCTTGTGTTAATTTACAGTATGACCCATGTTTTCTTCTACGAGTTATATTGATTGTCTACCTGATCTTGCACATTTCGTCTGGGCGATTCATTAGCTCCGGTCATACGCCTTGCAATGCAATGAGGAATATTAAAGGGGGCATCCTGTTGAGCCAGCCCAATTCGTATATTCGCAGACCCTAAATTAAAGCAACTTTAATAACATGAACAACTTTCAACACTTTGTTATCCATCAAGTCCATAAACACAAACTAAAAGATGCAACTTAGACTTCAAATTCTATGTTTTTTATTAGATTCTATTTTATTTAAATAAACCGAAGATCTAATACATCAAAATAGAAGGCAAACGGGCAACAAGTTGTGCTGCATTTTTTAGATCACAACCATAAAATAAATCTACTTCAATAACATTAAAAACTTTCAACACTTGTTATCCCTCAAGTCCATAAACACAAACTAAAAGATACAATTTAGACTTCAAATTCTGTTTTTTTTTTTTTATTAAAGTCTATTTTATTTAAACAGACCAAAGTTCTAAAACATCAAAATCATAGGCAAACGGGCAGCAAACTGCACAACATATTTAGATCACAAATATAAGCAACACTTTTAACTTAAATTTTACAATACCAGCAGAATAACACAATCCAACTTAGTTTTATCATTTCAAAATTTCTACCTACCTTAGGGTTTAAATTAGGGTTTAGAGACTTAATTAATTGCCCCGCTTGCGGTGTGCACATATATAGTATAGATATGTGTGGGCGCTTGGGGGGGCAAAAGTGAAATGGTACTAACTTTAACGTTATTTTACTAATTTCATAAAAATAATGTTAAAAGCGGCGGATGGTTAATCATGCATCATGTGTAGAGGTAAGGCTGTCTACATCTACCCTCCTTAGGGCTCAGACCCTACCTTAGCTTTGCTATTGGTGGTATTTACCGATTATGATGATGATGAGACATGCAATCACCTGGATTAATGACGACATAACAGAATCTAACAGACTTTATCATTTCAATATCTCTAGCTACCTTAGGGTTTAAAAAAGGGTTTTTGAGACTTAATTACAATTTTATCCCAATTGTGTAGAGATTAGGGTTTAGAAATGCTATCACCTGGATTAATGACGACAAGATTGGAGCCTCGGTCGCCGAAGAGGTGTGAGGGGATAACTGATTTGGAGTAATCCTGCATACAAAACGAGTAATTGAGATTGATTGATGACTCTTGTAAATTTGAAAACTAAATTGAAAGATTGAAGAAAAGAGTGTGTGTTTCGTTTACCATTGGGATATTAGGGTTAGCAGATACGAGGTATCAGCAGTCTGGGGAGGTGAAAAGGGACGTTGTATCAGCTTCTTTGTGAAGATGAAGAAGTTCAGTAACGTGTGTTTTTGAAAGCAGGCCTTGTTTTTTCCTTTTCTTTTTAGAGTAAAGTAAAATTTTCGTCCATGGGGTTTACACCCACTTGCACGTTTAGCCCCTATTTGCAAAAGTTTAACATTCAGGTCTTTGTGGTTGTCGATTGCTCGCAATCAGGTCCCTCTGTCAATTAACCGTTAGTTTGCCATTTAGTTATTTAACAGAGTGAAGGGCAGTTTGGTCTTTTCACCAAAACTTGACCCTGGCTAGCTTTTTAATCCTCTAGCTTCTTTGAGAAGCACAATTTCGATACCTTTTTTCAGGCTGTACATATTATATCTAACTATTAGATTAATTATAAAGCTTTAAAAAGGGTTAATTTTGGACTGCAGGCGATCATTTTTGGGTTTTTGATGTTTATGATCACGCTTTAACCTTGTTTTGTGATCTTTAGTAAGATGCTTATTAAACTGCTTTGTGATGTTTTGTGGGATGTTTATTAAACTGTTATTGATGGTTATTGATGCTTATTAAAGTGTTTATGACTTACAAAGTGTATGTTAATTGTGGTCTTTAATGGTTCATGAACATGAAAGGATTTGAACATGAAATACTATGACTTGATTATGACTGTTGATGGTTATTGATGCTTATTATACTGTTATTATGGTTATTGATGCTTATTAAAGTGTGTATGACTTAGAAAGTGTATGCTAATTGTGGTCTTCAATGGTTAAATGAACATGAAAGACTGACTTGATTATGAGTGTTGATTGTTATTGATGCTTATTAAACTGTTATTGCTGCTTATTAAAGTGTTTTTGTTTAGATTACTTATAAGGCTTTAAACATAAAACACTTTGAATGTACATAATGATTATGATTGTTGATGGTTATTGAAAGACTTGAAAAACTGTTATTGATAGTAGACATTATGTTTAGATTACTTATATAAGGCTTTGGACATGCAACACTTTGAATGGACATAATTCTTTGAACATGAAAGACTTTGAATGCACATAACGCTTTGAGCATGAAAGTCTTGTGATGCATAGTAGACATTATGTTTTGAATGCACATAAGGCTTTGAGCATGAAAGACATGTATGATAGTCTTTGTTTTCTTTAATTGGATTTACCAAGTCTTTGTTTTGTTTATTGGATTTAACCTGTTTAACCAGAATAAATGGTCAAACCTGTGTAAGTGAATGCAGTTCAACTTCTCAAACCTTTGTTGTGAACTTCAATCACAATTCAAGTTCTAACAGTCAATCCTAATTCAAGTTCTAACAGTTTTCAAAATTCAGGTTCCAAAAGTCAAAACCATTTTAACTGCTAAAGGTAAAACCCATCTCAATTCTGGTTACAAGTCTTAATACAAGTTGTTCTTGATGTTATAGTAATTAAGGATAAATGAGTGGTTAGTTAATAAATTTGGAAAAAGTTTTGGATATGGAAGGAAATTTATAACTTATATGTTCAGGGACTGAAAGTGTAAGTAAACTTACGGGGATATTTTGGTATTTTCACTGAATTACAAACGATCAGTTAAAGGGAAGGACCTGGTTGCGAGCAAACGACAACCTCAGGGACAGGAGTGTTGAATTTTTGAAATTGGGGACTGAACGTGTAAGCGGGTGTAAACCTCAGGGACGTAAATCGTACTTTACTCTTCTTTTTATTTAACAGTAACAGACACCTCTAAAATTTGCTCTTGAGGTCTAACTGAGGTACTTAACCCGAAGGGTTGTCCAAAAAGCTCGCGGCTCAAAGCTCGTTCAAAGCTCGCTTGATATGGCTTGGTTTGAAACTGAGCTAAGCCGACTCGGCTTGATTAGAAAGTGAGCCTAGCTCGGCTCAACTTGTAACGAGCCGGATTGGCTCGCTTGATAGCTCGGCTTGGCTTAGCTCGGATTATTTTACTTATAATATGTTTTATTTTTGTATATATTTTAAAAAACTGATTATTATTTACATGTATTTTTTTAATGTAATTTTATATCTATGGCATATTTGAAGGTTGATTACAATGCTAATTAACCAATATTAAGTTTCGTTGAAATTTTAAACGTATTTTGTGTTGTTAAACTTGATTTTGGCTTATAATGTATTACGTTGAACTTATTATGGATATGTTCTTTTAAACTATTGAATAATATTTTTAGAATTTAGACCACCAAATTTTGAGAATTATGTATTAAATTTTCTTTTTAAAATCAAGCCGAGCCGAGCCAGCTCAATTTAAAACCAAGCCGAGCCCGAGCTTAGATTTTCAGCTCAATTTTAAATCTGAGTTGAGCCGAGCCAGCTCGGTTTATAATCAAGTCGAGCCCGAGCTTGCCCTAGCTCGGCTCATGAACAAACCTATTAACCCGCACCATTTGATTTCAAGCGGTAATTCTTGACGAAACCTAACAAAACAAGTAGGGTTTAGATTGACACGTATTAAAAACATCTCAGATTCGGATTGACCCATATAAAAGCCCGTTTAAGTATTAAAAACAAACTTTTATTTTTTGGTTTTTTTCCATTTTATATGGCCCGCATTAAAACAAGTTAGATTCGGATTGACCCGTATAAAAGCCCGTTTATATTAAAAAACAAACTTTTATGTTTTGTTTTTTTTTTCTTGTTTTCTATTTTATGCGGCTAGTTATAATAATGTTAGTTTGTCACACCATAGTATCTATTTGTCCCACTTATATTCACCATTAAACACGTTACCAATAACCTGCTTATAACTCGTCAACATGTATGAGTCATTTTAAAAAAAATGGTTCAAATGGGTCATGTTCGGATTGACCTGAATTCGTGTGTGTGTGGGTTATGGTTAAAAACTTTGACACGAATAATAACGTGGGTTGGGTTCAGTTGTACATTTCAACCCGACTACCCTTAAATATAATGAAAATAAACACAAGGTACCAAACACAAGATACCATTAAACCAAGAGATCATTGACGTTCGATAATCAAAATAATTACATCGTAGTCTTTTATTTTGCCAATGACATCTGACTCAAGTGGTAGAAGGACTTGAATTCTTCTTTGAAGACTCAAGTTCAATTCCCATTTGGTGCAAAAAAGGAGTGAGACACTGGTGGACAGTGATAGGAGACCTAGGGAAACCTGGGTTCGATCCTTGAGCCAAACGGGTTTACCGGTAATTTTACTGTCGTGCCTACGAACGGGCGGGTTACTGGGTTTCCCCGGAATTGGTGGTGGACGATTCGGGTTACTCTCGGAGTACTCCGTTTGTCCTGCAGGTGTCCCGAGAGTGCTCGGGATTGATTTGTTGGCCGTTAAAAAAAAAATACTCTTTTATTTTAAACTTATTTTTTTTGGTTTACGCATTTTAATGTTCATAACACCACTTTTTATAAATCACGTATTAAATATCTACTCAGTTATTTGCTTAATGTTCATAACATCACGTTTTAAAAATCATGTATTAAATATGTACTAAATTATTTGCAGTTTAAAGGTATCATAGAGCTTAGAGCGCAGTAAGATTTTTTTTTTTTTTTTTCCAAGTGTAGTTGAGGGTTTTAGTCATGCTATAAACGTTAATGTGAATTTATAAGTAAGTTTTTTTTCCAAGTAGTTGAGGGTTTAGTCATGTCATAAACATTAATGTGAATTTATAAGTAGGTTAGTGGAAGTGTGAGTTGACAATTCTTAAAAATATATTAAATATCTCGTAATGGTTAATGTCTTCTAATGTGTATTTTTTGCCACATCGGCACTATAATGCTTATTCAAAATATGTGTAACGGTTAATGTCCATTTTATTCATTACTTTTCATGTTTTTTTCCTCTTTGGACATTATTCTTGAAATGTCACTCTCTCTTTGTCACGGCCCACGACCCGTTTTGCCCGGTTCGGAAGCCGCTAGACAGAAACCCGTGGTATCGGTATTTAATTGGCAGCGGAAATTTCATCAGGACCGTTTGTCAGAAAAATAATATAAGAGTTTTAAAAACACCGAATCATTTTATTATTAACTGTGGGACAAACCCCGTATTTAAAGAAAAGAATTTCACTGGGGAAATCCTTTAATTAATAAAAAAATATGTTTATTTCTATTTACTGAGCCACTTTATTTAAGCTGGAGTGCTACGCGACACTTTTCCTTCTTCACAGTGAATCACCTGAAACATGTTTTTAAAATATTTGATCATCGAAAAATACTGGTGAGTGCATTCAATTTATACAAAAGACACATTGTTATAACATATAGAATTAAGAGTTTTCACATTTGTTTGTATCTTATAATTATCTGACCAAGTTGTCACTCGGCAAGACCTGTGACTGTGGTCATATCACTATTTAGGTCCGTTCACCTAAAAGTGATGCTTGTCAAGTAGTGTATACAAAACCCCACGTACTGGCAGTATTTTAAGAGTACAAGGACTTAATCACTGTAAGTATAACTAGAAAACATTTAGAGTTTTGTAAAGCAATTTGATAAAAACATAATAACTCACATTGCAGATTTAAACGGTCAAAGCTTACCTACTGGTTACGCTGGTAAACCTAATTAAATATACAATGCAAACGAAACTAGGTAAGTAACTTAATACAACATTTACGATAATCGCGAGATCGAAACCCTCACGACGAATGACAAAGTATAGCCCAATTTAGGCAACACTTAAACATCCATCAGATCGGTTTTAATCGATCGGATATAGTACCGTAGCAGTGATCGAGTTGTTACCCCGTTATCATAGCAGAGTGTTGGTACTTTGCTAATTTATTTTGAGCGGAATTTAAGAGACATAAAAGATTTTGAGCAACGTTGAAAGGCCACCGCACTACTCAATTTATAGCTGTTTTGCAGCTTTTTCGCGGCCCGCGACTCGCTCAGCTAAGGCTTTCGCGCCCCACGAGAGCCAGCCTAGCTACTGCTAGGGCTGTCGTGTCACCCCCTAGCCTCGACATGTGGTTGACACGTGTCATACAATGTCTCCGGATAGAATCAAGTCTCTCGCGCCCCGCGAGAGACATCCTCTTTGTGGGTCGCGGCCCGCGACAGACTAAAAAGTCAGTTTTATTTGACTTTTATATATAATAAGGTTATACGATTTAGGTTTTACACTTACGGAGCGTTTTAGGGCGTTTTTGTGAGTTACACTCTTCATGCCCTTATAATACCCAGGGGGGACAGTGTTGGGGGTGTTATCAAACCCTTTGACGCCCCTATAATGCCCATTACGCATGGCCTAAGATAAGAAGTAATTAATAATTTATGAATAAATATTATATTAGAACAGACTCATTAAGGAGTTTCGTCACACCCTAAAGTGAAAGAAATGATGACTTCAACAAATTTCATATAATGTTTTTATAAGATCGGGTTCTCATCTCAATAATTTGTAGGTTCGTGTCGTGTTCGGGTGTGTGTCGTGTTTCCATATTCGACGGGTTTGACTCACAAACTTGCAAACCTGATTTGTTTAACACATCTAAATGAATAAGAGACATCGGTGGACCACATTACGATGCCCCTTTCCCTCTAATCCTTCCACATGCTATTTCATCGTCCTCAAATCGTAGCTCCATCATGCCAATAACATCGACGCCTTTTCCTTTCGTGTTATTTGATAGACATCATTCTACTAGTGATGCATACACAGTGTATAGTGATGCATACACAGCGTATGGAGACCTAATCAGTTAGTCATCATAATGATTCATTTATAGGATAGGATGTGTGTTGTGTAGTGTATAAATATTAATCAATTTAAACCAATCTTAACACAATTTTAAACCCTATATTAATAACATGATAAGATTCAATAACTCACTACAATATATGAAGGAAAGTGCACTGACTGTTGGTGTAGTATATTGCAGGAAAGATACTGAGAACGTCAAAGTATACAAGAGCTTTTCGTACGAAATGCGTTCAACGTCTAGTCAAATCCATACCATATTGAATTGTTTAGATATCGTTTTTACAACTTGGATCATTAGATAAACCAAAATGCAGAAAATAAACAATAAATTTTGTAAAAGAAACGTGGAAAGATATGAAATGGATGATCATTTGGTTGGAATTTGGAAATGAGGCCAATTTATAGGCTGGTGTGCTCCCAATATGTAGAGTTGGGCCTGTCAGATGCTCAGGGTCGGTCTAATGGGCTTGTGAGGCTAGGCAAGGGCCTAGGACCCTAAAAAATAGGGTTAATTTTTATTTTTTAAGGGTAAATTACAAGTTTTGTCCTTTATGTTAACAACATTTTACAAACAGTGTCCTTTGGCTCTAAAT
The DNA here is from genome assembly GCA_030545235.1 of Helianthus tuberosus. NCBI lineage: Eukaryota > Viridiplantae > Streptophyta > Magnoliopsida > Asterales > Asteraceae > Helianthus > Helianthus tuberosus. The sequence goes on along the minus strand of CM060427.1, from coordinate 133,090,078 downwards.
TGACTTATTATGTACTTAATGTTTCAAAATCTTGTTTGGTGTGTTATTTGAGCCTAACCCAGTTATTTTTTCTTGTTAAATCAAGTAATAAAACGGTATTTTAGTCTTTTTACTCATTTGTTTAAAAATATTTTAATTTCTATATATATATATATGCACACACTTAGACTATCCCCATTCACAACCCAACCCAACCCAACTTTCAAATTTTTTCTTGTTAAATCAAGTAATAAAACGGTATTTTAGTCTTTTTACTCGTTTGTTTAAAAATATTTTAATTTCTATATAGAGTGGGAGTTGGCTAGAAAGCCTAAGTTTCCTAGAAAGTCTAGGAAGCAATAGGAAGGTGACATGTGACATGGAGGGTTTTTAATAAAAAGGGCATTTGTGTAATTTGAATATTATTTTAATTATGGATTATATTATTAGGATAACCGACTTACCAGATAATTATGGAAACTAAATATCTCATTTAATTCAAATTGACAGTTTTAATTTAAATCATAAATTCCATACAACTTATTCACAAGAATTCGTAAATCTGGTCTTTCACAACATTTTTACCAACAATGATTTTTTATGGAGGATTTCTTGTTTTCTTGACAATGTGTTTTACCAGCAAATAGATTAATCCCATTGATTATTAAACTTGAATTCTTGTTTGATTTACCAGAATAATTATTGACATTGTGTTTTACCAGCAACAAACTAATACCATTGAGTATTAAACTTGGTTTTTTGTTTGGTTTGTTGGAGGATTTCTTGACATTGTGTTTTAACAGCAAACAGACTAATACCATTGAGTATAATACCATTGTGTTTTAATAGTTTTAATTGAAATCATACAATCCATACAATGAATTTTGCTGGAGGATTTCTTGATTTCTTGACATTGTGTTCTACCAGCAAACAGACTAATACCATTGAGTATTATACTTGAGTTTTTGTTGATTTGCTGGAAGAATTCTTGACATTGTGTTTTACCAGCAAACAGACTAATACCTTTGAGTATTAAACTTGATTTGTTGTTTGATTTGCTGGAGGATTTCTTGACATTGTGTTTTACATCTACTATCTAACATATTTGTATCCCTTTCAAACAAACAATTTAGATCATTTATATTAAAATACATACTCAGTTTGCCCAACAACCATAAAAAAGGAATACAAACAAAGAATTATAACATAAAACACACTACTTTGAACATAACGTCCATAGAAAAATAAAAAAAATAACAACCACACCAATCAGTGTCTTCGTCTTCAACACACTGTCATCATCAACCTTAAAATGGTAAAACACATCAACCTAAAAATGGTAAAACACATCAACCTTAAAACACACTGTCATCATCAACATATTCAGATGTCATTTTAAAACACACTGTCATCATCAATCTTAAAATGGTAAAACATATCAACCTTAAAATGGTAAAACACATCAACCTTAAAACATACAACGAAGATACGAAAGTGAATCGGGTAACCTGGAGTTAAATGAGACTGACCGGGATTCGAAAAGGGCTCGCCGGAACCCTTGACTCATCATCGGCGGCGGCGTCACCCTAACCGCTCCTCTCTGCCGCAAGCCTCCTTCACCACTGCTGAACATTACGTCACGAACAACCCCCCAACACCTCTCCCCTACCCCCTTTTGGTCGCTGAGCACCACCACCACAGCGCCATCCTGCGCCGCCACCTAACCCCACAAAACCCATCCTCCATTGCGTGTTGCGGCCATCACCGTTTTGAGGTTTTTGGAGGTGGGTTTAGAGAGAGGGGGGAATCGCATGATTTTAGGGATTGGTTATTGATATGGCAGTTTCTTGACTGATTTAAAACACGTCCAATTACCAAAATACCCTCACTACATTAAAAGTCTCTAATTATAGAACACAGATATTACGAAAATGCCATCCATTTGATCTAAGCCATTAAACACACTCATCTAATGGCCCATATCGCTTTCTACACTTTCTAGAAAAAAACACACTTTCCGCAGGATCCCTACTCTATATATATATATATGCACACACTTAGACTATCCCCATTCACAACCCAACCCAACCCAACTTTCAATAAAAAATTAAGTTCTCTCTCTTCCACCTACACAACCCAACCCAACCCAACCCAACCTTTCACACCCATTAACAACCCAACCTAACCATTTTTTATTAAATAAATATGACTTGGGTTAATAATTTATTCTATAAATTTATCATAAACGATAAAAATGTTTATTTTTTAAACTTTAAAATTTATAAAAAAAAGTTATTAAAAATTAAAAAAGAAATATTACATAACAATTAATGTAAAATTACAAGGACATAAGATAGAAATTACATAATCATTCCTCATTGGAAAATTTTTGCCATATATGCTCAATCAAATCGTTTTTTAGAGCGATATGAGTTTCTCTGTTGCGAAGTTGTGCCCTATTAGTCATATAACTAGATAGGTCTGTAATTCGCTGTCACACCCCGATATTTCCACGTATTACCGGTGGGCCCGGTGGGGAGTATCATGACGTAGTTGATATCATCATAGTCAATTGATCACAGTTCAATGCACAGCGGAAGTCTAAAGTAATAATACAAACCGAATTGAAAGTATAATAAAATATTACGCAACGGTTGTAAAGTGGATCCACAGGCGGATCTAAAACAGAAAGAAAATATTGTTCAACAGACTTTAAGTATTAAAAGCTTGCAAGACTCTTTATTTAATACTCGGAGTTTCCAGCCCATTACACGTAGTACCTGCACTTAACCTTTTTGGAAAATACGTCAGTTTACACTGGTAAATACAATTAACTGACTCTTTTGAAAAGTATTTATAAAATTGGTTTGGATGCACAAGGCATAAAATCTTTTATAACTTGGGACAATTATTTAAAAATAATCTTGTATACAGATTTATATGTTTGTCGTCCGTTCAGGGCCCGGTTAGAAGAGCCGAGACAAGATTATTAGACACACCACAAGTATAGGCCCACAAGAGAGTGAGATACCGTTTATACATACGCAACTGTCAGGTGTATGCCTACACCCCATGCTTAAGCCGTGGCCATTTCTAATGAATGAGCTGAGGATATCCAGGACATGGTCATTAACCCCCCAAAGGCATTGCATCAAACAAGACAGATTAAAACGGGTTATGCTATTTATTAATCACATTCCGATTAAATGATTTCATACCCGACCAAGCAGTATTATTATAATACCGTATCCCAAGCCCGTATAAGGGAAAATGAGTTAAAAGTATTTACCTGAGCTAAAATATAATTTTATTCACAGCCGTATATCAATTCAGCAAGTACAAGTAGCTTTTACTGGGCTCCTAATCTGGAACGAAGGTTTTAATAACCTATTAGATTCCTAACGGGTCTTATTTAAGTTATAACTTTAGACCGGTTAGTTTTAAAGAAAAGTTTACGGTACGAAACGCAAGATTAAGCGATGACCGGATTAGAATGTGATTTAGCCCCAAAAAGTATGAAGACTTGTATAAAATGGGTAAACTAAATACATTTCGGATTTTGAAGTAAAAATGATAAGGTTTGACCCGTTTTGGCTAATTTAAGCAAACTAGTTACATAAATCGTACCGAACGCGTATATGCATAACGGGTAACCGAATGAGTCATGAACATGTTCCATAAGTTATTATGCTTAAAATATGTTATGATATCAGTAGGATATCTTTCATTATGCCTAAAACGAATTTAAAACCAAATTAAGCCCCGTAGGGGTATTTTGGTCATTTTATAGTTTATAAAAAGGTTTAAATAGTAAACTGAGGTTCTGGTCTAAAATAATCAGTAAAAATATTTATTTTATCAAGTTACATCAGTAAGATTTTATCAAGTTACATCAGTAGGTGCCCTTCTAAGGGTTTATTACCTACATAATTACCAACTCATAGCCACTTTCAATTCGAATAATGGCTAGACCGTTAGTGATTAATCACAAAGTCAAAGCTTAATTACGTTAACTTTGACTTTCGGTCATTAAGCTAATAAAACTTTAACTATTGAAGCTAAGAACACTTACTAGAGTCCTTAGCACGAATTTAGAACTTGAGAAAGCTTCCTTTAGCACCAGGAGGCTTCAGAGAGTGAGCTTGAGTGAAATTTTCAAGTGTGCAAGAACAAGTGCAAACAATGTGGGTATATATAGGACTTTGATGACCTTCAAGATCAATCCATCTGTTCCTATGATGTTACCAGATGTTCCCAAGTGTCCCTAGGGCAGTAAAAACCAGTTGCTCAGACCCTGGTATCGAAATCAGCCATGCAATGGCGGTGGAACAGGCTGTAACATGCAGCTGTCCCTTTTTTGGTCGCTGGCACCTCCTACGCGGCCCGCGTAAGAAATGGAGATAGCCTACGCGGCCCGCGACAATGGGGAGTTCCGGTAAAAAGTTTGCAATTTTTGCAATTTCAGTCCCTGATCCATATTTAATTTAAATAACTTTCTTTTATTGCACTTATGACCCCCATAGTTAACTTTCTAGTGTCTTGGGTCACAAATTAACTCCGTTAAGCTCCCGGTTAGTTGTGAGGTCACCCAAAAAGTGCTTATGTGCATCAAAACTCCACGAAATCATTATTCGTTATACATGGAAGTATAATGAAGTATTATAAAGCCTCGGGATCGTTAAAAGGTCACTCAGAGGTAAGAATTAACATGTTGACACGTTTAACCCCTGTGCTTCGTAACTTTTGATCTTTAAGCACAAACGGCTTTCCACGTTTGGTAATTTATTCGTGAAGGAATACGAACATCACGAAAGTTCAATCAGAGGCCCAAGTTAGGCATGTTGACACTTTGGATCCTTTTACAAACATATTTACATTGTTTGACAACTTTAGTCCCTCGAATTCGAATTATTACACGTTTAAAGTTCATGGCACGTGTCTTCATTATATTGGACATGATTTTTTTTCGAGGTGTTACATCCTCACCCCCCTTAAAAGAAATCTCGACCTCGAGATTTACTGAAATAAATGAGGGTATTTCTGTTTCATTGTGGACTTGACCTCCCACGTGTATTCTGGGCCTCTACGGGCATCCCATTTTACCTTTACAATTGGCACTTTCTTTCTTCGAAGCTTCTTAACCTGTCGATCTTCGATCGACAAAGGTTTTTCAACGAATTTCAAGCTTTCGTCAATTTGCACGTCCTTATGTGACATTGCTAGCGATTCATCGGCTAGACATTTCTTTAAATTGCAGATGTGGAATACATTATATATCACACTGAGCTCCTCGGGAAGATTTAGCTTGTAAGCTACGGTTCCGACACATTCGATGATCTCGAATGGTCCTATGTACCTTGGGCTCAACTTGCCCTTTTTGCCAAAACGCATCACCCCTTTCCAGGGTGACACCTTGAGTAGCACCTTGTCACCTACTTCAAACTTTAGAGGTTTGCGCCTCTTATCAGCATAACTCTTCTGCCTATCCCTGGCAGCTTTAAGATGATCACGGATTTGAACAATCTTATCCGTCGTCTCAAGGACTATATCAGGTCCTGATAGTTGGGTTTCCCCAACTTCCGCCCAACAAACTGGCGTTCTACACTTCCTTCCGTACAAGGCCTCAAAAGGCGCGGCTTGAATGCTCGAATGATAGCTATTATTATATGAAAATTCAATCAAAGGAAGATGGTCATCCCAACTTCCTCCCAAGTCTATAACACAAGCTCGTAACATATCCTCAAGCGTTTGAATTGTACGCTCGCTTTGACCATCCGTCTGAGGATGATAGGCAGTGCTGAAGTTTAAACGAGTGCCTAAGGATTGCTGAAAGCTTTTCCAAAAATGAGACGTGTATCTAGTATCTCTATTAGAGATAATAGATACTGGTACCCCGTGGAGAGATACTATCTTGTCCACGTACAGTTGAGCTAGCTTATCGGAGCTGTGTGTTTCTTTAATAGGCAAGAAGTGAGCTGACTTGGTCAGCCTGTTGACTATAACCCAAATAGTATCATTCCCGTGCTTCGTCCTTGTTAACTTAGTGATAAAATCCATAGTCACCATTTCCCACTTCCAGGTGGGAAGTTCAGGCTGTTGCAACAAGCCTGACGGCTTTTGATGTTCGGCTTTAACTTGTGCACACGTCAAACATTTAGCCACATAAGTGGCTATAGATTTCTTCAAACCTATCGACCAATAGTTTGCCTTTAAATCCTGGTACATCTTGTCACTGCCTGGATGGACTGAATATTTTGAACTATGAGATTCCAGAAGGATCACGTCTCTAAGTCCTCCATGGATAGGAACCCAGATTCGACCATTAAATCTAAGGATTCCATCCTTTCCATAAGACAATTGATCAGCAGTGACGCCTAACTTCTCATTTGGAAAGTTAGTTTCCAAAACAGCTTCCTTCTGAGCAGCTAACAACTTTTCATTCAAGCTGTTCTTCAGTTCAATGCTTTTAGCATTGATCCTAATGGGCTTAACCCTTTCCTTCCTGCTTAGAGCGTCAGCTACAACATTCGCTTTGCCTGGATGGTAGCGAATTTCGCAATCATAATCGTTCAAAGTCTCCATCCATCGACGCTGCCTCATGTTAAGATCCTTCTGGTTAAACAAGTGTTGAAGGCTTTTATGATTAGAATAAATCACACACTTGGTTCCATAAAGATAATACCTCCAAAGATTTAGTGCAAATACAACGGCACCCAATTCCAAATCATGGGTGGTGTAGTTCTTTTCGTGCACCTTTAATTGACGTGAGGCATAGGCAATGACCTTGCCTCTTTGCATGAGCACACAACCCATACCGGTGTGCGATGCTTCACAGTACACAACCACGTCTTCAATCCCTTCTGGCAATGTTAACACCGGAGCATTGCTTAATTTCTGCTTGAGGATCTCAAAAGATTCTTGTTGCTTGGGACCCCAGTCAAACTTTATATTCTTGCGAGTTAATGAGGTTAGAGGTTCAGCAATCCTTGAAAAGTTTTCAATGAAACGTCTATAGTATCCTGTTAGACCCAAGAAGCTGCGAATCTCTGTAGGTTTTTTTGGTGCCTGCCAATTCATGATTGCTTCGATCTTAGCGGGATCTACCTGAATACCATGCTCACTTACTACATGTCTAAGGAATTGGACTTCACGGAGCCAAAACTCACATTTAGAGAACTTTGCATAAAGCTTTTCTTGTTGCAGAAGTTTGAGAATACACCGGAGATGTTTTTCATGATCGGCTTGACTCTTCGAATAAATAAGTATGTCATCAATAAAGACGATGACAAACTTGTCTAGATACGGCTTGCAAACGCAATTCATGAGATCCATGAACGCTGCAGCTGCATTGGTGAGCCCGAAAGGCATCACTAAGAACTCGTAGTGGCCATAACGAGTTCTGAATACCGTCTTATGCACATCTTCATTTCTGACCTTCAGCTGATGATATCCTGACATCCGGTCGATCTTTGAAAAGTAGCTTGCTCCTTGAAGTTGATCGAACAGATCGTCGATCCTGGGTAATGGATATCTGTTCTTGATTGTAACTTTGTTCTGCTCGCGATAATCGATGCATAGACGCATCGATCCATCCTTCTTTTTCACAAACAGAATCGGCGCTCCCCAAGGAGACGAGCTAGATCGAATAAAACCCTTCTCCAACAAATCATCCAGCTGTGTTCTCAACTTTTTCATCTCAGTATGGGTGCTAAACGGGTCATGTTCGCGGGTTGGCGGGTTCAACCTGACCCGAACCCGAAAATTTTAGACGAACCCGAACCCGACCCGAAACCTAAAATTGTGTCATACATATGAACCCGAACCCGACCCGAATATTCTCGGGCTGACCCGAACCCGACCCATTCAAGCCGAAATTTTTATTTTTTTTATTTTTTTCAGCAAATTAATATATTAAAATTAACATCTACTACCAAAAAACACAAATTTATATAATAAAATTACATTAAAATCATAAAATATTATGTCAATTTCCCTTTTTAAGTTATATTTATGACATAAAATTACACACCTAATCAAACTATGACATAAAACATATTGTAAAAATATAATTTTAATATAAATGGGTTAAACGGGTCAACCCGCCAACCCGACCGGGTTGACCCAAACCTGACCCGTTTAGCTAAACGGGTTCGTGGGTTCAACCTGAAACTGACTCTAACCCGTTTAGACTAAACCCAAACCCGCGAATTTCGTGTTAGGTTCGTGTCGTGTTTTCTGGTCGTGTCGGAAATTCACACCCCTACATCTCAGTTAGTGCCAATCGATAAGGTGCTCTTGCAATTAGTGCTGCTCCAGGAATGATACCGATCCTGAATTCCACTTGCCTGTCTGGAGGTAAACCAGATAATTCTTCAGGGAAGACGTCTGGATATTCAGAAATAACGGGATGTCTTCGATCTTGGGCTTTGGCTCATCAATAGTCACATGTGCCATATAAATGACACAACGTTTCTTCAAACATTTTGATGCCTTAAACATAGACACTTGCTATAACAACTCTCCAAAATATTTTTCTAACGCCCTAATATATTTTAACATACCCCTACATGTCTCTAAATACACCCCGTATGTGAAAACCGAGCCCAAAATATGAAATGTCATTAAAAATAATAAAAAAACAAAAGTTTTGGTGCGCTCGCGGGCCGCGTAGCCCTAGACTACACCTTACGCGGGCCGCGACAGATAAGAGGCCAGATCGCACCCTGTGTTGACACCTGTCACCTGCGTGTTGAACCTAGTCATGACCCAGATCAGCTACGCCTAGACCCCCCTAGCACGCGGGCCATGCAAGCCTTAAGCTTACCTTACGCGGGCCGCGAGAAACCCGTTTTCAGCAATATATAAGAAGGCATCGAGCTTTCGTTTTCCGTCTCTCAATTCATTTCTTTGTTAACAAATTTCTGAGAATAGGCATAATACACGGGTATTATATCCCCCTAATTAGCGAGGTTCTACTCCATTGTAAGTATTATAACCCCAGTTACGTATTAGATACGCTGCCCGATTGATCCAGGATTCCGTAACAACTGTCGTGGTTCTGCCAAACGTAGTTGTTGGAATACCGTCTCGGGGAGGGTATCGTTAATATAAATAAAGGGTTAGTATACTAACATATGTACATTTGTGTAAATTATAGATTAACACCAGGAAACCCTAGAATAAGTCTAAAACAACAATGTGAGTTTATCCGCTTTTTGTAAACCTTTTTATGAACTGTTTTACAAAACCTTAAATGTTTTACAATGTGATTAAGCAGTGATTGAGTCTTTGTAGTTCTTCCATTACTGCCGGTATGTTGGGGTTTTGTATACAAAATGTGGAACACGTTACAATTGGACAACGAGTTAGCCAATGTGTAATATGACCCACCAGTCAGGATTGACAGTACTGAATGAGTAATTGTGTAGAAATAAACATTGTGATCGCTCTCAATACTGTGTTAATTGATAAAACTCTTCTTGATTAAACTGGGATTCACTCACCAGTATTTCCCACTGACAAATGTTTTTAAAATGTGTTTCAGGTAACACAATGTGAAAGCCAATTAGGAAAAAGCCAGCTGGAGAGCACTGACGGCTTGGAAAAAATGTGGCTATAAAAGTTATCTAAAGGACGATGTTTTAAATTCAATAAAATAGGGTTTATCCCTATAAACGTATTGTAATAAAGAAACTTGGGTTTACCCATGTGGTTATTTATATAAAATATGGTGGTTTTACTCTGATAAACATTTCCTAACTACGGTCCTGATGTAATTTCCGCTGCCAAAATTAATAAATGATACCACCACAACTAATGTTTGCGGCCGCCCGTTCCCGGGACAGATAAGGGGGCAGGGGTTGCGACAGAAGGTGGTATCAGAGCTTAGCCACTGATTCAGCCACATGAGTGTTCTGCTGACATCAATATATTATCCAAATTGTTAGGAAATAAATTTTGAAAATACGTGAAAATCTGTATTTTATTGCTATGTGTTATTTGACTATTTGTTAGTTTAGAGTATGAGTTATCAAGGACCCTCAGACGTGTATCGTCAGTTGTCCGATTCACCTAGGAGTGAAGGTACCTCTTCACAGCCTACCCTCTTTGGGTATTCCGCTGATCAGGAAGAAGGGATGTTTGCCTTTAAAGCTCAGTCTGAAGAGCCATTCCCTCAGAATAAGAGAGGATGGTTCAGTAAGGGAGCCTTCGAGCGTAGAAAAAGAATGCGAAAGTTGCAACAGCAAAGAGTCCTAGCAGCCGCTAAGCAAGAGTCAGATGCCCATACACATGATATGCTTAATAGGAGCTTAGCCAATTTCCATATCCTAGCAACAACTGCTGCCGACCCAAGTCTGGAACAACTAGTAGCCCCACAACCCTTACCTTTAATTCCCACTCAGTCGATGGAGGTAGAAATGCATGATTTCAACCCTGAGGAAATACCTAGGATACCAGCCCATAATCCCTTAGACCCAAATTATGATCCATGGTTTGATGATCTTAGGGATTATGTGCCGCGCTACCATCTAAACGACGAAACCTTGCCAAACATAGCAGCGTATCCAGGTCTGGACCCTCTAGATCCCTATTATGACAACGATGAATACATTAGGGAGATTTTAGAGAATCCGTACCCTCAGGAGAATCCCATGCCACAGTACCCAGATCCAGTGCCAGCACCTGCACCCCCAATGAGTGCAGAGAATTTGCAAGAACTCTGAACTTTCGGAGAAGAAATCTTAGAGAGTAGTGAGAGGATGAGGTATGTAGGAGAACAACTCGTCTGGAAATATGACGAGCGTCAGATGGATTTCGGGAGAAATCCATATCCATGAAGATGATAAGTGGAGTTGGTAATAATAATATAATAATATATAATATGTTTGTATGAATATATATATATATATATATGTAATAATAATAATATATTGTAGTATAGACCACTTTATGGTTAGTGATGCATAATAGTGTTGTAATTTTAAATTCCTGTTTTAGTGTGTATTTGACGCATACTATATAGAAATAGTAAAGTCGCAATGCTCGACGCTTTTGACCAATATGTGTATTATGTGGTTGTTACTTAAACTATTAATTATTTTGTGATATTAATAATTGATAAATGTTTAAAAATTCAGATGGCCGACCAAGTGAATCAAGAGATTCTGGATAATAACCCGGAAAACCAGAATGACAATAATCTGAATAACGATAATCCGAACAAAGATAACAATGGAAATCAAGTGGACAACAGTGCCATCCAACACATAGTAGCACAAGGAATAATAGATGCAATGCCATATATTAAAAATTCAGAGAAGCAGAAAATAAAAGTAAACGTGATAGCAAGGGACCCTCTGAACCTGAAAACAGCGTGAACAATGGACCCGTACTTCAAATGCCCATCCCCAAAAGAAGAAGAACCGTGTCTTACGGTTGTTCTTACAAAGAATTCTGGTCTTGTAAACCAATGGAATTCTCGGGCAACGAAGGGGCCATTGCAACCCTACGCTGGATTGAAAAGACTGAGGCAGTCTAAAGAATAAGCAAGTGTGCAGAAGAAGATAAGATAATGTTTGCTTCCAATATGTTTAAGAATTCAGCACTAGAGTGATGGAACACTATCCTCCAGTCTAAAGGAAGTGATAGAATTTATAATATGGAATGGGAGGAGTTTAAAAACATGGTAGAAAGGAAATTCTGCCCTCCTAATGAAAAGGAACAGATAGCAAACAAATTCTTAAACCTTAGAATGACTGGTGTAGATAGTAAGGGGTACACTAAGTTATTCATTGAATATGCTAGAATAGTGCAAACCCTTGCTTCACCTAAACCAGTGTTAATCTCCCGTTACATCTGGGGATTAATCGGGGAGATAAGGCATATAGTCAAGGCAGCTAGACCTCAAACCATAGAAGAAGCTGTAGAACTAGCCAACACCTTGACAGATGAATTAGTTCGTACACGAGAAGAGGATCAAAGGAGGAACCTAACCCAGAAGCTTACACAAGAATTTCATTCTGGAAATTTTAACCGTGGGAAAAATGTAGGCTCTACCTCTGCACCCTACTGTAAGAATTGCAAAAGGAAGCATTCAGGAAGATGCTCCATATACTGTAACTTTTGCAAAATATCGGGACACAAGGAAGAAGACTGCAGGAAGAAAGCTAACAACAAGATATGTTACAACTGCGGAGAACAAGGTCATATCAAGCCAAACTGTCCAAAGTTAGCTCCAGCTACGAATAACAAGAAAACCAAAAATGCTAGAGCATTTGTTTTGACTACAGAAGAAGCAAAGATGATCCCGGATGTGATCACTGGTACGTTTTTAGTTAATGATATTTTTGCTAAAGTATTATTTGACTCTGGTGCAAACCAAAGTTTTATTAATACTTCATTTTGCAAACTCCTCAATCAATCATTAACTAAACTTCCACAAGAATATCTAGTAGAAACAGCAAATGGTGAAACCATTAAAATTTCTGAAATCTTGCAGGGAGCAAGAATAGAAATTCTAAATCAGAAATTTATTGCAAACCTTTACCCCATGAATCTGGCAGGATTTGATGTAGTATTAGGAATGGATTGGTTAATATCCAATAAAGCCAGTATTTTATGTGATCAAAAGTCAATACAAGTAAATTCACCAAAAGGTGAAAAGATCACAATTAAAGGATATAAAACCTCTAGATCCACTAAATTTATCTCTGTGATGAAAACAGCAAGTTACATAAGAAAATGGTCCTTAGTGTATTTGATTTCTCTAATCACTAACACTAAAGGAAAAGAATTAAAGGATATTCCAGTAGTATCCCAGTTTTCAGATGTATTTCCAGAAGAATTACCAGGGCAACCTCCAGATAGAGAAGTTGAATTCAGAATTCACCTGCTACCAGGAACGGCACCAATTGCCAAAGCACCTTACCGTTTGGCATCTGCAGAAATGCAAGAACTAAAGAAACAATTAGACGAATTATTAGAAAAAGGATTCATACAGCCAAGTTCATCACCCTGGGGAGCGCCAATCTTATTCGTCAAAAAGAAGGACGGATCAATGCGTATGTGCATTGACTACCGTGAATTGAACAAGGTCACAATTAAGAATCGGTATCCATTACCAAGAATTGATGATCTGTTTGATCAGTTACAAGGAGCACGATTTTTCTCAAAAATCGATTTAAGGTCAGGATATCATCAATTAAAAGTACAAGAAGAGGACATTCCTAAAACCGCCTTCAGAACAAGGTATGGTCATTATGAATTTACTGTCATGCCATTTGGTTTAACCAATGCCCCAGCTGCATTCATGGACATGATGAACCGAATATGTAAGCCATATTTGGATAAATTCATAATTGTCTTTATAGATGATATTCTCATTTACTCTAAGAGTAAAGAGGAACATGCAAAGCATTTGCACGCACTTTTAAGTTTACTAAGAAAAGAAAAGCTTTATGCTAAGTTTTCAAAGTGCGAGTTTTGGTTAGAACAGGTACAATTTCTTGGACATCTAGTTAATCATGAAGGAATTCATGTGGATCCCACCAAGATCGAGGCAATAACCAAGTGGAAAACCCCTGAGTCACCAACTGAGGTAAGAAGTTTCTTAGGACTAGCCGGTTATTATAGAAGATTTATTCAAGATTTTTCTAGAATAGCCATTCCCTTAACTAAGCTAACTTGTAAATCTGTTAAGTTTAAATGGGAACCAAAACAAGAAGAAGCCTTTAAAATCCTTAAGCAAATATTAACCCATGCACCCATACTAGCGTTACCAGAAGGAACTAAAGATTTTGCAATCTATTGTGATGCTTCTAAATTAGGTTATGGATGTGCGTTAATGCAACTTCAAAAGGTTATAGCCTATGCATCCAGACAACTTAAGAATCATGAAGAGATTTATTCAACTCATGATTTAGAATTTGGAGCTATAATTTTCGCCCTTAAGATTTGGAGACATTACCTGTACGGTAGTAAGTTTACTGTTTTCACTGATCATAAAAGTTTAAGGTATGTCTTCGGGCAAAAAGAATTGAATATGAGACAAAGACGCTGGATGGAAATGCTTAGTGATTATGATTGTGATATTCAGTATCATGCAGGAAAAGCAAATGTAGTTGCTGATGCTTTAAGCCGAAAGTATCACGAACAGCCAAAAAGGATACGTTCTCCTAAATTAAATCTACAAGTAGATTTAAATGAGCAGATTAGAAAAGCACAAGAATTAGTAATCACGGATGATACTGAAAAACTAGAAGGAATAATCAAGGAATTAGAATAAGGAATAGATGGAATTTGGAGATTCCATAAGAAAAGAATATGGATACCTAAATTAGGAAACCTACGTCATCGTATATTAGAAGAAGCCCATAAGTCTAAATATACGATGCATGCAGGAAGTGATAAGATGTATCAGGATTTAAGAAAGAATTTCTGGTGGATAGGAATGAAAAAAGGATATAGCAGCATACGTTGCAAAGTGTTTAACCTGTTCACAAGTCAAAGCTGAACATCAGAAACCTTCAGGTTTATTGCAACAGTTAGAAATGCCTGATTAGAAATGGGAGTTGATAACAATGGATTTTGTTACTAAATTACCCAAAATAAGAAAAGGTAATGATACAATCTGGGTGATTGTAGACAGACTAACCAAGTCAGCTCATTTCCTATCAATGAAGGAAACTTTCAGTATGGAACAATTAGCTAAATTATATGTAAATGAAATAGTTTCTTTACATGGAATTCCTCTATCAATTGTTTCTGACAGAGATAGTCGTTTTACCTCTCATTTTTGGACAAGTTTCCAAAAAGCAATGGGAACCAAGTTGAATCTAAGCACAACTTATCATCCTCAAACAGACGGACAAAGCGAAAGGACAATTCAGACAATGGAAGACATGCTTAGAGCTTGTGTAATTGATTTCGGAGGTAATTGGGACGATTACTTACCATTGATAGAATTTTCTTATAATAATAGTTATCACACAAGTATCAATGCTGCACCATTCGAAGCACTTTATGGACGAAAGTGCCGAACTCCAGTCTGTTGGGCAGAAATTGGGGAAAAGCAACTATTTGGACCAGAGATAGTACTAGAAACAACAGACAAAATCATTCAAGTCAAGGAACGGCTGAAAGCGGCACGTGATCGACAGAAAAGCTATGCTAACAACAGGCGGAAACCATTGGAATTTCAAGCAGGAGATAAGGTATTGTTAAAAGTCTCTCCTTGGAAAGGAGTGGAAAGATTCATAAAAAGAGGAAAGCTAAGTCCCATGTATGTTGGATCTTTCAAGATTATTAGAAGAATAGGACTTGTAGCCTATCAGCTACAACTGCCAGATGAAATGGCAGGAATACATGATGTATTTCATGTATCTAATCTCAAGAAATGTTTAGCTGATGAATCACTGATAGTACCTCTTAAGGATATAGAGGTAAATGAACAGTTAAAGTTTATAGAGAGGCCTCTACAGATTGAAGATAGGAAAGTCAAGAATCTCAAACACAAGAGATTAGTTCTAGTCAAAGTAAAATGGGACTCCAATAGAGGACCAGAATACACATGGGAGCTTGAATAAGAAATGCAAAGGAAATATCCACACTTATTCAAGTAGACCTCGAGGACGAGTTCTAAAACAAGGTGGGGAGGATATAACAACTCTCCAAAATATTTTTCTGACGCCCTAATATATTTTAACATACCCCTATATGTCTCTAAATACACCCGTATGTGAAAACAGAGCCCAAAATATGAAATGTCATTAAAAATAATTAAAAAACAAAAAATTTTGGTGCGCTCACGGGTCGCGTAGCCCTAGACTACACCTTACGCGGGCCGTGACAGATAAGAGGCCAGATCGCACCCTGTGTTGACACCTGTCACCTGCGTGTTGAACCTAGTCATGACCCGGATCAGCTACGCCTAGACCCCCTAGCACGAGGGCCGCGTAAGCCTTAAGCTTACCTTACGCGGGCCGCGAGAAACCCGTTTTTCAGCCCTTTATAAGAAGGCATCAACTTACATTTTCCGTCGCTCAATTCATTTCTTTCTTAACGAATTTCTAAGAATAGGCATAATACACGGGTATTATATCCCCCTAATTAGCGAGGTTCTGCTCCATTGTAAGTATTATAACCCAGTTACGTATTAGATACGCTGCCCGATTGATCCAGGATTCCGTAACAACTGTCGTGGTTCTGCCCGACGTAGTTGTTGGAATACCGTCTCGGGGAGGGTATCGTTAATATAAATAAAGGGTTATTATACTAACATATGTACATTTGTGTAAATTATAGATTAACACCAGGAAACCCTAGAAGAAGTCTAAAACAGCAATGTGAGTTTATCTGCTTTTTGTAAACCTTTTTATGAACTGTTTTACAAAACCTTAAATGTTTTACAATGTGATTAAGCAGTGATTGAGTCTTTGTAGTTCTTCAATTACTGCCGGTATGTTGGGGTTTTGTATACAAAATGTGGAACACGTTACAATTGGACAACGAGTTAGCCAATGTGTAATATGACCCACCAGTCAGGATTGACAGTACTGAATGAGTAATTGTGTAGAAATAAACATTGTGATCGCTCTCAATACTGTGTTAATTGATAAAACTCTTCTTGATTAAACTGGGATTCACTCACCAGTATTTCCCACTGACAAATGTTTTTAAAATGTGTTTCAGGTAACACAATGTGAAAGCCAATTAGGAAAAAGCCAGCTGGAGAGCACTGGCGGCTTGGAAAAAATGTGGCTATAAAAGTTATCTAAAAGACGATGTTTTAAATTCAATAAAATAGGGTTTATCCCTATAAACGTATTGTAATAAAGAAACTTGGGTTTACCCATATGGTTATTTATATAAAATATGGTGGTTTTACTCTGATAAACATTTCCTAACTACGGTCCTGATGTAATTTCCGCTGCCAAATTAATAAATGATACCACCACAACTAATGTTCACGACCGCCCGTTCCCGGGACAGATTAGGGGGCGGGGGATTGCGACACTTGCTTAGGAAATCCATACTGCGTATCACCTTGTATTGTTAATGGCTCACCATAAGGAGTCTTGATAACCACTTGCTTCTTATCACAAACAATCTGGGCTTGGTTATGAGATAACCAATCTGCCTATCACTATGTCGAATCCTGCCAATTTCAACGGAAACAAAGACAGTGGAAAAGAATGGTTCCTAATGGATATAAAACATCCATCTAATATTGTTGAAGCAGTCTCTATGGTACCATCGGCTAATTCTACCTCATATTTTATGCTTAGAGTTTTAATAGGCAGATTTAACAATTTACAAAATTTATTGTCTACAAACGACTTGTCTGCACCAGAATCAAACAATACTCTAGCATAGACATCATTGATAAGAAAAGTACCTGTTATCACATTGTCGTTCTGTACTGCTTCCTGCGCATTCATTTGGAAGACTCGAGCATTAGTCTTCTTATCCTCTTCAGGCTTCTTTTGATTCTTAGGGCAATTGGTCTTAATGTGCCCCTTTTCGTTGCAGCCATAACAAGTTGCATCTTTCAATTTCTTGCAATCCAAAGTCTTATGCTCTTTGGATGTAACACCTCGTAAATTTATGTCCAATATCATGTCAACACGTGTCATGGACTTTAAACATGTAAGGAAGTGATTTAGAGGGACTAAAAGTTGACAAACAAAGAGAGTATGTGAATAAAAGGATTCAAAGTGTCAAAAACAGATAAATATGCCTTTTAATAACCATATGCGATGTTTATACCCTTAAACGAATAAATTATGGATCATACGAAGCTAATTGTGGAAGAAAGTGAGAGATTGCAAATACAGGGGTTAAATGTGTCAACATGTTTAAAGTATACCTCTGACTGGCCTTTTAGCAAACCCAAAGCTTTGTAACGATTAATTATGCTCATGAGAATAAGTGATAAAAATTTCACAAGGTTTCGATAAAGTATGAGAAAGTTATGATAATATTCGTGTACGAGGGGTTAAAAGCGTCAACGAGGCAAAACTTGTGTTTTTGGTTATCGTTTAACGAAACCGGACCTATTGATGATTGGTTTTATCTCATGGATCATAGAAATATAAATTTCAAGGGTTAAAAGTGCCTAAAATGGAAGTTATTGCGCATTAGAAAGTTCAGGGGGTGAAAGTGTCATTTCTGAAACATGTTTGGCTGAGAAGCTTGGTGCTGGCGTAGCGCCAGCACTTGTGCACATGTCCGTGGCACTACGCGAGCATGTACCAGTGACAGCAAACATCTGGTAATGTGTCAGCTTGCATATTTACGCGATTCAGCGAGTTTGCCACCCTTTTTCTGCATGTTACACGTCCCTTAACACCTGTTATCACCTATGGAGTAGCCCTAACACTTGTGTCCACCTCCTTGAACTTCCTTGGCTATATATAGAGCCCTTGGTTGCAACTTATGAACTCACTTTTTGAGCATTCACTTGGAAAGCTTCCAAACTCTTGCTCTGAAGACTTCTGGAGCTCTCTGGTCAGCAACCAAAGTTTCTTAGGCTTCCTAATCGTGCTTAGGACTCTTGTAAGTGTCCTTAACCCTTTCTAATTCAGTTTAGCTTAGTTTATTAGCTTAAAGTCAAACCATCGTAGTTAGAGTTTGACTTCGTGATTAATTAATAATTGTTCAGTCAAATCTCGAATTGAAAGTACCTATAGGTTGGTAATTATGTGGGTAATAAACCCTTAAAAGGTTAACCTCTGATTCCCACTCTAACTAGGTCAATTGTCAGGTCAAAGCAAATCTTAAAAAGTCAACAGAAAGCTAATTTTCAAGTTAATGCATAATTAGCAATGTAGGATCCATGCAACCTGTTTTATCATTAATATAACTTGGTAATTAATGTAAGAACATGTCTAAACATGTTCAACCCGACAATTTTCAGTTTAGGCTCGGTTCGGGACCGAAAGTCGCATAGTTTGACTTCTGCTTTAACTTTCAGTTCTGACTCGTTTGAGCATAGTTTAGAATTGCCTTAGAGCTTTATTTGGACCAGGTCTCATGTTAGTATAACCCTCTGTGATTATACAACTTAGTTCAATAGTTATCTGATTCATATGCAAGTTTCCATTATATGCCTAAATGTTGACCAATATGCCCTTATGACCTTAAAATGTGATTTTTGAAAATATAAAAGAATAGAAACCTTAGTTACTGATTATTAGACATGTCCCTAATTTTTCACATCAATTGGAGGTCTAGATTAAGAGTTATGCTCAATAGCGTAATTAGAAAGCTTTTTATTAATTAAACGGCGTAATTAGCATATAGCCTATCTAAACCTAATTTTTGATACCAAACTTTTTACCTACTGATATAAAATAATATTTTGGGATTTTTGGAGATTTTAGACTGAGCATAACATAGAGTTCTAAGCTTAATTCGGTTATTGTCGGTTTTACCCTTTTGGCCTATAAAATGAGTTGTTTTAAAACAATTGGACACCAAACCTTTTGCTACTGATTTGTTATGATAAATAAAGTATTTTGAGCCTTCTGGAATATTAAAATTTTCAGCTTTCCTTTAAAAACCCGAAATAGCTCAAAATCGCCTTTTTAAGCGTTTTTAACACATAGTATGTATTAAAACTATTTTAAACATATAAGACTTGATACCTACTGATATATTAAGTAAATTTTTATATTCTAATAGCAAGTGAAAGTTTTTAAACTCAGGTTTCCAGTTTTGACCTTTTAGGCTTAAATGAAATTACCAAAATACCCTTTCGGTGTATAGTTTAGTTATAAATGGTAAATTTCACGTATAGGTAATACCCTACTAATATAACCTATTAATTTGAGTATATTTATTGTTTATATCAGATCTGAAACTCAGAATCACATTAAATCTCCTTTATAACCTTTTAAATGACCAAAATACCCCTACGGGGCATAGTTTGTGTTTAAATCCATTTTGGGCATAATGGAAGATGTCTTATTGATGTCACAACATATTTAAGGCTTATTAACTTAGGAAACATGTATATGACTCATATGGTTACCCGTTACGCATCTTGCGCGTTCGGTTCGGTTTATGTAACTAGTTTGCATAAATTGACCGAAACGGGTCAAACCTTATCATTTTTGTCTCAAAATCCAGAATGTGCTTAGTTTACCCATATTATACAAGTCTTCAAACTTATCGGGTCTAAATCACATTCTATCCCGGTCTTCGCTTAATCGTGCGTTTGAGCCGCATCTTCCTTTAAAACTAACCGGTCTAAGTTTAGGCTTAATAAAAGACCCGTTAGGAATCTAATAGGTTATTATAAACCTTTGTTCCAGACTAGGAGACCCGGTAAAAGCTACATGCATTTGCTGTTTGTGATTAATACTTGCAAAGGTAAATACTTTTAACTTATTTTCCCTATACGGGCTTGGAGTACGGTATATAAAATACCGCTTGGTCGGGCATTGAATCTTTAATTGTATGAAGGTTAAATCATTGAAATATCCTGTTTAAAAATGTTTTGTTTGCTTAAAGCCTTTGGGGGGTTAATGACCATGTCCCGGATATCCTTGGCATCATTTTACGAAATGACCACGACCTAAGCACGGGGTGTAGGCGTACACCCGACAGTGCATAAATAAATAATGTGGTGTGTCAATTAATCTTTAACTCGGTGCCAAATCCGGGCTACTGAACGCATAAGAAACATGTAATTATTTTACAAGTTTATATATAAATGATTATCCCAAGTTATAAAATGTTTTGTGCCACGTGCATTCAAATCAATTTTCTAAACCTTTTCAAAATGAGTCAGTTAATTGTATTTACCAGTGTAAAGTGACGTATTTTCTCAAAAAGGTTAAGTGCAGGTACTACTCTAAATAGGCTGGCCTCTCCTTAGCATCAATAAGAGTCTCGCAAGCTTGGATGCATTTTAAGTCTGATGAACTATGCTTCCTTTTTAGTTGATCCGCCTGTGGATCTGTTTCAACTATTTTGTGATACTTAGGGGCTGTTTGGTAGCCTCTTAATGACCATTCAGATGCTACTTCTTAATGGTTTAAAACCTCTGAATGAATAAGAGGTAACCTCAAGTCTGAATGGTTAAGAGGTAACCTCTGAATGGTAAATCATCACATGTCACATTCTTCTACCTCCTCATTGGTAAAATTCTTAATGGTTCCATTAAGAGGTAGCCTCTTAATGACCATTCAGAGGCTACCAAACAGCCCCTTAATGTTACAATTTATTCGGTTGAAATAAATCTATCATTTGCTTCCTCTGTGCATTTAAAATTGTGTTGTTTGACTATGATGATATCAACTACGTCACGATACTCCCCACCGGGCCCACCGGTAATACGTGGAAATATCGGGGTGTGACAGGTTGGTATCAGAGCCAACACTGAGTGAATTAAACACTAGCCTTTTGTGTTTAATCTCAGTTACACAGTTGCACGTTCTTCGATTCTCGAGTCTAGACAAAGAACTTAGGATTTATCCAAATTTGTTTTATTTCTAACTTTGTCTTTTATATTATCTTGTTGTATCCTTTGTTTGTTTTGACAGGTTGAACAAGATGCCACCAAGAGTTAGAGGGAGAGGAAGAGGCAAGGGGCTAGTCACCGCCCAGAATGACCATGAGGCCGGGCCTTCGCACCGGCGAACACCATCAGATTCACTTAACCCGAGTCCTCAAGATATCTGGAGGACCTATACAGAACCCGCAAGGCGCTCAGTTTCGTTGAGCTCCTCCCCTTTGCTTCAACACTCCCTTGGGCCTCATTCTGAAAATGAACCCCATAATTCCCATCAATCTTACATTCCTCTCTAGGGTCACAACTCACCTTTTGATGACCCAACGCCCTTTTTCCGGAGCCAGTTCAATCCGGCCAACTACCTTGGAGAACTAGTGGGTTTTAGCCCACTAGGACCCGGAGAACATTTCTCTGGAGACCATGCAATGAACATGGATGAGGATACCGATCCTGCAGAACCACCGTCCGGAACCCCTAACCACCCCATCGAAATTTCGGATGGGTCACCTTTCGTGGGATCACCTTATAATGGTCCCGATAGCTATGAAGAAAGGTTCCGACAGATTGACTGGGTGTTCACTCCCAGTTACCACAACTCACCACAGCCACAGCAGGATCCCTCCGAGGATTCCCGTTTTGTAGCGGTCACTCCGCCACCACCACCAGCTCAGCAACAGCCTCCGGAGCCACCGAGGCGAAGAAGATCGAACGCACGGATGTCCGTGTGAGGAGGAGTGCGAATCAGCACCCCTCAACATTCTAGTGGCAGCCGCTACTCGCCACTCCATGAAGACCCGCAGATGGGTGGACCTTCAAACCCCGTCTCGGAAGTAAACTTTGCGCCTGTCACGCCACCACCGTTGGGCTTTGGCGACCCTATACCTACATACACCGGTGCGGCTGCATATAATCCCTTCGAGCAGCCAATCCAAACCAATTACAACTATGTCGAGGCCGACCCTTACTTGGTAGCCGCGAACTACAATGCTTTCCATCCGGAAGGTCCCTATGGAGGTCCCTGGACGACGGGATACCTGACCTATGGATACCCACCATATGGGTATCAGCAACCGCCGCCTCCTCAACCTCTGCTTTATCAGCAACCCCCACAGCCGCCAGTGATGTCACCACCACAACATCAAGAAATTCTTCAAAGGATAAATGAGGTGCGGCAGGAGGTACGGGAAGACCGTAGGCATAACCAAGGGATGTTCAAGAATCTGGTGAATTTAATCAAGGGAAAAAGCAAGAAGGAACATTAAATCCTTTGTTTGTTTGTTTATTTTAGTGTTGTAATCATGTCCCTGCGTGGACATTTGTTTCTATATTCCTCCCCTGCGTGGGCATGTCTTTTTGTATTCTGCCCCTGCGTGGGCATGTCTTTCTGTTGACCCCTGCGTGGGTATGTTTGTTAGTTTAGCCCCTGCGTGGGCATGTTATTTCTGTATAAGTCCCGTTTAGGGCAAATCTGTACTTGTTTAAAATTTTAATGGAATGGTTAGTTTAAATTTCATTTTAAATTATATGTATAAATATAATATGTGAAATAAATGAAAAATAACTTTTCTTTTTATAAAACCTACCATTTTAATGAAATAATAAGAATCTTAAAAGGTAAAACCTAGCCACATGTTATTCTAAATATGGCCAAGATGGTAAGACCTATTTAAAAGATTCAAATCCCTGTTAACATCTTTAAACATGTTAACATTCCTGGCAAAATGTGATTCGATAAAATCACCTAAGTCACCCTTTTTAATGGATTCTCTTAATTACTTTTAATTAATTAAAACATCCATTAGGGATATAACGCCTACGGGCTATACTCATTGTCATATAAGACAAAAGACAGTCGTGGTCTTCGACCCCCTGTTAAGAAGAGGTAATGAATTATAATTAAAACCCTCAATACCATGACCCTATAAGATCATGAATAAAGATTTAAAACTGTCCACGTGACTAGGCCTTTTTCCCATTAATATATTTTTAAATCTAACTAAGGATTATTATAATATCCTAAATATATATATGTTTAAACAAATTAATCGAAATGGTTCTTAAATACCATGAATAATAAATATTCTAGAATAATAAAAACTATTATAGACCTTTGAATGATTTAAAAATCATTATCTTATGTAGTACTCAAGCTACATGGCAGAGTCTGAAGAAATAAACAGTCACCCTCAGGAAAATTGTGACACCACCAGGATAAATGTGACCGGTGCGGAACTACAAGCATTAATAGATAATGCTGTTACAAAAGCCTTGGATCGGTAGTTTAACGAGTCTAGTGGGACTCGAAGCAGGACCCTATCCGCACCGCATTCTAAACCCAAGACTCACTCTGAGGCTCATGATAAGCCACCATCGAAGAAGGATGAAGATCATTACTCCTCAAATCAGCAGAGTATTCCATCAAAGAAAATTGTGCTGAACCAAGAACCACGTGCTAAAGGTTGCACCTATAAGTACTTTGTTTCCTGCAAACCCAGGGATTTTACTTGGGACAAAGGAGCGGTTGACTGCATCTCATGGTTAGACGAGATGGATACTGTGGTAGATATCAGTGGTTGCGCTGATAAGGATGGGGTAAAGTTTGTATCTCAGTCATTCAAAGGCGAGGCACTAGCATGGTGGAGGTCTTTGATTCAGGCTACCGGGAAGATTCCATTGTATAATCTGTCTTGGAATCAATTTGTGACATTGATTAAGGAAAACTATTGCCCTCAGCACGAGGTTGAAAAGATTGAATCTGATTTCTTATCGTTGGTTATGAAAAACCTAGATTGCCATGCCTACCTTACAAGCTTCAACACAATGTCCAGGTTGGTTCCATATCTTGTGACACCGGAACCCAAGAGAATAGCTTGTTTTATCGGGGGTTTAGCCCCAGAAATCAAGGCCAGTGTGAAGGCCTCCAGACCAGCTACTTTTCGGTCTGCAGCTGATATATCATTGTCTCTTACTTTGGACGCGGTCAGGCAGAGATCGCTGAGAAACACAGACACTGAGAAGAGGAAGCGTGAGGATGACAACTCACGACGATCAGACAAGAAGCGTAAGGGAAACAATGACCACAAGAAGAGTTCTGGAACAAAAAAGGATGGTCAACAGACGGGTGATAAACCCAAGTGTAAGATCTGTAAGAAGCACCATTTTGGGAGGTGCAGACTCGAGTCGAAATCCCAATCGCAGCCATGGCCTTGTGGGATTTGTAAATCCTCTGAGCACAAGACATTAGACTGTAAAAAGATCAAGGATGCGACATGCTATAACTGCAATGAGAAAGGGCACATTGGGTCCAATTGCCCAAAGCTTGCAAAGAAAGCTGAGGATGGGAAAAAGACCAATGCTAGGGTTTTTCAGATGAATGCATAGGAGGCGATCCAGAATGATAATGTCATAACAGATACCTTCCTTATAAATGACGTTTATGCTAGAGTACTATTTGATTCTGGAGCAAATAAGTCATTTGTTGATAATAAGTTTTGTAAGTTGTTAAACCTACCTGTTAGAACCCTAAGCATAAAATATGAGGTTGAATTAGCCGATGGCACCATAGAAACCGCATCAACCGTGTTAGATGGATGTGTCATATCCATTAGGAACCACTCTTTTCCTTTGTCCTTACTTCCTTTGAAGTTAGCCGGTTTCGACATAGTCATAGGCATGGATTGGTTATCTCATAACCAAGCCCAGATCGTTTGCAACAAGAAGCAAGTGGTGATCAAGACTCCGTCTGGTGAACCACTTACCATTCAAGGAGATACCCAGTATGGACTGCCTGAGCAAGTACCTACGCTCAAGGCATCAAGGTGTTTGAAGAAGGGTTGTGTCATCTACATGGCACAAGTGACTATTGATGAGCAGAAGCCTAAGATTGAAGAAATCCCTGTCATTTCTGAATATCCCGAAGTATTCCCTGAAGAACTACCTGGTTTACCACCAGATAGGCAAGTAGAATTCAGAATTGACATTATTCCAGGAGCAGCACCTATTGCAAGGGCGCCTTACAGGTTGGCACCAACAGAGATGAAAGAGTTGAGGACTCAGCTAGATGATTTATTGGCAAAAGGTTTCATTCGTCCTAGTTCATCTCCTTGGGGAGCACCAATTATGTTTGTGAAGAAAAAGGATGGATCGATGCGTCTATGCATCGATTATCGCGAGCTTAAGAAGGTTACTATCAAGAATAGGTATCCTTTGCCCAGGATCGACGATCTGTTCGATCAATTACAAGGGGCAAGCTATTTCTCCAAGATCGATTTGAGGTCAGGCTACCATCAGTTGAAGGTTAGAGATGAAGATGTACACAAGACTGCATTTAGGACTCGTTATGGTCATTACGAGTTCTTAGTGATGCCTTTTGGACTCACTAATGCACCAGCAGCATTCATGGATCTCATGAACCGTGTCTGCAAGCCATACTTGGACAAATTTGTTATCGTCTTCATTGACGACATTTTGATTTATTCAAAGAATCAGGCCGACCATGAGAAACATCTTTGATGTATTCTGGAATTACTTCAGCAAGAGAAGCTTTACGCCAAATTTTCAAAGTGTGAATTTTGGCTTCGCGAAGTCCAATTCCTTGGACAGGTTGTCAGTGAGCGTGGTATCCAAGTAGATCCCGCTAAGGTTGAAGCTGTTATGGATTGGCAAGAGCCAAAAACGCCTACTGAGATTCGTAGCTTTCTAGGTTTAGCAGGATACTATAGGCGATTCATTGAAAACTTCTCAAGGATTGCTGCACCCCTAACTTCGTTGACACGTAAGAATATTAAGTTTGATTGGGGTCCTAAGCAGCAGGAATCCTTTGACATTCTTAAGCAGAAGTTGAGCAATGCTCCAGTATTGACATTGCCTGATGGAATAGAGGAATTTGTAGTATATTGTGATGCATCGCACACAGGAATGGGATGTGTGCTTATGCAGAAAGGCAAAGTCATTGCCTATGCTTCACGACAGTTAAAGGTGCATGAGAAGAATTACACCACCCATGACTTGGAGTTGGGTGCCGTTGTATTTGCACTAAAACTGTGGAGGCATTATTTGTATGGTACCAAATATGTGATCTATTCTGATCACAAGAGCCTCCAACACTTGTTTAGTCAGAAGGACTTAAACATGAGGCAGCGACGATGGATGGAAACTCTAAATGACTATGATTGTGAAATTAGATACCATCCGGGCAAGGCAAATGTGGTTGCCGATGCCTTAAGTAGAATGGAAAGGGTGAAACCCATAAGAATCAATGCTAAGAGCATTGAATTAAAAAATAGTTTGAATGAAAGGTTGTTAGCTACGCAGAAGGAAGCTGTCTTGGAAGCTAACTATCCTGATGAAAAGCTAGGAGTAACTGAAGAACAGTTATCCTATGGCAAGGACGGAATTCTGAGGTTAAATGGACGAATATGGGTTCCAATTTATGGAGGACTTCGGGATGTTATCCTCCAGGAAGCCCACGGTTCTAAGTACTCCATTCATCCTGGAGCTGATAAAATGTACCAGGATCTGAAGGCAAATTATTGGTGGATAGGCTTTAAGAAGTCTATAGCTACCTATGTAGCCAAATGTTTGACGTGCGCTCAAGTCAAAGCTGAACATCAGAAGCCGTCAGGTTTGCTGCAACAACCTGAACTTCCCACATGGAAGTGGGAGATGGTGACAATGGATTTTATCACCAAGTTGCCTAAGACAAAGAAAGGAAACGATACTATTTGGGTGATAGTAGATAGACTGACTAAGTCAGCTCACTTCCTACCCATTAAGGAGACTTATAGCTCCGACATGTTAGCCCAATTGTACGTAGATAAGATTGTATCTCTGCATGGCGTACCGGTGTCTATTATCTCTGACAGGGATACTAGATACACATCACATTTTTGAAAAAGTTTCCAACAATATTTGGGCACGCGCTTAAACTTTAGTACGGCTTACCATCCTCAGACGGACGGGCAGAGTGAGCGTACCATCCAAACTTTGGAAGACATGCTTCGTGCATGTGTGATTGACTTAGGTGGTAGTTGGGATAACCACCTGCCATTGATCGAGTTTTCCTATAACAATAACTACCATACAAGCATTCAGGCTGCGCCTTTTGAGGCATTATATGGTAGGAAATGCAGGACACCTATTTGTTAGGCAGAAGTTGGAGATGTCCAACTAACAGGACCTGATATAGTCCTGGAGACGACAGACAAGATTGTTCAGATACGAGATCGTCTCAAAGCTGCCAGGGATAGGCAGAAAAGCTACACAGACTGAAAGCGTAAACCTCTAAAGTTTGAGGTTGGTGATAAAGTGTTGCTTAAAGTATCACCCTGGAAGGGAGTAATGCGATTTGGTAAGAAAGGTAAGTTAAGCCCAAGGTATATAGGACCATTCGAGATCATCGAATGTGTAGGAGCAGTGGCTTATAAGTTAAACTTACCTGAAGAGCTCAGTGGTATTCACAATGTATTCCACATCTGCAATCTAAAGAAATGTCTAGCTGGTGAGTCGCTAGTCATACCACATACGGATGTGCATATAGACGAGAGCTTGAAATTTGTGAAAAAACCTTTGTCGATCGAGGATCGACAGGTAAAGAAGCTTCAAAGGAAGCATGTGCCAATTGTAAAAGTCAAATGGGATGCCCGTAGAGGTCCCAAGTACACGTGGGAGGTAGAGTCCACAATGAAAGAAAAATACCCTCATTTATTTCAGTAAATCTCGAGGTCGAGATTTTTTTTAAGGGGGTGAGGGTGTAACACCTCGTAAATTTATGTCCAATATCATATCAACACGTGTCATGGACTTTAAACATGTAAGGAAGTGATTTAGAGGGACTAAAAGTTGACAAACAAAGAGAGTATGTGAATAAAAGGATTCAAAGTGTCAACAACAGATAAATATGCCTTTTAATAACCCTACGCGATGTTTATACCCTTAAACGAATAAATTATGGATCATACGAAGCTAATTGTGGAAGAAAGTGAGAGATTGCAAACTACAGGGGTTAAATGTGTCAACATGTTTAAAGTATACCTCTGAGTGGCCTTTTAGCAAACCTGAAGCTTTGTAACGATTAATTATGCTCACGAGAATAAGTGATAAAAATTTCACAAGGTTTCGATAAAGTATGAGAAAGTTATGATAATATTCGTGTACGAGGGGTTAAAAGAGTCAACGAGGCAAAACTTATGTTTTCGGTTATCGTTTAACGAAACCGGACCTATTGATGATTGGTTTTATCTCATGGATCATAGAAATATAAATTTCAAGGGTTAAAAGTGCCTAAAATGGAAGTTATTGCGCATTAGAAAGTTCAGGGGGGTGAAAGTGTCATTTCTGAAACATGTTTGGCTGAGAAGCTTGGTGCTAGCGTAGCGCCAGCACTTGTGCACATGTCCGTGGCGCTACGCGAGCATGTACCAGTGACAGCAAACATCTGGTAACGTGTCAGCTTGCATGTTTACGCGATTCAGCGAGTTTGCCACCCTTTTTCTGCATGTTAAACGTCCCTTAACACCTGTTATCACCTATGGAGTAGCCCTAACACTTGTGTCCACCTCCTTGCACTTCCTTGGCTATATATAGAGCCCTTGGTTGCAACTTATGAACTCACTTTTTGAGCATTCACTTGGAAAGCTTCCAAACTCTTGCTCTGAAGACTTCTGGAGCTCTCTGGTCAGCAACCAAAGTTTCTTAGGCTTCCTAATCGTGCTTAGGACTCTTGTAAGTGTCCTTAACCCTTTCTAATTTAGTTTAGCTTAGTTTATTAGCTTAAAGTCAAACCATCGTAATTAGAGTTTGACTTCGTGATTAATAAATAATTGTTCAGTCAAATCTCGAATTGAAAGTACCTATAGGTTGATAATTATGTGGGTAATAAACCCTTAAAAGGTTAACCTCTGATTCCCACTCTAACTAGGTCAATTGTCAGGTCAAAGCAAATCTTAAAAAGTCAACAGAAAGCTTATTTTCAAATTAATGCATAATTAGCAATGTAGGATCCATGCAACCTGTTTTATCATTAATATAACTTGGTAATTAATGTAAGAACATGTCTAAACATGTTCAACCCGACAATTTTCAGTTTAGGCTCGGTTCGGGACCGAAAGTCGCATAGTTTGACTTCTGCTTTGACTTTCAGTTCTGACCCGTTTGAGCATAGTTTAGAATTGCCTTAGAGCTTTATTTGGACCAGGTCTCATGTTAGTATAATCCTCTGTGATTATACAACTTAGTTCAATAGTTATCCGATTCATATGCAAGTTTCCATTATATGCCTAAATGTTGACCAATATGCCCTTATGGCCTTAAAATGTGATTTTTGAAAATATAAAAGAATAGAAACCTTATTTACTGATTATTAGACATGTCCCTAAATTTTCACATCAATTGGAGGTCTAGATTAAGAGTTATGCTCAATAGCGTAATTAGAAAGCTTTTTATTAATTAAACGGCGTAATTAGCATATAGCCTATCTAAACCTAATTTTTGATACCAAACTTTTTACCTACTGATATAAAATAATATTTTGGGATTTTTGGAGATTTTAGACTGAGCATAACATAGAGTTCTAAGCTTAATTCGGTTATTGTCGGTTTTGCCCTTTTGGCCTATAAAATGAGTTTTTTAAAACAATTGGACACCAAACCTTTTGCTACTGATTTGTTATGATAAATAAAATATTTTGAGCCTTCTGGAATATTAAAATTTTCAGCTTTCCTTTAAAAACCCGGAAATAGCTCAAAATCGCCTTTTTAAGCGTTTTTAACACATAGTATGTATTAAAACTATTTTAAACATATAAGACTTGATACCTACTGATATATTAAGTAAATTTTTATATTCTAACAGTAAGTGAAAGTTTTTAAACTCAGGTTTCCAGTTTTGACCTTTTAGGCTTAAGTGAAATTACCAAAATACCCTTTCGGTGTATAGTTTAGTTATAAATGGTAAATTTCACATATAGGTAATACCCTACTGATATAACCTATTAATTTGAGTATATTTACTATTTATATCAGATCTGAAACTCAGAATCACATTAAATCTCTTTTATAACCTTTTAAATGACCAAAATACCCCTACGGGGCATAGTTTGTGTTTAAATCCATTTTGGGCATAATGGAAGATGTCTTACTGATGTCACAACATATTTAAGGCTTATTAACTTAGGAAACCTGTATATGACTCATATGGTTACCCGTTACGCATCTTGCGCGTTCGGTTCGGTTTATGTAACTAGTTTGCATAAATTGACCGAAACGGGTCAAACCTTATCATTTTTGTCTCAAAATCCAGAATGTGCTTAGTTTACCCATATTATACAAGTCTTCAAACTTATCGGGTCTAAATCACATTCTATCCCGGTCTTCGCATAATCGTGCGTTTGAGCCGTATCTTCCAAACTTAGGCTTAATAAAAGACCCGTTAGGAATCTAATAGGTTATTATAAACCTTTGTTCCAGACTAGGAGACCCGGTAAAAGCTACGTGAATTTGCTGTTTGTGATTAATACTTGCAAAGGTAAATACTTTTAACTTATTTTCCCTATACGGGCTTGGAGTACGGTATATAAAATACCGCTTGGTCGGGCATTGAATCTTTAATTGTCTGAAGGTTAAATCATTGAAATATCCTGTTTAAAAATGTTTTGTTTGCTTAAAGCCTTTGGGGGGTTAATAACCATGTCCCGGATATCCTTGGCATCATTTTACGAAATGGCCACGACCTAAGCACGGGGTGTAGGCGTACACCCGACAGTGCATAAATAAATAATGTGGTGTGTCAATTAATCTTTAACCCGGTGTCAAATCCGGGCTACTGAACGCATAAGAAACATGTAATTCTTTTACAAGTTTATATATAAATAATTATCCCAAGTTATAAAATGTTTTGTGCCACGTGCATTCAAATCAATTTTCTAAACCTTTTCAAAATGAGTCAGTTAATTGTATTTACCAGTGTAAACTGACGTATTTTCTCAAAAAGGTTAAGTGCAGGTACTACTCGAAATAGGCTGGCCTCTCCTTAGCATCAATAAGAGTCTCGCAAGCTTGGATGCATTTTAAGTCTAATGAACTATGCTTCCTTTTTAGTTGATCCGCCTGTGGATCTGTTTTAACTATTTTGTAATACTTAATGTTACAATTTATTCGGTTGAAATAAATCTATCCTTTGCTTCCGCTATGCATTTAAAATTGTGTTGTTTGACTATGATGATATCAACTACGTCACGATACTCCCCACCGGGCCCACCGGTAATACGTGGAAATATCGGGGTGTGACATTGGACTTGTAGATCCCACATCCAATAGGCTTCGACTGCGACTGCGATTGTGATTTCGACTCAAGCCTGCACTTCCCAAAATGGTTTTTCTGACAGGTTTTACATTTGGGTTTCTCACCCGACCGCTGGTTGTCCTTTTTAAACCCATAACCCTTTCTATGATCTGAGTTCCCCTTTCTTTTCTTGTCAGAGCGATGAGAACTCTCATCCTCCCGCTTTCGCTTTCCTTCATCAGAAACTTTGACAGACTTGTTTCTGATAGCATCAAGTGTGAGAGATAGAGACAGATCCACCACTGACCTGGATGTGGTAGGTCTGGATGCTTTCACATTTCCCTTAATTTGTGGAGCTAGACCTCCAATAAAACGTGATATGCGCTTTGGTTCCGGTGTGACCAAGTAAGGAACCAATCGGGACATGGTGTTGAAGCTCGTAAGATATGCCTGACAATCCAAGTTCTTCATAACCAGAGTCAAGAAGTCGGTTTCAATCCTCTCCACCTCATGTTGAGGACAGAAGTTATCTTTGATCAATGCAACAAATTGATCCCAAGACAAGTTATACAACGGAATCTTCCCTGTAGCTTATATTAACGACCTCCACCAAGCTAGAGCTTCACCTTTAAAAGATTCCGAAACAAACTTCAAAATATCCTGTTCCACACAACCACTAATGTCAACCACAATGTCCCATCTCATCGAGCCAGGTCATACAGTCAATGGCTCCTTTTTCCCCTGTGAAGTCTCTTGGCTTGCAAGAGACGAAGTATTTGTAGGAGCAGGTCTTAACACGTGGCTCCTGATTGAGCACAATTCGTTTAGATGGAACACTTCTTTGATTCGACGAATGATGAGAATCGTCCTTATGAGATATGTGTGTCTTGGAAGGTGGTTTTGTATGTGGCACAGATTGGGTCCTGCTACGAGTACCACTTGATTCTTTGAACTGTCTGTCCATGGCTCGAGTGACAGCATTATCTATCGTTGCTTGTAATTCTGCACCAGCTACATTAATTCTGGTGGTATCATTTCTCTCTCTCGGATGACTGTTAACCTCTTCTGATTTAGACATGCTGAATCTTGATTGCTATAAAACAATTGACAATATTTTATTCAGAGGTTATTATGGAATCATCATTTTTTTGGATGATTCATTAACCATCGTAATATAAACCATATTGGTTAATTTATTAGTCATATTTATTTAGGATTTTCATTATAATTTATCCTCAGTTATAAACTATTAAAGATATTAGAGTGGCACAAAAGGCCTAGTCATAAGGACAGTTTTATATTATAAGCCATGATCTTATAAGATCGAGGCATTAAGGTTTGAACGTAGTTCATCACCTTTTCTTGACAGGGAGTCGTAGACTACAACTGTCTTTTGTCTTATTAGACAATGAATATGGCCCGTAGGCACTTCATCACTAATGGATGTTTAAATTAGGTAAGGAATTTGAAAGATTCCTATACAAGGATGACTAGTGTGATTTTATCGAATCACATTTTGCCAGGAGTGCTAACATGTTTTCAGATGTTAACAAGGATCTGAATATTAAAAAGGTTTTACCATCAGGGCCATGTCTAAGATGACATATGGGCTAGGTTATACCTCCAAGATTTCCTTTCAATATTGTATGGCAGATCAATTATAAAATGGAATGATATTTTGATTTATTTCATACCATACATTCATACATATAATGACAAATGAAATTTTAAATAAAATATTCCAATAAATTGAAAGAAGTACATAATTGCCCTAAACGGGACTTTAAAGAAAGAACATTTGTAACACCTCGTAAAAATCGTGACCAATGATGTGTTGACACGTGCAATGGACCCTAATAAAGTCAAACGTTGACTGTGAGGGACTATTTTTGCCAAAAACAAAAACTATGTATATAGAAGGACTGAAAGTGTTAACATGCCTAAACTAGTGCCCTGAGTGACCTTATACGGTGTCCGTATTCTCAAATGAGCCACTTGTTGGACGAGAGGAGCCGTTTGCATAATTATGTGAAAGTTTGCGCATCGAAGGGTTAAAAGTGTCAACATGTTAATTCTTACCTCTGAGTGGCCTTTTAACAAACCGAGAGCTTCACAATGATTGATTATATTCTCGGGAATGCCATATTTTGACCACTCAAGGCTTTTATGCCAATAAGTGAAGTTGCGTACAAGTTTGTAAATTAGAGGGGTTGAAAGCGTCAACATATTTAATCATACCTCTGAATGACCTTTTAACGAACCCGAAGCATTACGATGTGCAATCATACTCTCGAGAATGCCTAATATGTGCTACATAGGGCTTTGATACTATTAAACGTCGATACGCGCAAGTTTACGCGTTAAAGGGACCAAAAGCGTCAACATTGGATAAAACACCTTTGAGTGACCTTTTAAGCGAACTGGAGCATCGTAACATTTGAGCATACGCTCGGGATGCCTCATATGAGCCATGGAAGGCTTTAATGTCAATAAATGATATTATGCGTCACTTTACGCGTTAAAGGGACTAAACGCGTCAACGGGTGAAACTACACGTTTGAAGGTCTTTTAAAGGAACCGGGAACTCCGCAATGATTAATCGTACATCCGGGCATGCTTAAGATTTGTCGCTTATGATAATTATACCTTAGATTATCATAAAACATAATATACATGAAGTTTTGGGCCATTTACGTCACATTCGGAAGTGTAAAAAATGATTCAGAAAGAGACAGGGACTGATGTTGTAAATATCTGAAACCTGCTTAGGCTGGTTGGGCTTAACCACGGGCCATGAGCCCAATGGGCTGCATTTTTCGTGGACCAACTTAAACAAACAGCAACATTATATGCTGTTTTGAAAATATACAAAGAACAGGGACCAAAGCAATAAAATGCCAAAGTTGTCGCTGGGCTGGCAGCGCTCGCGGGCCGCGTAAGTTTGGGCCTGGGGCGTACGCGGGCCGCCAGAACCCAGACCTGCAGTCATCCTTTTTATTTTTTTTCTAAGCTAGTTCATCACTCAAATCCAATTCTTAGGCATTAAGCTCGATTTTCTTGGACACCAAGCTGATTATACAGCTGTCAATACACATGTAGTGATCCTAGGGGCCCTCCAAACACATGTCTTGATCCAAATTCATGTCCAAAACCTATATAAAGGATGAAAGTTCATCCATTTCAATTGCCATTTTTCATTCCTTCATCCTATCATCCAAACCTGGAGCTCCTGATCTGAATGGAACTTAATTTCTTGTAGAAAAGATAGCTAGGACCCATTGTAAGTGTCTTAGCCCTCTCATTAGTTCAGTTTTATGTTTTAACAACTGAAAAGTCAAGTTATCGTAAATTAACTTTGACTTTCAGTTTAAACTCTAATGGTCCAGCCACTGATCAAAATGAATGTGGGTATAAGACCATAGTTAGGTAGGTGATTAACCCTTAAAAGGGCACCTCCTAATTCCTTCGTTTGCTTAGTTAATTGTCGGGTCAAACCATTTAGGTAAAAAGTCATACTTGGCAGATTTATAAATAATAATCAAAACCAATGATTCAGAGGTTATAAATTATATTTTTACACTCTAATAACTTGGTAATTACTATTAGAACATGTCTAAGCATGTTCAACCCGACACTTTTGAGTTTAGGGTCGGTTCACAACCGAAAGTCGCAAAAGCTTGACTTTTGCTTTGACTTTCAGCTCTGACCCGATTAAGCTTGATTCTTCCATGTTTTAAGCTTCATTAGGACCATACTATATGGTAGTATAACCCCCTGAAGTTATATTGCTTGGTCCTTAGTAGTTTGAATTATATGCACATGTCCGTTATTATGCTTATGAATGCCCATTTCGCCCTTTTAACATATAAATGAGAATTTTGAAAATGTGAGAGGACAAAAACCTTTATTACTGATATATAAGCTTGTCCCAAAAATTTGACATCAGTTCTTGGTCCCAAATAGGAGTTATGCTCGATATCGTAACTAGAAGCTCTTTATTAATTAAATTGCGATATCTTGCATAAGGCATGTTTAAACTTGGATTTTGACTCAAAACTCATTTCCTACTGTTAAGATATTATTCTTAGGTATTTTTGGAATTTTTGATCAGATTATAAACTGATCGTATCATAGAGTTCTTGTGTAATTCGGTAAATGACGATAATACCCTTTTCATGGATAAAATGAGATTTACAAATGATTTGAATGCCAAACCTTTTCCTACTGATTTATTACAGTAAATAAATTATTGTGAACATTTGAAACTGATCAAAATCTCAGATTTCCATAAAACCCTTTAATTATCGTCAATTAGCGATTTTACGCTAATTAGGTGCATAGTATGGTTCTTAAACCATATTTAACATCTAAGACTCGTTACCTACTGATTTTATAATTAAATTTTAATATTATTACAGTAGGTATAAGTCGAGAACTCAGACTTCCAAAAATGTCCGTAAAAGCATATATGAAATGACCAAAATACCCTGTCAGGGCATAGTTTGGCCGTAAATGGTAAACCTCACATATATGTGATATCTTACTGATATAATGTGATAAAATAAATATTATTACTGAATGTTTTAGACCAGAACCTCAGTTTGCTTTAAAACCTCTTTTATAAAAGGTAAAATGGCCAAAATGCCCATGCGGGACTTAATTTGGTTTTAAATACTTTTTGGGCATATATGTTAACATCCTACTGATGTATTAACATATTCTAAGCATAATAATGTATGGGACTTGTATATGGTTCATTTGGTTGCCTGTTACGCATCTACGCGTTCGGATCGGTTTATGTAACTAGTTTACGTAAGTTTGCCGAAACGGATTTAACCTTATCGTTTTTATCTCAAAATCCAGAATGTGTTTAGTTTACCCATATTATACAAGTCTCCGTACTTGTTGGGTCTAATTAACATTTTATTCTGGTCATCGCTTAATCTAGCGTATCGTACCGTTTTAGATACTTTAAGCTAGCCGGTCTAAGTTTACGACTTAAATAAGACCATTATCATTCTGAATTGGTTATATATTACCATCACTCCAGACTAGAGCCACCCTGTAAAAGTTACCTGCATTTAGATAGATTGGATACGACTGAGTTATTTTGCTGTGAATCAAGTATTAGCTCAGGTAAATACTTTTAACTTATTTTCCCTTATACGGGCTTGGGATACGGTATATTAATACCGCTTGGTCGGGTATGAGATCATTTAATCGGATTGTGATTTAATAAATCTGCATAACCCATTTTAATATGTTTTGTTTGATAACATAAATATTGGGGGTTAACGACCGTGTCCTGGATATCCTCGGCTCATTTAAGTTATTAATGGCCACGACCTATGCACGGGGTGTAGGCATACACCTGACAGATGCAAATGCTAAATATTAAATTACCCACAAGTTGGGGATAACTCCTCTGTGGGTTTCATAAGTGGTGAGTCGGTTAATCATGACCGGCTTCCAAACCGGCCCCATATGTATGACAAACATGTAAAACTGTATACAAGATTTTATTAAAGATTGTCCCAAGTTGTAAATGGTTTGTGCCTTGTGCACTTAAATCAATTTTCATAAACTCTTTTTAAATGAGTCGGTTAATCGTATTTACCAATGAAAACTGACGTATTTTCCAAAGACTAAGTGGCAGGTACTACTCGTAATAGGCTGGGGGATTGCTCGGTGTCGAAATAGAGGATCATGCAAATCCTTAAAGATACCTTAAAGTCTGCTAAACTTCATTTTATACATCCTGTAAAGATCCACCTGTGGATTTGATATTACAGGCTCGTCTATAATAAATACTTTGATATTTTCAGACATTTGAGTTTGTAATAATATTTTATATTCCAAGACTTCCGCTGTGCTATTATATTGTGTGTATTGACAATGATGATATCAACTACGTCACGATACTCCCCACCGGGCCCACCGGTGATATGTGGAAATATCGGGGTGTGACAGGTTGGTATCAGAGCCAATATTGAGTGAATTAAACACTAGTCTTTTGTGTTTAATCTCAATGACACAGTACCATATTCCTTAGACCTTCTGAGTCTAGATTTAACAAAGGAATGCTCTCATCCTTATTAAGTAAACATTGTTTTTGATTTTATGTATTTTAAATAAGTTGCCAAGCAAGGAAGCCGATGATGGAGATTCTCCTCATCCGAAGCCAAAGAATGCCAAGCTTTGTAAAACGGCTAGAATAAGCATGCAACCGGTTTGGAGGAGAGACCTTCATGAGCTCATTCCTAAAACCAAATCTATTGAATAGCAATCAGACTTCAGAGTCCATACCGGAGGTCCCTGAGGCTCAAATTTTAAAGTCTGTGCCAGTGGAGTCCATACCAGGTGGTCCCTGAGGCTCCCGTTTTGAAAATAATGCTTGTAAATGCTGATGATCCTTATTCCTTACCTCCAAGTTTTGGAATCCCAGACTTGGATTATATCAGTCATTCGTGATCCATATCATCCCTTAACCATTAAATTCTTGAATTCTACTTCTGTATCGGATCTTGATTAGAATACTTACCTTATTCATTAAGATCTTCAGTATCTCTACCGTATACGGTAAACAAGGAAGGGAAGCAATCGAAATGGAGCAAGGAAGACGTTAGAGAATCCCTCTTTCATAATATTCTTTGTCTTTTAAGTCCTTATAAGGACCTATCTCTTCTATATAGTCCCTGTGTGGACATACCTTTTGACTTAAGACCCTATATGGGCATTTGCTATTTAGTCCTTTCAGGACATTATATTCAATACAGTCCCTTGTGGACATTATATTCCAATAAAATCCCTCAGAGGACATACGATTTCAATATAGTCCTTTCATGGACGTGTGATTTTATTAAAAATCCCTTTTGTGAATACACTATTTTTATGATAGTCCTATCGTGGACTTGATATTTCAATATAGTCCTCTCATGGACATTATATCTCATCATAGTCCTTCCATGGACATAGTATTTCATTAAAAGTCTTTTTGTAGACATATTATTTTATCAAAGTCCCTTGGTGGACATGATAATTCATTATCGTCCTTTCAAGGACATATCATTTCATCATAGTCCTTTCATGGACATGCGGATTCATCGAAGTCCCTTTTTATGGACAAATTATCACATTAAGATCCCTTGTGGACATGATGTCTTATTATAAGTCCCTTTACGGACTTATATTTCCTTTTAGTCCCTGCGCGGACTAAAGCTGCTTTAAGTCCCCGTGAGGACATCTGTACAACAAAGCCCTTTTGTGTGCACGTTGTACCAATCTAGTCCTTTTATGGACATGTTATTTCATTAAAATCCCTTTGGGGATACGTTATTTCGAAATAGTCCCTTTGAGGACATGATATTTCATTGTAACCCCTATATGGACTTATAATAATTATAGTCCTTATACAGACTTATATTTTTCCTCTTAATCCTCTGTGGACAAATATATTACTAAAAGTCCTAATTAAGGCGCTACTGTAAATTCCTAATAACTTATGAAAGTGTTAAAAATTTTATGTAGGTATTCATTTCGTCCTTTATCCAACAATAGTTCTGAATTTTACTCGAACTTTATCGATCAGCTGAAAATTTCAAAAGATCCTCTTAATGGTATAACCTAGCCGATATGTCTATGAACATGGCTATGATGGTAAAACCCTCTTAAGACAATTAATCCTTGTTAACATCTAAGAACATGTTAACATTCCTGGCTGTGTGACTTGAGAGACCACACTAGCTTCCAAAAGTACTTGGACCTTTCCAAGCCACCTTCATAACCTATATGATCAATACAAATCACGGCTATTAAACAACAGTATGATGTATACATCAAAACATCCAATTGAGATGTATGCCTATAGGCGAAGGTGTATTCATGACAATGATAGTTTTATTTTATAAACTTCTTGTCAAAAGGGCGATGAACTATGTTCTACCCTTAAAGATCACTGATCCAAGAGATCATTGATTATGTTTTAATTGTCCTTGTGACAAGGCCTTTTGTGCCATCTAACTGTCCTTCGAGACGAGCCTTGTGCTATATGAAAATGTCTCTATGACATTGACATAGTGATCTTTATGATCCACTGTCCAAGGTAGTGAGCTATGCTCAAGCCTAATGGTCTATAAGATCAGTGTGATCATGACTAATATCATCAAATACGATGGTTATATATAAACATCTATTAGTGATGTTAATTGGTTTACCTTTCTGCCAAATGAAACGACTTTCAAGACGATGATAGTTGTAGTCTATGACACCCTGTCCAAAGGTGAAGAACTATGTTCAAGCCTTAAAGCTCCTGATCTAACAAGATTGTGGCCTATGAATTGATGTCCTTGTGACAAACCCACAAGTTATATTTCAAGTCATTCATGACAAGCCAATGTGCTATAATATTGTCGTTCTTGATAAGTTAACATACTAAATGTTAACATCCCTGATGACAGGCCTTTTGTGTCAGATTTTATAATGTCCTCCGTGACAGGCCTTTAGTGCCATATCTTATAATGTCCTTTGCGATAAGGCCTTCGTGCCATATAATCATTTATGTCCTTCATGACTAGGCTTTGTGCCATATCTTTCTACGTCCCTCGCGACGGGCTTTTATGCCATATGTATATATGTATATATATATATATATATATATATATATATAATAAAAGTCATGTAAGGCTAGCCTTCGAACTATTCATAATCGTCCTTGTGACAAAGACAGTTGTGACATTATAATCCCTTATCAAACAGGTAATGGACTCGCTCCAAACCTTAAGTGCCATTAATGGTCCTTTTGTGACCTGGGCTAAATGTAATGGATATACATTCAAATAACATTCATTAGGAATGTTCGGAACATAATAGCCTATACGGTTTATGGATGCCGTGGCTAAACCATGTCAGGTCATCAGGATGATGACTAACAGTTGTTTAATTTGATGGTTAGTATCAAGCTTCAAGTATGGCAAACTCAGATGAGGTGGACAACAGTCGCATTACTATTAATGCGACAAAAGCTAATAATGTTATAAACGTAAACCTCAATATTAATGGAGTTAATCTCCAAGCTGTGGTTGACACAGCAGTTGGAAATGCCATGGAAAAGGGTCATGAAACAGTTCAAAGAGCCGAATGCTACTCGCTCAAAATTTCAAAACCACATTCAATTGCTCATAAAAAGAGCTTTGTTCACACTTTGAATGTGAAGGATGAACCAAAAGAGAAGGATAACTCCCAGAAATCTAAGAA
This sequence comes from Helianthus tuberosus, assembly GCA_030545235.1. NCBI lineage: Eukaryota > Viridiplantae > Streptophyta > Magnoliopsida > Asterales > Asteraceae > Helianthus > Helianthus tuberosus. Next base: position 133,049,052 of record CM060427.1, on the reverse strand, counting down.
AAAGAGCAAGTACGGGCTTAAATAAGAACCAACAAAAGTTCAGTAAGAAGCCTGCATGTAAGAACTGCTATAAAAGACACTAGGGACAGTGTCGAATAGATCAAAGACCAAAGCAGTGTGGCATCTGCAAAGGAACTGGTCATCAGTCCCATGAATGTAGGGACATAAAGAATGCAGTCTGTTACGGCTGTGGTGAGAAAGGCCACATTAGAACTAGATGCCATAAAGCTTCCAAAGAAGGTGCAGCTAAGCCTGGAAAGGCTAAGAAGGGAATTTCCTGAACCTACCCGGTGAATGCCAAGAGGCAGTACACGATGTCATCAAGTACATTCCTTATCATTTATCAATGATAATCTCTGCTAAGTGTCCCGTTTTTAATACAGGAAATAATAACTCTTTCATGGACCATAAGCTTAGCAAACTTTTGATGATACTCATAAGAGCTCCTGATGCTAAGTATAAGGTAGAACCTACCAATGAAACCTTAGAGACCGTTTCTTCTCTTCCTCGGCAATAATCTTTCTGAAAAATCTAAGAGTACTCTTTCTTTGAATAGAGTACGACAATATATGTTATTTTAATTATTTTCCTCATTGATTTTGTCAACTACGAGTGCCAACTATGTTTGATAAAAGCGCCATATGAGGATTGGCGTAACCTAGTGTGTCCCATAGATTGCTTCCATGCCTGATCAGTATGGAGGTTTAATGCATGGAACCACTAAGATATACCAATAGTCATATTGTACTAAAGTCAGCTAGTAGTATTCAAAGAAGATATCCATAATAGAAATGCCTAAGTAGGCGTCTCTACTTAAGGCATCCGTGCACTCGTAAAACGGATGTGTCATTTGCATGGCACAAGCGACGGTAAGTGAACCAAGGTCAGAGATTGAAGCTACCTCTATCATATTTGGATAATCTGATTTCTTCTCAGTAATAACTACCCTGTTTTACCTCCTGAGAGGCAAGGTGGAATTAGGATTGACATCCTATTATGAGCTGTATCTATTACAGAAGCTCTATATCGGTTAGCATCAACAGAAATGGAAGAGCTGAGAGCTAACCATAGGAGTTTTTGGAGAAAGGCTTGTACAACCTAGCTTATCGTCTTAAAAGCTCCAATTATTGTTGATAAAGGAAAGCACGATGCAATACGCTTGAGCATTGATTACTGCAATCTAACTAGGAAATGATTAAGAATCATTATTAGCTGCCCAGGATCGTCGATTTGTTCGACCAACTGTGGGGGTAGTTAATTCCTTAAGATTTATTCGGATAATGATTGGAATGATCATCTCACCCTAAATAAGTTCTTCTATAACCAATAGCGTTATATAAGCATAAAGGCTGCTCCATTGGAGACCTTGTTTGGGAGAAATAAGTCAACGCCCGTTTGTTGGGCAGGAAATTGGGAAAGCCCAATTATCAGGATCTAAGATTTGTCTTAAAGACGACTGATAAGATATTATGAATCCGAAATCGTCTGAAAGCTGCCTGTAATCGGCAAAAGAGCAATGCGAAAGCGCAGATATCTTAAAGATCCAAGTAGGAAACATGACTCTATTGAAAATACCAATATGAAAGGGTACGATACGTTTCAGTATAAAGGGCAAGTCAAGCCCTGGATAATTAGGACCATTCAAGATAATCGAATGTGTCGGCAGTATAGCTTATAAGCTAAACTTGCCCAAGGAGCTTAGTGGAATTCACAATGTGTTCCACGTCTTTAACTTAAAGAAATGCTTAGCTGAAAAATTGCTAGCAATGTCTCATAAAGACATATAGATTGATAAAAGCCTGAGTTTATCAAAGGACCTATATCGATCAAGGATCAACAGGTTAAGAAGCTCCGAAGAGAAGCATGTACCTATCGAATAGGTCAATTGGGATACCCGTAGAAGTTCCCAATATGATTGCGGAAGTTAAGTCCATTATACGACAAAAAGTACTTCCATCTTTTTGAGCAAATCTCGGGGTCGAGATTTCTTTTAAGGGGGGTGAGGATGTAACACCTCGTAAAAATCGTGACCAATGATGTGTTGACACGTGTAATGGATCCTAATAAAGTCAAACGTTGACTGTGAGGGACTATTTTTGCCAAAATTGAAAACTATGAATATAGAAGGACTGAAAGTGTTAACATGCCTAAACTAGTCCCCTGAGTGACCTTATACGGTGTCCGTATTCTCAAATGAGCCACTTGTTGGACGAGAGGAGCCGTTTGCATAATTATGTGAAAGTTTGCGCATCGAAGGGTTAAAAGTGTCAACATGTTAATTCTTACCTCTGAGTGACCTTTTAACAAACCGAGAGCTTCACAATGATTGATTATATTCTCGGGAATGCCATATTTTGACCACTCAAGGCTTTTATGCCAATAAGTGAAGTTGCGTACAAGTTTGTAAATTAGAGGGGTTGAAAGCGTCAACAAATTTAATCATACCTCTGAATGACCTTTTAACGAACCCGAAGCATTACGATGTGCAATCATACTCTCGAGAATGCCTAATATGTGCTACATAGGGCTTTGATACTATTAAACGTCGATACGCGCAAGTTTACGCGTTAAAGGGACCAAAAGCGTCAACATTGGATAATACACCTTTGAGTGACCTTTTAAGCGAACTGGAGCATCATAACATTTGAGCATACGCTCGGGATGCCTCATATGAGCCATGGAAGGCTTTAATGTCAATAAATGATCTTATGCGTCACTTTACGCGTTAAAGGGACTAAACGCGTCAACGGGTGAAACTGCATGTTTGAAGGTCTTTTAAAGGAACCGGGAACTCCACAATGATTAATCGTACTTTCGGGCATGTTTAAGATTTGTCGCTTATGATAATTATACCTTAGATTATCATAAAACATAATATACATGAAGTTTTGGGCCATTTACGTCACATTCAGAAGTGTAAAAAATGATTCAGAAAGAGACAGGGACTGATGTTGTAAATATCTGAAACCTGCTTAGGCTGGTTGGGCTTAACCACGGGCCATGAGCCCAATGGGCTGCATTTTTCGTGGACCAACTTAAACAAACATCAACATTATATGTTGTTTTGAAAATATACAAAGAACAGGGACCAAAGTAGTAAAATGCCAAAGTTGTCGCTGGGCTGGCAGCGCTCGCGGGCCTCGTAAGTTTTGGCCTGGGGCGTACGCGGGCCGCCAGAGCCCAGATCTGCAGCCATCCTTTTTATTTTTTTTTCTAAGCTTGTTCATCACTCAAATCCAATTCTTGGGCATTAAGCTCGATTTTCTTGGACACCAAGCTGATTATACAGCTGTCAATACACATGTAGTGATCCTAGGGGCCCTCCAAACACATGTTTTGATCCAAATTCATGTCCAAAACCTATATAAAGGATGAAAGTTCATCCATTTCAATTGCCATTTTTCATTCCTTCATCCTATCATCCAAACCTAGAGCTCCTGATCTGAATGGAACTTAATTTCTTGTAGAAAAGATAGTTAGGACCCTTTGTAAGTGTCTTAGCCCTCTCATTAGTTCAGTTTTATGTTTTAACAACTGAAAAGTCAAGTTATCGTAAATTAACTTTGACTTTCGGTTTAAACTCAAATGGTCCAGCCACTGATCAAAATGAATGTGGGTATAAGACCATAGTTAGGTAGGTGATTAACCCTTAAAAGGGCACCTCCTAATTCCTTCGTTTGCTTAGTTAATTGTCGGGTCAAACCATTTAGGTAAAAAGTCAAACTTGGCAGATTTATAAATAATAATCAAAACCAATGATTCAGAGGTTAGAAATTATATTTTAACACTCTAATAACTTGGTAATTACTATTAGAACATGTCTAAGCATGTTCAACCCGACAATTTTGAGTTTAGGGTCGGTTCGCAACCGAAAGTCGCAAAAGCTTGACTTTTGCTTTGACTTTCAGCTCTGACCCGATTAAGCTTGATTCTTCCATGTTTTAAGCTTCCATTAGGACCGTACTATATGGTAGTATAACCCTCTGAAGTTATATTGCTTGGTCCTTAGTAGTTTGAATTATATGCACATGTCCGTTATTATGCTTATTAATGTCCATTTTCCCTTTTAACATATAAATGAGAATTTTGAAAATGTGAGAGGACAAAAACCTTTATTACTGATATATAAGCTTGTCCCGAAAATTTGACATCAGTTCTTGGTCCCAAATAGGAGTTATGCTCGATATCGTAATTAGAAGCTCTTTATTAATTAAATTGCGATATCTTGCATAAGGCATGTTTAAACTTGGATTTTGACCCAAAACTCATTGCCTACTGTTAAGATATTATTCTTAGGGATTTTTGGAATTTTTTATCAGATTATAAACTGATCGTATCATAGAGTTCTTGTGTAATTCGGTAAATGACGATAATAACCTTTTCATGGATAAAATGAGATTTACAAATGATTTGAATGCCAAACCTTTTCCTACTGATTTATTACATTAAATAAATTATTTTGAACATTTGAAACTGATCAAAATCTCAGATTTCCATAAAACCCTTTAATTATCGTCAATTAGCGATTTTACGCTAATAAGGTGCATAGTATGGTTCTTAAACCATATTTAACATCTAAGACTCATTACCTACTGATTTTATAATTAAATTTTAATATTATTACAGTAGGTATAAGTTGAGAACTCAGACTTCCAAAAATGCCCGTAAAAGCATATATGAAATGACCAAAATACCCTTTTAGGGCATAGTTTGGCCATAAATGGTAAACCTCACATATATGTGATATCTTACTAATGTAATGTGATAAAATAAATATTCTTACTGAATGTTTTAGACCAGAACCTCAGTTTGCTTTAAAACCTCTTTTATAAAAGGTAAAATGGCCAAAATGCCCCTGCGGGACTTAATTTGGTTTTAAATACTTTTTGGGCATATATGTTAACATCCTACTGATGTATTAACATATTCTAAGCATAATAACATATGGGACTTGTATATGGTTCATTTGGTTGCCCATTACGCATCTACGCATTCGGATCGGTTTATGTAACTAGTTTACGTAAGTTTGCCGAAACAGATTTAACCATATCGTTTTTATCTCAAAATCCAGAATGTGTTTAGTTTACCCATATTATACAAGTCTCCGTACTTGTTGGGTCTAATTAACATTTTATTCCGATCATCGCTTAATCTAGCGTATCGTACCGTTTTAGATACTAGAGCCACCCGGTAAAAACTACCTTCATTTAGATAGATTAGATACGACTGAGTTATTTTACTGTGAATGAAGTATTAGCTCAGGTAAATACTTTTAACTTATTTTCCCTTATACGGGCTTGGGATACGGTATATTAATACCGCTTGGTCAGGTATGAGATCATTTAATCGGATTGTGATTTAATAAATCTGCATAACCCGTTTTAATATGTTTTGTTTGATAACATAAACATTGGGGGTTAACGACCGTGTCCTGGATATCCTCGGCTCATTTAAGTTATTAATGGCCACGACCTATGCACGGGGTGTAGGCATACACCTGACAGATGCAAATGCTAAATATTAAATTACCCACAAGTTGGGGATAACTCCTCTGTGGGTTTCATAAGTGGTGAGTCGGTTAATCATGACCGGCTTCCAAACCGGCCCCATATGTATGACAAACATGTAAAACTGTATACAAGATTTTATTAAAGATTGTCCCAAGTTGTAAATGGTTTGTGCCTTGTGCACTTAAATCAATTTTCATAAACTCTTTTTAAATGAGTCGGTTAATCGTATTTACCAATGAAAACTGACGTATTTTCCAAAGACTAAGTGGCAGGTACTACTCGTAATAGGCTGGGGGATTGCTCGGTGTCGAAATAGAGGATCTTGCAAATCCTTAAAGATACCTTAAAGTCTGCTAAACTTCATTTTATACATCCTGTAAAGATCCACCTGTGGATTTGATATTACAGGCTCGTCTATAATAAATACTTTGATATTTTCAGACATTTGAGTTTGTAATAATATTTTATATTCCAAGACTTCCGTTGTGCTATTATATTGTGTGTATTGACAATGATGATATCAACTACGTCACGATACTCCCCACCGGGCCCACCGGTGATATGTGGAAATATCGGGGTGTGACAACATTGTCCACACAGGGAACTAAATAAGAGATACAAGTCCTCGCAGGGACCAAATACATAAATAGAAATGTCCACGCAGGGACTTGATTGAAATAAATAGCAATACAAATAGTTAAGGAATTTAATAATCCCTCTTCTTATTCCCTTTTATTAGGTTTGTCAAACCCTTAAGTAGACCCCGGCGGCTTCTACGCTCCTCCTGTAGCTGTTGCTCCACCTCATGCAACTGTTGAAGGATTTCTTGCTGCTGTGGTGGTTGGATCTGTGGCGGCTGCGGCGGTTACTGCTGCTGAGGTTGAGGAGGTGGTGGGTATTGATACCCATATGTTGGGTACCCAGTTGGGTACATAGCTTGATAGGGTCCTCCAGGGTAGAGAGCATTGTAGTTCACCGCCTCGAGGTACGGGTCAACATCAGGGGCATTGTTGTAGTTGTAACCAGAATAAGCTGGCTGCTCAAAAGGGTTATACGCCTCTGCACCGGCGTAAGAAGGAATTGGGTTATCATAACCCATTTGTGGTGCTGGTTCGACTGGTGCAGAGTCTACTTCAGAAACTGGATTTGAAGGCCCACCCATTTGTGGGTCTTCATACAGCGGTGGGTAGTTGATGTTGCTGCTGTGTTGGGGGGTGCTAAGGTGGAAACCCCCATGCACGGACATCCGTGCACCTGTTCTTCTTTGCCTCGGTGGTTCTGGAGGCAGTTGCTGCTCTGGCGGCGGCGGTGGCGGTGGCGGTGGCATGACCGCCTGAAAATGTGGATCCTCTGAGGGATCCTACTGCTGTTGTGGAGGTGGGTTGTGAGGGGGAGTATACTCCCACTTGTATGTGGCCCATCTTTCAGCAAAGATATTTGGGCCCCTGTACAGCGAACAATGAAATGATGATCCACTGGATATCTCGATGGGATGCGTGGGCGTCCCAGATGGTGGCATTTCCGGATCGGGGTCTTCGTCCATCTCCATATCCTGCATCTCAGGATAATGATCTGCTGGCCCCAAAGGGTTTGGACCCTCTGGTTCTTGAACCTGGTTCATTGGATTGAACTGGCTTTGGAAATATGGGGTCGGGTCCTGGAAGGCACGGTGCGAACCTGAACCCTGCAACAGGATGAAGGAGTGGTGCGATTCGCTATGCTCCTCGTCTTGATGAGGTCCGAACGAGTGATGGTAAGACGGGGAGGAACTGAGGGAGACTGAGCGTCTCGCTGGCTCCAAATAAGTTCTCCAATCCTCATGAGGACTAGAGCTAAGGTTCGCTGATGGGGTTCATCGGTGGGATGGCCCGGCTTCAAAGTCATTCCTCGTCAAAACTGGGGCCTTTCCTCTTCCACCTCTACCTCTAACACGTGGCGACATTGTCTTTGATCCTATCAAAACAAAAGAAAACAGCAAAAGACAAAAACAAATTAGGATTAGGATTAATCCTAAGTCCTTTGCCTAGACTCGGAAGTCAAGGAATGTGCAAATTGTGTCATTGAGATTAAACGCAAAAGGCTAGTGTTTAATTCACTCAATGTTAGCTCTGATACCAACCTGTCACACCCCGATATTTCCGCGTATTACCGGTGGGCCCGGTGGGGAGTATCGTGACGTAGTTGATATCATCATAGTCAATTGATCACAGTTCAATGCACAGCGGAAGTCTAAAGTAATAATACAAACCGAATTGAAAGTATAATAAAATATTACACAACGGTTGTAAAGTGGATCCACAGGCGGATCTAAAACAGAAAGAAAATATTGTTCAACAGACTTTAAGTATTAAAAGCTTGCAAGACTCTTTATTTAATAATCTGAGTTTCCAGCCCATTACGCGTAGTACCTGCACTTAACCTTTTTGGAAAATACGTCAGTTTACACTGGTAAATACAATTAACTGACTCTTTTGAAAAGTATTTATAATATTGGTTTGGATGCACAAGGCATAAAATCTTTTATAACTTGGGACAATTATTTAAAAATAATCTTGTATACAGATTTATCTGTTTGTCGTCTGTTCAGGGCCTGGTTAGAAGAGCCGAGACAAGACTAATAGACACACCACAAGTATAGGCCCACAAGAGAGCGAGATACCGTTTATACATATGCAACTGTCAGGTGTATGCCTACACCCCGTGCTTAATCCGTGGCCATTTCTAATGAATGAGCCGATGATATACAGGACATGATCATTAACCCCCCAAAGGCATTGCATCAAACAAGACAAATTAAAATGGGTTATGCTATTTATTAATCACATTCCGATTAAATGATTTCATACCCGACCAAGCGGTATTATTATAATACCGTATCCCAAGCCCGTATAAGGGAAAATAAGTTAAAAGTATTTAGCTGAGCTAAAATATAATTTTATTCTCATCCGTATATCAATTCAGCAAGTACAAGTAGCTTTTACTGGGCTCCTAATCTGCAACGAAGGTTTTAATAACCTATTAGATTCCTAACGGGTCTTATTTAAGTTATAACTTTAGACCGGTTAGTTTTAAAGAAAAGTTTACGGTACAAAATGCAAGATTAAGCGATGACCAGATTAGAATGTGATTCAGCCCCAACAAGTATGAAGACTTGTATAAAATAGGTAAACTAAACACATCCCGGATTTTGAAGTAAAAATAATAAGGTTTGACCCGTTTTGGCTAATTTATGCAAACTAGTTACATAAACCGTACCGAACGCGTATATGCATAACGGGTAACCAAATGATTCATGAACATGTTCCATAAGTTATTATGCTTAAAATATGTTATGATATCAGTAGGATATCTTTCATTATGCCCAAAACGAATTTAAAACCAAATTAAGCCCCGTAGGGGTATTTTGGTCATTTTATAGTTTATAAAAAGGTTTATATAGTAAACTGAGGTTCTGTTCTAAAATAATCAGTAAAATATTTATTTTATCAAGTTACATTACTAAGATATTATACATATGTGAAATTTATCTTTTATGGCCAAACTAAGCACCGTAGGGGCATTTTGGTTATTTCACATAAGCTTTAAGGTCAAATTTGGAAATCTGAGTTCAAGACTTATACTTACTATTAAAGTATAAAAATTTATTTATAAAATCAGTAGGTAACAAGTCTTAGGTGCTAAATATGGTTTTAAACCATACTATGCGCCTAATTAGCGTAAAAGTCGGTATTTGACGATATTCGGGTTGTTTAAGGGAACCTGAGATTTTGATCTATCACTAATGTTTAAAATAATTTATTTAATGTATAAAATCAGTAGAAAAAGGTTTGACATGTAAAGGATGTGTAAAACTCATGTTATTAGCGAAAAGGGCATTATCGTCAATTACCGAGTCTATGTAAGAACTCTATGTTATGATTAGTCTAAAATTTAACAAAAATTTCCAAAAATCACTAAATATTATATCTTAACAGTAGGTGGCAAGTTTGGTGCCAAAAATTGGGTTTAAATATGATTTATGCCAAAAATGACATTTAATTAATAAAAAGCTTTAGTTTTACGATATCGAGCATAACTTTTATTCTAGACCAGAAACGGATGTCAAATTTGTCCACTCACATTTCCAAAAATCTCGTTTTTATATTAAAAGGGTTAAATGGTCAATTTTAAGCAATACCGGAATATGCATGTAATCTATGATTTCTAAGGAACCATGTAGTATAACTTCAGAGAGTTATACTAACATATAATATGGTCCCAAAGGTAAGGCATAACTAAACTAAGCTAAATCAGGTCAGAACTGAAAGTCAAAGCGACTTTCGGTTGCGAACCGAGCCTAAACTCAGAATTGTCGGGTTGAACATGCCTAAAGATGTTCTTATATTATTTACCAAGTTATTTTAGTGTTAAAACATGTTCCATAACTTCTACATTATCAGTTATGAATTATTTTGTGAAAATGGACTCGTTTGACTTTTTATTAAATAGTTTGACCTGACAATTGACCAAGTAAAATTGATAATCAGTAGGTGCCCTTCTAAGGGTTTATTACCTACATAATTGCCAACTCATAGCCACTTTCAATTCGAATAATGGCTGGACCGTTAGTGATTAATCACAAAGTCAAAGCTTAATTACGCTAACTTTGACTTTCGGTCATTAAGCTAATAAAACTTTAACTATTGAAGCTAAGAACACTTACTAGAGTCCTTAGCACGAATTTAGAACTTGAGAAAGCTTCCTTTAGCACCAGGAGGCTTCAAAGAGTGAGCTTGAGTGAAATTTTCAAGTGTGCAAGAACAAGTGCAAACAATGTGGGTATATATAGGACTTTGATGACCTTCAAGATCAATCCATCTGTTCCTATGATGTTACCAGATGTTCCCAAGTGTCCCTAGGGCAGTAAAAACCAGTTGCTTAGACCCTGGTATCGAAATCAGCCATTCAATGGCGGTGGAACAGGCTGCAACATGCAGCTGTCCCTTTTTTGGTCGCTGGCACCTCCTACGCGGCCCGCGTAAGAAATGGAGACAGACTACGCGGCCCGCGACAATGGGGAGTGTCACACCCCGACCACGTAGAACAACCAAACGTGGCGGAAACGTCGGGGAGTGTTGTAACAGAATTATTGTTTCACAACCATGGCATACAAAGTTATAGTTTTATTTATCAAACAAGCGAGTTACATTGTCTTAAAACAGGAAATAAAGAGTTCAGAACATAATTAAACTAAGTCTATCTTCATTTTAAGTCTCTAAGGCACAGGTCCGCCCTAGTGTCACGATCATCATCCTAAGCGACAGCTCCTGAAAACACATGTGAAAATAGGTACGTCAGCATAAAAATGCCTGTGAGATACATAGGTTTTGTGAAAATAGGATTCATGACTTGGGTTTTAGAAGAAAGGTTTAATAAAAATTATTCATGAATCTTGTTAAGTGTTTTCTTTTATAAATCATATGAAAACTCGATAAGAAATCAGATTATATAAAAGAAAGGCGTATGGTAAATGAAATAACCAAATAAAATGAGTTGTATAAAATAAACTGTTTTGTAAAACAATGTCTTGTGAAAAATATGTTATTTGTGTAAAATGTAATATGTCTATACTGAAATGATTTAAATAACGCTAAGATATGTAATATTATACAAACACTTATATATAGGAAGTACCAGCGGCGTATCCACCATGTTTGTATCATATTACACACGCCTCGTTACTCAAATCATTTACCCAAACCAACCACCAATGTAAATTGTTCATGTATAAATCAATTGTCAAGTGTTATTGTGTAAACCATATCAAAATGTCCATGTCTAATGTAAATCACCAAATGTGTATATCAATGTCAAAATGTTTATGTTTAATGTAAATCATATAATGTGTATCCAAAAATATCATGTATGGCATGTGAAATATATCAACTAAACCATAGGTAAAATGCACAAAATATGTTTAATGTAAATCATATAATGTGTATCCAAAAATATCATGTATGGCATGTGAAATATATCAACTAAACCATAGGTAAAATGCACAAAAACAGGGTATTGAATTAAACATAGTTTAAGTCAAAGTTATGTTTTGTGGAACAAATGCATGCTATACTGATACAAACATCTATGCGGTATTGTGAAAATGCATACATCCAAGCCTTGTGACTGTGGTGATAGACCTTTAAACAAATTAAAGGTTTATCTGTGTTATGTTTATCGAATTCGGTCATTCCTTCCATCTAAACATACCTAGGATGTCAGGAACGGGAGTTGTCAATTCCTATGGTTCCACTACCTACTAACGAATGGCGTAGCTAATGTTAATGAATGTATTTTTGTCCCATTTAAACAAACCAAATGTCATACCAAAAATGTAAGCATGTGAAAACAATGCACTAAGTATGTAATCAAATGAACATACATAGCGTGAAATGTAATGTAAAACAATGTACTAAGTATGCACAAAATGGACATACATAGCATGAAATGTAATGTAAAACGATGTACTAAGTATGCACATAATGGCCATACATAGCATAAAATGTAATGAAATCATGTACTATAATGTACTAATGAACATAACAAGCATATGATATGAAAGCATGTAAGGGATGAAAGTAACAAGTAGGCACATGTGTTTCACCCCAAAATGTTTGGAAAACAGTAAAAGAGGGGTCTATGTACTCACTTGAGATTGCTTAGTAGTCCTTGAGTAACAACCAAACAATGCTAGAGATCACGGATATCCAACGGCACCTAATAGGTAACTATGTTAATATACCGGACCTATAATCGGAGGATTGGATAGAATGAGGGTTCGTAAACCAAACGAGTATGGGAACTCATGTAATATGGTTTAACAAAGCCCACATACTAAAATGAAACCTAACCTAAGTGCTTACGACCCATTACGACCCGTTTAGGTAGCTTATGCTACTTTAACGCGTCGTTCGCGTAAAACGCGTTCGGAATGCCTAACTAGTCCTATGATAAGTAAAATATGCCTTAACATGTCTAATATTGTTACCAAATCAGTTTAGATACCAAAAGTTATGTTACATATGCTTAAAATGAATTTTGGCGTTCAAAGGGCATTTTGGTAATTTACCTAAGGCATATATACTACCTATCATACAACTACTCAAACGATGTGACCATAAGGTATAACCTCAGAAGGTTATTCCCTATACAACTATGGTCACCTAATGTGTTTGGTCCGATCCTAATGATCGACCAAACGGGTCGGGTTCGAAAGTATAAGCGATTGTTTAGATCGCTTACCCTTACGACCCTACACAAGCACAAAACTAAAAGTGACGAGCTAAGCATGTTAAAACATGCTTAACTAAGTTTAGAAAACAAGTTTGGTATCAAAACAAACGGTTTTGATACCTAAGAGTAGTTTGGTTACAAAATACGCAAGAATGCGCATTTTGGCCAAAACTACGACTCGTCACTGAGCCTAGATAACGTGGTAATCAGTAGGTATAGTCACTAGGGACTATAACCATCGTGATTACGATCACGTTATGAAGTTCAAATGAACTTCGCATTGACCATAAACTGGTCAACGCAGAAAGTCAAACAAAGTTTGACTTTTAACGCTAAAAGTATAAAAAGAACGAAGGAACACTTACAAAGGGTCCCCGAAAGCTTTGATTTCTCAAGTATTCTCAGGTATGAAGTAGTCTCACTTCAACTTAGAGAACTCTCGAGAATTCAAGTGGGTTTTGCAAGTGATGTTGGTGGGTATTTATAGATGTGGTAGAACCATTAGGATCGTTTATCAAATAACGTGCTTTGATCTTGTCCATACACTTGTTGAAATTTCCATGGAACACCAAATTGGCCCCTTATTATCATGAAGAGGCAAGTGCAAAGGGATTAGGAGGGGGTAACAGCTGTTAACAGCTGTTTAATCAGAATCTGCTGATCTGGGGACCCCTTACGGACCGTAAGGGTAATGGCTTACGGTCCGTAAGCCAGCAACTATGCAGAATTGTCAGTTTTGGTCCCTGTTGATGTTTAAGCTCATTTCCGACACGTTTAAGGCCCGTTAAGCCAACGTTAAGGCCCTAAAATGATGCCTAAACATTGTGGACATGAAACATGCTCAAAAATATGCCGGGTGTTGGTTCGTTTGGTCGTACGATCGCGATGTTCGGTTAATTACGACGGAATGCGCATAAGCGCGAAAAACGATCCAAATTGCGTGACGAATGGATTTTCTCATGCCAAACACTAAAATAAAATATTTTAGTGCTTACATAAATTTTTGGATGTCCGGATGTATTCAGAACGTGAGTTATGCGCGAAAATGCAAACTTATGCACTTTTTGACGCTTTTAGTCCCTGAATGACCCAAAAGTTTATTCTAGCACACCGAACCCCTCAAAGCCTATTTCTAAGCTATGTAAAGGATATTTATGGTATGTTTAACTTATGGTCATGTTCCGGAATGTTTGTTACAGTTCAAATTGGCATACTTTCGCAGTTTGTCAAATTTAGTCCCTGTAGGCGAATTAACTTGTTTTTGCCATACCAAAGCCTTCAAAACTTATTTCTAAGTTATGTAAAGGTTATTTAAGGTATGTTAAGTATATGTTGATGTTTCGGAGTATTTTTCGTGTTAAACTGAGTACGTTTACGCACCAGTTTGCGTATAACTCTCCAGAAAGCGATGTAGAGTTTGAAATTGAACAAAAGTCAAAACATGAAAAATGTAAAACATAACCAAACAAACATTGGGATCAAATAACTTTGTTTTATTGATAAGTGCACTGTTTACAATGGTTTCAGACACAGATGTCACAGTCTCCCCTACTTGTGGAAATTTCATCCTGAAATTTATTTAGAGGAAACTCGTGAGAATAGATGCGGATACTTCGCCTTCATTTGATCTTCACGCTCCCAAGTAAACTCGGGTCCACGTTTAGATTCCCAGCGAACTTTGACCAAAGGAATGCGCTTACGTTTAAGCCACTTGACTTCATGTTCCATGATTTCTAGTGGCTTCTCAACAAATTTCAGTGTTTTATCAAAAACGAATTTCGTCAAGTGGTATGTGGAGGTTCTCATCAGCTAAACACTTCTTAAGATTGGACACGTGAAAGGTTGGATGAACATTTCCAAGTTCAGGAGGTAACTCAAGTCTGTAGGCTACCTTACCGATTCTTTCGACGATCTTGAATGGTCCAACGTATCTAGGTGCAAGTTTTCCTTTCTTTCCAAATATGATCACACCTTTCCAAGGTGAGACCTTAAGTAATACTCGATCACCGACTTGAAATTCCATGGGCTTGCGTCCTTGGTCCGCGTAACTCTTTTGACGACTTCTAGCTGTCTGAAGGTTATCACGAACTTTCTTAACCTTATCAGTTGTCTCTAAAATGAGGGCAGGTCCAGTAAGCTGAGCCTCACCGATCTCATTCCAGCAGACTGGTGAATGACATTTTCGACCATAGAGAGCCTCGAAAGGAGCCATGTTGATGCTGGAGTGATAACTGTTGTTGTAGGAGAATTCAATTAACGGAAGATATGAATCCCGAATACCAACAAAATCGATCACACAAGCTCTAAGCATATCCTCCAGAGTCTGGATTGTTCTTTAAGATTGACCATCCATTTGCGGATGATAAGCTGTGCTCAGATTAAGTTGGGTCCCTATAGCAGATTGCATGGTTCTCCAAAAATGAGAAGTGAAGCGAGCATCTCTATCAGAAATGATGTTCAAAGGAACACCATGTCGAGCTACAATTTCATCCACATAGATTTTAGCAAGTTTGTCAGCAGAAAAATCCTCACGGATTGGCAAGAAATGCGCTAACTTAGTAAGACGATCAACGACTACCCAGATGGCATCATGACCTTTCTTTGTGCGCGGAAGTTTGGTAACAAGATCCATAGTAATGTTTTCCCATTTCCAAACTGGGATCTCTGGTTGCACCAATAAACCAGAAGGATGTTGATGTTCAGCCTTAACCTTAAGACAAGTAAGGCATTTTGATACATATAAGGCAATGTCTTTCTTCATACCAGGCCACCAATACTGAATACGAAGATCCTTATACATCTTATCTGAGCCAGGATGAACAGAATAGCGAGACTTATAGGCTTCATCCATAAGCAAGGTACGAAGATTATCTTGGCTTGGGACCCACAAACGGTCCATGAAGTAATACGATCCATTGTCTTTCAGTTCCAGATCAGGAGTTATGTGATAGGGAAATTCCTTATCCATCAAACCTTGTGAAACACAAGTGTGTTGAGCCTGAGAAATGCGGGCTTGGATATCGGATCGAGCTTGAATGTCAAATTGAACACGAACACAAAGAAGCTTAGTACATTCCTTACGACTCAATGCATCGGCTACGACATTCGCCTTACCAGGATGGTAGCGAATTTCGCAGTCATAGTCGTTTTGAAGCTCAACCCAACGTCGTTGCCTCATGTTGAGTTCTTTCTGATTGAAGATATGCTGAAGACTTTTGTGGTCCGTGAAAACCACACATTTTGTACCGTACAAATAGTGTCTCCAGATCTTAAGAGCGAAGACAACTGCACCTAACTGAAGATCATGAGTGGTGTAGTTTTTCTCATGTATCTTCAACTGCCTTGATGCATATGCTATGACTTTGTTCCTTTGCATCATAACACAGCCGAGACCCAATTTAGATGCATCGCAATAAACGACGAAATCATTATTGCCCTCAGGCAAAGTCAGAATAGGCGCGTCACAAAGCTTTTGCTTCAAGTTTTGAATAGCTTCCTCTTGTTTAAATCCCCAATCAAAGGGTTTGTTCTTCTGAGTTAGAGCAGTTAGAGGAACTGCAATCTTCGAGAAATTTTCTATGAAGCGGCGATAATAACCCGCTAGACCAAGAAAGGAACGAACTTCAGTAGGAGTAGAAGGTGTATCCCAATCCTTAATCGCACTGATCTTGGAGGGATCTACATGAATACCTTGTTCGTTGACAATATGTCCTAAAAATTAAACTTCTTTAAGCCAGAATTCACACTTGGAGAATTTGGCGAAAAGTTGCTCTTTCTTTAGGAGTTCCAAAGTAAGACGAAGATGTTGCTCGTGATCAGCTCGCGTCTTAGAATAAATCAAGATGTCGTCAATAAAAACAATGACGAACTGATCCAAATAAGGCTTGCAGACCCTATTCATTAAGTCCATGAAAACAGCAGGAGCATTAGTCAAACCGAATGGCATGACTGTGAACTCATAATGCCCATAACGAGTGCGGAACACTGTCTTGGGAATGTCTTCTTCATGCACACGAAGTTGGTGATATCCAAATCGCAGATCAATCTTTGAAAAATAAGAAGCGCCCTGCAACTGATCAAAGAGATCATCGATGCGAGGTAGGGGATATCGATTCTTGATGGTAAGCTTGTTAAGCTCACGATAATCGATACACATCCTAAAAGATCCATCCTTTTTCTTGACAAAAAGACGGGAGCACCCCAAGGTGAAAAGCTAGGACGGATAAAACCTTTGTCAGAGAGCTCCTGAAGCTGCTTAGACAACTCTTGCATCTCAGACGGTGCAAGATGGTAGGGAGCTCTGGCAATGGGATTTGCACCAGGTACGAGATCAATACGGAACTCGACTTGGCGTGCTGGGGGTAGACCAGGTAACTCTTCAGGAAATACTTCAGAATAATCCCGAACAACAGGAATATCTTGAATAGACTTACCTTTGCCCTCATCTGCTACAACATGTGCCAAAAAGGCCACATAGTTCTTTCGCAGATACTTCCAAGCTTTAAAACAAGACATGAGTTTGAGACCACCTGTAGGTTTCTCACCACGAACCTGTAGGATCTCACCTGTCGAAAGTGGCACACGAACGATCTTCTCGAAACAAACTACCTCTGCGTGATGCTTGGCTAACCAATCCATACCCACTATAACGTCGAAGCTTCCAAGTTGCATAGGCGTGAGGTCAATAGGAAAAAGATGGTCGTTAAGGTTCAACTGGCAGTTGCGAAGAACAGAATCAAGAACAATGGGTTCACCACTAGCAACTTCTACTGTCAAAGGTTTACCTAGTTTCGTTCTAGACACGCGAAGTAATGGCTCAAAAGATAATGACACAAAACTCTTATCGGCACCCGAATAAAAAAGAATATATGCAGGCTGATTATTAATAAAGAACGTACCGTTCACCACTTTATTGTCTGCTTGTGCCTCTTGCGCATTCATGTTGAAGACTCGACCTCGAGCCTGAGCCTGATTCTGATTTGGATTAGCATTCACCAATCTTGGACACTGATTACGGTAGTGGGTCAGATCCCCACAATTGTAACAAGAACCTTGCGGGTAGTGTGATCGTGCAGCTTGACCCTGTTGCTGAGCAGGAGGCTGAGCAACTTGTCGAGCCGGGTTCTGAACTGCCTGATTCTGAGCAAACCGACAAACATCAGCAAGATGACCTGACTTCCCACAGTTAGTACAGAAACAGCATGGAAGTTGCGGCTGATGGTGACTGTTGCATCTATTGCACAGAGGTGCATTCCCTGCATAAGGTTTCTTCGCTGGAGGTTGTGTGGGTTGGTTGGGAGCTGCCTGGTTAGCTTGGGCAGTGACAGCAAAATTTTGGGAAGCCTTTCGCTTCCTAGACCCCCTTGAGGAACCAGAATCCTTTCCCTTCTTGTTTTGACCTTTCTTGCTATCTTCTTTGTCAGAAGACTGCTTCTTACCTTTGTCACCCTTTTTATGCAGCTTTCCCTTTCGAACCTGCGACTCAGTCAATGTCGCTGCTAACTCGATCGCCTGACGGAGTGTGGTAGGGTTACTACCAGTAATGATGTCTTGTACTGAGTCAGGTAGACCATCGATGTACCTTTCGATAGCCTTGTCGAGTGGGGTAACCATTGTTGGGTAAAGCAGACTCAACTCCTCAAACCTATCAGTATACGCCCGATGCTCACCACTATCTTGCTTCAAATCATCAAACTCTCTCTCCAAAGCTCGCAGTTCATGACGAGGACAAAACTCCCTCATCATAAGGGCTCTAAGTTCGGCCCATGTTTGCGCTAAAGCAACTTCTGCACCGCGGTCTCTCACAACCCCGTTCCACCACGTGAGAGCCCTCTTCTGAAACACACTCGAAGAAAACTCGACCTTGCGATTGTCAGAACACTGAACGTGACGGAATGTATTCTCAATGCTCTCGAACCATTGAAGAAGCCCAGTTGCTCCCTCAGAACCACTAAACTTGAGCGATTTAGCCGAGTTAAAACTCTTGAAATTGCATGGAGCATTGTTGTTGTTGTTGGCTTGGTTCCATTGAGCAAAGAGGTTTGGGAATGCAGCAGCCATTTGCTGCGCAATGATTTCTGCCAGTTCGGCAGTCGCTATCTGGTTTTCGCGTCGAGGAGGCATTCTAAAAGAGGAAAACATGAAAGGAAACGAGTGAGAAGATTGGATGAAGAGAATGAGATGAAACAAAATCAACAAAAGCAAAGATGGTGGTCATTCGTCCGCATCGCAAAGCAAACAAGCGACACACAGAGACTAATCAAAGTAAATGGGTCAAAGATAATGTATCGCGAAGACATGCTCGCCTATAAGTGAACACTCACCCCAAGAGTTCCCAGGTAAGAGTGACTGGTCCGATTATGTGGATTTGTACGAACACTCTAGCCTTAGACAGAAAACCCAGGGTACAGACATTCACCCTTCCAGTTTGCACGTGTTCACATTATTTAAAACCCAAAACCTTGACGAGATTTTGAAAATTCAAAGGGTTCAAAACCTTGTAATAATTCATTCAAAAACAGAAGATTGTTTTTCAAAAAAATCATTTCGGAAAATTGGGTTCTTGTTTTGATAATCACCTAAGGATAGGTGATGTGCATGTTTTAAGATCTAAACACAAGATAACTTGTGTTAGGGTCCTAGAAAGGTTATAGTCTAGGTCAAAGAATTACTAATAACCTAATTCCCTATAACCATTGCTCTGATACCAACTCTTCTGTCACACCCCGACCACGTAGAACAACCAAACGTGGCGGAAACGTCGGGGAGTGTTGTAACAGAATTATTGTTTCACAACCATGACATACAAAGTTATAGTTTTATTTATCAAACAAGCGAGTTACATTGTCTTAAAACAGGAAATAAAGAGTTCAGAACATAATTAAACTAAGTCTATCTTCATTTTAAGTCTCTAAGGCACAGGTCCGCCCTAGTGTCACGATCATCATCCTAAGCGACAGCTCCTGAAAACACATGTGAAAATAGGTACGTCAGCATAAAAATGCCTGTGAGATACATAGGTTTTGTGAAAATAGGATTCATGACTTGGGTTTTAGAAGAAAGGTTTAATAAAAATTATTCATGAATCTTGTTAAGTGTTTTCTTTTATAAATCATATGAAAACTCGATAAGAAATCAGATTATATAAAAGAAAGGCGTATGGTAAATGAAATAACCAAATAAAATGAGTTGTATAAAATAAACTGTTTTGTAAAACAATGTCTTGTGAAAAATATGTTATTTGTGTAAAATGTAATATGTCTATACTGAAATGATTTAATAACGCTACGATATGTAATATTATACAAACACTTATATATAGGAAGTACCAGCGGCGTATCCACCATGTTTGTATCATATTACACACGCCTCGTTACTCAAATCATTTACCCAAACCAACCACCAATGTAAATTGTTCATGTATAAATCAATTGTCAAGTGTTATTGTGTAAACCATATCAAAATGTCCATGTCTAATGTAAATCACCAAATGTGTATATCAATGTCAAAATGTTTATGTTTAATGTAAATCATATAATGTGTATCCAAAAATATCATGTATGGCATGTGAAATATATCAACTAAACCATAGGTAAAATGCACAAAATATGTTTAATGTAAATCATATAATGTGTATCCAAAAATATCATGTATGGCATGTGAAATATATCAACTAAACCATAGGTAAAATGCACAAAAACAGGGTATTGAATTAAACATAGTTTAAGTCAAAGTTATGTTTTGTGGAACAAATGCATGCTATACTGATACAAACATCTATGCGGTATTGTGAAAATGCATACATCCAAGCCTTGTGACTGTGGTGATAGACCTTTAAACAAATTAAAGGTTTATCTGTGTTATCTTTATCGAATTCAGTCATTCCTTCCATCTAAACATACCTAGGATGTCAGGAACGGGAGTTGTCAATTCCTATGGTTCCACTACCTACTAACGAATGGCGTAGCTAATGTTAATGAATGTATTTTTGTCCCATTTAAACAAACCAAATGTCATACCAAAAATGTAAGCATGTGAAAACAATGCACTAAGTATGTAATCAAATGAACATATACATAGCGTGAAATGTAATGTAAAACAATGTACTAAGTATGCACAAAATGGACATACATAGCATGAAATGTAATGTAAAACGATGTACTAAGTATGCACATAATGGCCATACATAGCATAAAATGTAATGAAATCATGTACTATAATGTACTAATGAACATAACAAGCATATGATATGAAAGCATGTTGTAACACCTCGAAAATTCGCGTTAAATAATAAAACGACACGTGTCATGTAAGACAAAACGCGTTGTAAACTCGGATTTAATAAAAATGTTTGACAGGATTTAAAAGTGTCGTCATGTTAACTTTTGCACCTCTGAACGACGTCGTTATAAATCCCAAGACTCAAAACATATTAAAAACATCTAATATATGTTCAAAATTCAGTGAATTATAACATTGAACGATGCATGATTTAATTGGTGGACTCCTACGAAGAAATTCCAACGGTAAACCTTATAATTCGGTACTTTCTTTTGGAATACAAGCATACAATTCATAATGGTAGGGTTTAGAACTGTTCAAGGCACAATTGGGAGGCCCCTTAACTGTAAAATAATGTCCCAAAGTCGGATTATAGGGTTGCCCTTTCAAAACACCAAAGAACAAACGATTTTTGTGTCTGACCAGAGGCTTACGGACCGTAAGCCAAGACCTTTACGGTCCGTAAGCAAGTGCCAGCGACCAGAAAACTTGATGCAGCCTGTTATGCGTGATTGTGACCATTCTAGCCGGTTTTTCTCACATGTGGACGACCCCTAGACACCCCCTAAGCACTAGGACAAGTGTTAATCAGTTGTGGATGGGTGCTAGACTAAGATGTCAAGCTTTTATGGTGTCTTGGATCACTATATAAAGCCTCTTTAGTTACAAACATTCCCACACCTTCTCCTGCATTGTTGGATCATTTCTGGAGTTATCAAGCAGCCTCAAGTGATCATATTTCGTGCATTGGACCCTTGTAAGTCTGCTAGTCCTTCTTTAATTAGTTTTAGCTTAGTTAATTAGCTAAAAGTCAAACCGTCGTAATTACGGTTTGACTTCGAGATTGGTCAATAATGGCTCAGTCATATCTCAAATTAAAAGTAGTTATATGTTGGTATTTATGTGGGTAATAAAACCTCAAAAGGGTTTCCCCTGATCACCACTCTAACTAGTTCAAATGTCGGGTCAAACATGTACTTAGAAAAGTCAACAGGAAGCTTAAAATACCATTTATGCATAATTAGCAATGCAAATCATATAAAACCTGTTTGATCATGGTTATAACTTAGTAATAAGTGTAAGAACATGTCTAAACATGTTCAACCCGACAATTTCCTGTTTAGACCCGGCTCAGAACCGAAAGTCGCATAGTTTGACTTTCACTTTGACTTTCAGTTCTGACCCGTTTAGGCATGTTTTAGAAATGCCTCAGAGCTTTAATTGGACTAGGTTACATGTTAGAACAACCCTCTGTGATTATACACCTTGGTTCATTAGTTATCCAATTAATATGCATGTTTCCGTTAATTGCTCATATGTTGACCGTTATGCCCTTTTTACCTTAAAACGTGATTTATAAAAATGTAAAAGTGTAGAAACCTTAAATACTGATATATAAACTTGAATGCAAAGTTTGACATCAGTTTGACTTGTAGATTAAGAGTTATGCTCATTATCGCAAAACTAATGCTTTATGTTAATAAAACGGCGTAATTAGCGTATAGCCTAGTTAAGCCTACTTTTGGTATCAAACCTAATAACCACTGATGTAATATATTATTTTGGGAATTTTAAAGATTTTTAATTAATTTTAGGCTGAGCATAACTCATAGGCGTAGGCTTAATCCGGTAATTGTCGGTTTTGCCCTTACGGGCCATAAAATGAGTTTTACACATCTAAACGAATCCAAACCTTTTGCTACTGATCACATATGATAAATAAATTATTTTAAACCTTCTGGAAATATAAAAATATCAGATTTAAGTGTCGAACCCGGAAATGGCCTTTAATCGCCTTATTTAGCGTTTTTAACGCATAGTATGTTTTAAAATCATATTGAACATACCCGGGTTGATACCTACTGATATATGAGGCAAATTATAATATTTTAACAGTAAGCAAAGGTTGATAAACTCAGACTTCAGTTTTGAGCTTTTCGGCTTATGTGAAATTACCAAAATACCCCTACGGGGCATAGTTTGGTTAAAAATGATAAGTTTCACATATATGCTTTAACTTACTGATATAACTTAGCAAGTTGAGTATATTTACTGATTACATCAGACCTGTAACTCAGTTAAACACTTAAACGCTTTTATAAACTTTTAAATGACCAAACTACCCCTACGGGGCCTAGTTTGTGTTTAAACACGTTTCGGGCATAATGAAAGACATCTTACTGATGTCGCAACATATTTGAGGCATAATTAACTTAGGAAGCATGTATATAGCTCTCATGAATACCCGTCACGCTTATTACACGTACGGTTCGGTTTATGTAACAAGTTTACATAAATTAGCCGAAACGGGTCAAACCTTAACGGTTTTATCTCAAAATCCAGAGTGTGAATATTAAACCCATATTAAACAAGTCTTCAAACTTGTCGGGCCTAAATCACATTCTATCCGGTCTTCGCTTAATCGTGCGTACGAACCGTATCTTGAAACTAGCCGGTCTAAGCTTAAGCTTAATAAAAGGCCCGTTAGAATTCTAATAGGTTATTATAAACCTTCGTTCCAGATTAGGAGGACCAGTAAAAGCTACGTGCATTTTGCTTATTGTGATTAATACTTACTCAGGTAAATACTTTTAACTTATTTTCCCTATACGGGTTTGGGTTACGGTATATAGCATACCGCTTGATCGGGCATCAAATCTCCACCGTTAAAGTGGGTAGTTGAATAATTTGATCGGCTCGTTTAAACAGTCTTGTTTACTTTACAGCCTTTGGGGGGTTAATGACCATGTCCCGGATATCCTTGGCATCATCTTACGAGATGGCCACGACCTGAGCACGGGGTGTAGGCGTACACCTGTCAGTGTATAACTCAATTATGTGGTGTGTCTATTGATCTTTAACCCGGACAAGATCCGGGCTACTGAACGCATAAGTAACATGTAATTCGTTCACAAGATTATAATATTAAATAATTCTCCCAAGTTATAAAAATGTTTATGCCACGTGCATCCAAACCAATTTTCAAACATTTTCTAAAATGAGTCAGTTGAATGTATTTACCAGTGTAAACTGACGTATTTTCCCAAAAAGACTGAATGCAGGTACTAAACGAAATTGGCTGGACTGTCTCCTTAGCATCAATAAAAAGTCTCGCCAGCTTAGGATGCCTGAAGTCTGTTGAACCATTAATATTATTTTGTTTTGATCCTACTGTGGATAAACTTCCGGATATTGTTACATTGATAAACAATATTAAATTCGGTTGTATCATATTTTAAATTTGCTTCCGCTGTGCATAATAATATTGTGTTGTTTGACTATTACGTTGCCAACCACGTCACGATACTCCCCCACCGGGCCCACCGGTGACACGTGGAAATCGGGGTGTGACACATGTAAGGCACGAAAGTAACAAGTAGGCACATGTGTTTCACCCCAAAATGTTTGGAAAACAGTAAAAGAGGGGTCTATGTACTCACTTGAGATTGCTTAGTAGTCCTTGAGTAACAACCAAACAATGCTAGAGATCACGGATATCCAACGGCACCTAATAGGTAACTATGTTAATATACCGGACCTATAATCGGAGGATTGGATAGAATGAGGGTTCGTAAACCAAACGAGTATGGGAACTCATGTAATATGGTTTAACAAAGCCCACATACTAAAATGAAACCTAACCTAAGTGCTTACGACCCATTACGACCCGTTTAGGTAGCTTATGCTACTTTAACGCGTCGTTCGCGTAAAACGCGTTCGGAATGCCTAACTAGTCCTATGATAAGTAAAATATGCCTTAACATGTCTAATATTGTTACCAAATCAGTTTAGATACCAAAAGTTATGTTACATATGCTTAAAATGAATTTTGGCATTCAAAGGGCATTTTGGTAATTTACCTAAGGCATATATACTACCTATCATACAACTACTCAAACGATGTGACCATAAGGTATAATCTCGGAAGGTTATTCCCTATACAACTATGGTCACCTAATGTGTTTGGTCGGATCCTAATGATCGACCAAACGGGTCGGGTTCGAAAGTATAAGCGATTGTTTAGATCGCTTACCCTTACGACCCTAGACAAGCACAAAACTAAAAGTGACGAGCTAAGCATGTTAAAACATGCTTAACTATGTTTAGAAAACAGGTTTGGTATCAAAACAAACGGTTTTGATACCTAAGAGTAGTTTGGTTACAAAATACGCAAGAATGCGCATTTTGGCCGAAACTACGACTCGTCACTGAGCCTAGATAACGTGGTAATCAGTAGGTATAGTCACTAGGGACTATAACCATCGTGATTACGCTCACGTTATGAAGTTCAAACGAACTTCGCATTGACCATAAACTGGTCAACGCAGAAAGTCAAACAAAGTTTGACTTTTAACCCTAAAAGTATAAAAAGAACGAAGGAACACTTACAAAGGGTCCCCGAAAGCTTTGATTTCTCAAGTATTCTCAGGTATGAAGTAGTCTCACTTTAACTTAGAGAACTCTCAAGAATTCAAGTGGGTTTTGCAAGTGATGTTGGTGGGTATTTATAGATGTTGTAGAACCGTTAGGATCGTTTATCGAATAACGTGCTTTGATCTTGTCCATACACTTGTTGAAATTTCCATGGAACACCAAATTGGCCCCTCATTATCATGAAGAGGCAAGTGCAAAGGGATTAGGAGGGGGTAACAGCTGTTAACAGCTGTTTAATCAGAATCTGCTGAGCTGGAGACCCCTTACGGACCGTAAGGGTAATGGCTTACGGTCCGTAAGCCAGCAACTATGCAGAATTGTCAGTTTTGGTCCCTGTTGATTTTTAAGCTCATTTCCGACACGTTTAAGGCCCGTTAAGCCAACGTTAAGGCCCTAAAATGATGCCTAAACATTGTGGACATGAAACATGCTCAAAAATATGCCGGGTGTTGGTTCGTTTGGTCGTACGATCGTGATGTTCGGTTAATTACGACGGAATGCGCATAAGCGCGAAAAACGATCCAAATTGCGTGACGAATGGATTTTCTCATGCCAAACACTAAAATAAAATATTTTAGTGCTTACATAAATTTTTGGATGTCCGGATGTATTCAGAACGTGAGTTATGCGCGAAAATGCAAACTTATGCACTTTTTGACGCTTTTAGTCCCTGAATGACCCAAAAGTTTATTCTAGCACACCGAACCCCTCAAAGCCTATTTCTAAGTTATGTAAAGGATATTTATGGTATGTTTAACTTATGGTCATGTTCCGGAATGTCTGTTACAGTTCAAATTGGCATACTTTCGCAGTTTGTCAAATTTAGTCCCTGTAGGCGAATTAACTTGTTTTTGCCATACCAAAGCCTTCAAAACTTATTTCTAAGTTATGTAAAGGTTATTTAAGGTATGTTAAGTATATGTTGATGTTCCGGAGTATTTGTCGCGTTAAACTGAGTACGTTTACGCATCAGTTTGCGTATAACTCTCCAGAAAGCGATGTAGAGTTTGAAATTGAACAAAAGTCAAAACATGAAAAATGTAAAACATAACCAAACAAACATTGGGATAAAATAACTTTGTTTTATTGATAACTGCACTGTTTACAATGGTTTCAGACACAGATGTCACAGGGAGTTCCGGTAACAAGTTTCTAATTTTTGCAATTTCAGTCCCTAGTCCATATTTAATTTAAATAACTTTCGTTTGTTGAACTTATGACCCCCATAGTTAACTTTCAAGTGTCTTGGGTCACAAATTAACTCCGTTAAGCTTCCGGTTAGTTGTGAGGTCACCCGAAAAGTGCTTACGTGCATCAAAACTCCACGAAATCATTATTCGTTATACATGGAAGTATAATGAAGTATTATAAAGCCTCGGGATCGTTAAAAGGTCACTCAGAGGTAAGAATTAACACGTTGACATGTTTAACCCCTGTGCTTCGTAACTTTTGATCTTTAAGCACAAACGGCTTTCCACGTTTGGTAATTTATTCGTTAAGGAATACGAACATCACGAAAGGTCAATCAGAGGCCTAAGTTAGGCATGTTGACACTTTGGATCCTTTTACATACATATTTACATTGTTTGACAACTTTAGTCCCTCGAATTCGAATTATCACATGTTTAAAGTTCATGGCACGTGTCTTCATTATATTGGACATGATTTTTTTTGAGGTGTTACATACTCACCCCCTTAAAAGAAATCTCGACCTCGAGATTTACTGAAATAAATGAGGGTATTTCTGTTTCATTGTGGACTCGACCTCCCACATGTATTCTGGGCCTCTACGGACATCCCATTTTACCTTTACAATCGGCACTTTCTTTCTTTGAAGCTTCTTAACCTGTCGATCTTCGATAGACAAAGGTTTTTCAACGAATTTCAAGCTTTCGTCAATTTGCACGTCCTTATGTGACATTGCTAGCGATTCATCGGCTAGACATTTCTTTAAATTGCAGATGTAGAATACATTATGTATCCCACTGAGCTCCTCGGGAAGATTTAGCTTGTAAGCTACGGTTCCGACACATTCGATGATCTCGAATGGTCCTATGTACCTTGGGCTCAACTTGCCCTTTTTGCCAAAATGCATCACCCCTTTCCAGGGTGACACCTTGAGTAGCACCTTGTTACTTACTTCAAACTTTAGAGGTTTGCGCCTCTTATCGGCATAACTCTTCTGCCTATCCCTGGAAACTTTGAGATGATCACGGATTTGAACAATCTTATCCGTCGTCTCGAGGACTATATCATGTCCTGATAGTTGGGTTTCCCCAACTTCCGCCCAACAAACGGGCGTTCTACACTTCCTTCCGTACAAGGCCTCAAAAGGCGCGGCTTGAATGCTCGAATGATAGCTATTATTATATGAAAATTCAATCAAAGGAAGATGGTCATCCTAACTTCCTCCCAAGTCTATAACACAAGCTCGTAACATATCCTCAAGCGTTTGAATTGTACGCTCGCTTTGACCATCCGTCTAAGGATGATAGGCAGTGCTGAAGTTTAAACGAGTGCCAAAGGATTGCTGAAAGCTTTTCCAAAAATGAGACGTGTATCTAGTATCTCTATCAGAGATAATAGATACTGGCACCCCATGGAGAGATACTATCTTGTCCACGTACAGCTGAGCTAGCTTATCGGAGCTGTATGTTTCTTTAATAGGCAAGAAGTGAGCTGACTTGGTCAGCCTGTCGACTATAACCCAAATAGTATCATTCCCGTGCTTCGTCCTTGGTAACTTAGTGATAAAATCCATAGTCACCATTTCCCACTTCCAGGTGGGAAGTTCAGGCTGTTGCAACAAGCCTGACGGCTTTTGATGTTCGGCTTTAACTTGTGCACACGTCAAACATTTAGCCACATAAGTGGCTATAGATTTCTTCAAACCTATCCACCAATAGTTTGCCTTTAAATCCTGGTACATCTTGTCACTGCCTGGATGGACTGAATATTTTGAACTATGAGCTTCCTGAAGGATCACGTCTCTAAGTCCTCCATGGATAGGAACCCAGATTCGACCATTAAATCTAAGGATTTCATCCTTGCCATAAGACAATTGATCAGCAGTGACGCCTAACTTCTCATTTGGAAAGTTAGTTTCCAAAACAGCTTCCTTCTGAGCAGCTAACAACTTTTCATTCAAGCTGTTCTTCAGTTCAATGCTTTTAGCATTGATCCTAATGGGCTTAACCCTTTCCTTCCTGCTTAGAGCGTCAGCTACAACATTCCCTTTGCCTGGATGGTAGCGAATTTCGCAATCATAATCGTTCAAAGTCTCCATCCATCGACGCTGCCTCATGTTAAGATCCTTCTGGTTAAACAAGTGTTGAAGGCTATTATGATTAGAATAAATCACACACTTGGTTCCATAAAGATAATACCTCCAAAGCTTTAGTGCAAATACAACGGCACCCAATTCCAAATCATGGGTGGTGTTGTTCTTTTCGTGCACCTTTAATTGACGTGAGGCATAGGCAATGACCTTGCCTCTTTGCATGAGCACACAACCCATACCGGTGTGCGATGCGTCACAGTACACAACCAACTCTTCAATCCCTTCTGGTAATGTTAACACCGGAGCATTGCTTAATTTCTGCTTGAGGATCTCAAAAGATTCTTGTTGCTTGGGACCCCAGTCAAACTTTATATTCTTGCGAGTTAATGAGGTTAGAGGTGCAGCAATCCTTGAAAAGTTTTCAATGAAACGTCTATAGTATCCTGCTAGACCCAAGAAGCTGCGAATCTCTGTAGGTGTTTTTGGTGCCTGCCAATTCATGATTGCTTCGATCTTAGCGGGATCTACCTGAATACCACGCTCACTTACTACATGTCCAAGGAATTGGACTTCACGGAGCCAAAACTCACATTTAGAGAACTTTGCATAAAGCTTTTCTTATTGCAGAAGTTTGAGAATACACCGGAGATGTTTTTCATGATCGGCTTGACTCTTCGAATAAATAAGTATGTCATCAATAAAGACGATGACAAACTTGTCTAGATACGGCTTGCAAACGCGATTCATGAGATCCATGAACGCTGCAGGTGCATTGGTGAGCCCGAAAGGCATCACTAAGAACTCGTAGTGGCCATAACGAGTTCTGAATGCGGTCTTATGCACATCTTCATTTCTGACCTTCAGCTGATGATATCCTGACCTCAGGTTGATCTTTGAAAAGTAGCTTGCTCCTTGAAGTTGATCGAACAGATCGTCGATCCTGGGTAATGGATATCTGTTCTTGATTGTAACTTTGTTCAGCTCGCGATAATCGATGCATAGACGCATCGATCCATCCTTCTTTTTCACAAACAGAATCGGCGCTCCCCAAGGAGACGAGCTTGGTCGAATAAAACCCTTCTCCAACAAATCATCCAGCTGTGTTCTCAACTCTTTCATCTCACTCTCAGTTGGTGCCAATCGATAAGGTGCTCTTGCAACTGGTGCTGCTCCAGGAATGATATCAATCCTG
The DNA here is from genome assembly GCA_030545235.1 of Helianthus tuberosus. NCBI lineage: Eukaryota > Viridiplantae > Streptophyta > Magnoliopsida > Asterales > Asteraceae > Helianthus > Helianthus tuberosus. The sequence continues at coordinate 133,019,087 of CM060427.1, read as the reverse complement.
AATTCCACTTGCCTGTCTGGAGGTAAACCAGGTAATTCTTCAGGGAAGACGTCTGGATATTCAGAAAATAACGGGGATGTCTTCGATCTTGGGATTTGGCTCATCAATAGTCACCTGTGCCATATAAATGACACAACCTTTCTTCAAACATTTTGATGCCTTAAGCATAGACACTTGCTTAGGCAATCCGTACTGCGTATCACCTTGTATTGTTAATGGCTCACCATAAGGAGCCTTGATAACCACTTGCTTCTTATCACAAACAATCTGGGCTTGGTTATGAGATAACCAATCTGCCTATCACTATGTCGAATCCTGCCAATTTCAACGGAAGCAAAGACAGTGGAAAAGAATGGTTCCTAATGGATATAAAACATCCATCTAATATTGTTGAAGCAGTCTCTATGGTACCATCGGCTAATTCTACCTCATATTTTATGCTTAGAGTTTTAACAGGTAGATTTAACAATTTACAATACTCTAGCATAGACATCATTGACAAGAAAAGTACCTGTTATCACATTGTCGTTCTGTACCGCTTCCTGCGCATTCATTTGGAAGACTCGAGCATTAGTCTTCTTAGCCTCTTCAGGCTTCTTTTGATTCTTAGGGCAATTGGTCTTAATGTGCCCCTTTTCATTGCAACCATAACAAGTTGCATCTTTCAATTTCTTGCAATCCAAAGTCTTATGCTCTTTGGACTTGCAGATCCCACATCCAATAGGCTTCGACTGCGACTGCGATTGTGATTTCAACTCAAGCCTGCACTTCCCAAAATGGTTTTTCTGACAGGTTTTACATTTGGGTTTCTCACCAGACTGCTGGTTGTCCTTTTTAAACCCATAACCCTTTCTATGATCTGAGTTCCCCTTTCTTTTCTTGTCGGAGCGATGAGAACTCTCATCCTCCCGCTTTCGCTTTCCTTCATCAGAAACTTTGACAGACTTGTTTCTGATAGCATCAAGTGTGAGAGATAGAGACAGATCCACCACTGACCTGAATGTGGTAGGTCTGGATGCTTTCACATTCCTCTTAATTTCTGGAGCTAGACCTCCAATAAAACGAGCTATGCGCTTTGGTTCCGGTGTGACCAAGTAAGGAACCAATCGGGACATGGTGTTGAAGCTCGTAAAATATGCCTGACAATCCAAGTTCTTCATGACTAGAGTCAAGAAGTCAGTTTCAATCCTCTCCACCTCATGTTGAGGACAGAAGTTATCTTTGATCAATGCAACAAATTGATCCCAAGACAAGTTGTACAACAAAATCTTCCCTGTAGCTTGGATTAACGACCTCCACCAAGCTAGAGCTTCACCTTTAAAAGATTGCGAAACAAACTTCACAATATCCTGTTCCACACAACCACTAATGTCAACCACACTGTCCCATCTCATCGAGCCAGGTCATACAGTCAATGGCTCCTTTTTCCCCTGTGAAGTCTCTTGGCTTGCAAGAGACGAAGTATTTGTAGGAGCAGGTCTTAACACGTGGCTCCTGATTGAGCATAATTCATTTAGATGGAACACTTCTTTGATTCGACGAATGATGAGAATCATCCTTATGAGATATGTGTGTCTTGGAAGGTGGTTTTGTATATGGCACAGATTGGGTCCTGCTACGAGTACCACTTGATTCTTTGAACTGTCTGTCCATGGCTCGAGTGACAGCATTATCTATCATTGCTTGTAATTCTGCACCAGCTACATTAATTCTGGTGGTATCATTTCTCTCTCTCGGATGACTGTTAACCTCTTCTGATTTAGACATGCTGAATCTTGATTGCTATAAAACAATTGACAATATTTTATTCAGAGGTTATTATGGAATCATCATTTTTTTGGATGATTCATTAACCATCGTAATATAAACCATATTGGTTAATTTATTAGTCATATTTATTTAGGATTTTCATTATAATTTATCCTCAGTTATAAACTATTAAAGATATTAGAGTGGCACAAAAGGCCTAGTCATAAGGACCGTTTTATATTATAAGCCATGATCTTATAAGATCGAGGCATTAAGGTTTGAACGTAGTTCATCACCTTTTCTTGACAGGGAGTCGTAGACTACAACTGTCTTTTGTCTTATTAGACAATGAATATGGCCCGTACCACTTCATCACTAATGGATGTTTAAATTAGGTAAGGAATTTGAAAGATTCCTATACAAGGATGACTAGTGTGATTTTATCGAATCACATTTTGCCAGGAGTGCTAACATGTTTTCAGATGTTAACAAGGATCTGAATCTTAAAAAGGTTTTACCATCAGGGCCATGTCTAAGATGACATATGGGCTAGGTTATACCTCCAAGATTTCCTTTCAATATTGTATGGCAGATCAATTATAAAATGAAATGATATTTTGATTTATTTCATACCATATATTCATACATATAATGACAAATGAAATTTTAAATAAAATATTCCAATAAATTGAAAGAAATACATATTTGCCCTAAACGGGACTTTAAAGAAATAACATTGTCCACATAGGGACTAAAATAAGAGATACAAGTCCTCGCAGGGACCAAATACATAAATAAAAATGTCCACGCAGGGACTTGATTGAAATAAATAGCAATACAAACAATTAAGGAATTTAATAATCCCTCTTCTTCTTCCCTTTTATTAGGTTTGCCAAACCCTTAAGTAGACCCCGGCGGCTTCTACGCTCCTCCTGTACTTGTTGCTCTACCTCGTGCAACCGTTGAAGGACTTCCTGCTGCTGTGGTGGTTGGATCTGTGGCGGCTGCGGCGGCGGTTGCTGCTGCTGAGGTTGAGGAGGTGGTGGGTATTGATACCCATATGCTGGGTACCCAGTTGGGTACGTAGCTTGATAGGGTCCTCCAGGGTAGAGAGCATTGTAGTTCATCGCCTCGAGGTACGGGTCAACATCAGGGGGATTGTTGTAGTTGTAACCAGAATAAGCTGGCTGCTCAAAAGGGTTATACGCCACTGCACCGACGTAAGAAAGAATTGGGTTATCATAACCCATTTGTGGTGCTGGTTCGACTGGTGCAGAGTCGACTTCAGAAACTGGATGTGAAGGCCCACCCATTTGTGGGTCTTCATACAACGGCGGGTAGTTGCTGTTGCTGCTGTGTTGGGGGGTGCTAAAGTGGAAACTCCCACGCACGGACATCCGTGCACCTGTTCTTCTTCGCCTAGGTGGTTCTGGAGGCAGTTGTTGCTATAGCGGCGACGGTGGCGGTGGCGTGACCGCCTGAAAATATGGATCCTCTGAGGGATCCTGCTGCTGTTGTGGAGGTGGGTTGTGAGGGGTAGTATACTCCCACATGTATGTGGCCCATCTTTCAGCAAAGATATCTGGGCCCCTGTAAGGCGAACCATGAAATGATGATCCGCTGGATATCTCAATGGGATGCGTGGGCGTCCCAGATGGTGGCATTTCCGGATGGGGTCTTCGTCCATCTCCATATCCTGCATCTCAGGATAATGATCTGCTAGCCCCAAAGGGTTTGGACCCTCTGGTTCTTGAACCTGGTTCATTGGATTGAACTGGCTTTGGAAATATGGGGTCGGGTCCTGGAAGGCACGGTGCGAACCTGAACGCTGCAACGGGATGAAGGAGTGGTGCGATTCGCTATGCTCCTCGTCTTGATGTGGTTCGAACGAGTGATGGTAAGACGGGGAGGAACTGAGGGAGACTGAGCGTCTTGCTGGCTCCAAATAAGTTCTCCAATCTTCATGAGGACTAGAGCTAAGGTTCGCTGATGGGGTTCGTCGGTGGGATGCCCGACTTCAAAGTCATTCCTCGTCAAAACAGGGGCCTTTCCTCTTCCACCTCTACCTCTAACACGTGGCGGCATTGTCTTTGATCCTGTCAAAACAAAAGAAAACAACAAAAGACAAAAACAAATTAAGATTAGGATTAATCCTAAGTCCTTTTCCTAGAGTCGGAAGTCAAGGAATGTGCAAACTGTGTCATTGAGATTAAACACAAAAGGCTAGTGTTTAATTCACTCAATGTTGGCTCTGATACCAACCTGTCACACCCCGATATTTCCACGTATTACCGGTGGGCCCGGTGGGGAGTATCGTGACGTAGTTGATATCATCATAGTCAATTGATCACAGTTCAATGCACAGCGGAAGTCTAAAGTAATAATACAAACCGAATTGAAAGTATAATAAAATATTTCACAACGGTTGTAAAGTGGGTCCACAGGCGGATCAAAAACAGAAAGAAAATATTGTTCAACAGACTTTAAGTATTAAAAGCTTGCAAGACTCTTTATTTAATACTCGGAGTTTCCAGCCCATTACGCGTAGTACCTGCACTTAACCTTTTTGGAAAATACGTCAGTTTACACTGGTAAATACAATTAACTGACTCTTTTGAAAAGTATTTATAAAATTGGTTTGGATGCACAAGGCAAAAAATCTTTTATAACTTTGGACCATTATTTAAAATTATTTAAAAATAATCTTTTATACAGATTTATATGTTTGTCGTCCGTTCAGGGCCCGGTTAGAAGAGCCGAGACAAGATTAAGAGACACACCACAAGTATAGGCCCATGATGTGCACAAAGTGGTTTAACAAAAACAACTAAAATTAACCCTAATTTAGACACTCTAAGCTTTAAATTTATAAACTAAGACTCGATCTAAACCCTAAACCACACAACCGGCAAGTGTCCGATCAATGTAGTAAAGCTAAAGCAAGTCCGAGTATCGAACCCACGAGACTCTAAGGATTACGCTAAGACTCTATAAAGACTAAGACTGACACGACTCAAACTATTTGTTTATTGATTGGGGGGGGGGGGTTTCTAAAAATCCTAAGAATGCAAATAACGAAAAACTAGATTAGCTAAATGACTAACACGAACTCTAACGAAGACTTTGACCAGTGATGAATGAAGACTACCTAGGCTAGACGCAAGCTAAACTCAGAATGGATCTCTATTCGATGATTTTGTGGTGTGGAACCGGGATCTTTGGATACTAAACCTATTAAGACACCACTAAGCCCCTCAAACACTCTCAAGGCGATTCTTGTGGCACTACCTAGGCTGTTACGCTCACCGGTTTTCTAGATTTCCTCTCAGTCCTCTAGTTTCTTGAAAGTGCCTATATAAGACGCTCTACCTCTCAGCGCGAACGTCTAAAGCAACTACGGGTTTTAATCTTGGTTTAATAGACAATGGAATGTTAAGGACTTATAACCAAACCGAGACCTATTAATAACCTCGAGCCTCACAGCGACGAGTTTAGCAGCACACTTGATTTTATTAAATTACCGAATATTACTTCTAAGGTTACTTATGCAATTTTCACCCTAAAGGATTAATGATCTATTATGTGATAAAGACCGTCACCTAAATCAAGAAACCCTAATACAACCCTATTATGTGATAAAGACCGTCACCAAGGATTATACGAAGCAATAAACAATAATAAAATAATCGTCAAGCACGCATATGCACCAAGTTAAATTCCTGAAGCTTTTACAATACAAGAAAAATCCACAACCACGCCAAAAATCGAATAAAGATTCAAACTTTAGTTAACTATTGTCATTAGCCTAGGTAGTGTATGAAGTTTAGCCGGAAAACATGGTCAAGAACATAATCAAAATCAATATATATTCTGAATTCATTGTGCACGAAAGTTTAAACAAACGAAAACGAAAGAATAAGGATGATAAAACCCGAATCTTCACTCCCGAATGCTCCAAGATGTTACCCGAATGATTCCACGCCTCCCAGATGCTCCAAGAACTTCAAACAGCCTCTAATGGTGCCAAAGAACTCCAAAATTCGTATATGTGTCGGCTGTTGATGATGGTGATGTTAAATAACCTCAAAACCCTATAGCCGTTGCTAAATTCAAGTCGGTGCACGTTTACAACTGTCTCGCGGCCCGCGTAAAACATAAGGGTAAGTTTACGCGGCCCGTTTCAAGGTTATAACCCGGAAACATCCTTTAAGTTCAGGCGGCCTGCGTAATATGTAACCATAAGTTGTCGCGGCCCGCCTCAATGCTTCAGAATTGATTTTTGCTTTGTTTTCACTCCCGAGCTCCTCGATTTCCGTTCCAGCCTTTCGCCTTTCCATATTTTACCTCGTTTCTGCTCCTTTTGGCTGCAAAGACCTGGAAAACACAAAATATCAAAAGTATGTACATTCTATGCTAAAAACGGACAAAAACGAAATATCTAACGACTAAAACGGACGCGAATAAAGATGTATTTTACAATACATCAAATATCGCCACACTTAATCTTTTTTTCGTCTTCGAAAAAGAATTATGCAAACGGAATCATAGTCGGAATAGTCGAACGGGCTAAAAGCTTAAGTTATTTTATTAAAACCGAAACTCGTGTTAGCCGCGATTGCAAGTATATCGATCCTCTTAAACCCAACCCGGTTCCAAGCCCTTATCATGCAATTTAGTTCAAGTTCGGTCAATCTACCTAGGGTCTCACGCTAAGAATTGCAAGTCCACCTAATCCTCCCTCAAGCTTATAGGACAAAAGGAATAACCACTGGGCTATTTCCTAACCGCCTTATACCAAGATCAAGAGAGTTTAAAATCAAATCTATTTTTTTTCTATTTTTGCTTTGCTCTTTGCTCTTTTTTTTTTTTCTCTCGTGAGTCTAGACGATGCTTTCCCTAACCAAGAGGCATTCCAGCTGTAGAGTCGCTATCCCCAACCACAGATTGCTTAGGTTTCGGTACTTTTAATCGGCAATTCGATTTCACACATCCCAGAGGCATTCCGGCTGTAGAGTCGCTATCCCCAACTCGGATTACATAGACCTGTGTTACTTTCATTTAGTTTCTAGCTCACTTATTTCATTTTTTTTCTTTTTCAACGAGATAATGACCAAAAACTCTAACAATCTTAGCTTATAACGGCATCCCTTATACTATTTTTGGCGGTTTCAATTTCCCCACTTTCCCTAGATGAGAACCCACTAGTAGACCGAAAATTAGGTATATTTTAAGATCAAAGAAACCCAGAACCGAATCGAGCCTACCCACGCATCCCAAACTAGACACAAGCACGATTATTTTATTCTCGTGTTATTATTATTTGAACCCGAACAAAAACCCGACTTTTCTATCATTTTCCGTTTTTATTTTGCAAACTTCTTATTTCAAAAGACATTTTTCTATTTTTTTTTATTTTTTTGGATTTTTGAAAATTTTTCATTTTTTTTGTATTTTTCGACTTTTTATTACTCAACTAACTAAACTAACGACTCAAGACTCAAATGTCCCATCCCCACACTTAAATATTGCATTGTCCCTAATGCAAGGATGAAAACACGACTCCTAAAACCTAAAAAAAAGAATCAGAAATACGAAAAAAAAACAAAGTATACAAGTGGAACGACTTAGCTGAATAGATATGTGAGACTGTCAGCATGCCAGTCGATACCACATATGCCCTCCAATCCAAAACGCGCTCAGCAAACTGTATAAACTCAGACACGCGAACGGAAGCGGCACAAACAAACGACCTAACAAACAAATCATACCAAACCAAACATAATATATACCATCAAATCAGCTCACCCATAATCCAAGTATCAACCAACCCCCAAAACCCTACCAACCTGTTTATAATATAAGTACAGACCAAAATATGAGGATAAAAAACAACATAAAATAAAAATAAAAGATATAAACTCCATGAAAGTTGATGCATATCCTCAAACTAGCATCTACTCCTCATCTGAGCCCTGCTCCTCATCAGCAGGCTCCTCCTCCAATGGCTGCCACGATGATGGTGGTGGTAACTGTAAATGACCAAGAAGAACCTGAATACCAGCCCGCATCTCCTGCCTAACCTTCTGCATCTCCTGTCTAACATCCCTCAACTCCTGCCTAACCTGCTGCATCTCCTGTCTAACATCCCTCAACTCCTGCCTAACCTGCTCAACTCTATCATACACACTCTCCAGAGTCAACGGATCCGGCCTCGGCTCTCTAATAGGGTACTCACGTGCCGGCAACTGGTGCCTCTGCAGTGGCACCTGATAACGCTTTGGAATCGTAGTATGTGTTGCCTCTTCGGCAGCTGGATCTGGTGAGGGTGGTGCTGGCAAAATCTCAGACCACACTGGCGGATCATCGTATGTAACAATACTCGCCTGCTGTAAACTACCCAACTCCATGAATGATGGAGCTGGCCCTGCGTGCATCCTCCCAGCAGGGAAATCCGCAAACACTCCTAACCTCTCTGCTAATCTCGTAATATAAGGTCTCCCAAACAGCCTAGAATCCTTCCCTCCTTTCTTTGGTCTCACAAACGACCACGCCAACACACTCGCCAAATTTGCTGGCCTATTCTCCACCATACACATCAAACAGAATAGACTGTGGTGGTTTACTTTGTTATCTCCCTCATGTTGGCCAATCAGTGTCGCCGCCAATATCTTATGCACAAACTTATATAGAGGATCTCTGATGTCGGACGCTACCATGTTGTTCGAAAATGATGTAATAGCAATAGTGTGCCAGAACCTCGCTAAATCATCCTTTACCACACAATGCTCCTTCATCTTCCTTACTTCCCCTCTCAACGAACTCCTAAATGCATCAGTCTCAACCTCCTGCTCTGTATAAAACCCGGTCGCCACTGCAAACTGCGGAAGTGTCATATTAAATATCCTTTTCCCCAACACAAATGAAACGACATCAGCCTCATCAAAACCCCCATGATGCCTGTACTGAAATGTGGAGTGGAACTCCAATGTAAGTTGATGGTACTAAGGCTCGTCACAATCCAATGCCATTCGAAACTTTGGCCCTAGTATCTCCTGCAACCTCTCCTCCTGCCCCAATCGGCCAACCAAACCCCAATCTATCCTCCTAAATCCCAACAACTGCACCGACTTAATCATATCCAGCCTATAATACTCATCCGTATAAAAAACAAATCGCAGCAACGGACTGTCCAATAGCACCGTGCTCTGGCCGTGTGGGGTCCCGTCATCTCTATACTCAACCTTTCTAAGTGGTGCCACAGCCGGCTGCTCCTCAGCAGCTCCCCGAGCTCTAGTACCGCGCCTCTTGCGCTTCACTCCCGTCGAAGATCCCTCACATGACATCCTGTTCAAACAATTCAATAAACGTGCAAAACAGGTGAACAGTTAGTAGACACAAACTATTTTTTTTTTTTGAGTTTTTTAATTTTTTTTGGAATTTTTAAGAATTTTTCTGATTTTTATGAATTTTTTTTTGAATTTTTTTTAAAATAATAATAATAATATTTAAATAATATAATAATATACAGTCGAACGACGGCCGTATAGCATTTCATTCGCGGCCGTTGTTCGAAACAAGTGACATATTGCAAATCGACTCGAAAACAAACCAAACCTCGCCCGAATGGAGATTGAGTACGAGCGAAGTGGTTTAGTCAACAAGCAATGCAATAGACACGCGAAACGACACTCACATGACTCAAATACGACTCAAACACACTAAACGACGCAAAAGACGACACCTTGACTAATTAGACGCAAATTACACAAAATGTACACTTTTACCCCCTCCCGGCACCTTGCTGCCCTCGAGCAATCCAAGTGCCGAGAAATAATCACAAACTCAATGTGGAAGCAACGGAAACGGCGCGCGAATTCAATGAAAAATTAAAACTTATGTCAAAAATAGCACAACCGTATCCCCACACTTATTTTTAACAACGCCCAAAACACTTTTTCTCGCCATATTCCAGTTAAACCAATCAAACGCCCAAAAATTTAATCGTCGTGCAAAACCTGCCCCCCTAGTTTAGCATAATCCCATTCTCACATCGCTCAAATCAATCATCAAATCACAACAATATCACCAACCCTAACCACCCGCACCCTATTTCTGTCCAACATGATAAGCATCAATCATTCTATACTAACAAAATAGTTCTGCGGACAACAACTCGAAAACTTCTAAGACAGACCAAATGTGACTACTTACCTGTGCTAAAACACAGACTTATAAGACTCGAAGCGACAAACTATGACTCGAAAACTATTTTCTACCAAACCAGCGACTAACCAAAACACTGACCCGACTCGACTCGACCAACAGGCAGACTAAACCAAACAGCAAATAGACCGGACTCAACACATTACACAGAACCACAGACCTGCACATAATATAGACTCGACACAACGACCCAACTGACCCGACTCGTAAAAACACAGCCTCAACAATGACTGACCTAAAACAGACACTGAACAAAAATTGCAAGCACATACCTTCACGTCGACGACTCTGAGCAAAATGTGAACTAGAGGTAAGTCCGAAATGGTTTTTCTCTGTGGTAGCCGGCGGTGGTTGTGGGGTGTAACAGTGGTGAACGGAGGTGGTGAAGTGGTGACTGAGGTGAGTGAACGGATTCGGTGATAAGGCAGTGGTGGTTTGACGGTGCAGGTGGTCGATAGTGGTCGTGACAGGTGGTGATGGACTGAAATGGATGGTGGAAGTAGTAAATGGAGGTGGTGTCGATGGTAAATGGGTGAAATGGAATCAGGGTATAGGGGTTTTTAGTGGTGAAGGGAGTGGTGGAAGTGGGGGTAATTTTGGTCGGCGGATGGCGGTCAGCGGAGGAAGGTGGTGATAAATGCTGTAGGTGGTCGATGGTGGTCAGCGGCGGGGTTATGTGGTGGTGGGAGGTGTATAAATGGGAGGGGGTATAATCGCCGGAGAGGAAAGTGTTGTAGTTAGGGTTTAAAATGTGATTCAAATTTGGGGGTTTTCTGATGTTAACGACTCACAAGACTCACGCGGCCCGCATAAGGTTTAGGTGAAGTTGAAGCGGGCCGCGAGCGCGCATGTTTTCAAAATTTCATTAAGTCCAAGCGAGCCGCGTTAAAGTGAACAAATAGTCTACGCGGGCCGCCTGGACAGCAAACAGAAGCTGTTTGGTTGACAGCAACAGCAGATTGCTGTTTTTAATTTTTATTTAATACCCAAACTACCCCCTGCACCTTATTTTGTCGTTTTTACTGTTATACGTACCTGGAAAGCTGCTCGTATGTCGAATTCGTCCACGCGAAGATGATGAAACCTGCAAAAACTTCTACGACACACAAAAGACGCAAAAACACGAAAACGACGCAAAAGACGCTAAAACACACAAACACTAAACTAAAGACACGACGCGAACAATGACTCAATGTACAAACTATACACTCGAGTTTTCACTCGAGAAACTACGTGGCGGTGCTAGGCGGGTCCGAAAGAGGAACGGTTTCCTCTTCGGTGGTGTCGATGGGACCCCCTAAGTAGTGCTTCAACCGATATCCATTCACTTTCCACGACTCCAACTTCTCCTCATCAATCAACTCCACGGTACCGTACGGGAAAACCTCCTTCACGACATACGGCCCGGACCATCTCGACTTCAACTTTCCGGCAATAAATTTCAATCACAAATTAAATAAAAGCACTTGATCGCCCACTTTAAACTCCTTCAACTTCCGTAACCTTCTATCATGCAAAGCTTTCGACTTTTCCTTTATATTCCACGAACGATCATACGCGGCGTCACGAAGCGCCTCCAACTCATGAATTTGGAAAAATCGTTTCCTAGCGGCCTCGGTCAAATCTAAATTTACCGTTTTAAGCGCCCAAAGAGCCCGATGCTCTAACTCGACCGGTAAATGGCACGCCTTCCCATACACAATCATAAACGGTGTCGTACCTAATGGCGTCTTATAGGCGGTGCGGAACGCCCATAACGCATCGTCCAACTTGTCGGACCAATCCTTTCTACTCTTCCCGACCGTTTTCTCCAAAATCCTCTTCACTCCTCGATTCGCGTTTTCCACTTGACCGCTCGTTTGCGGATGATACGCGGTAGACAAGCGGTGTGTAACTCCATATCTCTCTAACGCCTTCTCCATAACGGTATTACAAAAATGCGTACCGCGATCACTTATTATTGCCTTCGGAGTACCAAATCGCGTGAACAACTTCTTCAAAAACCTCACCACCACTCGTGCATCGTTCATAGGCAAAGCTTGAGCTTCCACCCACTTCGAAACATAGTCTATCGCAACGAGGATGTACCGATTCCCACTCGAAGATGGAAACGGCCCCATGAAATCGATGCCCCAAACGTCAAAGACTTCCAACACTTGAATAGGATTCTGGGGCATCTCATCCTTGGATGAGATGTTGCCGGTCCGTTGGCAACGATCACACTTTCTCACAAACTCTCCCGCATCTTCTACTACTGTCGGCCAAAAGAATCCACAATCATACACCTTCTGCGCAGTCGCATGCGGACCATGGTGTCCTCCTGTCAAACCCTCATGAACATGCCGAATAATGTCCCAACCATCCTCTCTACTCACACACCTCCTCAAAACTCGATCGCCTCCTATCCTGAAGAGGTAAGGCTCGTCCCAAATATACTTCCGCGCATCATTCAAAAGCTTTCTCCTCTGCTGGCGATGCATACCCTCCATCACAAATCCTCCGGCCAAATAATTGGCTATATCGGTATACCACGGTAAACCCTCGGCCCCTGCCGTAACAGCATCAATAGACTGGTGAGGGAATCTGTCCCCTATCGCCTCCTCACGAATCTCCTCTCTCCTCGGATCCTCTAAACGTGACAAGTGGTCTGCCGCCACATTCTCTGCCCCTTTCTTATCCTTAATTTCAATATCGAACTCAGAAAGAAGCAGAATCCATCGTATAAGGCGCAGCTTCGCGTCCTTCTTCTGAAACAAGTAACGCAGATCGGAATGGTCCGTAAACACAACGGTTTTCGAAAGAACAAGATATGACCGGAATTTATCGAATGCAAAGACAACTGTCAACAACTCCTTCTCCGTGGTGGTGTAATTCACTTGGGCATCATTCAAAGTTTTACTCGTGTAGTAAATCGGGTGAAAATGATTCTCCCGTCTCTGCCCTAACACCGCACCAACTGCGTAATCGCTCGCATCGCACATAAGCTCGAATGGTAGGCTCCAATCAGGTGACACAAGGATCGGTGCACTCACTAACTTCTCCTTCAGAAACTCAAACGCTCTAAGGCACTCCTCGTCAAAGACAAAAGGAATGTCCTTCTCCAACAATCGCGTCATGGGGCGTGTAATTTTGGAAAAATCCTTGATAAAGCGCCGATAAAATCCCGCATGACCGAGAAAACTACGAACCGACTTGACACTAGTCGGCGGAGGAAGCTGGCTAATCGTATCTATCTTTGCTCTATCAACCTCAATTCCAGCTCTCGAAATCTTGTGCCCTAGCACAATACCCTCAGTCACCATGAAGTGACACTTCTCCCAATTCAACATCAGCTTCGTCTCAACACATCTCTTCAACATCTTCTCCAAATTCACTAAGCACTGATCGAACGAACTACCGTAGACCGAAAAATCGTCCATAAATACCTCCATCGAACTCTCAACCATATCCTGAAAAATCGCGATCATACAACGCTGGAAAGTAGCAGGAGCGTTACATAGACCAAATGGCATGCGTCGGTACGCGTACGTGCCATATGGACATGTAAAAGTGGTTTTCTCCTGATCCTCTGGTGCAATAGGAATCTGGAAATAACCTGAAAACCCGTCGAGAAAGCAATAGAACTGCTGACCCGCGAGACGCTCAAGCATCTGATCAATAAATGGGAGCGGAAAATGATATTTACGAGTGGCGTCATTTAACTTTCGATAGTCAATGCACACACGCCAACCCGTAACAGCACGAGACGGAATAAGCTCATTCCTCGCATTCAGAACAACTGTCATCCCCCCTTTCTTCGGGACGACTTGCGTAGGACTCACCCAAGCTGAATCGGAAATCGGATAGATCAAACCAGACTCTAACAACTTCTTAACCTCCTTCCTAACTACCTCCTGCATATTCGGATTCAAACGACGCTGCGGCTGCACTACAGGCTTGTAAACATCCTCCATCAGAATGCGATGCGTGCAAAAAGTAGGGCTAATGCCCTTGATATCAGATAACCTCCAGGCAATCGCATCACTGTGCTCTCTCAGCACCTCAATCAACCTCACTTTCTCCTCCTCTGTCAATTTCGAAGATATGATGACAGGCATATTCGGCTTCTCTCCTAGAAATGTTTACTCAAGATGTGATGGAAGAACCTTAAGTTCTAAGGGCGGTGGAATCTCTACAGGAGTACTCTCATCACTAATCGCGTCGAGCTCCAACGGCTCAGGAGCACACAACTCATCACTCTCATCCAACTGCTCCTCCTCAACCTCTTCAACTTTCTCTTCATCACGCTCGTCAACAACTCCCTCACTCACTAAATCGGCTCCACTGATGTACTCGAAACACGTGTCGACACAAGATATGAAAGAATTTAGAAAGTAAACAGAATGACACGGCCCGCTATCATCATCTCGACCTCCAGGATGCTGCATCGCTCTATCAATTTCGAATGTGACAATCTCGTCACCCGCTCGAAGAGAAATCTTACCGTCAAAGACGTCGATTATCGCCTTTGCGGTCCTCAGGAATGGACGGCCCAGAATAATAGGAACTCGCTCGTCGACCTCCATATCAAGAACAACGAAATCCACAGGAAACACAAACTTATCAACCTTCACCAACAAATTCTCCACTATCCCACGAGGATACTTGACTGATCGGTCAGCCAAAGACAACGACATACGCGTGGGCGTCAACTCTCCTAAACCAAGCTTCTCGTACAACGAAAACGGCATCAGATTGATGCTGGCCCCTAAATCGGCTAGAGCGTGAGCGGGGGTAACGGCTCCCCAAAGAAACATGGAATCGTGAAAGTACCAGGATCGGTTAATTTCTCTGGCAGCTTATTCAAGACTACCGCAGAACAACCTCCTGTCAATGGAATATTCGAAAGCTCACCGATTCTCTCCTTACGCTTCAAAAGATCTTTGAGAAATTTAGCATACTTAGGCATAGATTGAAGCGCCTCGATAAACGGAAGATTGATTTTCAATTGCGTTAACATCTCGAGGAATTTCTCGTTTTCCTGAGCATATTTCTGCTGCTTAGCGCGGGCGGGAAACAGAAGGCGGGAATAATCAATCACTGGTGATGGCCGAACCTTCGTCGGCTGCTTCTCCACTTTCTTCTCTACTGGCGACTCATCGGCGTGTGCGGTACTTGCTGGGTCTAGCCTCATGCGCACCTTGCCTGGAGCCTCCATCTCGATCTCCTCATCGACTTCATCATCTTTCTCTTCCTCAACTCTCTCTCTCACAACTTCTCCCAAACTCTTTCCACTACGGGTCGTAATAGCCTTCGCAGAATGATTCGCAGGATTCGTGAAAGTATTTCCCGAAAACTGACCAGGTGGATGCTCCTGCAACTGTTTAGCAATTCCACCTACCGTCCTTTGAAGATCTAAAAGTGTGGATTGCTGACTTTTGAGCTGAAGTTCGTGACTTTTATTGATCGGCTCTTGAGTTCTAGTGAAATCAGTAAGGGATTTCTGCGTCGCCTGATTCTGCGTCATCATCGCCTGATTTTGTGTCATCATCTGGGCGAACATCTCCTCTAACCTACTCAAATTTCCCTCTGAAGCCTTTCCACTACCTTAACTCTCTTGATTCGACCCCCACTAGCAAACTGACCTCCTGAACCACTATACTGACCACTCTGACCCGAACCACTACTCGTGTAAAGACCCGGCCCCCTATTTTGATATTGACCAGATGGAAAACCAGGGGGATTGCCAGAAGAACGATAACTACTACTGTTGCCACTACCGCTCCAGTTGGAGTTGTAATTGGAATTGGAATTGAACGGATTCGTGGGACCCCTAGACTGACCGGCTATGTACTCTATCTGCTCAAGTGTAATGGTGGGACAATCGAGCGTGGCGTGACCCCCCTACAAACCTCACACCTATCAACTTTCTTCTTAATCTCATTCAACTCTTGCCTCATCTCTTGCCTCAGACTCTCGACTATAGCAACTACCGATGGATTCAAGTTAACTTGGTTTACCCCTCGACCGGCCGAGGAGGTACGAACAGGAATGGAAGTCCTGCTGGTAGAGCTGTAGTCCATATCAGAATGTGCAAAACTCTCGAACAAATCATTGCACTCATTCACCGTCTTCTTTCCCATAAGCTGCCCTCCTGCTGAAGTATCGAAACGAGCTCTAATCTCAGGAGTAAGACCATTGTAAAACTTCTCAACTAACACCCAATCAGACAAACCATGCTGCGAACAACGAGAGAGAAGCGTCTGAAAACGCTCCCAAGCTAAGTGGTATGGCTCATCAGGCTCCATACGGAAGGAGTGAATCTGATCACGAAGGCGAGACGCCTTGGCTGGTGGGAAGTATTTGGCTATGAAAGCATCGCGAAGACCAGCCCAAGTAGTGAAAGTGCCTACGGGCTGAGAATCGAACCAGACGGCTGCGCGTCCAGCGAGAGAGAATGGGAAGACCTGTAGGTACCTGGCATCTAGATTTACACCCTCTATGGAGTAGGTGCCACAAAGACGAGTGATGCGATTTATATGGGCGGGAGCATCCTCGTCGTCACGACCATGGAACTGGCACGAATTGGTGATGGCCGTCATGATGTAGGAAGGAATCTGCCAGGACCTATCATTCGTGATGTTCGGAAGGGTGATGGGTGAAGTAGCGCCGGTGAAACCGGTGGTAGCCTGCTGGTAAACGGTGCGGTTCGCCTTTTGAACTACGTTTGGAGGACTAGGTGTACGAGAACGGGAGGATGGTGGTGAAACGTGTGGTGATGACTTTGGAATGAAGTCGGTGTGTGGTGGAGAAAAGGAAGAGCTAGAAGAACTTACCTCGGGTGCAACGGATGAAGCGGACGACTTGACTGTAAACGGAAGCGGCGGCGGTCCCTGCGAGCGCGTATGGGGCATCCACTGCAAAAACCGAAAACAACCAAGTAAGAAGACTCTAACAACGACTCAATAAACTAGAAAAGACACTAAAACAAATATTTTTTTGATTTTTATAATTTTTAGACTCCTACGACTCAACGAACACACAAATAGCACGTAATATGTCAACTAAGTCCAAACAAAGTAATCAACGCAATCGCCAAAGAATCCCCGGCAACGGCGCCAAAAACTTGATGTGTACAAAGTGGTTTAACAAAAACAACTAAAATTAACCCTAATTTAGACACTCTAAGCTTTAAATTTATAAACTAAGACTCGATCTAAACCCTAAACCACACAACCGGCAAGTGTACCGATCAATGTAGTAAAGCTAAAGCAAGTCCGAGTATCGAACCCACGAGACTCTAAGGATTACGCTAAGACTCTATAAAGACTAAGACTGACATGACTCAAACTATTTGTTTATTGATTGGGGGGGGGGGTTTCTAAAAATCCTAAGAATGCAAATAACGAAAAACTAGATTAGCTAAATGACTAACACGAACTCTAACGAAGACTTTGACCAGTGATGAATGAAGACTACCTAGGCTAGACGCAAGCTAAACTCAGAATGGATCTCTATTCGGTGATTTTGTGGTGTGGAACCGGGATCTTTGGATACTAAACCTATTAAGACACCACTAAGCCCCTCAAACACTCTCAAGGCGATTCTTGTGGCACTACCTAGGCTGTTACGCTCACCGGTTTTCTAGATTTCCTCTCAGTCCTCTAGTTTCTTGAAAGTGCCTATATAAGATGCTCTACCTCTCAGCGCGAACGTCTAAAGCAACTACGGGTTTTAATCTTGGTTTAATAGACAATGGAATGTTAAGGACTTATAACCAAACCGAGACCTATTAATAACCTCGAGCCTCACAGCGACGAGTTTAGCAGCACACTTGATTTTATTAAATTATCGAATATTACTTCTAAGGTTACTTATGCAATTTTCACCCTAAAGAATTAATGATCTATTATGTGATAAAGACCGTCACCTAAATCAAGAAACCCTAATACAACCCTATTATGTGATAAAGACCATCACCAAGGATTATACGAAGCAATAAACAATAATAAAATAATCGTCAAGCACGCATATGCACCAAGTTAAATTCCCGAAGCTTTTACAATACAAGAAAAATCCACAACCACGCCAAAAATCAAATAAAGATTCAAACTTTATTTAACTATTGTCATTAGCCTAGGTAGTGTATGAAGTTTAGCCGGAAAACATGGTCAAGAACATAATCAAAATCAATATATATTCTGAATTCATTGTGCACGAAAGTTTAAACAAACGAAAACGAAAGAATATGGATGATAAAACCCGAATCTTCACTCCCGAATGCTCCAAGATGTTACCCGAATGATTCCACGCCTCCCAGATGCTCCAAGAACTTCAAACAGCCTCTAATGGTGCCAAAGAACTCCAAAATTCGTATATGTGTCGGCTGTTGATGATGGTGATGTTAAATAACCTCAAAACCCTATAGCCGTTGCTAAATTCAAGTCGGTGCACGTTTACAACTGTCTCGCGGCCTGCGTAAAACATAAGGGTAAGTTTACGCGGCCCGTTTCAAGGTTATAACCCGGAAACATCCTTTAAGTTCAGGCGGCCTGCGTAATATGTAACCATAAGTTGTCGCGGCCCGCCTCAATGCTTCAGAATTGATTTTTGCTTTGTTTTCGCTCCCGAGCTCCTCGATTTCCGTTCCAGCCTTTCGCCTTTCCAGATTTTACCTCGTTTCTGCTCCTTTTGGCTGCAAAGACCAGGAAAACACAAAATATCAAAAGTATGTACATTCTATGCTAAAAACGGACAAAAACGAAATATCTAACGACTAAAACGGACGCGAATAAAGATGTATTTTACAATACATCAGCCCACAAGAGAGTGAGATATCCAGGACATGGTCATTAACCCCCCAAAGGCATTGCATCAAACAAGACAAATTAAAACGGGTTATGCTATTTATTAATCACATTCCGATTAAATGATTTCATACCCGACCAAGCGGTATTATTATAATACCGTATCCCAAGCCCGTATAAGGGAAAATAAGTTAAAAGTATTTACCTGAGCTAAAGTATAATTTTATTCTCAGCCGTATATCAATTCAGCAAGTACAAGTAGCTTTTACTGGGCTCCTAATCTGGAACGAAGGTTTTAATAACCTATTAGATTCCTAACTGGTCTTATTTAAGTTATAACTTTAGACCGGTTAGTTTTAAAGAAAAGTTTACGGTACGAAACGCAAGATTAAGCGATGACCGGATTAGAATGTGATTCAGCCCCAACAAGTATGAAGACTTGTATAAAATGGGTAAACTAAATACATTCCGGATTTTGAAGTAAAACTAATAAGGTTTGACCCGTTTTGGCTAATTTACGCAAACTAGTTACATAAACCGTACCGAACGCGTATATGCATAACGGGTAACCAAATGAGTCATGAACATGTTCCATAAGTTATTATGCTTAAAATATGTTATGATATCAGTAGGATATCTTTCATTATGCCCAAAACGAATTTAAAACCAAATTAAGCCCCGTAGGGGTATTTTGGTCATTTTATAGTTTATAAAAAGGTTTAAATAGTTAACTGAGGTTCTGGTCTAAAATAATCAGTAAAAATATTTATTTTATCAAGTTACATCAGTAAGATATTATACATATGTGAAATTTATCTTTTATGGCCAAAGTATGCACCGTAGGGGCATTTTGGTCATTTCACATAAGCTTTAAGGTCAAATTTGGAAATCTGAGTTCAAGACTTATACTTACTGTTAAAGTATAAAAAATTATTTATAAAATCAGTAGGTAACAAGTCTTAGGTGCTAAATATGGTTTTAAACCATACTATGCGCCTAATTAGCGTAAAAGTCGGTATTTGATGATATTCGGGTTGTTTAAGGGAACCTAAGATTTTGATCAGTCTCTAATGTTTAAAATAATTTATTTAATGTATAAAATCAGTAGAAAAAGATTTGACATGTAAAGGATGTGTAAAACTCATTTTATTAGCGAAAAGGGCATTATCGTCAATTACCGAGTCTATGCAAGAACTCTATGTTATGATTAGTCTAAATTTAACAAAAATTTCCAAAAATCACTAAATATTATATCTTAACAGTAGGTGGCAAGTTTGGTGCCAAAAATTGGGTTTAAATATGATTTATGCCAAAAATGCCATTTAATTAATAAAAGGCTTTAGTTTTACGATATCGAGCATAACTTTTATTCTAGACCAGAAACGGATGTCAAATTTTTAGGACATACTTATAAATCAGTAATGAAGATTTTTGTCTACTCATATTTCCAAAAATCTTGTTTTTATATTAAAAGGGCAAAATGGTCAATTTTAAGCAATAACGGAACATGCATGTAATCTATGATTTCTAAGGAACCATGTAGTATAACTTCAGAGAGTTATACTAACATATAATATGGTCCCAAAGGAACCCTAAGGCATAACTAAACTAAGCTAAATCGGGTCAGAACTGAAAGTCAAAGCAAAAGTCTACTTTTGCGACTTTCGGTTGCGAACCGAGCCTAAACTCAGAATTGTCGGGTTGAACATGCCTAAAGATGTTCTTATATTATTTACCAAGTTATTTTAGTGTTAAAACATGTTCCATAACTTCTACATTATCAGTTATGAATTATTTTGTGAAAATGGACTCGTTTGACTTTTTATTAAATAGTTTGACCCGACAATTGACCAAGTAAGAGTGATAATCAGTAGGTGCCCTTCTAAGGGTTTATTACCTACATAATTACCAACTCATAGCCACTTTCAATTCGAATAATGGCTGGACCGTTAGTGATTAATCACAAAGTCAAAGCTTAATTACGCTAACTTTGACTTTCTGTCATTAAGCTAATAAAACTTTAACTATTGAAGCTAAGAACACTTACTAGAGTCCTTAGCACGAATTTAGAACTTGAGAAAGCTTCCTTTAGCACCCGGAGGCTTCAGAGAGTGAGCTTGAGTGAAATTTTCAAGTGTGCAAGAACAAGTGCAAACAATGTGGGTATATATAGGACTTTGATGACCTTCAAGATCAATACATCTGTTCCTATGATGTTACCAGATGTTCCCAAGTGTCCCTAGGGCAGTAAAAACCAGTTGCTCAGACCCTGGTATCGAAATCAGCCATGCAATGGCGGTGGAACAGGCTGCAACATGCAGCGGTACCTTTTTTGGTCGCTGGCACCTCCTACGCGGCCCGCGTAAGAAATGGAGACAGCCTACGCGGCCCGCGACAATGGGGAGTTCCAGTAAAAAGTTTGCAATTTTTGCAATTTTAGTCCCTTGTCCATATTTAATTTAAATAACTTTCTTTTATTGCACTTATGACCCCCATAGTTAACTTTCAAGTGTCTTGGGTCACAAATTAACTGCGTTAAGCTCCCGGTTAGTTGTGAGGTCACCCGAAAAGTGCTTACGTGCATCGAAACTCCATGAAATAATTATTCGTTATACATGGAAGTATAATGAAGTATTATAAAGCCTCGGGATCGTTAAAAGGTCACTCAGAGGTAAGAATTAACATGTTGACACGTTTAACCCCTGTGCTTCGTAACTTTTGATCTTTAAGCAAAAACGGCTTTCCACGTTTGGTAATTTATTCGTTAAGGAATACGAACATCACGAAAGGTCAATCAGAGACCCAAGTTAGGCATGTTGACACTTTGGATCCTTTTACATACATATTTACATTGTTTGACAACTTTAGTCCCTCGAATTCGAATTATTACACGTTTAAAGTTCATGGCACGTGTCTTCATTATATTGGACATGATTTTTTTTTGAGGTGTTACATTCGTTCAGTGGAGTATTGAAAAGATTGTCCATCATCTTCAATAGAGCTTGTTCGTTGCTGGTTTGTAGGCGTATCATTTAGAAATTCAGATGGATCATTGTTGGATCTGAGTTTCTTTTTGATTGTATTTTACGTTTGAAATTAAGATGGAAATGAAAGAGTTGTGCAGCGGAAATAAGATGAAAGCAAACTTTGCATACAATCAAACGAGAGTAATACTTTTATCAAACATCTTTACACATAGAATCGAAAGATTGAATTTGTTTCAATAACGATTACAATGATTGATGTAAGAATGCAAACTCCCCCTCAGCCAGAGCTCAATAGTTTGTTCGTGCAAAGAAGACGATGTGGTGAAAGAGCTTGTAGAACAGTACAAAGTACTGAGCTATTTATAGGCACTTGCAAACCACTGAGCATCTTAGCTGACGTCACCATGAAAGTGACATCTAACCTCCTAACAAACTCTAACTACTGATCTATAAACACTGATGTACTAAACTACTGCTATTACATTACATTACATAAAAGACACTTAAACTGCTGCTGCATCCTTCCACTGCTGTGAACCCAGCAGTGCTTGTCCGGATCAGCAGTACTTGACCCAAGGCAGTAGATAGAGTCAACAGAGCTTTGGTCTTCCATCAGTCTTTGACTTTGGCCAGTAGATATAAAGCAGCAGTTGTAGGTCAGCACTTAGTATGATCAGTAGATAGGAGGTCAGTAGATATGAAATCACTTTCAAGGGGAGAGATTTGCATGAACCAACTGTAAACGTCTGCTTATTCTGAATCCACTGTTTTGATCCAGTTTTGGCTTTACATTATCTGTTCCTCTGATAGGGTTCAATCCCAACAATCTCCCCCTGGAACAGATAATGCCAAAACTCTTCATTATTTGTGGAAAACTTTATTGCCTCAACAACAGCTCCCTTATCTGACCTTTAAATTGTAATTCAAAGTCTAGGGCATCTGTATCTTCATCATCCCTGCTGAGTGGAAGATCAAGGAGATCCTGCAAATCTTCAAGACTCAGGCCAAGAGCTTGTTCCCTTGATATTTTCTCCACTCCTCCACCAGACCTGAGCAAAGTCAATACGCAGGTCTGTTTGTCAGTTTCCCACTTTTGTATTTTTGAGCCTGGTGGGTTTCTTGGGAGATGTTTATTTGCAGAAGTATTTGGTGAGGCTGGCCTGTTCATAGCTGGCTGAGCAGCGGTTGCAGATTGTTCCAATTCAAGATCTTCCTTTATCATTACTTCTGTGCCAGCTTTTACAATGGCATCTCCAGCTAAAAGATCTTGAATTGTTTCCATGCTAAACTGGTTTTTGCTCCTTCTTTTGTAGATGGCAGCACCAGCTGGAGCAGTGGTTCTTTTGACTTGCAGCTTTGGTGGTCTTTTTGAAACCGCTGTTTTGGAATAGTCAGGCTTTTGTGGAACTCTTGGATCTTTCTTTCTAAGTTCCTCTAATCTTTTATAGGTTGCCCTGACTCTATCTTCTCCCCACTTTGTCACAGAGTTCTTTGACCCATAATCAGCTATAATCAGCTCCTCTTTCATTCTCCTCAGCTTTACCATCTTTTCAGCTTCAAATTGTTTGAATTTTTCAGGAGGAGTCTGCTTGACCTTATTTTTGATCATGTCTTGAATCCTGGCTGCTTCTTTTTCAAGCTCAGGGATGGTCCAGTTCTTGTACATGTGTTTCTCCCCCTTGTATTTCTTGTAGGTCATGATGTTTTCAATGTAGTCTTTTCTTAAGGACTCATCTGCCCTTTCTGAAATTTTCTGACATACATGTTTAGCAAAACGCTCCATAGCACTGACCTGTGAGAGTAAAAACTGATAGTTCTGTTGAAATTCTCTATCAGATTTCCCTTTTCTGTTTTTGATTGCAATATCCTCTGCTTGTTTGGCTTTGAGCTTCAAATATTCTTCAATGTTGTTAGGCCTGGGATAATTTGCAATTGATGGCAAACTCCTTTTGGCTGGGTCATCTTCATAATAAAATGATTTGATTTCCTCTCTTACTGCAATGAGTTCCAGAGGAAATGAGACACCAGCAGGAGGTAGTGATTGTATACTTTGAGCTGAAGAGAGAGGTATGGGTTTAGGAATAGTGACAAGTGATAGGGATTTAGAAGATGTTGGTGATGGAGGTGTGTCATCATCTTTTAAAATTAGCCTTCTCCTTTTTGGTTTAGGAGAGACTGATGATGTTTTGAATGGAATAGTGGTTGTAGATGAAGTGGTAGTGGATTGTGATTGACTAACAGCTGTTGAAACAACTGGTGCTTCAACCACTGTTGTCATTACAACAGATGTTATAACATCTGCTGTCTTCTGCTGTGTGTCAGCAGGTGTTGTTTTTGGTGGTGATGATGGTAAAGCAGTGGATGTTGTGTGTGTTGAAGTGGTGTGTGTTGATGGAACAGCTGTTTGGCAAGCATTAGTTTTTGTAACTCCTGTTGCATCAGCTGTTTTGTATGATGGTTTTTTAGCAGACTTTGAACGTCTGATAGGAATGGATTTGGGTTGCCTTACTTTTCTAGTAGGCTTCTTCTTTTCCTCAACAGGATTTTCATGATCCCTTGACCCAGAAGTACCCTGTTCTGGATGATCCATCCTGTCCACCCTGGCTTTCCTTTTGGCCTCTCTATCTCTTTTCACACTTGCAACTGCTTCTGCTAGTGCATTTGTTGTCACATCAATCTTCTTGCTGCCATCTGGCAAAGGGATCTTTTTGGTCATGTTTGAATTTTCTGGTTCAAGATAAAGACCATCTTCTATACCCTTCCTTTTCCACTCCTTAATTTTCTCCCCCTTTTTGGCATTATCTTCTGGGAGATCATACATGAAACGTACAGGTGGAGGAGCAGTGCCAGTGGTGTGCAAGATCTGAGTTTTGAGAGCCTTTAAGTCAGCCTGAGTGTTCTTGAATCTTGACTCCATTGCATTTCTTAGCTGTTGTACATGTTTTTCATGTTGCTGATCTGCTAATTGTGCTTGTTGTTGGAGAAAAGATTGAAATTTATTCCAGAGCTCATTTGTAGCAGGTGTCCTTTGTGGAGCAGGTGCTTGAGGTGGAACAGCAGTTGATTGTACCTTCTGAACTTGTAACACCTGTTGTAACATATCTTTGAGTTCAGCAACAGAGTTATCAAGATTTGCAAGACGATCCGTCAATTTCTGGTACTTTAAACCATCACCCAAGTTAATGGGATCATCTGATTTCCCACTAGCAGTGGTTTTATCAGTGGTAGATGTAGGGAATATACTCCAAACATTAACCACTGATGCCCCTTTTTCTTGGTACTGGGGTCTTCTTCCTTCAACACTTGACAACCTTTTGATGTTGCCAGTAGGATAAATAAATCCACTGGTGGTTGTCAGAGGTGCTATCAAAGGAATTGCCTCCAAGGAAGTCTTATTAATGTAACCACTGTCCAAGTATAACCCAGTGGGTGTAACACTTGTAGTGGCTGCTTCAATTGGATTACCACCAAGAGTTACTTGTAACGCAAGGGGTGTAACCTCCTCAGGTCGTGTTGGTGGGTTAGCAAAGATTGATACATCAGACCCAGTCAGTTGTTGAGGTATATTCTCATTAATAGGTGATTGAGAAGGACTGGATAATGCCTGGTTCAAATCAATTGCATCCAACAGTGGTTTTATTGGTGAAGGAATTGTGGATGTGATGGTTGGTGTAGAAATAGGATGTGTCCCGGGCATTGGACTGTGGATGATAGAAACGAGTGTTTCCAGAGCATCATGATGTGGAGACCCTATTTGTACAACCTGTTCTTTTTGTGAAGAAACAGGAGGAGTTTCGGTTATGGTTTGAGATATTTGTACCATCTGCTGTGAGGAAGTAGCAGCAGTGGTTTCGTGTGACTTTTGTGTTGTCACTGGCAGAAGCTCTGGTATCTCATCCTCCAGAGATGCCTTTTTGAGGGTTTTGGGGGTTTTTTGTGTTTTTCTTTTTGTTGGCTTTTTGGTGATTGTAGGTGTGGGTTTCAAAGCAGTTGTGCTGCTGCTCTGATCACCTTGAGCAGTGGGCTCAGCAGCAGATACCTGAGGAGCAGTTGTAACTGCTAAAATCTGCTCAGGCACCTCTGCTTGTGTTTTGCAAGGTGTGGACATTCTTGTAAAAGTTTCAGCAGTTAAGCAATTTGTTTGAATGGAATCACCTTGTTTTATTGCAGCAGCATCCTTCTTTCCAAGTTTCATTTCAAAATAATAACTTAAAAATCTTGGAAAAAGTAGGAATGCCTTTGTTTCAACATTGTTAACCAAATCATTAAAAATTACCTGGGAGTAGTTAAAGTTTTCATCTTGAAGAATTGCAAATCCCAGTTTTTGAATTTTTAATGGTATCTCATTGAAAGAAGTGGTTTTGTTTGAAACACATTTTAAGAGGGTGTGAAATAAAAATCTTGTGGCAGGAGGAAAGTAACCTTTTTCTAAGGTGTCCTTTTTGACCTCTGCATTGTACCCCCTTTCCAGAAAATCATTTTTTAACTCGTTTTTAGGGAAAGTAATTTTACCTTCTTGATCGTTGAGTTGAAAGACCTCTGAAATTGTTTGTGGTGTAATCTTGACTTCTTTTCCCTTTAAAGTAGAGTTAATGGCTATTACAGCTTCTCCTTGTGTTTCAAGGATTGCATTCTTCCAAAACTCCCTTTGGGTTGCCAAGTGAATTGGTGCATCCGCTGTCAACAAAGTTTTGTACTTTGAGGCGGTGATGATATCAATGATGGAATCGAACTCCTTTGTGGAACTGGGTTTTGTAAGAAGACCCAGGAGATTGTGAGATGGTTTATGGGGAATTTCAGTGGAGATTGCCTTTTGAGAGGCTGTTTTCGATGATGATTTGGATGAGGGTTTTGCAGATTTCTTTGATTTAGTCATTTTGAGGATGATTGATCGAAGAAATTTGTGGAAGATGAGATAAAAAACTGTTTTGAGAAGAGAATTTGTAAGAATTCAATTCGACAGTAAAACCCTGTTTTGGTGGTGAGTGGGGGATTTTATAGGGAAGAAAGTGAATGCTGAGGTGGCAGCCATTACAAAAAGTCTGACCAGTATGTACTGCCCACGTGACAACCCCTGTTGAAAGTGAAGGACAGTACTTTTGTTGAAAGTGACTGATGAAGGCAGTGGTATGAAAGCAGTGGATGATTTTTACTATCAGTGGATAGCATATCAGTGGATAAGACACTGCTTTTGAACAACAGAGTTTATCAAAATAATGAGAGAGCAGGGGATGACTTTCAGCAGTGGACAGACTTTTTAAGTATAGCAGACTTTTGAACAATCAGTGGTTAATGGCAGACTTTTAAGGACATAATGAAAAATTTCATTTTTTTTTTAACTATTTTTAAGGATGGAGTTTTGATTTTCTGAAAACATTTTGTTGCTTTTATTCATAGAAAAACAAGATGTTGCTTGTTATTCCATGTTCAGCATCCCAATCCTAGTGACCAAACTTTCAAAAGTGGCTGTATCAAGTGCTTTTGTGAGCACATCAGCTAGCTGATCTTTAGTTGGGACATGATGCAGAGAAATCAAACCTTTTTCATAGCAGTCCCTCACAAAGTGATGTCTGATGTCAATATGTTTGGTGGTTGAGTGGGAAACTGGATTTTTGATGATATTTTCTGCTGCCTGACTGTCCAACATGAGTGGTGTCTTTAAGGCAGTGATACCAAAATCCAGCAACTGATTTTGAAGCCACAGGAGTTGGGCTGTACAGCTTGCAGCAGCGATGTATTCAGCTTCAGCAGTGGATGTCGAAACAGCTGCTTGCTTTTTGCTTTGCCAAGAAACTAAGCAGTCACCTAGAAACTGGCACCCTCCTGATGTGGACTTCCTTGTGGTGTGACATCCAGCAAAGTCACTGTCTGAGAAACCTGAAAGCTTGATGTTCCCATTAGCTGGATACCAGATACCAAGTGTGGGAGCACCTTTTATGTATCTGAAGATCCTTTTTACAGCAATGAGATTTGATTTTCTGGGAGCTGATTGACTTCTTGCACAGACACATGTTGCAAACATGATGTCTGGTCTAGATGCAGTTAGGTACAATAAAGACCCAATCATGCTTCTATAAAGTGTTTGGTCAATCAGCTCATCTTTTTCATCAGACATGACCAGCTTATTTGTTGCCATGGGTGTGCTGCATGGTTTACAATCATTCATATCAAATTTGGTTAAAAGTTCTTTGGCATATTTGCTTTGATGAATGAAAGTCCCATTTTGCAATTGCTGTACTTGGAGACCAAGAAAGCATTGCAGCTCACCCATTGCACTCATTTCAAACTCAGCTGTCATGAGTTCTCTAAACTCTTCACACATTGAGTTACATGTGCTTCCAAAAATAATGTCATCCACATAAATCTGGACAATCATTAAATCCTTCCCTCTCCATTTTAAAAACAGTGTTTTATCAATGGTACCTCTTTTGAAACCATTTGAGAGTAGGAAGTTGGAAAGAGTTTCATACCAGGCCCTTGGTGCTTGTTTCAAGCCATACAAGGCTTTGTTTAACCTGTAGACATGATCTGGATAAAATGGATCCTCAAAACCTGGAGGTTGACAAACATACACCTCTTCTTGAATTGTACCATAGAGGAAAGCACTTTTGATATCCATTTGAAACACCTTCATATTGTGGTTGACAGCAAAGGCCAGGAACAGTCTAATTGCTTCTAATCTTGCAACAGGGGCAAATGTTTCATCATAATCAATCCCCTCTTCCTGTCTGTAACCTTGAACCACAAGCCTGGCTTTATTCTTGACAACAATACCCCTTTCATCAGTTTTGTTCTTGAAGACCCACTTTGTGCCAATGGGACTAACCTCTTCTGGCAGTGGTACAAGCTCCCATACTTGTTGTCTTTTAAACTGTTGGAGCTCCTCTTGCATGGCTTCTACCCAGCTGTTGTCTTTCAGTGCCTCTTGGTACTTGACTGGCTGATGGAGTGATAGAAAACCAGCAAAAAGACAAATGTTTTGGGTTTGGCTTCTTGTGAGCACCCCTTCATTTATGTTGCCAATGATTTGATCAGGTGGATGAGATCTCAAGAAGATTAAATCTCCTTGGTATGGTATGATGGCATTGGTTTGTGAAGGCTGCAAATGTGTATCATCTGAGCTAACCACTGCTGGGGACTTTGATGATCCAGCAGTGGTTTCAAAAGGTGGTGGTATAGGAGGTAATGGTGTGAACAACTGCTGGCCTTTATCCACTGTTTGAGGACTTTTGTCAGCAGTGTTTGAGGATGTGGAAGCAGTGGTTGATGGGCTACTTTGGTCAACAATTGTTGAGGTAGCAGTGGTAGAGCTTTGACAACTGTTTTGAACAGCTGATGCTTTTCCCTTTGTGGCAGACCTTTGAGGGATGATGATTTCATACCCATAGTCTGGTGTTGTATCCTCTGATGGACCTGCACTGTTAGTCTTGACAGCAGTATTTTCAAAAGTGAATTTTTCAAGATCAAACAAATCTGCAGGATTTGCTGGGATTTTCATTGATGAAAGTTCATTGAACTTAACATTCAAAGTCTCCTCCACTGCCTTGGTCCGTGTATTAAACACTTTGTAGGCCTTGGCAGTGGTTGAGTATCCCAGATGATAACCACAATCAATTTTGGCTGCAAATTTTGAAATGGAATCTTTTAAATTCAAAATAAAGCATGGGCAGCCAAACACTTTGAAATATGAGATCAGTGGTTTAATTTTATACAGAATTTCATAGGCAGTCTTTTTGTGCCTGGGGTTTATTAAAACTCTGTTCTGAACATAGCAAGCAGTGTTTACTGCCTCTGCCCAGAAAGTTAAAGGCAAACCTGAATCTGCAAGCATGGTTCTGGCAGCCTCAATCAGAGTTCTGTTCTTCCTTTCCACTACCCCATTCTGCTCTGGTGTTCTTGGGATGCTGTACTGCCTTACAATCCCTTTCTTCACACAGAAGGCATCCAACTCCCTATTTTTGAATTCTGTGCCATTGTCACTCCTGAAGCTTTTTACTGGAAGGTCAAATTGCTTTTCAACCTGTATTACAAAGTCTTGCAAAATTCCTGCAGTTTCATCTTTTGAGTGCAAGAAGAAAGTCCATGTGAACCTAGAAAAGTCATCAACAATAACCAAACAATATCTTTTCTTTTTAAGGCTCATGACTTGAACTGGGCCAAACAAATCCATGTGTAGCATTTGCAGACACTGGGTTGTTTTGGACTCTTCAATGGACTTATAAGAACTTTTATGCTGTTTTCCTTTTAAACAGGAAATGCAATGTTCAGGACATGAAAACAATTTTTGTGGTAGGCCTCTCACCAAACCATTTTTTGAAATTTATGTGATTGTCTTAAGATTTGTGTGTCCCAGCCTTCTGTGCCAAAGTTCTGTCTCTTTGTTAGAGGCAGCTGAGAACAGACAGGCATCAGCTCTGGGACACTCTTTTGACATGTCAACAACATAAACATTGCCACTTCTTTGAGCAACAAGTTTAGTATGACCAGATTTAATTATTGCTTCAATCTTTTTGACCATTTCTGGTCCAACAATCCTACAACAGTCTTTTGTGAAGAATGACCCAAATCCCTTGTCACTCATTTGGGACACACTCAGAAGGTTGAATTTTAGATTGTCTATTAGATTGACATTTTCAAATTTTACATTTCCAGATTGCACTGTACCAGACCCCAGAACCTTCCCTTTACTATTATTCCCAAAGGATATATCACCCCCACCATGAATTTTAAAGTCTTTGAGGAGGGCTTTACATCCTGTCATGTGCCTGGAGCCTCCACTATCTACATACCAAAGACTATCAAAGCATGCAGAAGCTCCCTGCACATGAAGTAAAAGGATTAGTTCATTAAGGTCTCCAAAGCCAACAAGGCTTTGGATGGGGTCTCAACAGTGTCTGGAATGGATGCAAGATGATGGACAGTGGTTAGGTCAGGGGTTTGAACTGTTTTAGGACAGTGTTTCTCTAACCACTGTTGTGGGTCCTGACCTATCATCTGCTGGTAACCAAAAGGATGCCTGTTCACTTTGGGTTTAGAGGGCCTTTTGTAGGCCTCATAAACGTGTGGAATCCTTTGGTAAGACTGTTTTTCTCTGCGCTTTTTGAACTGATTGGCAGGGGGTGCATCAGTAACCTGAACATCTCTTTTGACAGATGTTTGGTTCAGCTGTTTTGTGACAGCTGTTTGTACTGGCACAAACAGTGGTTGTTTCTTGGTGAATTTGACAGATGATGAGGATGATGATGGACTCAAGGATGTTTTAGCCATGTACTCATTCTTTTTCACATCAAAGTTTTTGAGATACACACATGCTTGAGTTTTGTGGTTTGTTTTCCCACAAACAATGCAGCTTTCTGCTGAAACAATGACACTTGTTTTGTTTAGATCATAAGCTTTTAAGTGGAAACAGTCTTTTGTTAGATGATTCCTTTTCTCACAGAATTCACAAAACAAGTTATCAATTTTTTCTTTCTTCTTTCTCTTTTCAGATTCCTTTGCAGCAGAGGTTTTAACCACTGCTGGGATATCTTTGAGAGGTATGACTTTAGCTTTTGGAGCTTTAGCACCATCAATTGATGTAAAGTCCATTGGCTTGAAATTTTCAAGAATATCACACTCATCAGACCATTTTGGCTTAAACTGATGATCTTCAAGCTCCTTGAAAGTGGAGGAGCTCATTGGTCTGTTAAGTGTGATTTTGTTACCAAGTTTGTCAGTGATTTTCACTTCTTGGCCATTCTTGTTTGTGGGGATAAGCTCAGTAGCTTCATCAGTGGTTTGAACAGAGTTTTCAAAAGCAATGTTTTCATCATCATATTTTCTATACCCAACCCCAAACTTCACATTGCTTTTTCTCTGTTTTTCAAGCATAACCTCATATCCTTTGCAGGATTCCACCCATCTTTCACAAGTAATCTGGGCAGACTCCAACTCCTTTTTGCAAACTTGGTATTTTTCTACCATAGTTTGAAGTTGGGTTTTGGTTATACTTTGCTCTTCTTTTAAACAGCTGATTTCTTTTTCTTTTTCAGTCAATTTGTTTTTAAGTTCTTTTAAAGAGCTTTCAAATTTGACCTCATCAGTTAAGATTTTATCCCGAAGGTTTTCATTCACCTCTTTGATGTTAGCAAAAGCAATTATGCAATTGTCTGAACACAGTTTTTCAAGAACTTGAGGAGATACCTTGGCAGCTGCCATCATTGCACAATCACATTGATGATCTTTATCATCATCAGCTCTTACCTTCTTTTCACCAGCCTTTTCTTCTTTTTCTTCTTCTTTGTCCTCT
This sequence comes from Helianthus tuberosus, assembly GCA_030545235.1. Taxonomy (NCBI): domain Eukaryota; kingdom Viridiplantae; phylum Streptophyta; class Magnoliopsida; order Asterales; family Asteraceae; genus Helianthus; species Helianthus tuberosus. The sequence continues at coordinate 132,987,054 of CM060427.1, read as the reverse complement.
ATGGACCATGGATCTGTCATTGGTTCAATCAGAGTACCTGAACTTTCTTCCAACAGTACTTCATCAGCCACAGCAGTAATCACTGCTTCAGTCACCTCTTCCACTGTTTCAAAGCACTGCTGTTCCTCCTCAGTTTCAACCCCCTCCTGTATTGACTCTAATGCCATCAAACAAAACTCATCATGAGAAGACTCATTAGAAGTATAGAGTGCAAAATTTTCATCATTAAGGTCTTCAGGCATACTGCTCCAGTCAACAAACCCTTGAGTGAAAAAACTTTGTTGATCTGGTTGTGCTGCTGCTGGAGCAGTGGTTTGAGGTGCAACAGGTTGCATTTGTACCTGTGGAACAGGGGTTTGAACATATTGGATTTGTGGAACAGTAGTTTGGACATAATGTACTGGCACAGGGGCAGCAGCATAGTGAGCAGTGTTCACTTGTGCTGCTGGGGCATATTGGGCATAGTGCACAGTGTTTTGGTTTTGAGGTCGAGGATTTGAGCTAGGATGAGTAATTATGGGACCAGCGGTTTGACTCCTACATTCCCTAGCGAAATGTCCCAACCTATTACACTTATAGCACTTGATTTTCGATTTATCCAACCCAACCCTTAGATTCCCATGCAAACCTGGGAATTTTCTCCCTGTTCTTTTGTAGAACTTGCTAGTTCTAACACTTAGCAAAGCCAGTTGGTGCAGGATGTCCATTTCCTCTAAATCAGTGGGATCAAAATGTTGTAAATCATTTAGTTCAAAGCTTAAATTGTCTGACATCTGGTTTTCGTTAGCAGTGAATGCATAACTTGCAGAGTGAGGATCAGGGTTGTTAAAATTTGCACCAGCAGTGATGTCAATGAAATGATCATAACCCTGGTCCTTACCACTGCTCCCAGATTCTTCTTGACCCAGAAGAGCAGTATTACCGAATGTGTAATCATCAACGGCTTTTCCTGACTCTTGTAACTTCCTTTTCTGGTTCAACTCCCTTTCGTAGGTCAGGAGTCGACCATGGAGTTGGGTCAAGGTCAGATCCTTGAACTCAGGTGAATTTCTGGTGACAAAGGCTATAGTGTCCCATTTTTCGGGCAGTGACCTGAGGAACCTGCTGTTTTGAGTTGAGTTTGTAAAAGTGGTATTAACAAGCCTCAGTTCACTGATGAGACAACTAAACCGCTCAAATTGTTGAGTCAGTGATTCACCTCTAACGTGACAAAATGTTTCATACTGTTGGTTCAGGATTTCCCTATTGTTTTCTATGACCTCTTCAGTACCTCCAAACTGTTCCTTAAGTGCATCCCACAATTCTTTGGCACTGTTACAGTGTAACAGTCCAGCATATATTTCATTGGGCAGCGCTGATGCTATGATGCTAAACGCTTTAGCATCTAGTTCGATCTTTTGAAAATCGGTTTCGGTGTAATTTTCAACTGGTTTTGGAACGAACTTTTTAACATCTTCAGCGCTTGGCACTGAAGGAACATGAGGACCAAAGGTGACAGACCTCCAACAACCTGTGCTTTGTTGAGCGAGGATGTGACCCATCCTCCTCTGGCAGATGTTGTACTCATTTCTTTTTAGCATAGGTGGTTTAAAAAGTGAGGCGATGTTGTTTTTGTCATCCTGAGATTGTGACGTCATTCTTGTTGTTTTACAGACACTGAGAAATCAACTTTAATGGTGATTTATCCTTGCTCTGTTTTTCAACGGACGAACAAACGATCAGTATCAACTGTTATGAGCTGAACTATTTACGTCAAAATGATTGTTAAATCAAATTTGACTGTCCAGGCTCTGATACCAATTGTTGGATCTGAGTTTCTTTTTTATTGTATTTTACGTTTGAAATTAAGATGGAAATGAAAGAGTTGTGCAGCGGAAATAAGATGAAAGCAAACTTTGCATACAATCAAACGAGAGTAATACTTTTATCAAACATCTTTACACATAGAATCGAAAGATTGAATTTGTTTCAATAACGATTACAATGATTGATGTAAGAATGCAAACTCCCCCTCAGCCAGAGCTCAATAGTTTGTTCGTGCAAAGAAGACGATGTGGTGAAAGAGCTTGTAGAACAGTACAAAGTACTGAGCTATTTATAGGCACTTGCAAACCACTGAGCATCTTAGCTGACGTCACCATGAAAGTGACATCTAACCTCCTAACAAACTCTAACTACTGATCTATAAACACTGATGTACTAAACTACTGCTATTACATTACATTACATAAAAGACACTTAAACTGCTGCTGCATCCTTCCACTGCTGTGAACCCAGCAGTGCTTGTCCGGATCAGCAGTACTTGACCCAAGGCAGTAGATAGAGTCAACAGAGCTTTGGTCTTCCATCAGTCTTTGACTTTGGCCAGTAGATATAAAGCAGCAGTTGTAGGTCAGCACTTAGTATGATCAGTAGATAGGAGGTCAGTAGATATGAAATCACTTTCAAGGGGAGAGATTTGCATGAACCAACTGTAAACGTCTGCTTATTCTGAATCCACTGTTTTGATCCAGTTTTGGCTTTACATTATCTGTTCCTCTGATAGGGTTCAATCCCAACAATCATAATAGTGAAGGTATGTGTCCCGTTCATCCTCAACAATCATATTATGAATGATTATACATGTGATCATAATTTTACCCATCGTATCCTTGTCCCACACAAGACATGGGTGTCGAAGAAATGCAAACCGAGCTTGTAGAACTCCAAATGCTCGCTCAACATCTTTTCTAACGGCCTCTTGATGTAGAGCGAATAACTTATGTTTTCGAAGTTGTGGAGAGGTTATGGACTTGACAAAGGCAACCCATGAAGGATATAGGCCGTCAGTGAGATAATATGTCCTATTATATTCCCGACCATTCACTATGTAACTCACATTTGGTGCTCGACCTAAAAATACATCATCAAAAACTGGAGATCGTTGGAGCACATTAATGTCATTGCATGTACCTGGTGTTCCGAAGAACGCGTGCCATATACATAGGCCATATGATGCAACAACTTCTAAAATAATTGTTGGTTTACCGCTTCTACCTGCATATTGCCCAGCCCAAGCGGTGGGACAATTTTTTCATTCCCAATGCATACAGTCAATGTTGCCTACCATTCCTGGGAATCCACGTTCTGCTCCAACATGTAGTAGTCTTGCTAAATCATCATCATTTGGCCTTCTAAGGTACTCTTGACCGAATAATGAAATAACACCTTCTACAAACTTTATAAGAGAGTCCCTTGTTACAGTTTCACTCATTCTCAAATATTCATCTTGTGCATCTGCTGATGTTCCAGACACTAGCACCCGCATGACTCCAGTACATTTCTGCAATGGTGAAAGACCTTGTCTTCCTGTGGCATTACATCTTTATTGAAAATATCTATCATTGGCTGTAATAGTAGCCACTATACGTAGGAATAGCGGTTTCTACATTCGAAATCTATGCTGAAAAGTTGCTTGATCATACGTTGGGTTATCAACAAAGTACTCTTGCATCAAATGTGCCTCGCCCTGCTCACGTTCCCGATTGCAATACCTCATTCTTGTACGAGGATGATCTCTTATGATCATATCTGGCATGGTTGTGAGTAATTCAATCATGATGTCATCAAGTTGGCGATTTGACTGAATCACTTGTTCATGCCATTCATCAAACTCATTCGAATCAGACGAATCAGAACTCTCTGATAAGCTTTCACTATATGACATTTTTAAAGAGATGAAATTGAAATATTCTAGTTGGACGAGAAAGCCTCTATGTGATACTCTATTTATAGAAGAATAATAATGAATTTTCCTACTAGATAATGTTAAATTATCTTATCTAAATAAAATCTTAGGATCCAAAGAAAAAATGCATAGTGGAAGATTGAAGATAGTGTTAAATTGAAAGGATAATGTTTAATATATCTTATCTAAATAAAATCCAAGTATCCTATGAAAAATTTGCCAAATGGGTGATTGAATATAATGTTAAATTGATTGGATAATGTTAAACTATCTTATCTAAATAAAATCCTGGGATCCAAAGAAAAAATGCCAGGTGGAAGATTGAAGATAGTGTTAAATTGAAAGGATAATGTTTAATATATATTATCTAAATAAAATCTAAGTATCCTATGAAAAGTTGCCAAACGGGTGATTGAATATAATGTTAAATTGATTGGATAATGTTAAATTATCTTATCTAAATAAAATCCAAACATCCAATGAAAAGTTTCCAAATAGAAGATTAGATAAAAACATATAACTTGATAATCAAATATCTTACACATACATAAAGATACAACACATAACTTGATAATCAAATACCTTACATATACACTAAAAGCAAATTAAAGATAAAACACACAATAAATCACATACATTAAATATGAAACTAGTTTTAGTTTCCATAAAACTTCGATATTAGAAAGTTTTTCATGTCTTCTTCTATAGGCGTCAAATACTCCTTTTTTAACCGTGTGTTAAGATGCACGAGTTGCATCTTCTTTAGGTCTCTTTCTTCCTTTTGACGCACCTTTTCTTCCTCCAAGTCGAGTTTTCTTTTGAAGAGTTCATTCTCATTGTCTCTAGTAAGCTTCAGTGCATCAAGTTTTTCAGCAACTGCAACATGAGCCTTACCTTTTCTTTTTGTTTTTGCCTCATCTCTACCTATTGAACGTTGAATTGTTGAAGTGCCACTATTTGGCGTTTGTGGGTTGGAATAGTCCCCTTCTTTAGTAGTCCTTGATCTTTTAGTACTACCACCACTTTCTTCATTCTCAACTTCACATTCAGGACGAGAACGTGTTATGTCATAATGTAGTTGTAGCTCCCACTTTGGGTGTTTACACATAACTTCATTAAAAACAACAGAATCAGTAAACTTGCTTTTAACTTCATTAAAATATATTTTATGAGCTTCAGCCTCAACATCTTTCTCACTCATTCCACTTTTTATGCAACGATATGCTTCCCGGTATGCACCAACCCACTTATTCACACTTTCGTTAAGTCGTTAAAACGACCTTTCATTTGTTCAACATTCCTCACACCAAGTTTTTCTGGATTTTCTGCTTGAGCTGCATCATACAACTTCTTTGCTTCTGCCCATAATGCTGTAGATCTCTGGTTTTTGTCACAAAATTTATTTTCACTAGCAATACACTATGATGATACTAAAGCAATATCTTCAGCAACCTCCCATTTAGTACGTCGTGAAGTTTTAGTTTCAGTATTTTGTGAGGTTTGAAAGTTCTTAGGAACTTGACTCGGGTTTGAATAAAACGGAGTGTTTTCATAGGATTGACTATTTGGGTAATCTCCGGAATCTCCAAGATTCAAACAAAAGTTTGGAAACGAAGAACTCATAGTAGGAAATACAAAAGAGATTAGGGATATGGAATTCAGAATGGATATAAAAGTTTGTTATGTTTTGTACAAAATTTATAATACATCTAAAAATCTTAGATATTTTTTTATTAATCCCTTTTAAATTGGATAATGTTAGATTTTTAGATAATAAATTTTATCAAAAAATATAACAAACCAATAGAATGTTGACATGTGGCAAATAAGATAATGTTAGATAAAAAAACAATTATAAAATATATCATTTTTTATAAAATTTATATCTGCATGTTCACACAAAAAAAAACAAGACTGTGATTTTAGATTTTTAAAAAGCAGTTAAATTTTATAAGTTATTAAATATAATCTAATTATACTTGTAAGTAATTATGTTAAAAGAAAAAAAGAAAATTAAAATAATTATAGCATCCACTCCCATGTGGACATGTGGCAAAAAGTTGTGAGGATCAATGTCACAACCTTGGGTCGTGACTTTGACCAGGTTGTTGAAATTAAATGAATTTTGCTTTTTATTTTTATTATTTTGCCAACCTAGGTTGAGGCAATGTCACCAATGTGGATAGTCTTATAGCTCTCTTTCTCAACCCATCTCTCTCTCTCTCTCTATACATGCAACCACTGCCCTTACCTGCCACCACCCTCCACCATTATCATCTTCGAGGAGACACCACCACATCTTCGGTTAAATCCACAACAACCACCACCATAAAACTTACCTTCGGAACCCCACATCCTAACCCATATCGATACTTGTGGGGTGTCATTACAACCCAACTTTGGGGCTTCACAATCCCGGCCATTAACAAAACCCGCTTCTCCAAATATGTAAAATTAAGCATCAGATCAGAAGGTATTGTTATGTTATGCATTAATCAATATTTTTAGACTAGTTCTCTAAATTGAGATCCTATTTTTAATTTATTTAGACAAATGTGGCGCATGCCTCTCTTCAAATTGAGATCCTATTTTCATAAATCTACATTATAGATTAGAAAATTCATTTTCCACATACACGAAATTGCATTGAAATAACTAAGAACAAGAACATTCTAATATATAGTTTTTTACTTGCGTAGATAGATTTGTGCACTTCTACAAATCAACCATCACTTCCATTTTATGGTGAGCATTAAGGCCCATATAAATTGTGTGGCGATGAAGGTAACTTTGTGCATATATTTTTTCCGAGCATGGGTTCTCGGCTCATAACTTGGCAGTCCTGGGCCCCTTTCTCCGATTCCAGATTTTGCATATCTGAGCCTCTCAACAGAAATCATACTGCGCTTTTTGGGTTTGAAATCCCATTTCTCCAATCTGAAACCATTAATTCACATTGGAGTTGGGGCGTAACTTAACCATCTGTAAATTTTTTTGCAGCTGTGGAGCTATTTAGGCAAGGTGTTACACCCCAACTGACGGCGAAAACATCGGGGCGGGACGAAATAGATTGTTCGAGACATCACAACTTGTTAAATGTGACAATATTAAATCAAATTTCATTTTCATTTTCATTTTCATTGATGAACTAAGTGGTACATTATTTGGAATGGAAATACAACAAGGAAATTCAAATAAGACAAAATGAAAAGTACATAAACTTATAATTTGTTTCTAAAATCCATCCTACTAGATTTTTGAAACGTCATAGCATCAATCTTCTGCAGTATATATTAAAGTAATGGTCAACACATAAAGCATTGGTGAGCATACAAGTTTTGACTACTAGTATAGCTATAACAATTGTTATCAATCATACATTGCATAAAAGTATAATAAGGCATCGAACATAACATAGCTAGCATGCAACAATTATATGTCAAACCAATTATGTCCACAAAGTTACGTATCTTGTCACCGAAGCCACCAAGACCGTGATTGAATAACTTAACATAGACCCTTCCTAAGGGTGGTGTGCTACTCCTATAATGCTATACATATTAAGGTTGACTCGTGACCTTAATGACAAATATTGTGCAAGAAATGCTTCTAGCATGTATGTATCCTAACTATATCGATTAAGCATGTTATAATGGATTAATTGATTTGAATAATGTGATTGATATTGTGACTGTGATTTTGATAAGGTTCTATATATTGCAACAAAAAATATACAAAATGTAAAATGGGATCATGTAAACTCACGGTTTGCAAAGCTTCCTGTCACAGACAGGTAATCGAGAGGGTTTATTACACAATCAACTCACAATGTTTTATTTCGAAAAATGATTACAAAGAACAGAAACTTGAAACTTGAAATGGCAAATATAAAAAATGAGACAGTGGGTTATAAACCCTAAGATCAATTCTAACAAGAAAGTGATGAGCAAGATGTTTCAGTTTGCAAACCTTCAATAATCGTTCGTATCTTCAAACCAAAGGGTTGCACCAATGTTATATAGAGAGTTCCCTTATCAATAAGAAAGGCAAGAGCCAAAGTCAAGGCAATCAGAAGATGGAGCCAGAGAGGATGTAAGGAAGAGGCGACATATTCTTTTACAAGATACTGTAAGGCTTGAAATTAATGGGCTTGGAGGCCAACCACCAAAAAAATGCCAGAATTGAAGAAAGCCCAATATGCAAAAAAGAAAAAAGAAAAAAAGGATTATTAAATTGATTTATAAAAGGGAATAATATAAGATTAACAAAATTTAACAACCCCCCCCCTCAATTTGATAATCCGAACATATCATGCATAGATAATCCCTTGACTAAAAAATCATGTTGAGATGCTAACAAACCTTTTGTAAAGATGTCTGCCAGTTGCTTGTTGGTATCCACAGCCATAGTTTTAATTAGACCAGCACTATTTTTTTCCCTAAGGAAAAACAAATCCAGTTCAAAGTGTTTTGTGCGATCATGAAAGACAGGGTTTGCTGCAATGGATATGGCATCATTATTGTCACAAAATAAGTTTACGGGAAGATCGATGGGAAACTGCAATTCCTTTAAGAGATTTAGAAGCCATAGAATTTCACATGTGGCAGAGCACATGGATCTATACTCAGCTTCGGCAGGGACCTTGAGACGATGTTTTGCTTCTTACTTTTCCAAGAAATCAGGGATTGTCCTAAGAAGAAGCAATATCCAGTGACAGATCGTCTGGATTCAAGACATTTACCCCAGTCAGAGTCTGCATAGGCTCGAATGTTGAGACCCGAGCCTTTGCTAAATAGAACCCCTTTGCCTGGGGCTTTCTTTAAGTATCGAAGTAAGCGAAGAGCAAGCTGAAGATGAGAATTAGTGGGTTGGTGCATATATTGACTTAAAAACTGCACAATATAAGAAATATCAGGACGGGTATGAGACAAGTATATAAGTTTACCCACCAGTTTTTGATAACCTGTAATATTGGTTAAAATTGACTTATCGGTTTTGCAAAAATTCATGACAACATGATGTTGCTCAATAGGGGTGTTGACAGGTTTACACCCACTAAGACCGAATTCAGCTAGTAATTCGACACAATACTTCATTTGAGACAAACATATGCTTTTTTCAGTTCTAAGGACCTCAATACCAAGAAAGTATTTCAACAATCCTAAATATTTTATAAGAAATTTTGTTTTAAGAATTTCTTTTACTTTGGTTATCTCATTTTGCTCATTTCCTGTAATAACAATGTCATCACCATAAACCAATAAGATCACAAGTGACGAATTTTTACTTTTAACAAACAAGGAGTAATCACATTTGCTTTTAACAAAGCCGCATTCAATAAGGACACTAACTAATTTTTCATTCCACATCCTTGGAGCTTGTTTAAGCCCATATAAGGATTTATTTAATTTGCAAACTTTAGTTTCATTCGTGGAGAAAAAACCTTCAGGCAAGTGCATATAGACTTCTTCATTTAGACTACCATATAAAAAAGCATTGTTAATATCAAGTGATAGAGAGGCCAGTCTTTTTCTACAGCAAGACTGATGACACATCGAACAATGACCATTTTTACTACCGGAGAAAAAGTTTCATCAAAGTCTACCCCTTCCTTTCGACTATACCCTTTGGCTACAAGTCTAGCCTTGTATCTTTCAATTTCACCTGTTGATTTATATTTTATCTTGTAGACCCACTTACATCCTATTGGCTTTCTATCCTTAGGCGGGTCAACTATGGTCCATGTGTTATTTCTATTCAAAGCATCCATTTCTTCATTCATGGCATTTACCTAGTTTGAATCATGTTTTGCTTCAAAAAAAATTTTTGGTTCACACGGTTTATTTAAGCTTGACGCAAAACATAGATTTTCAAAAGACAACTTGGAATAGTTTACTACTTTTTCCATACCATATTTCACTTTTCCTTCAATTATAAAGTCATTTAGTTTTTTTGGTATGGATGAATTTCTAGCAGATCTCCTAACAGGGATAGAAGGTTCACTAGTTCCCTCAGATGAGCCATTGTTATCATTGGTAGTTTCTACACCATGAGTGTCACTGGTACCTTCAGCCATCTCCTCCTGAGGCTGCTGGGAAATAGCCTCGCCATCAGGATTTTGATGGTGGGCACCAGGTTGTTGATTGGTGTTAACTGCCTCACTATGGGCCCTTTCATCATCATTGGATGTTTCACCATTAAGGGTATTTGGTTGGCTTGAGTCAAATAAATCAAAGAAATTTAAAGTGTTTATAAATATATTGTTATCTGACAAATCTTCATTTAGTCGTTTATTATATTTTAGAGGAAAATTGTTTCAAGTTTTAATATTTTTTTTTGATCAAGGCTCCAAAGTTTGTAACCTTTTTTAAACGGGGAGTAGCCTAAAAAAATACATTTGTCAGCATGTTCCCCAAATTTGTCAGAATTATTTAAAATCATGCTGTAACAAAGACAACCAAATACTATAAGGTGATTAAGAAAGGGTTTGAAACCAAACATTAATTCATATGGGGATTTTCCGTCTAGAATGGAAGAAGGAGTCATGTTAATTAAATAAGCATCAGTGAGAACACAATCAGACCAGAAACGAAGAGGAATACCCCTTGAAATAAGAGAGTTCTAGCAACATTTAAAAGATGTCTATGTTTTCGTTCTACTATTCCGTTTTGTTGTGGACTATAAGCACAAGTGGTTTGGTGGATGATTCCATTATTCCTCATAAAGTTTGTCATTTGGTTATTGACAAATTCTGTTCCGTTATCACTTCTAAAGATTTTAATTGTTTTGTCAAATTGAGTTTTTATTAGATAAAAAAACTTTCAATGTTGTAGAAAACTTCAGATTTAGACTTTAGAAGAAAAATCCAAACACACCTCGAAAAATCGTCCACAACAGTTAGAAAGTATCTAAAACCATCATAACTTTGTTTTTTATAGGGACCCCAGACATCTAGGTGAACCAATTCTCCCACATAAGAGGATTTATGTTCACTTAAGGGAAATGGTTCTCTGTGTTGTTTGGATTTATGGCAAACATCACAAGGAAAAGACTCGCCTACATTTTTAAGACCAAAATCATTTTTTAGAATTTTTAAGACTTGGTTAGACGGGTGACCTAACCTAGAGTGCCACAAGTTTATATTGTCATGGCTGTTAAAGCACACCTTAGCAGATAAAGAAGCATCACCACATAAATATAACCCATCAATTTGACTACCAGTCGCCAGGATTTTCTTTGTGCGTAAATCCTGAAGATAACACGTATGTTCATCAAAAGATACACGTAATTTATTGTCACAAGCAAGTTTATAGACGGAAATTAGGATGACGTAATACTCTGGTATAACAAAGACATCAGATAAAATGACTTCTTTAGTTAATTTTAAAGAGGCAATTTTAGTAACTTTGGCATTTGTTCCATTGGGGTGTTTTACCGTAATGTTAAGATTTGATACATCAAGTTGGTTCAACAACCCTTTGTCGGACATAACCATATGTTGGTTTGCGCCAGAGTCAATGATCCAACCTAATAATGTATCATAGGAACAATTAGCAAAGTTGTAAAAAAAATTACTAAAAACATGCGAAGCAAAGAAATAAATAGATTTACCTCCAAAGTTATTGTTTTGAGGTATCTCACTATTTTTCTCCTTAAGTAATCCCAATATTTGAGTAATCTGATCAGAAGTAAGAGTAGGATGTAGTAGAAGAGTTGTCACCTTTTTTCGGGCGCAGAGACATTTGACACAGAATTATTAATCCTACCCCATTGACTTGATTTGGACTTGTATCCTTGGGGGTATCCAACAAGTTCATAGCATCTATCCATAGTGTGGCCCAGTTTGTGACAATGAGTGCAATTAAGATGTGGGTTAGGACCTTTTGAAAACCTCTTTTTAGTTTTATAAGAGTGATTAGATTTTGAAGCGAAACCCATGTTTTGACCTTTAACATGGGTGTTTCCACTTCTATGTGATTCCTCCCTCGATATGATAGAGAAAGCAGTTTTAATGGAGAGGAGAGGATCACGAGTTAAAAGATTAGTTCTAACCGGTTGATATATACCATCAAGACCCATTAAAAACTGCATTAATTTTATCAAATGACTAAAATCATTAAATTGTTTTGAAGCTTCGCATGAGCACGAGGGTAATTGCACCATTGCATTAAGCTGTTTCCACATCGTGTTTAGTTTGTGATAGTAATCAGAAACAAGACTCCCATTTCGAGACATAAAATTAGTTTTTTGATACAAGCTAAAGACGACCGACCCATCCACTTTATCATAAGTTTCTTTTAAGTCCTCCCAAACTTCGTAAGCAAGTTTGGAATAGACCTGCCCTACATATAATTCTTCACAAATGGAATTTTAAATCCAAGTAAGAATGACAGAGTTGCATCTGTCCCATTGTGACGCTAAAATTTCATTATCAGTAGATCTTTTGCATTTGCCATTTATAAAACCAATTTTGTTTTTTGCTTGCAAGGCAAGAGTGAAAGCATTAGCCCAAATAGTATAATTTTCGGTTCCTTTTAATTTTATGTTGACAACAGTTAAATTGCTAAAATCACTAGCATGTAAATAAAGAGGGTCACTGCCTTCAAGCTTGCTAATTAAGGTTTCTGACATATCAAAAAGATAAAGATTGAAGAACAATAAACAAACGCAGCGGAGGATAAAGTTATTTAGCTTCAACAAACTCACCGATTTACCTATAGAAAAGTCAATCGGTGGCCGTATCAGCAACAAGTAACTATACCTGATAAAGTTATCTGATATTATGTCAAAGCCACTTAATCCAAATGTTAAAAAGATATGTAAAAGTTGTGGACCCAACAATATCAGCAGATCAAACCGGAGATGGAACAGTTGTTTTAACAAGGCACTTTTAACGACAGCCCTATTAAACGACAAGGATCCAAAATAACGACAGCCCTATATAACGACAATGTTATATAGAGAGTTCCCTTATCAATAAGAAAGGCAAGAGCCAAAGTCAAGGCAATCAGAAGCTGGAGCCAGAGAGGATGAAAGGAAGAGGCGACATACTCTTTTACAAGATACTGCAGGGCTTGAAATTAATGGGCTTGGAGGCGAACCACCAAAAATATGCCAGAATTGAAGAAAGCCCAATATGCAAAAAAGAAAAAAGAAAAAAAGAAAAAAAGGATTATTAAATTGATTTATGAAAGGGAATAATATAAGATTAACAAAATTTAACACTTCCAAAGAAGTCGTGGGTTTGATGAGTCTTGAGATTGGAACACCGAAGTTACCCTACATTAGAGAAAACGAGGGCGCATGAGTTCATGAATTTTGAATGATGGATTGGGGTCGGTATTGAAATGATAGGAAATATATATTATCAGAAAATACATCTTGTATTAGACACTTGTTTGGACACTATGTATTAGTGTGTTTTCATGGATATTAACTCATCCATTAGAATCTAAACTTTGAGGAATCGAGAACTTATAAGATGGTAACACCATAACTCATAATATTCAATCATGGTTTGATTGGCATCATGGTTTGGTTTGTATCAGGCATGTATGTATATATATATATATATATATATATATATATATATATATAGGGGTAGGATTTAGAGAAAACGGTGGAAAGTGTGAGAACGGTTATGGATCGTCAGATCAAAACAATCCATGGACTAGATTGCGCGGTGGCATTTTCGTAAATAACATCAATTTTATTATGTGGGATGCGCTTCATTAAAGGTAAAAGAGTCTTTTACCGCTCAAATTCAAAACGCCAACAAAAATGATAACACGCCATTCAAAAAAATAAAATGCCATTAAATACAAAACGCCAAAAATTAGTGATAAAACGCGTTGGAGATTACAGGAAGAGGAAACAACACAGTAACTGAAATTCAGTTATTAACATTTATTAGAAGAAATTCCCTCCTAAATTACGCGCCAAAAACATCATTATATAAACGATGTAAAACATCGCTTCCATAATCACTTCGATCTATCATTTTTGCAAAAACACCTTTTACCAAAAACGCCAATTTAACCAAAACGCCAAAAATGGCAACCATCGTTTGTGGAGATACACTCTGGCAATCAGGCGATTCGTCCTGCGTTTTGACAACAGAAGGAGGGTGTATGTTAGGACGATCAAGGCAATTTTGAAGATGGAAGAAGAGGTACAGAGGGGTATCCTATCTCTTGGCATCGCTCTGGATAACGAATGTCATGAAACACATATGCTTATGAAAGCATTAACAAGGAAATTTGGACCAATCAAAGCAAATGGAAAGCCAGACCCTGTCATGACATCATGGCGTTTTGATGATGAAACAGACATGGTGACCGTTATATACGACAGCGGAGAGCAGGAAGACTACCTGCTTGAAAACATCATGACAAAGTAGGGGCTTGGGTTCATGGAAGAATTGCATAACGCCACTTGTTTGAACACAGACATGGACTCAAAAATGGCGTTAATGCAAGAGATGTTCAAATGGAGGCTTCAGAATCTTCAGGAACAAGAAGCCGATGAAAGTGAAGGTGATGACATGGATGAAGGTCTAGATGAAGACTCCGAGGAAGAAGATGACGCAAGTGACGGATACTTCTCGAATAAAGTACCTTATGACGAAGAGTTTTAATTTTTTTTGTTAGTTTTCTTTTGTGTAATCTTTTTTTTCTTAAGATAATTAAATGATATATTTCTCTATTTATTTGCAAAACGCCAAAAAAATACTACAAAAAGTTATTGCTTACAAAACGCCAAAAATAACAAAAAAAAATCTGCTTAATATTTTCTCCGTTATTGTATTTTGTCATCTTGGTCTGCATAACACCATTTAAAAAAAACGCCAAACTTGAAAGATGGGACGTATATCACCTTAGAAACTGATAAAGCTGAACAAAACAGTAAATATACACAGTAACTGAAAAGACGGTTACTTTATTACTATCATTTATTATAATAAAAAATCCCGCCTAAACTACGCGCCAAAAAACTCCTATAAGAGAGGGGTCTCTACACAACGAATTGATCACACCCAGAAAAACAAACGCCATGTTCCCTAGAAACCACTCACTTTAAACGCCAAAAAATAGTTAAAAAAACCACATATGGCAAAGCTTTCGATGAACGGATTCTTCTCTGAGGTGGGTATCTCTATAATCTTTTGCTGAATGAGATGGACAAATATTCAAGAGAAAGAGACTGATGACAGTGATATGTCATCATGTGAGCTTTGTTCTTGATGAATATATGCATGGCATGAAGGGATCAACACAAGTGTAAAATGCTATTTTGGACTCCATTATTATAAATAGCATCAAGCAAGAGTTGATTTTTAATGACATGCCACCAAACAAGAATATCACACCAAAAAACAGGATGCCACTAATAAGTTTCGTCTAAAAAAGATGGGGTTTATGTAGGAAAGTTGGCATCTAGCTAAGGTATTCAAAGGTTCAAAACGGCAAAACAAATTCAAGAAGAAGAGGATGATGACAGTGAAGATTTGGATAAGAATTTAGATTACCATTTTTATTTTTTTTTTCTTTTTCATTTATATTGTTTTGTTATCAAATTATATGTTGTTTGTTATCTAATTCTCTACAAATAAAATACATTATTATGTAAAACGCCAAAAACTACAAACACCAAAACGCTAGTGGTATGAAAACTGTGAGAACGGTTGCTGGCAAAGCACCTTGACAATGTATTAAACGCCAAAAAAATTGACTAAACGCCATAAAAAACATTTGGTCTTATTGTAATCTTATGAAAATATTAATGACTCGTAGTGAATTATTATACAACGCCACAAAACACCAAAACAATTGACCGGAGAAACGCTATAACGCCAAAAAAATAATCTATGTAACACAAAAACAATTAATTCAACGCCAATTAGTTAATGAATACAATTAACTCCAAAATAATCTTAGACGCCAAAAATGAACCAGCATAAATTGGGAAAATAAAAGAAGATTGAAAAGACAAAAAAAAAACCCTCACGCCCTGATCATATCCCGCGCCACGTGTTGGGCCAGGATGCGTTCTCACCGTTCTCACACTTTTGGGCGTTTTCTTCTAATCCCGTACCTATATATATATAGGATGGGGTTACTATACAAAGTGTGTTTTTTCTACAAAGTGTAGGAAGTGTTTTGGACCATTGGATGAGTGTTTTTAATGGTTGAGATCATCTTGGTGGCATTTTAGTAATATTATTGTTTTAAATAAGAATTTTATTTAATTGATTGTGGGCAAAAAAGTCATTTGGCATATTTTAAAAAAGGCAAGCAAGTGTCATTCCATAAAACCACTCTTTAAATTTTGGAAACTTCCTCTCTCTCTCACTCACTCTCTCTCTCTCTCTCTCTCTCTCTTCTATATTAAAAAAACAAGATTCATGATTCATTTATTCGTTCAATTTGTTCGTCGTGAAATCAGACCCTGTTGTGTTTTATATTATGTATTTCAGATATTGGTGTGTTTTATGTGTGAGGGTGTGTTTAGTTGTGAAAAATGATAAAACACAATGTGAAGAAATCAGAAACTAATAAAACACAACGTTAAGAAATAATGAATGTATTTAATGTTACGAAATATGTGAGAGTGTGTGTTTAATGGTGAAAATATATAACACAATGTGAAGAAACCATAAACTGATAAAACACAACGTCAAGAAATGTTTAATTTGTTTTACGTTTCGAACTTCAGACGATAGATTTTATGTTTTATTATGAAAGCTGATATAACACAGTGTGAAGAACAAGAAACTGATAAAACACGTCAAGAAATAATTAATGTGTTTTATGTTTCGAACTTTGGATGAAACAATTGTAGTTATGAAGATATGACTACCGATTTTGAATATAATAGATATATAGTTTCCATAAAAATAGCATTTATTGTTTAATAGATATATCTTTCAAAAATAAAATTAATTATTGAATTACCTTTATGCCCATTAGTACAAAAACCCTAGATGCCACATGTCACTCTTAGAACACTTCTTACACTTTTTAGAAAAAAATAGACTTTGTAGCCAATTCTCACCCTATATATATATGCTAATTATAATGAGAAAACCCACTCCAGTTGAGAAAACCCAAGAAACCCACATGTGTGGCTAGGATTCAGCCACCTCACATGTGCATAAAGACAAAGAGAGGGTATTTACGTCATTTCACATGTGCAGAAAAGTGTAAGTCTGATCTCTCTCTCTCTCTCTTTTATATCATTACAAACATGACTCTCTCTATTTATTTACATCAGAAACCTCATATCTCTCTCTCTCTTTATATCTCTGTTCCTTCTAATACATATCTAGATCTAGAATATCATCAGATCCTCTCTCTACAATTTATAAAAACTCACCAGATCCTCATTCATCTATCTTCTCTACCACACTTTTCCTTATCTCTCTCTTGTTCCAATATAGATAAAACAAGATCACAAATGAAATCGGAGAAACTGATGAGCATCAGATCCATGTAGACGCCATCTAGATCTAGATCTGGACCGTCATCTAGATCTGGATCCATCATGTTTCTTTTTAAACCCGTCAAGATCTAGATCTGGACCCGTCATCTAGATCTGGATCCATCATGTTTCTTTTCAAACTCCATGAAGACGGATCATCTTTGGTTTGATTTTGAAGAAAATCGTACATGAAGAAGATGATGAATCAGATATCGAAGAGAAGGCTGAAGTTTTTTGTTCGAACCAGGCAAGATCCGATGAAGTTACACATTTTTGTTCGAACCAGGCATTTTTGTTGTGTTTTGTGGATCTGCATTTTTTTTTTTGTTTATTTGATTAAAATCGAAGTTACTTTTCTTGTTTAATGTTATTATTTTGTAGTTTTTTCTTGATATAATCATGAAAAAAGGTGTGTTTTGTATAATAAAAATAAAGTGAATTTTGTTACATGAAACAAATATGCTAGTTTACAAAAGTCAGGGGGATTCATATGAGTGTAATAGAAAATAATGTAATATAAAATAAATTGTTCTTTGGTTATGTTACACTTTTTTTGTGTAACATCTTTATGTAACCCAACATAGCTGTGTTTTAGTAATGTAACAATTCTAATACGTTTTGTTTGTTAGATGAAACAAATGTGCTAGTTGACAAAAGTCAGGAGATTCGTGTTAGTGTGGGTCATAATAATGTAACAGAAAATAAATTGTTCTTTGGTTATGTTACATTTTTTTTGTGTAACATCTTTATATAACCCAACATAGCTGGGTTTTAGTAATGTAAAAATTCTAATATGTTTTGTTAGTTACATATTTAAAAATTCTAAAAAAAACATAAATTGATGATATATGTAACACCTTTTTTGCTTTTTATTATTGATTTTATCAATTTTTTGTGTAAAATTTGTTTAAGATTTGGGTCATAATAATGTAGTAGAAAATAAATTGTTCTTTGGTTATGTTACATTTTTTTTGCGTAACATCTTTATGTAACCCAACATAACTGGGTTTTAGTAATGTAACAGTTCTAATATGTTTTTGATTGTTAGATGAAACAAATGTGCTAGTTGACAAAAGTCAGGGGGATTCGTGTGAGTGTATCAACTGGGTGATAATAATGTAACAAAAAATAATTTGTTCTTTGGTTATGTTACACTTTTTTTGTGTAATATCTCTATGTAACAACATAGCTGGGTTTTAGTGATTCTTGTGAGTGTAACAACTGGGTGATAATAATGTAACAAAAAAATAAATTATTCTTTGGTTATCTTACACTTTTTTTGTGTAACATCTTTATGTAACAACATAGCTGAGTTTTAGTAGTGTAACAATTCTAATATGTTTTGTCAGCTACATATTTAAAAATTATAAAAAAAACATAAATAGATGATATTTGTAACACATTTTTTGTAGTGTACGTATACAAAAGTAAACAAAAAAGATCAAAATTATAGAGAGAGAGGAGAGAGGAAAGTAGACAGATTTACACTTTCTATCATGCAATGTTGTAGAAGGCGCTAGGCGCTAGTCGGGCGGTGAGGTACAGCCTAGGGATTAATCGGGATTAATCGGAATGGGATTTTTGTATGTATTTTTTCAAAATTATATATATATACCCAATAATATAAATACTTCAAGTTTCAGATAGTATGGTTCGATTTTGACCGATTTTGACCAATTTTGACCGCCTAGGACTTCCTAGTACCGCCTAGGACCGATTTTGATCGATTTTGACCGACTAATATTGTCCGACTAATCCGATTTTTGACCGCCTAGGACCGATTTTGACCGATTTTTGACCATGACCGATTAATTGACCGCCTAGCTCAAAATTAGGCAATAGATGACCGCCTAGCGCCTAGGCGCCGATTAATCAGCCGCCTAGGCCGATTTCTGCAACCATGCTGTCAGGAGAGAGAGGAAAGTTGACAGAAGTGTAACTTCTGTCAGGAGAGAGAAATTGTAACATTTCCAAATATACCCTTCTTGTACCTCTCATTAATATTATATTAAAAAGTAAAAAGGGGGCAAGACCAAAATGATCTCATCCATCAATCTGATTAATCAATGGTTGTTATTGGGTTTTCAGGGTTTATTCAACTCAAGTGGATTTTCAATTTATCCTTGCCCTATATATATATATATATATATATATATATATATATATATATATATATATATATATATATATATATATATATATATATACTAGTCACTTACCCGCGCGATGCGGCGGGAGTGGCGATTTACAATAGGATACTCGTTTACCGTTAGTTTATCCGTCGTCTCGTGATATATCGTATAGTACTTAAGTTAGTTTTCTTATTCGTGATCTTCTACAAGAATAGTACAAAACAAGGAAGTAGATGTAATTAAAAACAAGAAGAGTTCAAAATAGTCAAGTAGCTGGACAAAACAATAAAAACAAAATGCGGGGAGTCTCTTGTATCTCTTCCTGTTTTACCAATACATCCGTTCGCTTATGACTTTCTTGTATCTTCTCCTCTCCTGTACCAGATTTCGACACATAAAAAAATGTTACACGCTTACAGGTGCTTTAAAATAGTAATTAAAAAGTAATTTCTGGAAGCAAATAAGGCACAAAATCTACTAACTTACCTTCGTTTTGATACGGATGCGATTAATTAATCACGCAACACTTCCTGGTAGACAACATTTGATGTGTAAACTCCGCGTTGTTTGAATTCTTTGTTGAGATGTACCAACACCTTCGTACTTTGTCTTGAAATCCCTCTTGATAACGCGACATAAAGTTGTCCATGTGAAAATACAGAATCAGGTAGATAAATACCAACGTTCGGAATTGTTTGACCTTGAGCTTTATTAATCGTCATGGAAAAGCTAAGTCGAATTGGAAATTGTTTTCTTTTCAGCTTGAATGGGAACATGTCATCTTCAGAAAGGGTTAGAGGGATTCTTGGCAAAAAAACTCTTTTTCCGGCATGTTGACCGACTGCAATTTCCGCATCAATAACATTTCGCATGAAACCCTTACATATCAACCGCGTGCCATTACACAGGCCATGTGATGGATCGATATTACGTAACAATATTATTGGGCATCCAATTTTTAAACGAAGCTTATGAGGCGGCAAACCACTAACATTTAGGGAATTTAAGAACTCGACCGGATAGAAGTTGCGCTGATCGTCTTCAGCTTCATCAAAACTGTAATAAACTTTTTCCTCCCCTTGAAAAATTTCAATCATTTGATTATTAATCTCGTCAACACTATCATTTTTAGTAGACAATATTGCTCTAGAGATTATATAATCTGAAGAATATACATTATCTTCAATTGATGGAAAGATGGCATGGATCAATTCTTTTATAGCGTTTTCTCTGTTGTTGCACTGAATTGTCATGTCATCGGGTATGCGGATATAGGGAGATGTGAAAAGCCGACAAAAAATTTAAAACCTTGATGTGAGAGCCGAGAAACAACGCAAGATCCAGATGCAAAGAGTCGATATATTCTGAAATCGAAGGAAATAGAAGTTGTTAGGTTGATGTTTTGAAAGTAGGATTAGTTCAACTGAGATAAACTTACAATTTCAGTTGAGTGTAGTTGAGGGTTTGTAAAGTGTTTGTAGAGTGTTGAACTGAGATAAACTTACATCTGAATTATTTATAGAGACTTAGAGACTGAAGCAAGCATGCTGTCTTTCAAACAGTGTTTGTAGAGTGTTGATACATTATAGAGACTGCAGCAAGCAAGCTGTCTTTCAGACAACAGTAAAATGTTACATTTTCAGCTGTTTGTAGACTGAAGCATGCTGTCTTTCAAACAGTGTTTGTAGAGTGTTGATACATTATAGAGACTGCAGTAAAATGTTACTTTTCCAGCTGTAGACAACAGATATAAAGGTCAAGTTAATAAAACACTAAAATAAAAATAAAACTTACATAAAAATAAAAATAAAACAAACAATTTACTAAAAAAATCAATTTATTAACATGACATGATAACATGACACAGATCCGATTTTTTTACAAAAAATTTACTAAAACAAACAATTTACTAACATGACATGATAACATGACACAGATCCGATTTTTTTACATATATGCATTTTTTGGATTAAAACAAACAATTTACTAAAAAAATCACTTAAAACTTATAAAAACCAGTTTTATTTAAACTGTAAAAAACCAGTTCTTTTTAAATATGATATTTAACCAAATACAATTATAATATCATCTCTAAATCTTTGCATAAAATGAGAATTTACTGTAACAAATATGAAAATGTTGGTAAATATGATATTGTTATTATTATGATGCAAGTGATATATGAATTTATTCCGCTAAACAAACCGCAACTTAACACATACACTATGCGAAGTGCACTCGAAAGGGAGCTTCTTGTGAACGATAATAGGATGGTGAAGTTACTCGTTTGTTTACCTTTCGCCTCTTGAACTTTCTTTCTCTGCCGTCTAAATACATGAAAGACGACATTTGCCCATCAACACCATCCTCCAGAGGTAAAGATTTGATATCATCCTCAAAACCATAAGCTAAACCATGCAGCCTGAATACAAAATCACTTTTAAAAAAAAAATTCACATAGAAGACTGCATTTACAAAAGGAAAATAGAGGCTGACCCGTTACTTGATTCGCACACGTGTTTCAACCGCTTTTTATCCATTCTTGTAAGCGGCGCTCGGGTGAAGAGCGCCTCTTCTCTCCTTGCTCGTCGAAGATGAACTCGTCGAAGAAGACGAACACCCGGCTGACGGGCTCCTCCACAGCTTCCATGTTCTGCTCTTGTTACCCCCAGGCTAAAATCGTAAGATCGACGCCCAACCTCTTTCCAGTACTTTGACACTAATGCTCCGTTAGTTCTCGCAAAGTCAACCATCATAAAATGCATTTCAGAAATCAAGTATTAGAAAAAAACATAAACGCGTGAATTTATATAATTTAGGTCAAATCATTAAACTTTTATAAACACATATGACAACTTGATAACGACAATAGCAAAAAAAAAAACACTAAAATAAAAATAAAACTTACATAAAAATAAAAATAAAACAAACAATTTACTAAAAAAATCAATTTACTAACATGACATGATAACATGACACAGATCCGATTTTTTTACATAAAAAAATCATAAAAATAATGCGTACGCCTCGTGAGGCGAAGTGAAAACGCCTCGAAACTCGTTTCCGTTTTTTTAAACCTTGGTCAAAACTGCCAGGGTTGACCCGAAGACACCATCTTAACCACTTTTTATGAATAACATGATAACAAAAAAGATATTACTACAGTAATGATCTAACTCTTTAAAACAATTTTGGAGGCTGTTTGCATCAAAAAAACAAACTTTGGGTGTGTTTCGGATCGTTTTGAGATAAAAATGCAACCAAAATTGACCTGGTTGTCACATTTATACAAACTTACATCCGGGGACACACTATGAGTTCCATATTTGTCATCCCAATACGTTGTACTGATCTGGTACAACTGTTGTACACTAATAACCTATAAAACAAAACAAAATACGACAGTTGAGACACATGTTAAAATGTAAATATAAACGAAATTACATATTTTGTAGCATGTCACTCACGGAACATAGGCTTCGGCGTGCATAGACTGTTGGCGAGACCATGGTTCCTACATCAACGAACTGCAAAAGAAAACTCACTTTAGATTACTTAGCAAAATAAGATAATGTACAGTTATCACTTTTTAGGCGATATAACTTTCCCATCAGCTAATAAGTTCTGTTGCAACTACCATGAAACTTATAATACATAACTCTTTGTGTGACCCCTAAGTAATCAGATAATCAACTTCAAAATTCAAATATGAGCACCACCAACTGAAAGGGATATAAGACATCCGCAACAACCTGTGTGTAGTATTCTATTGCGGCTTTGAACTCTTTATGGCGAAAACACAAATCCGATTTTTTTACATGACATGATATGATAACATGACTCTACAAACACTTTTTAGGCGATATAACCTTGTGATATACCCATTAACACATGAGAAGGTACCTGTGATATTTACATTGGTAGAAACTTAACATAACAATAACAATCAACAAAAAAAACATACATTATGATCAATAACCCTAACTCTAAAATACACCCAGATATTCATGTCAAAAGACTCAAAACATAGATCAAAGGTCAATATTTGATTATTGAGAAAAAGCATGAATCTTTTTTATAAATCTTGAACAAAAAACAATAGATCTATTCTGATGCATACCCATATACATGATAGCATAAAGATCATCAAGAAATATCTAAGAAATCACTACATATGATCAAAACAACAAAACCCAAAAGGAAATCAAACAAAACATAACCCAATATCAAATCTTTAAGCATAAAATGAAAAAAAGATACCTGCTGCAACACAAGAAAACCTTCAAAAAGGCGATTCAAATTTCACTGACCTAAAACAAAAAAAACACTAATCAGATTCATAATCACCTTAAGTAAAACTATGCAAATCGACACAACAACAATCAACAAAAAAAAACATACATTATGTACAGTTAGATTACTTAGCAAAATAAGATAATGTACAGTTATCACTTTTTAGGCGATAATGTACAGTTATCACTTTTTAGCAAAACATAGATCAAAGGTCAACAATCAACATAATCGATTTGTGTGTTTACCTGATTCCGGCCATTCTCCAGCTAATATGTGGATCCCTTTGTTCAAATCTGTGGATCCCTTGGTGCCTTCGACATCTGAAAAACATATAGAAACTACCGTCAATCAACAGAGTAACATAAACTTGAAACTGGATCGATTTGTGTGTTTACCTGATTCCGGCCATTCTCCAACTAATATGTGGATCCCTTGTTCAAATCTGTGGATCCCTTGGTGCCTTCGACATATTAGAGCCAAGTTGTCAGAATCTCCACTTACAAAAGCCTAGATCAGCTCATCAAACGGATCTGGTGATAGATCTCATGAAACCCTAGATCGCCGAGAGAGAGAGAGAGAAGAGAGAGAGAAGATCGGATGTTTTGGTGAGATGTGTGAGGAATGAGAGAGAAAGAGGAAGCGTGATCCGTGTGAAGTCAAATGGACGGTCCAGATGATGATCCGTGTGAAAAGGTGAAAAACATGGACGGTTGTAGATGATCCGGGTAAAGGGTAATTTGTTTGTGTTTTCTTGTGCCTTTAGACTTGTACATTGTGCTTGAAGTGTTTTTTCAACACCTTGTTCAATTACCATCTTGTCCTTCTAATATGCTTATTAAAGTAGTATAGATATATATATATATATATATATATCTATATATATGGTAGGGATCGTAAGAGAAGTCCACCTTATTTGAGAAACTTGAGAAGCAATTTGAACCACACATTTTCCCTAAGAAAAAAATGCAAAAAAAAAAGGTGAAAAAAATGCAATTTTTTTTTTTTGGAAAAATCAAAGCTTTTTCTTTAAGGTTTTAATTTTTTATTTTTTTGTTTCAAAAAAAAAGTTTTTTTTGGGATTTATATACATGTGTATATTGTTAATCTTTTAACTATACATATATGTATATTTTCAATTATACATATATGTATATACATGTTTAAAATTGAAAAATATGTGTTATAAACCCTAAACCTTAAACCCTAAACCCTAAAGCTTAACCTTAATGCTAAACCCTAAACCCCAAAGCTAAACCCTAATTCTAAACCCTAAAGCTAAACCCTAATGCTAAACTCTAAAGCTAAACCCTAATGCTAAACCCTAAAGCTAAAGCTAAACCCTAAAGCTAAACCCTAATGCAAACCCTAAAGCTAAACCCAAAAGCTAAACCCAAAAGCTAAAGCTAAACCCTAATGCTAAACCCTAATGCTAAACCCTAAATACTATTGCTAAACCCTAATGTTAAACCCTAAATACTAATGCTAAACCCTAAACCCTATTGCTAAACCCTAAATAACACTTATTTTTCAATTTTAAACATGCATATACATATATGTATATTTGACAATATACACATATGTATAGTTACAAGATTAACAATATTGTGACAACCCAAACTTTCGAGGTCCGTAACGTTACTCTGTGTCTTTTACAATTCTGTTAAACTTAAACGTAACGTGCAATGGTTGTGTGCAATGGTTGTGTTTATTAGTTTACACCTATGATTAGGGCCACCGTTATTAGTCGTTACATTGGACCGGTCACTTGTACCTTTGGACCGCTAATCACTGGAGTCCAACTCTAATTAGATAACGGGATTATAATGGGCTTGTCATGGGTCGAGATACATGGAAACACAACACAAGACAAATGGCTTTTACATGTGGTTTATAAATACTTAACGAATGAATTATGCTTCCGCTGTATACTGTGAATTGTTTATGACGTTGTAACACTTAAGGTCAATAAATGAAAGTTTTATTTAATTATACTACGCGAAGTTCAATGTGATTGGTGGCTTGGATCCTGGTACGTCACACGCCCCGCGGTATTTCCGCATGTGGTATTTTGTGGGTGTGACAGATTGGTATCAGAGCCATTGGTTATAGTGAACTTGGTTTTATTTAAAATGGGAAAAGCGTTTTTGTAAAACCAGACTATAACCGAACAGTTCTGAAGACGTGAATACGACCATGACACTCAGCTCCAGATTGCAAGGTTCGCATCTCGTATACTCATTGTACTGCATAACTAGTGAACACCTACATATAATATTGCATGTGATTGCATGTTTAGCACAACAGTATGAAATCATGTATTACTTGCATGTGTTATGTGACTGATATGGTGGTATTACCCTAAACCTTTATGACTTACGTTTCGTGATACTCTTTGTTTGTTACTCGAGTTTGAGGAACCATTTGACATGAGTTAAGAGGAGCTGAGATGAGCATGCAAATCACAATATTATTGTGGGTGCACACATAATAATAGTGTGGGGTGCATGTGAGTCCCAGTGAGGCTTAACAAATGGAAAAGGGGTTCCGTTCCGTCATTTGGTCGATGTGAAACATAACAAACCTATAGGGGTCATAGCAGTGATTGTCCCCTACTTGAACGTGAACTTTTCATTCATCTCTAGATCCCTTCGAATCTCGATGCTATCGGGTATTACCTGAACACCCATCTGAACTCAGTGAACCGTGTAGAATGTTAGTTGCTTATACGAACGTCCATGTGTTGGATGTCGCAGCGTCGAATGATTGATCGATATCTTTCTCACATTTCTTCGCTTGCTGGAACTTAACGTATTGACGCCTCAGATTCTGAAGTGCGATCACTTCTGCAACACTCCCGCAACATACTGAGTATTACTCGAACCACTTGCAACATCGATGGACAGGAGGATGAGCGTAGCACTTTACCGACCTCAGTACTTTGACGACCCTGATTACCGGCAATGAGCACCAGCGAATTGGCTTCAAACGAATCCTTAACCCTTGTCAGCAACTCATGGGAGTCAACTCTTATGAATCAATCGGGGCATAAGTGAGGACAGCTGATGGTAGTATGGAAGGTGTGACTGCCAGCACAGTGAGTAACGCGTTAGGACATGGCCGAATGTGAAAATATGGACTCTGAGTAACGCGTTAGGCCGAATGGCCGAATGCACGTGGATCTCGCTAAAATCCGTTTTGGTTGGAAACTGATCGACACCAAAGAGTCCTTCGTGGATACAACAATTTCTTAGTCTCGCTTGATTCTATCGCAGATAAATCATAGGATTTTCGAAGGTCACGCAGCCTAAATCTCTCTAGCACAGTAGGGTGCTGTGTTCGTGAAGGACAAAACAGGAGGACGTCCTTTCAGCTTTCGAATCCCGACTCTGCGATGCTCTGAGCATCGTTTTACCCGTGGATGCGAGTGATTCAGTGTTTTATCCTTATGGTCCGAATCAGAGTCCCTGCTGCACATCAACGCAACACGAGAGAGTGATGGCATACGTGACGGAGTTACAAAGAGGAACTGCGCGACACACACACGACTGGCGGTGAAGACCGTGGCTTTGGGATTTTGGATGGAGGCATCACTTGGACGGTACCAGATGCGTTATTTAGACCGATCACAAGGGCCTCCCATGTACCGATGTTCGAAAGAGCTAAAGCATACATTGACATCGCTGGATGGAACTTCTGGATGAATACGACTGGGAGACCTGAACGTACATAAGCTCTGCAGCTCGCTAACGACTCTAACTTACCTGATCAGACTCGCTCTGTTCAAATAGGAGAACTGAAGGAAGAGGAATTTTCAAGTTGAACCCATGCGGGGCGTGGAGAAGCAACCTTTGACCGGTCGGACGATACTCGTTACTTAATGGAACAAATGCGGGTCTCATTACACGGCAATTGTGGGGAACTCGCGTTGAGCAAGCACACCAGTTTTGACATTCTAGCCGTCTGGGTTTTGATGAGAGGCATTAGGATTTATAACCTTGTACTGATAATCGAACATGAAGGCTCACCTAGTTAGGTATGTGAATGATGGATCGACTTGTGGAAAGTCAAGGTGTAGTATCAGCAACCAGCAACACTCATATGGATATAAAAACAGACTGCCATGGATTTAGTCGATAGTCTACCTACAACTCGAAACGGAAACAACATCACCTGGATGCTCATTGATTGTCTTGCGTAACCAGCACACTTTCTAGCCATCAAAGAAACGGATAACTTTTCTACTCTTGCAGTCATCTACCTGAAGGAAGCGGTTGCTAGGCACGGGGTGCCAACCTCCATTACCTCTAATCGTGGCCCACGATTTGCATCTAATTTGTGGCAAGCGGGGCACAGATCCTTTGGCTCGCGTTTAGACATGAGCACAGCATATCATCCACATACGGATGGGCAGACTGAACGCACCATCCAAACTCTTGAAGACACGCTTCGAGCACGTGAAATCGACTCTGGCAACGGTCGGGGAAGATACCCCCTTTGTGGAGCTTTCGTATAACAACAGTTACCACACCAACATTCAGGCTGCTCCGTTCGAGGCATTGTACGGACGGAAGTGCCAATCATCTCTTTGTTGGGCAGAAGTCGGAAACGGCCAAATCACTGGCCCAGAACTCGTCATAGATACAGTAGAGGAGATTGCTCAGATGCGACAATGAATGGCGGCAGTTCGTGACCGCCAGAAAAGTTACACTGATAAGCGCAAGAAACCACTCGAGTTCCAAGTTGGGGATCGAGTACTACCTAAAGTCTCACCTTAGGAAGGTATACTTCGTTTTGGTATACGAGACAAAACTCAAACCGCGATATGTTGAACCTTTCGAAATCACAGAGAGAGAATTGGCAAGGTGGCCTACAGATTGAATCTACCCGAAGAACTCAGTGGAGTTCACAACGTATTCCGTGGGTCGAATCTGAAGAAGTGTCTGTCAGATGAAACCCTCACAGTTCCTTTCAAGGAGCTCACCATCGACGGTCAGTTGTGATTTATTGAAGAGTCAGTGGAAATCTTGGACCAGGAGGTCAAGATTCTCGAACGCATCAGGATACCTATTGTTCGAGTTCGTTGGAACTCCCATCGTGGCCCAGAGGTTACCTAGGAACGAGAAAACCAAATGAAACACACAAATCCCCATTGTTCGAGAACAATGGAATCACTACTGAGGCTGAAGCTACTGCAGAATTTCAGGACGAAATTCCAAATCAACGGGGGGATGATGTGACACCCCAGGAAAAACCAAACCAGGAAACAACACAACTTAACTAGCTTCCTCAGTGACCAACGTGCTAAATTTTGGGACGAAATTTCTTTCAAGTTGGGGATGATGTGACAACCCAAACTTTCGAGGTCCGTAACGTTACTCTGTGTCTTTTACAATTCTGTTAAACTTAAACGTAACGTGCAATGGTTGTGTGCAATGGTTGTGTTTATTAGTTTACACCTATGATTAGGGCCACCGTTATTAGTCGTTACATTGGACCGGTCACTTGTACCTTTGGACCGCTAATCACTGGAGTCCAACTCTAATTAGATAACGGGATTATAATGGGCTTGTCATGGGTCGAGATACATGGAAACACAACACAAGACAAATGGCTTTTACATGTGGTTTATAAATACTTAACGAATGAATTATGCTTCCGCTGTATACTGTGAATTGTTTATGACGTTGTAACACTTAAGGTCAATAAATGAAAGTTTTATTTAATTATACTACGCGAAGTTCAATGTGATTGGTGGCTTGGATCCTGGTACGTCACACGCCCCGCGGTATTTCCGCATGTGGTATTTTGTGGGTGTGACAAATATACACATGTGTATAAATCCCAAAAAAATTAAAAATTACAACCTTAAAAAAAAAGCTCCGATTTTTCAAAAAAAAATGCATTTTTTTTGCTTAGGGAAAATGTGTGGTCCAGAACGCTTCTCAAGTTTCTCAATTAGCCTACTACTTCTCACATAATCCTTATCCTATATATATATATATATGTATATAAATTTTTGTTAATAGTCCAAGTCAAGATTGTCATGTTTGGAGGTTGGGTAATCCATAAACCTCTTAGAGTTCACCAATGCACAAAACCGCCATGAAGGTGATTTCGGATGGTCATGAAACATAAGGTTAATGTAAACAACTCATCTAATCCACCAAGTAACCAAGTGTGCTCATACTAGACGGGTGCATTCCAAACATGGCAAATGTTTGGAGACTTGGTGTAGTTTGGACACTTTGTTACTAGAAAGTTTACTTGGTGGCTTAGGTTATGGAGAAATGGATTAAGTAACTAAGTGAGGAGCCAAGGCTCCCATTATTCATACCTAATCAAAACTTAAGTCTTTTAACATTGAAAGTTAAAAGCTTGGTTGATCTCAACAGTGCCACTTAGGACCTTTGGGGAAGTAAATAATTGAGGTTTTGGACCTCTATCTTCTGGAAATAAACCATAACATAAGCCCCACAACATGAGTTTAGTTGGGACAAAGTTTGGTACAAGATTCCTACTAGATGGACAATGAACAATGTAAGTTGTAAACGTTTTATGATAACAGAAAATGTAACCCACTTTGGACATCAATTATGGATTCGTACCACCTTGTTACACCATGGTGAACATTGGGTAACAATCCTTGATGTTGTCCAAGAGGTTAGAAGCAAGAATTCATGAAAAAGAGAAAGGAAAAATGAGATTTAACTCACTTATAAACTTAACAATTTTCTGCCCAAAGTTGCAGAATCTTAGTTTCTTAAGAGTATTTGAGAGAGTTTAAGGAGTGTGGAAAGTGAAATTGTGTTGAGGGAGGCCCTTATTTATAAGGGAGGTTTAGGGTTTGTGTTTTAATAGAGTTACAAGGTGATTGGGGAAGAGAGGAGGTGAGAAAAGGTGGCCAACCTGTATGTAGCAAAAAACTCGATGCGGATTGGGGTCCTCGCGTCGCGCGACCAAGAAGTCCTTGGTCGCGCGATCAAGGTGTGAAGTTTCCTATTTGTTGCTTTTAGCCCCTGAACTTACATTTGATGTTATTTTATGTTTTAAACTTGTATTTTAGCATGTTTTCAAGTGTAGGAAGTGTAGGTATGTATGTGACAATTGTCGTGCATGTACGAATGCTAATTTGAATGTATGATATGTCTTGGTTTTGCATGTGCTGCACGTATGAATGTTGTATAAACTCGGTTGTATGTCTTGGTTTAGTATAAAACACGTAATATAAGTATGAATTACATATAGTTGATATAAACATGATTTTCCATTATGATTAAGGTCTCGGATTACAAGATTGAAAGGAAGTACGTGTACAAGCTTGCTAAATATAGAAAGTACGAAATACGAATCGTCACACAAGGCGACGACGGGCGATCTATAAATAAGGCGGTAGTAACCTATAACTATACGAGGGAAACATAATTACTATATGATAATAAATCAACTGAATGAATAGTTGATTTATTATATTATATTCATATCTTAATATATTAATACTTATTATTATTTTCTTTATTTCCTGGTCTCAACCAATACTGGTATCGAAAATCGCGGTACGGTCTAGTTCATTATCGGTACATGAAGGTAAAAATCGGCACCAACCTGATACAGAAAACGCCAAAAGTCGGTATCCCGGTACGGTCTAGTTCATTATCGGTACATGAAGGTAAAAATCGGCACCAGCCTGATACAGAAAACGCCAAAAGTCGGTACCGGATTGAGTTTGACAATCTTTTAGTTCGGGAAATTCGGTACTGCTAGACAGTACCATTTACTCATCCTTGATCAGAGCTCGGTGGCAACTGGTATCGAAAATACCGGTTACGGTACCGGTATATGAAGATAAAAATCGGCAGCGAACCGGTACTAGGAATGCCAAAAGTTGGTACCGAATTGGTACTTAGGATCCTTCTGTTCGGGAAATTTCGTACCGGTACCCAGTATTATTTGCTCATCTCTAAGACTCTGACCACGTGTTTCATACCAACAACATCATTAACATACAACATTTTTGGTTGATTTTCTTTCGATTATTTTTTATTGCTTTTTACATTTTCTTTTTATTCTTCTTAGTGGTTCCGTGTGCAAAATCGCTCATAGTG
The DNA here is from genome assembly GCA_030545235.1 of Helianthus tuberosus. NCBI lineage: Eukaryota > Viridiplantae > Streptophyta > Magnoliopsida > Asterales > Asteraceae > Helianthus > Helianthus tuberosus. The sequence goes on along the minus strand of CM060427.1, from coordinate 132,955,321 downwards.
ATTTTAAAACACATGTAAACACAGACTAAATAACAAAAGAAGTTCGCCGCAACGCGGCTAGGGTGATAAACCTAGTTGTAAGTTTCAATTATGAAGTTAAAACTTCTATAATTGAGTTTTACTAGCATACTATTAAATGTGCTATCTATTTTTTTACAACCACATGGGTTGTTTTCTAGTGGTACTAAAGTATTAAAAAAATATTCATTTTCATTCTTATTTAGTTGAGGGTTCAAGTCTGATAACAAATAAAATATACAAATTTAGAAGTTTAATTAGTGAGTGTGTAACTTAGGCGTTGTTTGTTTTTTTAGAGGTAAAAGGTCTGCAGTCTGCGGATCACATCTGCAGGCATCTGCAGGAGAAGAGGTGGACCAAATGTCTGCAGTCTGCAAGGAGAAGAGGGTTTGTTTTTTTTTCTATAAAAACCACTTCACACACACACAACACACAACACACACAATAGTTCTCTCTCTCTGCCTTGAACTCTCTCTCTACAATCTGTCACCACCACCGCCCATAGCACCACCACCACCGCACCACCTCCGCCATCACACCACCGCCATCACACCACCGCCTCTCTCTCTCTATACGGTCTCTCTCTCTCTCTCTCACCGATCTCTCTCTCTCTCTACGGTCTCTCTCTCACCGATTTGGGTTTTGTTTTAATTGATGGGTTTGGTGGTGGTGGGTTTTGACGATGGTAGTGGTGTTTTTGACGATGGTGGTGGTGGTGGAGGTGGTGGCTGAGATGTGATGGTGGAGGTGGTGGCGGAGATGTGGTGGCAGGTGGAGGTGGTGGCGGAGATGGAGGTGGAGGTGGAGGTGGTGTCGGCAGGTGGAGGTGGAGGTGGTGTCGGAGGTGGAGGTGGTGTCGGCAGGTGGAGGTAATGGTGGTGTCGGATGTAGAGGTGGAGCTAGGGTTTTGGAGTAGATGGATGTTTTGAAGAGGGATAGAGGGAGAAGAGGTTGGCAGAGGTTTGAAGACACGGGGAAGGATCTGCTTGGGGAAGAGGTGAGGCAGAGGTAAAAGCTCTGCAGATCTTCAAGAAAACAAACAAGCTGCAGGACCTTTATGTCTACGCGCGTCTGCGCGACACAGACATAAGTGCTCAGAAGAGCTTTTGGCCAAAAAACAAACACCACCTTAGCCATTCTAAAATCATAAATTTCTAATTTAATTAAATTAAGTTATAATAAAAGTTGTATAACCATATATCAAGTTACCAAAGGGCTAATGCTCTAGCGTTACTATAGGTAAGGTCATCGGATGGTGTCTCATTCGTGATAAAATAATATGTGTAAACCAAAGTTTTATCACGGTGAGCTTTCGGGCCATAAGTTTCCTTTAAAATTAGTGATAGGCTGGACGCTATCTGCAATCATAGACTGCAATTATAGACGTAGGAGATCTTTTGCCAATGGATATAAACAATCGATTGGGTTTGATGAAAGTTAAAAAAAAGAGTTAAATGCCATTTTAGTCCCTGTGGTTTGGGCCATTTTGCCAGTTTAGTCCAAAGGTTTCATTTTTAACCTGTGGGTCCAAAAATGTTTCACAGTTGCCATTTTAGTCCACTGGGTTAACTTCATCCATTTTTTCTGTTAACGAGAAGGCCAATTCGGCCATTTTATATGGATGAATTACCCTTTTAGTTAACAGAATTACATACAAAATGACCAAATTAGCTTTCTTGTTAACAGAAAAAATGGATGAAATTAACCAAGTGGACTAAAATGGCAACTGTGAAACCTTTTTGGACCCACAGGTTAAAAATGAAACCTTTGGACTAAACTAGCAAAATTGCCCAAACCACAGGGACTAAAATGGCACTTAACTCTAAAAAAAATATATCAACAACAACAACAACAACCATACCCAGTAAATCCCACAAATAGCAAAGCTACTTATAGGGTCTGGGGAGGGTGGGATGTAGACAGACCTTGCCTCTATCCATAGGGATAGAGAGGCTGCTTCCAGAGAGACCCTCGACTCGAAAACGAATAGCAAACCAACACACCAAGTCAAAGAATATAGCAATAAAGAAATAAGAAGTCGACCATACTAAGAAAGTGAACAGAGTGGCACAATATATTGTAAATCATGTAAAAAAGCATACAACATCATTTGTGCATAAACATAAGAAGGCAATCACCGCAAAAGTCACTTAAAGAAAAAGAAAAACCTACGACCCTGAAATACACCTAAGGGCTTACTGCCATATCCTCTAGAGGTCCTTAACCCTAATCCTACGCCTCCACGAAGTCCTATCTTGGACCATGTCCTCAGAAAGATGCAACTCTAGTAAATCGTGCCTGATCTGCTCATCCCATGTCAGTTTGGGTCTGCCTCTTCCTCTCCTCCCCTCCACAGTAAGAGTTTCCACTACTCTAACTGGTGCCGTCGTTTCCCTCCGCTTCACATGCCCAAACCATCTCAATCTCCCCTCCTTAATCTTCTCTGATATACTAGCTACTCCTAATCTTACCCTAAAAACCACATTTCTTATCCGATCTAACCTCGTGTGTCCACACATCCACCTCAGCATCCTCATCTCTGCTACCTCCATCTTGCGCGCTTGTGTCTTCTTGATAGCCCAACAGTCTGTACCATAAAGCATAGCTGGCCTAACTGCTACCCTGTAAAATTTCCCTTTTAGTTTAGTTGGGAACCTCCTATCGCATAAAACCCCACTGGCTGCCCTCCATCTACACCAGCCAGCCTGTATGCGATAGGTTACATCACTATCTATGTCACCATCTCTTTGTACAAACGACCCCAGATACTTAAATCTAGTTACCTGCGGGACCAATTGATCCTCAATGGTGATTTGGGTGTCATCGTCCACGGCTACACCGCTGAAATCACAGTGTAGATACTCAGTCTTATATCGACTAATCCTTAGGCCCTTGCCCTCTAAAGCTACTCGCCACTCCTCTACCCTCGCGTTCAGGCACTGTTTAGTCTCTGCAATCAACACAATATCGTCTGCAAAAAGCATGCACCACGGAACTGTCTCCTGAATCAACTTGGACAACTCATCCAAGACAACCGCAAAAAGAAAAGGGCTCAACGCTGACCCCTGGTGGAGTCCTACCTCCACAGGAAAGAAGTTTGTATCTCCTACAGGCGCGCGGACACTAGTTTTCGTTCTATCATACGTATCCTTAATTACATCTATATACTTCCCCGGTATCCCCCGACCCTCCAAACTATCCCAAATCAGTTGGCGTGGGACAGTGTCATATGCTTTTTCCAGGTCGATAAACACCATATGTAAATCTTGCTTCTTCGCTCTATATTTTTCCATCAGCCTCCTTAAAATATGTATCGCTTCTGTAGTTGACATCCCTTTCATGAATCCAAATTGATTTATTGAAACCTTACTGAGGAGAAGAGGAAACTAAAAAAAATATATTAAGGTTACAAATTCCAAGTAGATCAACCCAATGTCATAAATACCCTCTTTACCCCTTTGAAAACAACCCACCCACCCACTTCGATTGGATTCCTCTCTTCAATCGAGTTCCGACCACCGTCAACCACCACCACCACCAACAGCGCCCACACCAGCAGCGGCCCATATACCAAATGGGTTTCTTCTCCTTCCTCGGAAGGCTCTTCTTTGCGTCTCTTTTCATCCTCTCCGCTTGGCAAATGTACGTATTCAAACCCCTCTTTAGATCTGCATCTTCACAACCCAATTCGTAGTATTCGAACGAATGCATCAAATCACGCGTCTGTAGATCTGTTATTAACATACCTTGTAACCTAATTTTGCGAATTTGATAATGGTTTAAGATGATTTGATGTTAATGTATACGGTGTCGTTTTGTTTAGGGTTTGATTTGATCTTGACTTGTGTGAAAGGAGCGATCTTGGTGCATAAACTGATGTATGCTCTGTTTGATATATGATGTTTTTTATGGGTTTGTAGATTTATTTGTGAAAGTGAAATTGGTTGGTGTCATTGTCTAGAAAGAAAGAAAGAAGGAATGATGGTGATTTGAGTTCACAAGATTTCTTAAATTGTGTTGTTGTCATGGGGTTTTCAAGACATTTGATTTACTAGTTAAGCTTCGATTTATTGTTTATTCCAAATTGTTTATTGTTTATTGTTGTCATAGGGTTTTCAAGACATTTGATTATCACATATGTTTTTAGCTTTCCCTACCCAAAATATAGCTATAAGTAAGGTTTTTGTATAATTTTAGCTGCATGTACAAGCCAAAAAGCCCAGGTACAACAGTTAGATGCATAAAAACGCCTCGGGTTTGAGAGGCGCGCACCTCTGGCCAAAAAAAGCCCAGAAAAATCCCAAAAAAGTGCGCCTTTTTGGCGCTTCTTGTAATTACTATAGGCGATGAGCGAAAAAGCCCCAGGGTGTGCGCCTTGTTGCGCCTCGCGCTTAAGCGCGCCAAGCACACACATACATATAGATTGACAAAAAGGGACTTGGTTTTGTTATCTGCTTTGGGCATTAAGTCTTACTGTTGCGCCAAGCTCATACATACATATGAATTGACAAAAGGGACCCGGTTTTGTTATCTGCTTTGGGCATTAGGTCTTACGTCTTCCTAAATACAAGTTTTTCTTTAAAATGCTTGAAACAATTGAAAATTTCTTTGTACCGGAAAGTTAAACCTTTGCCTAAGCAGTTAATGCAGTAAAAATTCGGATATCGGTCAAGGACTGATATTCTAGATATAGGTTATCCCGGTGGGATGTCGGTAATTTTAATATCATGTAGAATTTATATTTGTAGCAATTTAACACCTAACAGTTCAGTATATATTCCTACCATTAACAAATTAACCTTTTGCAACGTGCAAAACACTAACAATTGTAGCAAGTAGATACGGGTTAAGACTTAAAACACCAACATTTAACACTAACAATCAACAACTAAGACTTAAAACACCAATAGCAACAATAAGAGGAAAGACGAATGGTAGAACTAAGAAGAAAGGTATTGATATCAGGAAAATCGGTGATATATCGATCAAATATCGGTCAATATCGCCGATAACCAACATATATCACCGATATTAACTGCCTTTGTCCATTGATGACTGTTACAGAAAGTTGATAGATTTTATTTTAGTTCATGATATACAAGGCCATATGATATAGAGCCAATTTTACGTAGAAAACTGCGATAACCACATAAGCACTTATACAGGTTGTGTTAATCGTGACACATAAGGCTCTCTGCTATTAATAAACGAACTTGTTCGGCAGGAAGCTCGTTTATTTAATAAACGAACAAACACGAACACGCGTGTTGTTCGTTCATTTATGTTTGTTCACTTATAAACACATAATTTATATAAATGTAAAGATAATTAGATAAATGAGGCTTTCTAACTACTTATATACATATAACTAGTTGATAATCTGGCTTTCTAGTAATAAAAATGGGCTTTCCAATAGAATTTATCATAAATAAAAAATAACTCAAATAAAAAGCTACTTCATGCCCGTTTATGTTTGGTCATTTATGTTCATATGCGTTGTTTTATCTTTGTTAAATTATGTTTGTTTAAATTTGTTTGTTTATGTTCGTGAATAGTCCGTTTAGGTCTTAAATAAACAAACATAAACGAACACGGACAAAAAAATTGTTCAATTATATTTTCGTTCGGTTCGTTTATAGGCCTACATTTCACAAATCTAAAAGACAAACCTTTCATTGGCTCAGCAGAGCCATAGGAGAAACAATTAGTGTTCCACTTTGTGGTCTTCTAGAAACATTTGTTTCGTAACCATTATTCTTTTTTATGAACTCATTTTCGTCTTCGTTTTCACAGGTTCCTTTGTGTGGTCTTGCAAGGATCAAAGAAATGGTCATCACGGTTTTACCAAGTCCCATTGCTTCTGCTAATATCTGCGTAATTTGACGATATTACAAAGAAAATGAATTATATCATATTTGATCAATAAAACAAGAGAAAACTAGGGGTGTGAATTTCTGACGACACGAACCTAACACAAAATTCGTAGGTTTGGGTTTAACAAAATTCGCAGGTTTGGGTTTAGCAAAATTCGTAGGTTTGGGTTTAGTCTAAACGGGTTCGGGTAGCTAAACGGGTCGAGCTGGCAGGTTGACCCGTTTAACCCATTTATATCATATTATATTATATATTTTTTTACAATATTATTTACATCATAAATTAAATTGTATGTGTGTTTTATGCCATAATTATAACTTAAAGAAAGAGATTGACATAAATTACATTTGTGTTTTTTAGTAAATTTTAATTTTAAAATATTAATTTGCGGAAAAAAAATAAAAAAAAAAACATAAAATTTCGGACTTAACATGTTCGGGTCAACCCTCAAATATACGAGTCAGTGTACAGGTTCGTCTAAATTTTCCGCGAACACGACCTGTTTAGCACCGCTAGAAAACAGTTTTACAGGGAGGTATAAACTTACTCCTCTAGCCATCTGTGTTGCTTTTGGAAATTTAGTAGTTGCTTCACCAGAAAAGATATTCACAATAACATAAACAGGCAGCCCCAGAAAGCCTGTTTAACGATGATTCGGTGATAACTTGAGCGTCTTTGTTTGGTTCTATAAGCAACAGTTGACCACCCTTCCGGCCTTTTGTAGTAGGTAGCACCGATGCAGCTTCATTTATGTCATTCTGATAAAAACAATTTGGCATTAATTAAGTTAACAAGTGTTGTAACGGTTCCATGACAGAATGTGATTGTTCAAGTATGATATCAAATAAAGGTGTACAAATCTATTTATTGGAAAATGATCATGATGATGACTAACAGTAATATAATCCAAAAAAGCTCCTAATATAAGATCTACTTTGTAAATGTGTATTTAAAATGGTTTACTTGTTAAAAAGACTAATGTGTAAATTATATGAGAAATATGCAACTTTTGGTCTTTCTTAAAGTTTATTCGGTTGTACATGTGAAGTTCTTTCCTCACACCTCGAAAGCCGGGACCTAAACATCTATGAGGGAGTTGAGATCCTTGATTCAGGTATCTGATACGCAATGATTTCATGCATTTACATGACCCAATGGACAAAAAAAAAATGTCCATGGGTGTAATAAGAGACCTAAAGGCCCAACCTACTTTGGCAGATCAACATGGGTCTAAGATCCAACTATTAAACATAAGTTAGGTTTTGAATTAGAGCACGATCCATTAAGTAATGGGCCAGATTAGATTAGTTCCCTAGTTGTTAAATCCAAATTCAGCCCATTAATAATTAGTGTGAAACAAGGTGAATCTATACTATATAATAAAAGAAACCAACTTTGGGACACGTGTCACTCATTGAAGGCGTTACATTTTAATTTCCTACATTTTCATACTTATCTTATATCAATTAATTAAATAATAAATAATCAATTAATATTAAATCTTATCTTACTTTGAATGTCGGATAGAATCATTCTATTTAATCTAATAATATATTATCTTCAAATTTAAATTATAAATTAAAGATTTTTTAAATAATAACACAAAACAATAATTTTAAACTTAAAAAAACAATAATACGCTCATAAAAAATTTAAAATACAAACAAAATATACAAAATAACTTATCAGATATTAGATCAAACTTTAAAAAACACTAATTAGGAAGAGAAGTTTATATTATAATTCTGTTTTTTATTTTTCAAATTGGGGTTCTAATCAATTCGAATTAAACTTAACCAAGTTTATGACTTGATTCGAATTAAACCGAATCAAATTTATGTTTTTTTAAACGAATCCAATAGCATATTGTTTACTATATAAAATTACATTTATTTAACCCGTGTAATACATGGTGTTTTTAAAGATATAACTTTTTTTTATTACATGTATATGTGTGGAAGCTCGGAGGGCAAAAGTGAAATTGCACTAATTTTAACATTATTGGGTTCTTAGAGATATAATTTTTTTATTATTTAATATATAAAATTACATTTGTTCAACCAGTGTAATAAACAAGTTTTTTAAAAAAATAATTGTTTTAATTTAGTATATAAAATTACATTTATTCAACCCGTGTAATACACGGGGTTCTAACCTAGTTAACAATATATTAAGTCAATTATTTCCAATAACTTATTTCGCTTTAAATACGCGTAAGGTTGTTATATAACCACCAAAGTCATTCTTTTTCTAACTCTTACTATAACGGATAAATACTAATGTTCTTACGATTCTTCACTTAAAACTGATGCTATAATGAACTTGTCCCTCGGCTACGCATTATCATTATCATTATCAACTACTACATTCACAAGTGTCGGCGCCGACCAGGCAATAGTTCTGGCCCTTTATTGGGCTAAATGGGCGGCAACTTCAATAGTGTCAGGCAGCTGCCTGGCACTCCCCTATTGGCCCAACAAATTTACGATTTTATCCCCCTTTAAAATTACAATTTTGTCATCAGTTAAAAATTATGTTTTCGCCCTCACTTAAAAATAAATTTACGCTTATGCTCCTAGCTAAATATTTCAATTTTGCCCCCGGTTAAAAATTACGATTTTGCCCCGTTTCAATTTAGAGTTTTGCCATTAGTTTTTTTCCCTTAAAAATATGATTTTCTCATCAGTTCAAAATTATGTTTTTACCCCCACTTAAAAATAAATTTATCAAAATTACGATTTTGCCCCGTATAAATTTATAGTTTTGCCATTAGTTTTTTTCTCACAGCCAAGTTACGATTTTACCCTCAACTTAAATTTACATTTTCCCCATCGTTTTTGTTTGTTTTCCTGGTGACATTACAAGTTTGCCCCTAGTGTAAAATTACAGTCGTGCCGGCAACTTCCTGGCACTCCATCGTTGGTCCATTTAGTTTACAATTTATCCCCGAATTAAAATTATGATTTGACCCTCAGTTAAAAATTACGTTTTTCCCATCATTTTAGTTTTTTTTACCAAAACTATAAAGGTTTTTTGTTTTAATTGGTTTACTCGATTTAATTTTTTTTCGTGTCAAGGTGTTGCCTAACACTAGCTCATTAGTCCTGAAAAATTACAGTTTTGCCCTAAGCCCAAAATTACTGTCTTATCATCGTTTTTGTTTTTTTTTTTCCTAACAAAATTATAGTGGTCTTTTTTTTAATTGGTTGAGAATTATTCGGCCATCGCCACGCAACACGGACAGGCATCTACTAGTATGATACAAAATAATGAAACTATTTTAAAATGAGATTAATGTTCTTTGACACAAAAAGTTCATTTTCCATTTAAATTTCACAATTAAAAAAAAATCATTTTCTTGTTTTGTTTTTATTTTTCATTTGTATTTCACAAGTAATGATATTAAGACTTTCTACTAAAGTGTTAGGGGTAGGATCTTAGATGAAAAAATAAAAACTATTATAACGGATTATCTCTTAACTATATATATAAAGCGCACAACCAAGCACCGAAACTTAAAATCAAAAGTCAAATGCCTCATTTCTTGGGTTAACTTGCAAGTCTTGATTAAATACTTATTTTTCCTCCAAAATGATTCTTTTCTTACTTTGTTCGTCTAATTTAACTAAATGAATCGCACCATGCACATCCCTAAAATCATCAACCTAAGTGTTGTGTCTCCCGCCGTATCGCGTGGGTACCTTACTAGTACATACATATGAGTTTTATCATAAATTAATAATAAATTTATAGCACTTATAATACTTATACACTTATATGATGTATATACTTCACAACATACAAAATATAAATACTATTATCAAATGTATATACTAAAAGAAAAATTATTTTTCTCTTTATGAACATACTAAAATAAATTACCAATCGACAAGTGTTAATGGAAAATCGAATGTATATGCTAAAAAAAATTATTTTTTCATTTTATGAACATACTAAAATAAATTACCAATCGACAAGGTTAATGGAAAATAAAAATAAAAATTAAAAAAAATCGGGTATATAGTTTGGGTAAACGGGTATGTGGTTTCGGGTAATCGGGTCGGGTATCACCTAATCTCATACCCGACCCATACCCGCGAAAATTCTTAAAACTAATCCCATACCCGGCCCAATACCCATCAGGTATCGGGTATACCCGTCCCATTTGTGTCGGGTTTCTGGTATACCCGTCGGGCTCGGGTATTTTTACCATCCCTAACTAAAATAAGTAGTGTTAAACAAGGTCACTTGGAATTAACAATTCACTAAAAGTCAGTTATTGGACATTATAATATATTCATCGAGTCAATTATTGCACATTATAATTTATTCATCGAGGATTACAGATCAGATGCATTTGGTGAACTGCTACAGATCAGATCTATTAGTATTTAGTCAACTGGTTATAGATCAGATCTAATTCATTCACAAATTTTATTGTTATACACAGTTTCCTCCATCACCAATCACCACAAACTAATTAACAATGGCTGAAACCATTGCAGCTGAAATCCTGAAAGCCGTTTTGAAAACCCTGGCCTCTGAAGCCTTCAACACGTATGATCGGTCCAAAGGAATTCATTCAGAGCTAAAGAAACTAGAGAGGATACTGACCAAGATCCAGTCTCTGCTTAATGATGCTTCTCAGAAGGAAACAACTGATGAAGCTGTTAAACAGTGGCTGAATGATCTCCAACACCTGGCTTACGACATAGATGACGTGCTTGATGATTTGGCAACCGAAGATACGCGTCGTAAGCTCGATCAGGAATCTGGAGCCATGACCAGCAAGGTAAGAAAGCTCATCCCAGCTAGTTTCACAAATTTATCACTAAGTCAAAGGATGCATCCCAAGTTAGATTATATAACCGCCAAATTTGAAGATCTAGAAAAGGAGAAGGATGCTCTAGGTTTGATTAATCTAAAAGATGAAAAACCGAAAAGACTTTATCAGACCTCTTTGTTAGATACATCTCGTATTGTTGGAAGGCAGGAGGAAATAAATGAATTGCTAGTGAAGCTATTTGAGAATGGGTCACGTACTCAGAACTTTAGCATCGTGCCCATAGTTGGTATGGGTGGGTTAGGGAAAACCACTCTAGCAAGAATTTTGTATGATGATGCGGAAGTTATGAAGCACTTTGAACTCAAGGCTTGGGTTAGTGTCTCAGATCAGTTTGATATCTGTAATATAAGTAAAGTTATCTTACAATCTGTGAAAGGGGAAGACAAGGAACTCACAGATCAAAATCTCCTTCAAGTAGCTCTAAAAAATCAACTTAAGGAGAAAAGATTTTTGATAGTATTAGATGATGTTTGGAGTGAGAGCTATGACGACTGGCAGACCCTCGTGAGCCCATTTAAAGAGTGTGCCCCTGGAAGTAAAATTATAATGACAACTCGAAAGGTGCAATTGCTCACAAAGTTGGGTTATGTTCATCTAAACCATGTGCAGACTCTGTCACATGACGATGCTGTTTCCTTATTTGCCCAACATGCGTTGGGTGCAGATAACTTTGATTCACATCCAGTTTTAAAACAATATGGTGAAGGCATTGTGGAAAAATGTGATGGCTTACCTTTGGCTTTAACAGTACTTGGAAGGTCATTAAGAACAAAGAATGAAGAAGAAGAGTGGAAGGAGCTGTTGAATAATGAGATTTGGAGGTTAGGTAAAACGGATGAGATTGTCCCAGCTCTTAGACTGAGCTACAATGATCTTTCTGCATGTTTGAAGCAGTTGTTTGCATACTGCTCCTTGTTCCCCAAGGACTATATGTTTGACAAAGACGATTTGATTTTACTTTGGATGGCGGAAGGTTTTTTGAACACGTCATCTTCAAACAAGTCAATGGAACGATTAGGTGTGGAGTATTTTGAAGAGTTGTTGTCAAGGTCATTGTTTCAACATGCACCTAACAACAAATATTTGTTTGTGATGCATGACTTGCTGAATGATTTGGCTACGTCTGTTGCTGGAGAATTCTTTTTAAGATTAGACATTGAGAAGGTGAAGGATTTTAGGATGGAAACCTTGGAAAAGTACCGCCATATGTCATTTGTTCGTGAGGAATATGAAGCTTACTCGAAGTTCAAGCCCATCAAAAGTGCTACAAGTTTGAGAACTTTCTTAGCAGTGTCCGTTGAAATGGAAGATAGTTGGGAAGAGTTCTACTTATCTAGTAAGATTCTGGTTGACTTACTTCCGGAATTACCATTTTTAAGGGTTCTAAGTTTAAGTGGTTATTTCATCAGTGAAGTACCAGAGACCATTGGCAGTTTGAAGCACTTGCGGTACCTTAATTTATCTCGTACTTTAATCACATGTCTACCAGAGAATGTCGGCAATCTCTACAATTTACAATCATTAATCCTTTATAGATGTAACAGTCTAAGTATCTTGCCCATAAACTTCTCAAAGCTTAAAAACTTGCGGCATCTGGATATTAGGGATACTCCGCTTTTGAGTAACATACCCTTAGGGCTTGGAAAGCTGAAAATCTTACGAACTCTCTCCAAGATCATTATCGGAGGAGATAATGGCCTTGCAATAGCCGAGCTTAAAGACCTCACAAATCTTCATGGGAAGACTCACATCAAGGGGCTGGAAAAAGTGGAAATAGCGTCGCATGCATCTGAGGCAAACTTATCGCAAAAAAGGCTAAGCTGTTTAGAACTAGAATGGAGTGACATGTTTAATGATTCTAGAAAGGAATCTCTGGAAAAGGAGGTCCTCGATGCGTTGAAGCCTGATAGTGAGAGTTTGATAAAGCTTGGAATAGTGTCATATGGGGGTATAGAGTTTCTTGATTGGGTTGGGGATACATCGTATCTTAATCTGATTAGTGTGTCTCTACGTGGCTGTAAACAATGTACATCTTTACCACCACTTGGGCAGTTGCCCTCACTTAAGGAGTTGTATATTGAAGACGTAAATGAGGTGAAAGCCATGGATTCAGAGTTAATTGGGACCGGTCGTGCATTCACATCACTTGAAGTTCTTGAATTACGGAATATGAAGAGGTTGGAAGTATGGTCAACTCGTATCGAGGTCGTGTCGTTTCCATGCCTTAAAAAGCTTGTTATTAGTGGTTGTCCTAATTTGGTTCAAGTGTCACCTGGAGCACTGCCCTTATTGAATATTCTGAAAATATCTGAATGTGAGAGTGGTCTATTGAGAAAGCTGGTTAAAGTTGCTTCATCAGTCAAGGAGTTGAGAATAGAATCTATGTTAGGGCTTAATGATGTGGCGTGGAGAGGTGTTATTGAGTATCTTGGAGGAGTTGAAGATCTAGCTATAATCAAATGTAACGAAATAAGATACTTGTGGGAATCAGAAGCAAAGGCGAGTAAGGCTCTTACAAAGTTAAGGAAGTTGAGAGTAGATGAATGTCAAAATATGGTGAGACTGGGTGAGAAAGAGGAGGATGATTGTGGGCGCAACCTCATAACAACTCTTAGGACGTTAAAGATAGAAGATTGTACGAGTATAGAGCATTGTAGGTGTCCAAATAACACTGAGATTTTGGTCATCGGTGGTTGTACTTCCATTACATCGGCTTCATTCCCCACAACAGGAAAGCAGAAGTTCAAATCACTTGAAATTGATTCTTGTGACAAACCATTAGAAAAGGAGTTTAGAGGAGATAACACTAGGGTTGTTATCAACAACACAAGCATCCAAAAGCTTCAACATGTAGTGTTATACGTCTTGCCAAATCTGACAACAACCATTGAATTGAGTCACTTTATTCACCTCTCCTACCTGGCAATAGATGGTTGTCCAAATATGGAGTCATTTCCAGATCACGAGTTGCCTAATCTCACCTCCTTAACATCTCTGCTAATATTCAATTGCCCAAGTGCAGATGCTTCCTTTCCTCGTGGGCTTTGGCCTCCCAAACTGCATACCCTTACCATAGGGTGCTTGAAGAAGCCCATCTTGGAGTGGGGCCCACAGAACTTCCCAACCACACTTGTCAACCTAGTGTTATACTGTGGAAAGTCAGAAGAAGATGATGTGAGTAGGTGTAGTCAGTTGTCCCATCTTCTGCCTTCATCTCTTACTACTCTTGGGTTAGCTGGATTTAAGAAACTGAAATCAGTTTCAGTGGGACTCCAGCACCTCACCTCCCTCCAACATCTCTTTTTTGTCGATTGCCCAAAGATGAGGCATCTACCAGAAAATCTGCTGCCTTCACTTTTGAGTTTAAATATTTATAGATGCCCAAAATTAGAAGGAAGGTGCAGTAGAAGAGGCTCCTGTTGGTCCCGCATCTCTCATATCCCCTGCATCAGAATAAACCCAGAAAACTTGTTTTCTTCAATGCTCCCAAAAGATTGTAAGTAATATTTCAATAAAAGTACATTATTACTTCAATAAAATAGTATGTGTTTGAATATCAAGTTAAACACATCACAGCCTGTTTAAAGGCAAATGGGTCAACTGGACGGGTTTTTCATTAAACTGGTGCTCTTTTTACGATTTTTTATTTTTGCAAAATTGTTGTGAAAAGAAAATTTATTTTGTCTTTTTATGTTTACAGTCGAAACTGACAATATTTGTGTTTGAATTGATGTCAACAGAACTATTTTCGTTTTTTGTTAATATTATCTGTCGGTACCACGTATTAGGTCTGGTTGGGTGGGATACTTAACACTGGTCAACAGTGATCTAAATCGATGGCTGCTAACCATACCAGATGTACAGTTCGGTAACCCGTTTGTTTTGTCTCCATTTCAGTGAGAATACTGATGAGGTCACGGTGATGATTTTATAATACATTCTGGTGGAGATGCTATCCGAGTTCTGCATCACCTCAAATCTGAATCACTGGATTTCAAAGAAATGAATGAAAAACTATCAGAAGAAATGAAAACATTGAAGGTAGGCATAATTGATAATAATTGAAGTTGCTTAATGGCTTTCTTTCTTTTTTTAATAAATATAGAGAAATCCTTACAAATGCTTCTCTTCTCATATGACTTGCCAAAACCGACAAGCAGAGAAGAAAGAGCTTCGTGAAGAAGAGCTTGTTTAGAAGGCGGAAAAGGCAAAAAATGGAGCAGCAGGTCAAATCCATGACACCAAATCCGGCTGCATATCAGGCTGAAGGAACCAAGATGCCCGTTTTTCCAATGTGGCAGTATTTACCACAAACATGTGATACATCTCATGATCATGAGCTCAGGCCACCTGCTGCTTAATAACCGAACCAATAAGAATTATCAGCTCATTCTAGTTTGTAAATAGAAATGCTTAGTTGGATTCTGTGTTTTCATTACTCTGTAGTCCGCACTTTTGCTAGATTTATTTTTAGAGAAAGTTCTTTGTTGGATATAAATGACATCCTTCTTTAATCTCTTTTTATCCTAATGAAATTTGAATCTCCCTTCATAATTTGTTTGCCTCTGTATGCTAACGCCAAATCTGTATTTGTTTTACACTTGCTCGTTGATTCTTTGTTAACAACTATTTATGACTGGTTAGTAAATGTACGTTGTCACTCGTGTTTCTAGTAATACTATATTCCTGTTGACGCTTACAAAATGGCATTTGATTTGATTTATTCTTGTTAGATAATATTTTAAACTTTTCAAAAGGTGACATGTAAAATCAGACAAATGGGTGAAGAATTTTATGAGTAGCTTACTTGTTAAAAAGACTTATGTGTAAAATATACGAGACATATGCAACTTTTGGTCTTACATAAAGCTTATTTGGTTGTACATGTTATGTTATTTCCTCACACCTCGCGCCTCGAAATCCGGGACCTAAATGTCTCTAAGGGCATCGCTTTGTTTTAAACCAAGTTCATAAGATGTTGTTTATTATGCTTGGCCGTTCTCTTGATTTATCTAATGGAGTTACGATAACAGACTCACGTAACAGGTGCGTTAGCCTTGTCACAGAGAGCCGTGGTGATCTTCTCTCCTTATATGGTCGAGTCACTTCATCCGAGGTGGGCTTTCTCCTACCAGCGACTGTTCGATTGTCTTTCTGGACAATAGGGATGTCCGAGTATTGTTCAGAGAGTTGTTTCCCCAATGGGATTTTCTAGGATTTGAGCACTTAATGTATGCTTCGTCATTAAGGAATAACCTTACCCTCACAAGACCGAGTCGTAAAGGTAGTCAGCGGTCTTTGAAGCATTTAACGAAGGAGAATAGTCACATCACGTGTGCCCAGCTGGAACAGTGGCCTGGTTCAGAGGTCTTTGGGCCGGAAAGTAAGATTTCCCTTATGGGCCTTTATCTTCTTGGATCGAAAGCGAGTTGGGAAATCATACTGGGCTTGGGCCCAATTATTTGGTTGGGGACAGCTAGCGCAGACGAGGTTCCCAATCTGGGACCCTCGTAGTCGTCGTCACCGAGTATGATAATGTTTTTTTTTTTTAAATTAAGAGGTTTTTAGTATAAATATAGAGGTGCTCACACTCAGATTTTAACAATTTTTAGGTTAAATCGTAAACCAGACCGTTAGTAATGATTTTTTTATCAATAAAAAGAACCATTCAACAAATAAATAAGACTGATTCCTTGTGGTAAATAAATTAAGCTTTTCTTACGGAAACATTTATGTAGCTTCCATATAATAAATTACTTGAATACAAAGTAAATTCTGTGTGTTAAGGCTTAATAAGTTTTCACACAGAAAAGGGTGCATTACAAATCAAAAAAGTCTTAAACCCAATAAAATGGTCTGGTTTATACTCCCAGTTCGGTATAAACCCTAAGCATGATTGTTCACTATGATTTGAAATTATTATATGAAGTTAAAAAAGATATATCATGAAAACAAACTAAGGGACGATTTGAGTTATTTGATATATTTCTATAGTGATAATATCAAATGTAACTGATTAGTAGTTACTCGATTAGTTTTGGGTCGGATATACCGAACGGGTAACTTCTTTTTAAATCAACGGGTTTACCCGAAACCCGTAGGTATACCCGATGGGTATTTATTTACACACTAGAAACCAGGCAGTTTTTGGGACGAATTTAGGATAACCTTATCTAACCAGGCGGTTTCGGTATCACAGCAAATATAACATTAAGACCATGAACATTTTAAATTAATATTATGAACTTATATTTCAATTTTGCAACTGTTAAAGAATGGAGGGTCGGCCAAAGGGAGCCAACCCTATAAGTTCCCAGAAATTATGTCGGCCATATGTCTTGATAGCCATGCAGCACTCACCATTCAATGGGTGAGCGTGGCATATTTAGCCAACCGACCCTTTTAATTTTTAAAGATAACCCTCCTCATATTCTTATACTCAACTCCACTCTACCACATATTTACACCCCACCAATGTGGGACAAACAACACAAAAAAACACATTTTACTCTCATTTTTTCAATATTTCAATACATCAAACTACAAATTCAATCTGCTCATTGTGTTTCAAAGTTAGTCGGAAAAAGTTGGTGAGTAGTGTACCGTTAATAACATGGACGGAAAGCGTTTTTAGTTTCTAGGAGTTTATGTAACACATTGGTTGTGCTTGAAGATAATAAGAGTCCTTGTATTTTCTGCCTCCTGCTATATGAATCCCGTTTTTAATCCAGTCTTCTCGATGTATCCAAGCATCACGACCGTAATCGATAACACCCAGTATCTGCACGAACAAAAGGCAATTGATAAGGGTTTAGTTACGTTTGTTTGTACTAGAGGTAGCAAAATGTTGGGTCAAGCACTTTGGGTAACGTGTCAAAACGGGTACTTTTTTGAGTGGGTCGTGTTGGGTTGGACACAAACACCTTTTGTCCAACTTTTAATAGAGTTTTAACGTCTTTAACCCGTACGACGCGTTTCATTTTTGGCAAAAATTTTAGATACACCTAACTTGGGATACACTAGAACCCAAATCGATTCATTCGTAAATGGATGAAAACTGCCACCTCTACTTTGTGGTTATAAACAGGAAAGAAAAGAAGCTAGAATCGACTTACGGCCCCGCCTCGCCATGCCACAAACAACGGATTGGTCCTTGATTGCAATACCTATTCAAGAAAGTAAAACTTGGTATAAAAAAAATATGATATATATAATCCTTTAAACGAAGACATGAGATCAAGAATCCAAGTTTTATAACAATATAAATCTACACTTGTACAGAGCTTTAATTCAAAGAGGAAATACAGCCGATCATAAATTACTGGAAGTAAAACTAACCTCAACTGTATCAATTGCTTCATTTGAGGGAATAGCATGTAAAACTCTGCAAATAATGGTCATGAAACATAATTCAACAATTCTGTAAAATGGACACAAGTGTTTTGGAATAGGGCTGTAATTGAGATGAGCCAGGCTGGGCTCGAGCTCGAACTTAAACGAGCCAGCTCGGCTAGTCTCTATTATTTTGTCGAGCTGAAAAGCCGAGCCCGAGCTCGGCTTGTAGAAACTTCGAGCTAACTCGAGCCCAATCGAGCCGGCTAGTTATTTTTTTTACAAATATTGATATCATAAAAAACAAAAAAAAATTAACACACATTTCTAAATTAAACACACACACACACACACAAGCCATCAAGTCGAGCCACAGAGCCGAGCCATCGAGTCGAGCTATGAGTTGAGCCATCGAGCCGAGCACCCCTGGCTCGAGCTCGGCTCGATTACAAAATGAGCTGGCTCGGCTCGGCCGAAAACAAAATGAGCTTTTTTCAAGCTATTTTTGAGCGAGCCGCGAGCTTTTTAAACACTCCTATTTTGGAATTTACATAAAATAACCCCTCTATTTTGAATGGGAATAAATCGCCCATAAACAATGGAGTTTTCTGTTATGTTTTTATTTTATTTATTTTTTTGTAAAATCAGTCGATCAAACATTAACATAAAACTGGTAAAGTACTAAAATCTTGAGAATAGAAAGCAACGATTTTAAACCTCTCCTCCACAACCGAAATAAGACCCGCTGTCAAAGCGACTCCACCAATCTACAATATTAAAAATCGTCATTTCTTCAAAGCTCACTGGAAATTAATTTTAGTTTTAATAAAATCCTCACAAATTACACTTGAAACTCACCAGCTGCATGCTACAAAACAACTATCTCTGTAAATCTATATGCCCTATCAATCGGAGATCGAAAGAAAAGTGAGCAAATATATAACAAGGTGTGACGCGTATTAGCAAAATCAGTGGTTTATTTACCTGTTGAAAGGATACTCTTTGTAATGGCGTCTGCAAGCCCGATATTATCTTCTTTCTTCTGCTGATTTGACATATACGGATAATTATCCCACATTTGTAATGGATTATTTATGCCTGAATATAAGCCGTCTGATACATCAGGTCTCCTGGGGAAGTCGATATGCCAGGTGTCTTCTAGCATATCTTCATAATCTTTAAACCTATACAAGAAATTTTGGATGAAGACAGCCGCGAATTGAGATACTGTCAATATAAGCGACTTTGTTGTACGGGTCGAAACAGGTTGACCCGAAACTCATTTTGTCCAGATTTTTACTTTTTTAATAATCAACATGTCAAATATGATTAGAAAATTTATATTACTATAACAATACTTATCTAGCCTTTTGAAGGGTAAAAAAATGATTCCAGAGGTTTCATGCATGAAAAATAAAGAGTAAAATGCCATTTCCATCCTTAAGGTTTGGCCAGTTTTGCGACTTTCCGCATCTGGATCCAAAAGGTTCGTTAACTCCATCCATTTTTCTCCGTTAAGTCAGGGGTATTTCTGTCTTTTTTGTTAACTTAAAGAGCAGTTCGGTCTTTTTCAGGGGTATTCGGTCTTTTTTCATAAAGTGAAAAAGACCGAAATGCCCTTTAAGTTAGCCAAAAAGACGAAAAATACCCCTGACTTAACGGAGAAAATTGGATGGAGTTGACAAACTTTTGCATCCGGATGCGGAAAGACAAACCTTTGGACGAAAGTCGCAAAACTGGCCAAACCTCAGGGACGAAAATGACATTTTACTCAAAAATAAACTAATGATGACTTTCAATCCATTTGACCTGTTAGCTATGCAGTTAATGCGGTAAAATAGCGGATAGCGGTCAAGGTCCGCTATATGATATATAGTTTATAGCGGTGGTATAGCGGTGATATAGCGGTAATTTTTATACCATGCATAATTTATGTATTTTTATATATATATATAAATCTATCTTTGAAAAAATATATATGAATTCACAAGTATGAGGACTAAATATAAACTAATGAAGATGGAGGGGGTTATATGTTAAAATACCCAAACTTAAATAACCCTAAACATCCTCACTTTCATCATACGCTGTTTTCCAACTCCCCATCTCTTCTTCACTGCTGCAAGAGGAACGGTCGCATCCACATTCACACTGTTCCCAGATACACATTCTTTAGACGATGATGATGATGGACGCTTTGTTCCGGTTATAGCAGTGAAGGTAAGGTTCGATTCAGCAACTTCGATTAGCCACCATTTCTTCTCTATTATTACCTAGCAACTAAGGACCAAGCAGTACACTCTTTAACCGCTATATAGGTTTCCAAATAGCGGCCAAATAGCGGTATTTAGCGCCGCTAATAGCGGAACCGCTATAGGCCACCGCTATTTGGACCGCTACACACCCTGAGGTCCGCTAACCGCTATAGCACCGCTATTGACTGCTTAGCCTGTTAGAGATAAAACACAACCAGGTAGTTCGAAATTTCGACTTTTAGTTATTTTTTAAATATAAAAACCACATGAAATTGTCGTTAGCACTCACCAAGAACGAGGTGGTGGAGGATAGACATCTGGAACCAAAAGCGTAGGATAGAAAAGACCCATAGGCGCCACCTAAATAATAGATTATGAAAAATTAGTTGCAGTTTAAGAGTCATAACTTTGTTAAACCTAAAATTCTATATTAAAACCGTCAAGAGTCCGGCATAAATAAGTTAAATTTTGTTGATTACAGATTTTCCCTACAGCTTTAACTGCAATGTTTTAAATGAATCTAACTACTATGAACTTGATGCAAAATATGGCATATGAATCTTCTAAGAAAAAACACAGGCAGTGTAGATATGAGTTTCTACATGTCAAATAAAATTAAGATTTAAGATTATAATCCATACGTTAAGAGCAGTTAGCCTTGTCTTATGAGATCCAGGTGGCAAACCATCTTCATATGAATGAACCACCCCGACAGCTTCAACTTCCCCCTCCTGCTCAAAGGAAAAAGATAAAGACAAATGCTCATACTAATCTAAAAGTCAAAGAAAGAAACCAAGTATATGGGTATAGTGGTCATTTCATAATGACTTAACAGTTTCTTTAATGTCAGTGAAAACTTAAAAGGACCAGTGTCGATGATGGGTGCATACTGAAGACCGTATATGTAATTTCTTCAAATAAAGGACCAATCTTGCAATATGGACGTACCACAGTGACCACTTGTGTAATTTACTCTAAAATATATAAAGTTAATGTTTTAACAATACATTTTAAAACGTTAACAGAGCCGTTATATGATCTCACATAAATCTGGCAGTAAGATTCTTTGAGCCTATTCAGCATCAGCAAATCTATCGGTTTAGCAAGCGCATCCGTACGAATAGGCGGCCATGTCTGATGATGTCTTTGAGTCCACAAAAGGCATCTAGATACATCCTGACATGATTAAAAAATCATTATGTAAAATTGAGTCAAAGTCAACACCTCTGACACACACGCACACCCAAAGGAATATAAACCGATCAGGAAGACTAGTGAGTAGTGTCTGAGTAATGAAATTCACACCTCTCCGCCAAAACGTAACGTCATTTGTGTATGAGGAAGAGCAACTCCATCCTAACAAGATTAATAATATAAGATGTTCGGTTTAAAATTTTATTATCCTCTGACTGATAGTATACGTTAAGATCACCTCGACACAAATAACTGAAGTGACCTGAGCACCAATATTCACAACACATGCTGTTGATAATCCATTTCCAAACACTGCAGCCAGACCTTCCTGCATTTAAAAGAAATCCTGTTCGGTTACCATCCAGGCATCTATAATATCATAAATTATAGTTTCATTAATTTCTATTTGTATAAATTATTACTTGAAATGTAACATGTAAAAGAATATATAACAATGAATTCTCACCTGATGGACTACTGCTGAACTAAACCGCAAGTCACGTAAGACGATAGATAATATCTCCTTGATTTCTGAATAAAGTTATATAACAAAAGATGAGTTATCTTGTATCCAAACGACTGAAATAAAATAGTAACACGAGTTACCTCGATTATCAAATGTTTCAGGCACTACTATAAGAGCAGAATACATATTTCTCTCACTATGAGGGATATGTAGTTTATCGATCAATATCCAGTCCCAGATGGCTTGTATATCTTCAGGTACCTACCAACGAATTGTAAAAAAATTCTTGAATATCTTTCTTTAAAGAATAAAATGCATTTTCGTCCCCAAGTTTAGCCAGTTTTGCGACTTTCGTCCAAAGGTTTGTTTTTACGCATTTGGATCCAAAAGGTTTGAAATCTTGCCATTTTCATCCGGCTCATTTGCTCCATCCATTTTTCTCCAATAAGTCAGGGGTATTTTCGTCTTTCTTATTTAGTAAGGAGTAAATTACTTTTTGAGTCCTTGTGTTTTATGGGTTTTAACTAGCTGAGTCCAAAAGCAAAAAGTTTAATGACCTGAGTCCCCGTAAGCATTTTTTTTTAACCATTTGAGTCCAAATTTCTAACCCAGTTAGAATTTTGTTGTTATGTTTTGTTGAATGGCCAAATTACCCCTATAAAACACAGGGACTCAAAAAGAAAAAAAATATATAATAATAATAATAATAATTATAATAATAATAATAATTATTATTATTATTATTATTATTATTATTATTGTTATTATTATGGTAAAGGATCTTGTAAAAAAGACCAAAAGTGTGAGAAGGGTAAGAAAGAATCTACACCATTAGATTTTTGATCTAATGATTGAGATTAATAGGGACCAAATTATAAAATTTGTTTTATTTTTTGGACTGAATTGAAAATTCTAGAGGTAATAAAGTCTTTATATCCATTCAAAATAGGAAATTGTAAATCAAAATCCCTACAATTCCGATCTCTCTCTCCAATCGATCGAACAGTTTCTCTCTCTCTATACAATTTCGTCTATCTCTCTAATCGCTCGAACAGCGGCGGCAGCGGCGGCGGCGAGCGGCAGTGGTGGTGCGGATCGGCAGTGGTGGTGCGGCAATATTATTACAATATTATTACCTCCGATCCCCATTTTTGTGCAATCAATCATATCACCATTATCACTAAACACGAGTCTCCCAACAACCACTCCTTTTTCAGCAGCAACAACATTCAACGACGACCGAGTGCACCCCAAAATACACGACACGTCATCCAAAACGGCGTCGGATTGCGTCTGGTCCTGAAACAGCTTCACCTCGGTATAAAACAAATCACGCTTGGTGACGTGGATATTCTTCAACGACAATTGATGTATAAGCGACAATATTCTCGTCCTAATCGTAGTTTTCCGTATAGTTGATATGGATGCGTACGGACGAACGAACGGATGATTTGTCCTTTAAAACGATGCGGTCGAGCTCCGGCACGTAGAGCTGGTTCGTGGCGGCGCGTGAGGGGACGGAGAAGGAGAAGCCGTTACCGGCGAGGATGGATTTGGTGAGATTGAGGGTGAGGGTAAGGATGCGGTTTTGGACGGAGGATAACGGGAGGTCGGTGACTTCACGGCAGGTTGAGGAGAGAGAGGTCGGTTTGTTTTGTTATGGAAACTAGTTTTCCCCCAGCCCCCGCCCAAACCCCCGCCCCATACCCCACGGTCTTACTACCCAAAACATTGCCTTTTTAATATACTTATATTATATTATTATTATTACTGTTCAAATCATTCCCTTTTTAATATATAGAAGAATTGGAATTTGAGTTGGAATTTGGTTGAAAAGATGTCTAAAGTTGATCCTTTGGTGAAGATGATGATATGATTTTTAAATTAAATAAATGATGATAATAATAATAATTATATATTCTTTTTCTTTTTGAGTCCCTGTGTTTTATAGGGGTAATTTGGTCATTTAATAAAACTTAACAACAAAATTTTAACTGGGTTAGAAAATGCTTATGGGGACTCAGGTCGTTAAACTTTTTGCTTTTAGACTCAACTAGTTAAAACCCATAAAACACAAAGACTCAAAAAGTAATTTACCCTTTAGTAAAGGTATCTTGAATACTTGTACATTATGCTAAATGCTTGTATATAAAATGAAAAAGACCGAATTGCCCTTTAAGTTAACAAAAAAGACGAAAATACCCCTATCTAAACGGAGAAAAATGGACGGAGTTAACATGCCAGATGAAAATGACAATATTTCAAACCTTTTGGATCCAGATGCGGAAAAACAAACATTTGGACGAAAGTTGCAAAACTGACCAAACCTCAGGGAAAAAAATGGCATTTTACTCTTCTTTAAAAGTATATGATCATACACTGATACAACCACTCAAGACTGCCAAAGAAATAACAAAAATGATTATTTGTTTCATTATCGAAATTGCTAGTGGTATGAAAAAAAAGTAAATGTCAATTTACGTCCCTCAGGTTTACACCAAAACGCACGACCAACGCTCATTTGAAAAAACGCTACAATCAAGTCCCTGTGGTCATCGACTGCGTTCAATAACGTCCCTCCTTATATTTTCCAATTATTATCCATTTATTTAATTAATAACTTAAAGGAAAAATGGTAATTTCACCCAAAAGTGAAACCGGCCCTCCATATTACTCCCCAAGCTTCTTTGAGAAGCTCATTTTCAATCCCCCCACCTTCTTCCACACTTGTTCCTTCACCGGAGATTTCCTTCCGTCACCGGAGAAAGAATTCCGACAACGATGAGGCAGTATGCGGTGATCTTGTTTACCCTACATGTGATCGATACGGCATTTGTCTTAATTTTGAGTTTAATCTTGTTTACCCTACACTTCATCTCTTGAATTCATGTATGTCGATTTCCTCTGATCCAGATATGTTCAAGGGGCCCTAGATTTTATCCATCTGCTCTTTGTCTTCTTCATCTCACGTGCTCCTCTTTGTCTCCCGACGACGAGCCGGTTTTGATTTTTTAATTTATTTTAACTGGTATGTGAATCTATTATAACCCTAATTGTTTAGCACTGGATCGATTTGTTTTATCTTCGTTCTATCATTATTGTGAATGTTTTTAAAGTTACGGATTACTCTTTGACTCTGTATTGTCTCTCTGCTTGCAGATCTACACAAGTATGCTTCATATTTCTAAAGCCTTTAGGGTTGTCGGTGTGCCTTCGAAAACCATTGTTACAATTGGACTATTTGTTTTGAGATTTAGAGGATTTGTAACTGCTAGATGTTTTGTTACAAATATTTTATTTGTTTTGAGATTAAGAGAATTTGTAACTGTTAAATGTGTAAGTTAGGTTTAATTTTGGTAAAATTATTTTTTATGATTGTGATTGTAAGTTTTTATCGATGGTGCTTTATGCAGTACCTAGACGAGAGTGTTTTACCCTTGATTCGTCTCGGTTTAGTTGACCTGGAGCTTTGGATTACGTACTTGAGAATGATATCATTCCTCTAATGTGGCGTTATTGATTTATAAGGTTTGATTTTACTCGCTTTCTAATCCATGAATGTTTGGATATTTACACAATTTTTTGATGCACATTACATATATGCATGGAATAGAAAGTAACACATATATGCGTGGAATAGAAAGTAAGATAGTAGATCTTGTTTGTAGTATGGGAATGAAATAATGTAACTTGCTTCGGTTTCAAATAGAGGTGCAAATGAGCTGAGCGGCTCGTGAGCTGCTCTAGATCGGCTAAAAAAAGTTCGAAACGAGCCGAGCCTTATTGAGTTCGAGTCGAGCTTGAGCCTAAAAGAAAGCTCGTTTATTTATCGTCCCGAGCTCGATCCTTGCATGTGAAGCTCGTCAGGCTCGTTGAGCCTTAGTGCAATATTAGAATTTATTAATATTTAATAATATTTACCCCTTATTTAACGTTGTCTAGTAAACGAGCCAAACCTTTTTAAACTTGTTTAACAGCTGAGCCGGAACCTAAACATAAGCTTATTTAGTAAATGAGTCCGAGCTTCACTTATCGAGCTTGCGAGCCTAAACGAATCTATTATTTATATTATTTAATATATTAATTAATAAATAGAAAAACAAGCCAATTATATTATTTAATATATTAATTAATAAATAGAAAAACAAGCCAAACTTGAGTTTGAGAAACTACCAACGAGCAGAGCTCGAGCTCTAATAAGTTAATCAAGCTCAAGCCTGGTCAAGCTTGGGCCCGTCTCAACTCGTTTGTAGCCCTAGTTACAAAAAAGTGAACTTAACGGATAGAAAATGCTTATAAGTGAAGGATAGGGATGAGCTCGGTCCGGTTCGGTACCGAACCGGTACCGGTACCGAAAGAACCGGTACCGAAAATCCTCAAAAGTTGGTACCGGTACCGGTACCGAATATACCCGGTTCGGTACGGTTCGGTACCGGTATTTGAGGGTAAAAACGAGCAAAATACCGGTACCGAACCGGTACCGTACCGGACCGGTATCGAACCGGTACCGAAAATGTCAAAAGTGGGTACCGAAAAGGTACCCGGTTCGGTAAATTCGGTACCGGTACCGGTTCGGTACCGGTACCAGGTCCATTTTGCTCATCCCTAGTGAAGGATGGAGAACTAATATAAATACTGATACTTAGTTTATGTTTAAGGGCTCGTTTTAGCATTGCAATCTAAAATTGAAAGTAAAAGGACTAAAACTGAAGAAACATAAAGAGTAGTAGAGGGGGAAGAATATTGTAAGCATTCAAACTCTTAGGGTGAGCGGGGCGTTCTCGGTGACCCTATGCGGGGACCTCCTCCACCGAAGAGGGAGGTGCTGCCATTCAATCGGGGACCAAGATCGGGGACCAAAATCGGTGGGACTTCACCGAAGAGAGGGAAGAGAGAGGGAGGAGTGGACCAATGAAAAATTTCCTTTTTTTTTTTTTTAATAAAAAACCAAGTCACCTAAAAGGGGAGTGCCGCCATCAATTTAGGGTGTTAGAGGAGTTTAAGAGAGGAGTTGACGTGGCACACGAGGATTGGTTATGCGTAAGAGACGGGACTCCCCTCCTCTTAGGGGAGGCCCCCCCCCCCCCCCCCTCACCCTTAAATCCTCCCCATCTTCATCAGGCGGTTTACAGGAACAAAAATATGCAGCGATCGATTGGAATCAAATTACACATCCGTACCACAGATATTTTGCCTACAAAGTTAAGACAATGAAGCTAGGGTTTGTGTTCAGTTCGATTTTAACAGATTGTTACGGCTAATCATGCGTGAAATCGACCCTAAGGTTGCCGAAATCAAAACGAAGGTTTGGGCGAACAACAGGCAAATTTGCAAAAAAAAGAGCACTACGAGCGGCGAATTGTAAGGAAGGTAATGTAGTCCATGTTGTTCCAAACCCTAGGGGACGTTGTAAAGGTATGGTATTAATAGTGTGATTGATTATATTTGTAATTGTTGAGTAGGTATGCTATGTACAAGAGGATTGATGCAACTTATTATTATGGATATAGAAATTGTATATGAAGACGATGTTTTGGAGAAAGTGGAAGGGCCTGCTGAGGAACAGATGCGGGCGGAAGCGGTGGAAGAGTGCAGTGACGGATTTAGGAAAACTTTTTCATGTGGTCAGGAACTTTTGAGGTCAGCTGAGTACTGTTGTATGTATATAATTTAAGGTAGTGTTCGTTTCACAGTATGGAATGGAATCTTGATGGAATTGGAATGTTGATTTCACTTCTTGTTTTGTTGGTTTCAACGGAAAAATGAATTGGAATTGAACAACTACATAAGGAAGGAAATCTAAATTTCAATTCTATCCAAATTTCATTCCGTTTTGCAAAACAAACACACCTAAATTACAAATCAAATTTCAATTTTTGAGCGAATTCCTATTCCATTACAATCCATGAAACGAACACTACCTAAATTTTTTCGGTGTAGGTTCGGGTCGGGTTGTCTGGGAATTTTTAATTGGCTAATCGACAGTCCGTCAAGGCTGTTCAGATTATTGTCTAATCAAAGTTTAGACAAATAATTTATCAATGGGCTGAAAGACTTAAAGAATATAACTTTTGGGCTTAAACAATTTAAGTATTAACATGGGCCTAATTTTTTTTATTTGCTTACTTATAGGCTTAAATATTTATATTTGTTATCTAGACTATGCTATGTGTTTATATATTTAAATAATCTAAAATTTAAGATTGTTTGGGTCGGTGTCAAAAGTTTATAGGGGTTGTTTACTCGTTTTCAAAGATGCATAGGTGTTGGTGTCAAAATTCATGGGGTTGTTCGGGATTATATCATATATCATCATCATCATACTCGGTAAATCTCACCAATAGCAAATCTAAGGTAGGGTCTGAGGAGGGTAAGATGTAGACAACCTTACCTCTACCCCGGAGGGAATAGAGAGACTGCTTCCAGTGAGACCTTATATAACACTAAAAAGAAAAAAATTAATGGGGTGCGGTCGACCCCCGTATCTATGCCTTAGGTACGCCACTGATAGAGTGGATGAGGTGTCATTAAAACTGTTTGAAAAGGAGGATGTAGTGGAGAAAGATTTTGTACCATTGCCGGATGAGAAGGAGATTGAGAGGATTGTTTTTTGGAGAAGAAAAAGATGAGCTGTTGAGCAGGTATATGCCAGTGAGAATCTGTTGGAGGAACAGATTGAAGTTAAGACAATGCTCAATATTCAGCGTTTGATCATCTGTATTATTTTTTTTCAATATTCAGTTGCGGTTAGTTTAGATTCGTATTGATGGGATGATGATTTCTTTATGCTTAAGCGTTATGATTATCGAGTCTATTTTGTAGTTTCATGGTATGTTTTCAATTCTTAAATAATAAAAAAAAACTTTAATCTGCAAATTGTGAATCTGATTTTATAAGCACCTGACATGCGATTAGAAAAACGCCTCACGGCCTTGAGGCTGCGCTTCATGCACTTTTGGGTCAAAATTGGTTAACTTTTGTTAAAATTGGGATCTGTACTCTGTAGGAAGGTGATATGTAAAACAAACCAAGGGATGCATAGATTATGAATATTTTTCTTGATAAAAATGCTAATATGTAAACAGATAAGACAAATGCAACTTTTAGTTTACATGAAGCTTATTTGGTTGTACATAGAGCAACATCTTGCCTTGGTTTTCAGGACCTAAATGTTTCAGAGTGCCTTGCGCTTTTTTTAAGCAACTTCATAAGGTGTTTGATTATGCTTGCTGGGGGTTCTCTTGGTTTATCTAATGGAATTAAGATCCTCAATTCAGATCATGTAGCGACTCTAAATTCAGGTGTGTTTCCTATTTATGATCTGCTGTTTATGCTTATTTAGAGGCCGGATTTTGATTCGATATGCTTTGATTTCATGCATTTACATGACCCAGTGGAGCAAAAAAAAAAAAAAAAAATCCATGGGTGTAATAAGTGACCTAATTGCTCAACCTGTTTTGGCAGGTCAACACAGATTAAGATTCAACTATTTAATAGATTAGCCGGGGGGTGGGAGATTAACTCTCTTGAAATCGGTTTTGGGTAGCTTATCCTTGTATATTTTTTCTCTCTTTTCAAGGCTCCTCAAGGAGTTTTGGATACTTTGGAGTCTCTTCGAAGACGATTCTTTTGGGGAGGAAATGAGGAAAAGTCGAAAACCGCTTTGGTATGTTGGGAGAAGGTCATAGGACCTATAGAAAAAGTGGGGCTCGGGTTGGGTTCTCTACGTGATATGAATGCTAGTTTATTGTTGAAATGGTGGTGGCGGTATAAAATTGAAAAGGGTAGTCTATGGTGGAAAACGGTCACGGCTATCCACGCTCACTCGAATTCGTACTCCTATTTGCCGGTTAAAGAAGGTATTGCAGGTACTTGGAATGGTACTTGTAAAGTCAAAAAAGTTGATAAACTAAGCGTGAATGTTGGCGACTTGATAAAAGGAAAAGTGGGGAATGGGCAAGAAATCCGGTTTTGGTTAGATCGTTGGATTGTGGATGGGTCCTTAAAGAATCTATTTCCTGTTCTTTCTGGGCTGGAAAAACATAAAACAATTAAAGTTTCAACAAGGCTGGGGGAATGGGAATGGAGGAGGCTTCCTAGTACACACGCAGAACTGAACCAGTTCCATAAACTCACGGAGTTAATATGGGTCACAGTTTTGTCGGATCGGTGGATAAATGGGTTTAGGTCCCGGCGAAAGGTGGTATATTAACTGTGGCTTCTTGTCGGGTTCTCTTTTCAAATCACGCGATTCCCTATTACCCTTTTGAATGGGTCAAGTGGGTGCCAAAACTGTGAACATATTGGTTCAAGATCGTCTTCCTACACTTAGCGGGCTGAAGAAAAGGGGCATCCATCATGGGCCGGCAACATGTAAACTATGCGGTGAATTTGACGAAGATGCGGACCATCTCTTTACATCTTGCTTTATAGCATCCATAAAACTATGCGGTGAATTTGACGAAGATGCGGACCATCTCTTTACATCTTGCTTTATGGCATCCATAAAACGCACAAAGTGAGTGTTTGGTGTAAAATGCCTCATCTGTTGGGTGATATGAAAGGCAAAGAACAAACTCATGAAAGACTTGGTAGAAATTCATAAACATTTGAAAGACTTGGTAGAAATTCATAAACATTTGACGGCCTCGGCACTTAAAAAAAGATTCATTTAAACTATCATTTTGGCGACATGTTGGGTGATATGGAAGGCAAGGAACAAACTCATTTTCTCCGGCAAACGCGTCAACATGAACTCTATTTGGTGAGTGAAGAGGTTTGATCCTGAATCATAGGTGCACATGTGTCAGAGGGATCATACCACTCCAAGCTGGCAGCCTTGCCACACGACATCTAGAAGATTCTAGAAGAAGACACCTGGCGACAAGAAGATGCTCCCTGCAGACAAAAAGGACGGCAGGTGGCACAAATGGCAGCGCGCTAGCACTGATTGCAAGATCTCCATGGGGCAGGCCGCAACCAGTACAAAAGGACGCTGAGCTGGAGCGAATAACCCTGCGCCACGTCACCTCCAGGCCTGGCCATGGCAGAGGGGATAGAAAGGATATTCCTCCTGGTCGGACAACTGTCAAACAATGGCTAGCTGGCAACCTCCTTCCTCCACAATTCTCCGGCTATAAATAGAAGACTTAACCTCCAGGCTTAAGGATTCGATTTCTTGCTCTCTTACTTTATACACACACTTATCCTCAAAACGATTACTTATTCTCACGCTGGAGGGTGGTTACAAGGAGCATAGTTATTAAAGGCACTAGGCGCACTCAAGGTGCACAGGCCTCGCCTAGGGCCTAGGCGCAAAAAAACGAGGGAGAAAAATAAAGCGCATAATGAAAAAAAATTGAAAATATATTATGTATTAGAAAAAGAATACTATTCTTCAAATAAAATAAACAAAGTCTATTATGTAACACTTTATATCATCTAATTAGTACCAAAATATTAGTGTATTAGTGTTATAAAGTAGTTTTCCTTGAATAAAAGTAGAAATCTGGCTAGAATCTTGTTGGAATTTAGAGAATTTGGCCGGAAGCTCTCCGGAATCTAGGAATCTCGCCGGAATGTGCGCTTGAACCATCACCTGGAGAATTAAAGCGCAATTTCCTCGAGTGAAAGCGCAACTGCCTCGCCTCGCCTGAAAAATGGGCCTAGGCACAAGTGGCGATGGCTTTTAACTACTATGACAAGGAGAACCCCCATCTCCTCCTTCTTGTTGTGAGTCACCGGTGTTGTTCGTTTTGCTGGACATCTTTGAAGAATCGGTCATTCGGCGAGTGAAGAACAGAGGTTGAACCATATTTCACGAGACGACCCGCTGTGATAGTCCAGTATTATCCAGTGTTTTATCAGTGAGGTTCAAGCTGCAACTTTTCTGTGGACCAAATGTAGAGCAAAACAAGACTCACTGGACTAGAATAAATGGGTGCGCTTTGAGTTTGGGGAGTAAATAAGTTGTATGTTTTGTTTTCTTTTCCTACTGTAAACATTGGGTGATCTTGTATGGGGGTTGGGCCTAGTTTCTTGCTAGCCTCTATTCATATGTACAATTTTTGGTGATGAATGAGATTATCCTTCGCTGTTAGAAAAAAAATAGATTAGTTGGGTAGTCTTCTCTGTTAGTAAAAAATAGATCAGTTAGGTAGTGGGTTAGGGTGTAGGGAGTGGTTAAACACTTTGGAGTGGCAAACCAAAAACCGACCAATCAGAGCGCGCCATGTCAATCAGTTAAAAGTGTTTAAACTTTGGTGAAAAGTGTTGGCAATGGTTTAGACACTTGGTGAAGTGGTAAACTTTTTAAATAAAAAAAAAGGAAAAATGTGTGATTGGTTGA
Organism: Helianthus tuberosus; assembly: GCA_030545235.1. NCBI lineage: Eukaryota > Viridiplantae > Streptophyta > Magnoliopsida > Asterales > Asteraceae > Helianthus > Helianthus tuberosus. The sequence continues at coordinate 132,922,988 of CM060427.1, read as the reverse complement.
GATAGGAATGGACCCCACCCCACCCCACCCCACACCCCCCTCTCTCTCTCTCCTTCCTCCCTTCCCGAATCGGTGTTGCCTCACCGATTTCACACCCATTTCGTCAAACTTGCATGCGGCAAATGGGTTGGCATTGGTTTGCCGCCCATTGCCGATCGGTGAATTGAGTTTGCCGCAAACCACTCCCTTCACCCTTAGATACTTGAGTCACGATCCATTAAGTAATGGGTCAGATCAAATTACAGTTAGATTTGTTAAGAATTATATTACTTCATTATTTGCTAAACCCAAACACAGCCCATTAATAATTGAAGTCTTGAATGATTGGATCCAACAATTCTTGGAAGAACTGAACTATGATTTTAAATTGAAGTATACAAATATGATTGACTGTATTAATCAAATAATTCCTAACATAATAACTTCTATTTTCTTATGAATCCTTAATAAATCAACCTTCACAAATAATATTTAATTGTAGTTTCTAAACACATATTAATACTATGAACATTATTCTATAGAGGAAAATGTTGTCATTTTTTAAAGGGCATCATTTATTTATTATTATTCTTTGATTATTTGATGAAGCAAAGTCGGTGGTTTGATACTTTTTTAGAAAAAGGAAAATGTTGTCATTTTAAAATATAAATATGCATTCTTTAATTAAGTGAAAGTACTTTTAATAAAGTAAAAGTGGAGTCGAATATAAACATATTAAACTAGTGGGATTTTTTTTTTAACGACAAATTTCTTTTATTCCCTACTGTTTATGGGATTTGAACCCAAGACCCCCCTCTCCCAAGGTGTTTAAAGCCTTTGCCAATGGACCACCACCCCATTGGTAACTAGTGGGATTAATTAGCATTTGTTAATTTGATAGTTGTAGTTTTGTGAGATTTTAAATTTTCTAACAAAATCACAAAAATTTAACATGCATGTACAACATTTTTTTAAATAACTGTATATTTGTCAAAAAAAAAAAAAAAAAAAAAAAAACTGCAAGATCCCGAAATTCTTCAGGGTGAAACTAGCACCCCCATTCTCGAAATTGTTTGGCCCCACAACACACCCGTGGGGCTGCTGATTTCGGTACCGTATTACATCATTATATGTGAAATGTAATTTGAGTTCATTTAAATAATGACTTAACATTCTTCAATGCCTGTTTAGAACACCGGAGATCAAAGGTAAAAATCAATTTTAACTTCTTGTTTCTTTGTGTTATTCCCGTCTTTTATTTTTGAATGACAGTGCTTACTTCTAATTTATACCAAATTTAATCCTAAACTACCCATTGCTTGGGATTGAACCAAAAACCTCCCATTAAAAGACAAAAGTCTCTGCCAAGTGGCTAGCCCCACATTGAGTGTTATTCCCGTCTTGATACATTCTTTTAGCCCACATTCAGACCCCGATCACATATACACTTCCAAACCTCAGCTAATCACAATATATAAATTAGATCATTATATTACTTTTTTGAAAATTTTTAAACATATATTATAAATAATAAAACGAAACTAATCTTTTGTCTATCCATTTAATTGCTACTTTTTTTATTTTATTATATACAATTATTATTTCTAAAGGTTTTTTGGTGCTGCTAGTGATCTCGACGGGTGCATCCTACCTATCCACTAAGACCGTGGGTATGGTGGGGCGGGGGTTTGGGGCATGGGTTGACACGTGGATATGGGGGTATGGTGGGCGTGGCTGGGCTGGCGTGGGGGTATGGTGGGCGTGGCTGGGCTGGCGTGGCCAAGCCACATCATTTTTTTTTAAATTTAAAATGGCCTCCTATGCCCTAGCCAACAAGCCAATAAGAGCCGGCCACATATGATCGCTAGCATGCCCCACGCCCGGCCTTAAACTCCCGCCCAAGGGGCCACGCCCAAACCTAAGCCCACCCGGGGTGGTGACTTGGCGTTTCTCTCCAACCCACGCCCAAATCCCGCCCCATACCCCATAGTCTGAGATGGGGATAAGATATACTCTCATCACACCCCCTCCATACTTTACTAATAAAGTTGATATAAGTAAGATTATACCAAGTACATTTATCTGTTATAATTATTATTTGGGTAAATTACATTTTTCGTCCTTTATGTTTATATCAGATTGCAATGGATAGCCTTTATCTTCAATAATTACAGTCACAGTCCTTTATTTGGTAAACTTATTACACCTTTCGTCCTTTAGCACTAACCAGGTTAAAATTAAAAGTTAAATCAGATCATGTAAGGGCATTTATGTCTTTTTACAAAACAAAAAAACAAAAACTATATTTAGACAGACATAAAAATCCTCTCTCTACCTTGTCTCTCTCTCTCTCTATAACTCCTGGTGCCTTCACTCTACCATAGTACCGTCACCACCGACATAGCACCACTGCCGCCCTAACATCAATACCGTCATAACACCACAGCAGGTATGAAACTGAAATAATATCACCCCACGATTTCTCTCCTCTGTTCGGATTTCATTAATGTATTTGAAGGTGAGATTCAGATCTACACGTGATGGGAGGAGATGAGTTGGGGAATGCAACGGTGGTGGCAATGGCGGTTTACATACCACCGATTGTGGCCTTCGTATTCCTTAAACCCTTTGAATTTCACCGCTCCGGGTATATTGCGGCCCGTTGCATCGGAAACCCGGTGGTTTTCCTCATCCCCGTCGCGAGTCCACTCATAATCTGAGGCATCTAGAGCATCAATGGAAGCTTTATTTGATTGATCATATGAGAGATCTGCATCTTGTTTTGTAACCCCCAAATCGATTGAACAAATGTGAGTCTCCAAATTCGAAGGCAGAAGGTGAGTAGATTTTTAATAAAACCCCCAATCGATATTTTTCAAGTTTGTTGGAACTGTGATTAGATTTTAATTTAGGTTTCTAATGTAACCCATATATTTTTCTTCATTTTTAGGAGATTACTTTATTAAATTAAAAAGTTCATACCTGGGTTTGATGTCTGATCTTGATTTTTACCTATGAAGGCTTAAGATTATTCCGGTAATGGTGGACTTATATTTCGGTAATGGTCGATGGTGAAAGAAGGAGTTTCATAAGGGGGAAGAAACATGGTGGAAAGACATAATTGCCCTCACATGAGGTGCACATGGTCTGATTTAACTTTTAATTTTAACCTGGTTAGGGCTAAAGGATGAAAGGTGTAATGAGTTTTCCAAATAAAGGATTGTGACTGTAATTATTGAAACTAAAGGCTATCCATTGCAATCTGATACAAACATAAAGGACGAAAAATGTAATTTACCCTTATTATTTCTAACAATCTCAAGTTGTTTTATTTTTAACCCAAACCTCTTTTTATATTAGCATGCCTTACAAATTTTATGTGCGCTTTTATATGTCATACTTAAATATTATGGGGATATTGAATTTAAATAAGCTCTACTTTCACCAATTAGCCAATAACACTCTCAGCTTTCGTTCGATTTGTACACCAGCACTCCCAACTTTCAACTTATAGGTCGATAACACTCCCTAACTAAATGAACACTAACCCAGTTGGTTTTTGCTGACGTGGCAGCTGATGTAGCTTTTTTAATGACGTGGCAGCTGATGTGGCGGTTGACATGGCATTTTTTATGACGTGGGGGCTGGCATCAGCCAACTGGATTAGGGTTCAGTTAGTTAGGGAGTGTTATCAGCCAATAAGGTGAAAGTTGGGAGTGTTGGTGTACAAATCGAAAGTTGGGAGTGTTATCGTCCAATTGGTGAAAGGTGAGTTTATTTAAATCCAATATCCCTATATTATAACACACGTGTGTTTGTGTGTCTGTGTGTGTGTTTTTTTTTTTAATTTATATAAATGATCATTAGGACTTGTGTTATGGGTCATCGGGCCTCCCCTTTCCCCATTCATTTCCTTGGTGACTATAAGCATTACCTTTTCCTCCTCGGTTCACTCTCTCTTCTTTCTCCATTGTTATTTAATATTTAAAAATATAGAAAAGGGGGTTGAGATCAGGGTATAACACGGGTTTAGGAATGGTAATGTGACGCTAAGATAACAATTAGAGATTAAAAAAAAAAAAGAGTATAGATAACATGTGGAATAATAAAAGAAATAACTTTTCTTTTCCATCATTAACTTTCTTTTTCTTTTCGTAACCGGCAGACAACGCATCTGCTTCGCAAGGATAATGAAGCCTCCAATACGATTGGGTCCAGGATAATAGGCAGGCACGTCTCTTTTTGATTACTTTAGAAAAAGAAGGAACAATTTCTATTAAATTTTGTAAATAATTGTATTTTAGTATTCATATAAATTTATTAAATATATTCTGTAATTAATTTATTACTGTTAATAAATAAGTATTTATGAGTTTGTAGATGTTTGGAATTTGTTAAACCTAATACTCATTTAGAGTATTTTGTACTACATATTGGGCTAGTGGAGGGTTCAAATGAGAAGACATTTTTTTTAAGAATAAAAAGAATAAGTTTTAAACCAATAGAAATGCTTCATTTTACTTCATTTAATATGTGTATTTAATGTTATTAATAAGGGCATATAGGTAAATTTCTAATTGTAATTAATTAACTAACTAATTAAACTTGTAACTCACTTTTAAATATAGTCTTTCAAGATAAAATAATTTAGGGTGAATAACAATTTTCGACATGTGTAGGATAAATTTTAGTATGTGTAGGATAAATTCTTAAATGTGTATGATAAATTTAGATATACGTAGGGTAAATTTCGGTAAGTGTAAGATATATATGTAGGATAAATTTTGAAATGTGTAGGATAAAATGTTTTTTGCTTTATTAATGAGAGATAACATAATTAATGGGAGGAGTTATAAACTATTTAATGTTTTACCATTATACCCTTTCTTCTTTTTCTTCTCATATTAAGTTTCTTCTCAAATGAACCTTACCCTATTGGGCTATATGACATTTAATTATCAAACTAATTAAACTTTAAATTATGTAATGCATAAAACTTGATAATATTTATATCATATTTTAATTTAAAGATATGTAATACTTGAATATAATTTATTATATTCATTTACATTATATATATAAGAGTAAATTACAAAACTCGTCCTTTACGTTGACACTAGATTGCAAAGTGTGTCTTTTATCTTTAAAAGTGACGAGAATCATACTTTATGTTTGAAAACCGTAACATGTTACGTCCTTCATCCCAAACTTAGTTAAATTTTAATGTTAAATCAGGGTATATTGGTAATTTTGCTAATTTATTTAAAATATCTCTAATAATTAAAAAAAAAACAATTTTAAAATTAAAATACAAAAAAAACAAAAAAAAACAGACATCTCTCTCTCATAACTCTCCATCCCTTTCTCTCTCTTAACCCTCTCTCTCTAACCACAGATCACCACCACCATAAACATCCCTCTTCTCCTCACCCACCACCACTCCACAAGCAACAAAACCCTGGCTACTAACTCCAATTACCAGCATCCACCTAACAATCACAATCATAATATGAAAACAGAGAATAAACAGTGAACTGAATAAGCAAACTTCTTTTAACCACCTATTAATCTATTTATCCCCAAAATTCATTGTCATCAACCTCGGCTTATTCTGAACTCGATAGGGTTACAAATGGAGAATAAACACAAGCTTAAAATTGCATTCACAGTCACTTGTCGCTGTGGCTTCAATTATACTCGCGAACAAGTTTCGAAAACATCGAAATCGAAAACAGAACTCAACTTCTTGTTACTTGAAATCGGAAGCAAAACCGCAACATAATTTCAAGCGTGTGCTGGCGAACAATTCGTATGCTCCGTTCAAGCACCTCAAGCTCGACGGTAATGTGTTCGTCAAGTAATTTTGTTTTACGAATGTTATATGTTGATAAACCCTAGCTGGATCTGGTGGATGTTATGTTTGAATTTGATATTTGTATGATGCTTATTATTAGTGCCTTAATTTCATCAGAAGTTAAAACAATTGTTAATTCGTACTCTTTTTGGCATGTCGATTTGGTTATGGAAACAGAGAATAAACAGTCAAGCTAAAAAAATAGTTAAATTGTGATTTTAGGTGGCAGGTGGGTGGTGGTGGTGGTGGGGGGGAGGTTGGTGGTGGCAGGTGGTGGGTGGTTGTGGTGGTGGCAGGTGGGTTGTGGCGGTAGGATAATTAGAGGGTGAGGGGAAGGAGGGGGTATGTCTGTGGTGTCCGAATACAGGTGTATATATATAATTATTATAAACATAATTGTTTTATTTATTGTTTTTTTGTGATTATTTATTTTAGCATTTAGGGTAAAATAACTAAAATACCCGTATGTGTGTTCACTTGGTCAAATTTAACCATAAAAACTAACTGAGTTAGGGCTAAAGGACGTAATATGCAAGTGTTTGCAAACATCGAGTACATTTTTCGTACTTTTTAAAGACAAAGGACACACTTTGCAATCTAATATCAACAGGACGACTTTTGTAATTTACTCTATATATAAAGAATAAAATATGTAACAACACAGCAGAAATTAGTTTTCTTTATTTCCACACCCTTACTGTTACATTCACATATATCCTTGTTATACAGAGTTTCCATCATCACCTACCATAAACTAATTAACAATGGCTGAAATCATTGCCTCTGAACTCCTGAAAGCTGTTTTTGAGAAGCTGTCTTCTGAAGCTGTGAAGAAAATCGGACGGTCCCAAGGAATCCAGTCAGAGCTCAAGAAACTAGAGAGGACCCTGAACCAGATCCAGTCTCTCCTTAACGATGCTTCTCAGAAGGAAATAACTGATGAAGCTGTCCAAAACTGGCTCAATGGTCTCCAACATCTGGCTTACGACATTGATGACGTACTTGATGATCTGGCAACACAAGCTATGCATCGGGAGCTCACCCAGCAATCTGGAGCCATCACCAGCAAGGTAAAAAAGCTAGTCCCAACTTGTTGCATCAATTTATCACCAAGTCAGAGGATGCATCACAAGTTAGATGATATTACCACCAAATTACAAGATCTAGAAAAGGAGAAGGTTAGTCTTGGTTTAATTGTAAAAGATGAAAAGTCGAAAAGAATTTATCAGACCTCTTTGGTAGATACATCTAGTATTGTTGGACGGGAAAAGGAAAAGAAGGAATTGCTTGTGAAGCTATTAGGGGACGAGCCATGTGATAAGAACTTTAGCATCGTGCCTATAGTTGGTATGGGTGGCTTAGGGAAAACCACTCTAGCTAAAATTTTGTATGACGATGAGAAAGTTAAGAAGCACTTTGAACTAATGGCTTGGGTTTGTGTCTCTGATCAGTTTGATATCTTTAATATAAGCAAAGTGATCTTTCAATCTGTGAATGGAGAAAACAAGGAATTTGCAGATTTAAATCTGCTTCAAGTAGCTCTTAGAAATCAACTTAAGGAGAAACGATTTTTGATAGTATTAGATGATGTTTGGAGTGAAAATTATGAGGAGTGGGAGACCCTTGTGAGCCCATTTCATGATTGTGCTCCCAGAAGTAAAATTATAATGACAACGCGGAAGATGCAACTGCTCAAAAAGCTAGGTTGCGATGATCTAAGCTATCTGCAAACTTTGTCAGATGACGATGCTATGTCTTTGTTTGCTCAACATGCGTTGGGTGTAAATAACTTTGATTCGCATCCAATCCTCAGACCATATGGTGAAGGCATTGTGAAAAAATGTGATAACTTGCCTTTGGCCTTAAGAGTACTTGGGAGGTTATTGAGAATAAAGACCAAAGAAGAAGACGAGTGGAAGCAGCTGTTGAATAGTGACATATGGGAATTAGGAAAGGGGGGTGAAATTATCCCAGCCCTCAGATTAAGCTACCATGATCTTTCCGCATGTTTGAAACAGTTGTTTGCATACTGCTCCTTGTTCCCCAAGGACTATGTGTTTGACAAAGACGATTTGATTATACTTTGGATGGCGGAAGGCTTTTTGAACCAGTCATCTTCAAACAAGTCAATGGAAAGCTTAGGTCTTGAATATTTTGAAGAGTTGTTGTCAAGGTCATTTTTTCAGTATGCACCCAATGACTCATCGTTATTCGTGATGCATGACTTGCTTAATGACCTCGCCATATCTGTCGCTGGAGAATTCTTTTTAAGGTTAGACGATGAGTTTATGAAGGATACTAGGAAGAAAGATTTGGAAAAGTATCGCCATATGTCATTTGTTCGTGAGGAATATGAAGCAAACTCAAAGTTCAAGCCCATCAAAAGTGCTACAAGTTTGAGAACATTCTTAGCAGTGTCCGTTGAACTAGAAGATAGTTGGGGAGAATTCTACTTATCTAGTAAAATTCTGGTTGACTTACTTCCAAAGTTACCACTTTTAAGGGTTCTGTGTTTGAGTGGTTATTTCATTAGCGAGGTACCAGAGACCATTGGCAGTTTCAAGCACCTGCGGTACCTTAATTTATCTCGTACTTTAATCACATGTCTACCAGAAAATGTCGGCAATCTCTACAATTTACAATCATTAATCCTTTATAGATGTAACAGTCTAAATATGTTGCCCGTAAACTTCTCTAAGCTTAAAAACTTGCGGCATATGGATATTAGGGATACTCCTCTTTTGAGTAAGATGCCCTTAGGGATTGGCAAGCTGAAAAGCTTACAAACTCTCTCCAAGATCATTATCGGAGGAGATAATGGCCTTGCAATAACCGAGCTTAAAGACCTCACAAATCTTCATGGGAAGACTCACATCAAGGGGCTAGAAAAGGTGGAAATAGCGATGCATGCATCTGAGGCAAACTTATTGCAAAAAAGGCTAAGCGGTGTAGAACTAGAATGGAGTGATGTGTTTAATGATTCTAGAAAGAAATCTCTAGAAAAGGAGGTCCTTGATGCATTGAAGCCTCATAGTGATAGTTTGATAAAGCTTGGAATAGTGTCATATGCAGGTTTGGAGTTTCCAAATTGGGTTGGGGATACACGGTATCTTAATCTGATTAGCGTGTCTCTACGTGGCTGTAAAAACTGTATATCTTTACCACCACTTGGGCAGTTGCGCTCACTTAAGGACTTGTTTATTGAAGACATGGATGAGGTGAAAGCTATGGGTTCAGCGTTAGTAGGGACTGGTCTTTCATTCCCTTCACTGGAAGTTCTTAAATTAAAAAATATGAAGAGATTGGAAGTATGGACAACTGATAGTGGGGTCGTGTCGTTTCCATGCCTTAAAAAGCTTGTTATTAGAGGTTGTCCTAATTTGGTTCAAGTATCACCTGGAGCACTGCCCTTATTGAATATTCTAGGAGTATCTGAATGTGAGAGTGGTCTATTGAGAAAGCTGGTTCAAGTTGCTTCATCAGTCAAGGAGTTGACAATAGCATCTATATTAGGGCTTAGTGATGTGGTGTGGAGAGGTGTTATTGAGTATCTTGGAGGAGTTGAAGTCTTATCCATAAGCAAATGTAACGAAATAAGATACTTGTGGGAATCAGAAGCAAAGGCGAGTAAGGTTCTTACAAAGTTAAGGAAGTTGAGAGTATATGAATGTCAAAATTTGGTGAGACTGGGTGAGAAAGAGGAGGATGATTGTGGGCGCAACCTCATAACAACTCTTAGGACGGTATTGATACGAGAATGTCAGAGTATGGAGCATTGTAGGTGTCCAAATAACACTGAGATTTTGTTCATCAGTCGTTGTACTTCCATTACATCTGCTTCATTCCCCACAACAGGAGAGAAGAAGTTCAAATCACTTGAAATTGATTCTTGTGACAAACCATTAGAAAAGGAGTTTGGAGGAGATAACACTAGGGTTGTTATCAACTACACAAGCATCCCAAAGCTTCAATATGTACTGTTATTCAACTTGCCAAATCTGACAACAACCATTGAATTGAGTCACTTTATTCACCTCACCTTCCTGCTAATAGCTGATTGTTCAAATATTGAGTCATTTCCAGATCACGAGTTGCCTAATCTCACCTCCTTAACACACCTGGTAATATACAATTGCCCAAGTACAGATGCTTCCTTTCCTCGTGGGTTTTGGCCTCCCAAACTGCATACCCTTTCCATAGGGGGGTTGAAGAAGCCCATCTTAGAGTGGGGACCACAGAATTTCCCAACCTCACTTGTCAGACTAGGGTTACACTGTGGAGAGTCAGATGAAGATGATGTGAGTAGATGCAGTCAGTTTTCTCATCTTCTTCCTTCATCTCTTACTTCTCTTCGGATAGATGGATTTAAGAAACTGAAATCAGTTTCAGTGGGACTCCAACACCTCACCTCCCTCCAACATCTGTTATTATTGAGTTGCCCAAAGATGAAGCATCTACCAGACAATCTGCTGCCTTCACTTCTGAGTTTAAACATTGCTGAATGCCCAAAGCTAGAAGGAAGGTGCAGTAGAAGAGGCTCCTATTGGTCCCGCATCTCTCATATCCCCTGCATCAGAATAAACCCAGAAAACTTTTATTCGTTAACACTCCCAAAAGAATGTAAGTAATATTACGTCAATAAAGTGCAAAAAATAGTATGTGTTTGAATATCAAGTTAAACACATCACAGCCTGTTTAAAGGCAAATGGGTCAACTGGTCGGGTTTTTCATTGAACTGGTGGCTCTTTACACGATTTTATATATTTGCAAAATTAAATTGTTGTGAAAAGAAAATTTATTTTGTCTTGAATTGCAACAGAATTCAGTTGTCTTGTACCTGATCTTCATTTGGTAACTCTGGTGCTTTGGTCAAATTGACCTGAAATTTATTAAATAAAGTAATCATCATGGTCAGCGGTTTGATATATTTAAATCTTAACAGCAATATTTTTTGTGTCTATCATTGTTACTAAGATTCACTCAAATCATTGTTAGAATAGGCCTGCATAATTTCACAATCCCATCACTTGTGAGCCTCTTATTCATCTAGATTTCCAAAGCAAAGTAATGCTGTCAAGCAAATGTGCTTCTATATAGTAACTTTTTTTTGGTAAGATTTTTTGTTGGTACCACTTCTTAGGTCTGGTTGGTTGGATATATAACGCAGGTCAACCGTGATCTAAATCGATGGCTGCTAACCATATCAGATGTACAGTTCACTGACCCGTTTGTTTTGTCTCCATTTCAGTAGTAGAACTGGTATCGTGATGGAGATGTGTGGGGATGATTTTATACTACATTCTTGTGGAGTGACCGGAGATGTTATCCGAGTTCTGAATCAGCTCAAATCTGAATCACAGGATTTCAAAGAACTGGTAAGTATACGCATACGCATAATTGATACTATTACTAAATGAACTTGCTTAATGTTTTTCTTTATTTTTTTTATAAACTTATAGAGAAATCCTTACAAATGCTTCTCTTATGACTTGCCAAAACCGACAGGCAGAGAAGAACGAGCTTCGTGGAGAAAAACTTGTTTTGAAGGCGGAAAAAGCAAAAATGGAGCCGCAGGTCAAATCCATGATGCCTGGATTTAAGACACCACATCCGGCTGCATGTCAGGCTGAAGGAACCAAGATACCCGTTTTTCCAGGCTACGGTTACATTCCAATGTGGCAGTATTTACCACAAACAACGTGTGATACATCTCATGATCATGAGCTCTGGCCACCTGCTGCTTAATAACCGAACCAATGAGGAAATTGTTACCTCATTGTCGTTTTTAAATAGAAATGCTTAGTTGGATTTTGCGTTATAATCACTCTTTACTTCTGCCATTATGCTTTTTGGAGACAAATAGAGCTCTTTGTTGGATATAAATAAAAAAAACGTCCTTTAATCTTTTTATCCTATTGTAGTTTGAATCTATCTTCATAATATGTATATGCTTCATTTCTAGACCTGGCAAACGGGTCGGGTCATGGGTCAAAATGGGTTCGGGTCAAAACGGGTCAATTAAAAAAGGGGTTGTTTTGGTTCGGGTCAAAACGGGTTCGGGTCAGAACGGGTTTCGGGTCGGAATGGGTTTCGGTTCGGGTTGGTTGAAAATGTTTTTTTGAAGAGATTGTATATCAAGGGGCAATTTTGTTCGGTTCGAAACGGTACGCGTCGAACGGTTCGCGTCGAAACGGTTCGATTCGAAACGGTTCGGGTCGAAACGGTACTGATCGAAACTGTACGGGTCGAAATAATTCGATTCGAAACGGTACGGGTGAAAACGGTACTGGTCGAAAAGGTTCGGTTCAAAACGGTACTGGTCGAAACGGTACGGGTCGAAACGATACTGGTCGAAACGGTACGGGTAAATCAAGAAAATTATGAAATAAAGAACCGACTCACACTCACCTTCATTACCACATACTATATCAGGATTCCCTTCATAGCTCTCATACAGTTTGCGTAGCCTGCTTATCTGCAGATTCTTATCACATTAGACTATTTCTGACTTTCATATTTGTTAGAAATATGCTAAGGTTATGTTTCACCGAGTTGTTTGGCCATTCGTATTCACGTTAAATATGAGCAGGACCGGTTCGCGTCGAAACGGTACTGGTCGAAATGGTTCGGTTTGAAACGGTACTGGTCGAAACGATTGGATTCGAAGCGGTACTGGTCGAAACGGTATGGGTCGAAACGGTTCGCATCGAAACGGTACGCGTCGAAACGGTTCGCGTCGAAATGGTAATGCTCGAAACGGTACGGGTCGAAACGGTTCGCGTCGAAACGGTACGAAACACGTCCCGACCCGAAACTCGTCTTGTGCGGAAACTCGTGTCGGCCCAAAACCCGACCCAAACCGACCCCGTTCCGATCCAAAACCTACGTTGTGCTGAAACCCGTCTCGGCCCGAAACTCAATTCGAACTGAACCCGTTCCGATCCAAAACCCGTTTCGTGTCGTATCCCGTCTCCCGCAGATACTTGTGCTGGCTCGAAACCCCTTCCGATCCGAAACCTGCCCCGTTTCTTTAAGACACTAACCCAAATCGACCCATTTCTTTAATGTTGTTGATCCGCTTTGACCCAAAAATAACAAGATGGAATTTCAAGTGACCCATTGTGACCCATTTAGTTAAAATATCTTACCCAAACCAACCCATATAATTTTAAAAGCAACCCAAACTGACCCATTTGGAAAACTTTGGGTCAAGATTGCCTCCTCTACTTCATTTCCTCGTGGGTATCTTTGTATGACTGAACTGTAACACTATTATTTCAATAAAGTGCAAAAAATAGTATGAGTGATTATGTTCAAATCAAGAATCACTTCAATAAGATTATCTACCTATGGTTGTACTTGTAACTGTTGTCACATACAATTTATATCCTCTTGACGCTTTCAAAGGTATAGATAATATATGCAAGAAATCCATTCAGATTCTTAATACTAATGCCCATCATGGAGGATTTTGGCAGAATAATCACTAGTCAATATAAAATATCGACTGTTAATATATGGAATGCATAACGACGGTATCTTCAAGTATAAAAAGAAAAAGTTAGCCATAGAGAAATTATCATGTTCCATATTAATCTAGGAGTTATGTTGTTCAGAATTGTATATTTCAAGCATATATTTTTCGAGATTTAAACATGCGCGTTTGCAAATTGCGGATAATAATTGTTAGATACTAATCTAAAAGAACATGAAGCTTGTGGAACAGGCCTAAAAATTAAAATGCGTTACAAGAACATGCCCATCAAGTTTGATAAGAGTTGAGGACGATATACCTTATATAAGAAGATTAAATAACAGCCAAGGGGGTTGCGGCGTAGCTTGTTGCCCGTTTACCTGCCACTTGTTTGTAATTTGTTACTTTTTCATTTTAATGAAATCATACATGGATTCATCTCTAAAAAAATAAGAGGCGTGTTTTGTATATATATGGAGGTGCTCGCAGTCTGATTTTAAGTGTTTTTAGGTTAAACTGTGAATATAACCGTTAGCATAGGTTTTTTTATCAATAAAAAGAACAATTCAACAAAGAACTAATAGTGATTCCTTGTGGTTAATAAATATGGATTTTCTCACGGGAACATTTCTGTAGCTTCCATATAATAAATTACTTGAAAACATAAAAGTTAAAAAAATATTAACCCAATAAAAGTTACTTAGCCCAGTTATACATCAATTAATCCTAGTATATAAACCAAATATTATATGTAATAATATTCACGTTTTACCCTGGTATGTAAACAACTAGATATATATGTAATTTAATAGTCAGGTTTTACGGTCTGGCTATACTTCCATTTTTTCGGTATAAACCTAGCCTGGTATAAACAACTAAATATATGTAATATCATCGTCACATTTTATAGTATGGTTTTATACTTCCAGTTTTCAGTATAACCCCGTAAACCAAACTATTTCAGTTTTCGGTATAAATCGTAAACCAAACTATTTACCACGGTTTGAGATTATTAAAACCAACCATTAAATGTTTTAGAAAGAAATTACCGTTTTTAAAAAAATACCAAATTATTAAAACTAACCGCTAAATGTTTTAAAAAGAAATTACTGTTTTTAGAAAAATACCAAAAAAATACTAAACCGTAAACTATATATTCAATGTAGTTTGAGATTAATAAAACCAACCAGGAAAAAAAATACCATTTTTAGAAAATAAAATACCGAAAATAAAATGCCATAAATTTAAACCAATGACCAGTTTAGACCATTTTATTTTAACCAAAACCAAAAAAAAAAAAAAAAACCATCAACATTTTAAATGAATACTGTTATTTCTTTTTTTAATTTTGAAATACTTGTTAAAAATGGAGGGTCAGCCAAAGGAAGCCAACCCTATTAGTTTCCAGAAATTATGTCGGCCATATGTCTTGATAGCCATACAGCACTCACCTTTCAATGGGCAAGCGTGGCATATTTAGCCAACCGACCCTTTTAAATTTCAAACATAACCCTCCTCATGCTCTTATACTCAACTCCACTCTACCATATTCTTACACCCCACCGATGTGGGACAATCAACTCAAAAACAATAACAATTGATTCTCATTTTTCAATCATATCATTCAATAGATCAAACTACAAATTCAATCTGCTCATTGTGCTTCAAAGCTAGTCGGAAAACGTCGGCGACTAGTGGACGGTTAATAACATGAACGAAGTGTGTTTTTAATATCTAGGAGTTTATGTAACACATAGGTTGTGCTTGAAGATAATAAGAGTCCTTGTATTTTCTGCCTCCTGCTATATGAATCCCGTTTTTAATCCAGTCTTCTCGATGTATCCAAGCGTCACGGCCATAATCGATTACACCCAGTATCTGCATGAACAAAAGGCAATCGTTAAGGGTTTAGGTACATTCGTTTGTACTAGAGGTGGCAGAATGTGTGGGTCGAGCACGTTGGGTAGCGTGTTAAAACGGGTACTTTTTTATGTGGTTCATGTAGGGTTGGCCCGCAAACATTTGTAGTCCAAATAGATAATTAATTAATTAAATAGTTAATGCATTAGATAATTAAATAACTTACGGCTCCGCCTCGCCATGCCACAAACAATGGATTGGTCCTTGATTGCAATACCTATTCAAGAAATTCAAATTCGGCAAAAAAAAAAAAAAAATATGATATATAACCCTTTGAAAGAAGACATGAGATCAAGAATCCAAGTTTTATAACAATATAAATCTATACTTGTACAGAGCTTTAATTCAAAGAGGAAATACAGTTTATCATAATTTTCAAGAAGTAAAACTAACCTCAACAGTATCAATTGCTTCATTTGAGGGAATAGCATGTAAAACTCTGAAAATGATAGTCAAGAAACACACTTCAACAATTCTGTAAAATGGATACAAGTGTTTTGGAATAGGGCTGTAATCAAGCGAAGCCAGGCTGGGCTCGAGCTCGAGCTCGAACTTAAACGAGCCAGCTCGCTCGGCTCGATTATTTTGTAGAGCTGAAACTTCGAGCCAACTCGATCCCAATCGAGTCAAGCCGGCTCATTAATTTTTTTTTTTTTTTTTTGCAAATATTGATATCATAAAAAAAATTAACACATATTTCTAAATTAAATATACACACACACACACACATACGAGCCATCGAGTCGCGCCACAAGTCGAGCCACAGAGCCGAGCCATCAAGTCAAGCTACGAGTTGAGCCATCAAGCTGAGCACCCCTGGCTCGAGCTCGGCTCGATTACAAAACGAGCTGGCTTGGCTCGGCTCGGCTCGAAAACAAAATGAGCTTTTTTCAAGCTATTTTTGAGCGAGCCGCGAGCTTTTTAAACATTCCTATTTTGGAATTTACATAAAATAACCCCTGTATTTTGAATGGGAATAAATCGCCCATAAACAATGGAGTTTTCTGTTGTGTTTTTATTTTATTTTTTTGTAAAATCAGTCGATCAAACATTAACATAAAAATTGGTAAAGTACTAAAATCTTGAGAATAGAAAGCAACGATTTCAAACCTCTCCTCCACAGCCGAAATAAGACCCGCTGTCAAAGCGACTCCACCAATCTACAATTTTAAAAATCGTCATTTCTTCAAAGCTCACTGGAAATTAATTTTAGTTTTAATAAAATCCTCACAAATTACACTTGAAACTCACCAGCTGCATGCTACAAAACAACTTTCTCTGTAAATCTATACGCCCTATCAATCGGAGATCGAAAGAAAAGTGAGCATATAACAAGGTGTGACGCGTATTAGCAAAATCAGTGGTTTATTTACCTGTTGAAAGGATACTCTTTGTAATGGCGTCTGCAAGCCCGATATTATCTTCTTTCTTCTGCTGATTTGACATATACGGATAATTATCCCACATTTGTAATGGATTATTTATGCCCGAGTATAAGCCGTCTGATACATCAGGTCTCCTGGGGAAGTCGATATGCCAGGTGTCTTCTAGCATATCTTCATAATCTTTAAACCTATACAAGAAATTTTGGATGAAGACAGCCGCGAATTGAGATACGGTCAATATAAGCGACGTTTTTGTGCGGGTCGAAACAGGTTGACCCGAAACTCATTTTGTCCAGATTTTTGCTTTTTTAATAACCAACATGTCAAATATGATTAGAAAATTTATATTACTATAACAATACTTATCTAGCCTTTTGAAGGGTAGAAAAATGATTTCAGAGGTTTCATGCATGAAAAATAAAGAGTAAAATGCCATTTCCGTCCCTAAGGTTTGGTCAGTTTTGCGACTTTCCGCATCTGGATCCAAAAGGTTCGTTAACTCCATCCATTTTTCTCCGTTAAGTCGGGTATTTCTGTCTTTTTGTTAACTTAAAGAGCAGTTCGGTCTTTTTCAGGGGTATTCGGTCTTTTTACATAAAGTGAAAAAGACCGAAATGCCCTTTAAGTTAGCCAAAAAGACGAAAATTCCCCTGACTTAACGGAGAAAATTGGATGGAGTTAACAAACCTTTTGGATCCAGATGCGGAAAAACAAACCTTTGGACGAAAGTCGCAAAACTGGCCAAACCTCAGGGACGAAAATGACATTTTACTCAAAAATAAACTAATGATGACTTTCAATCCATTTGACCTGTTAGAGATAAAACACAACCAGGTAGTTCGAAATATCGACTTTTAGTTATTTTTTAAATATAAAAACCACATGAAATTGTCGTTAGCACTCACCAAGAACGAGGTGGTGGAGGATAGACATCTGGAACCAAAAGCGTAGGATAGAAAAGACCCATAGGCGCCACCTAAATAATAGATTATGAAAAATTAGTTGCAGTTTAAGAGTCATAACTTTGTTACACCTAAAATTCTATATTAAAACCATCAAGAGTCCCTACAGCTTTAATTGCAATGTTTTAAATGAATCTAACTACTATGAACTTGATGCAAAATATGGCATATGAATCTTCTAAGAAAAAACACAGGCAGTGTCGGTATGAGATTTAATACTATAATCCATACGTTAAGAGCAGTTAGCCTTGTCTTATGAGATCCAGGTGGCAAACCATCTTCATATGAATGAACCACCCCGACAGCTTCAACTTCCCCCTCCTGCTCAAAGGAAAAAGATAAAGACAAATGCTCATACTAATCTAAAAGTCAAAGAAAGAAACCAAGTATAAGGGTATAGTAGTCATTTCACAATGACTTAACAATTTTTTTAATGTCAGTGAAAAGGACCAGTGTTGATGATCGGTGCATAGTGAAGACCATATATGTAATTTCTTCAAATAAAGGACCAAACTTGCAATATGGACGTACCACAGTGACCACTTGTGTAATTTACTCTAAAATATATAAAGTTAATGTTTTAACAATACATTTTAAAACGTTAACAGAGCCGTTATATGATCTCACATAAATCTGGCAGTAATATTCTTTGAGCCTATTCAGCATCAGCAAATCTATCGGTTTAGCAAGTGCATCCGTACGAATAGGTGGCCATGTCTGATGATGCCTTTGAGTCCACAAAAGGCATCTTGATACATCCTGACATGATTAAACAAATCATTATGTAAAATTGAGTCAAAGTCAACACCTCTGACACACACGCACACCCAAAGGAATATAAACCGATCAGGAAGACTAGTGAGTAGTGTCTGAGTAATGAAATTCACACCTCTCCGCCAAAACGTAACGTCATTTGTGTATGAGGAAGAGCAACTCCATCCTAACAAGATTAATAATATAAGATGTTCGGTATAAAATTTTATTATCATCTGATTGATGGTATACGTTAAGATCACCTCGACACAAATAACTGAAGTGACCTGAGCACCAATATTCACAACACATGCTGTTGATAATCCATTTCCAAACACTGCAGCCAGACCTTCCTGCATTTATAAGAAATCCTGTTCGGTTACCATCTAGGCATCTATAATATCATATATTATAGTTTCATTAATTTCTATTTGTATAAATTATTACTTGTAAAAGAATATATAACAATGAATTCTCACCTGATGGACTACTGCTGAACTAAACCGCAAGTCACATAATACGATAGATAATATCTCCTTGATTTCTGAATAAAGTTATATAACAAAAGATGAGTTATCTTGTATCCAAACGACTGAAATAATATAGTAACACCAGTTACCTCGATTATCAAATGTTTCAGGCACTACTATAAGAGCAGAATACATATTTCTCTCACTATGAGGGATATGTAGTTTATCGATCAATATCCAGTCCCAGATGGCGTGTATATCTTCAAGTACCTACCAGCGAATTGTAAAAAAAATTCTTGAATATCTTTCTTTAAAGAGTAAAATGCCATTTTCGTCCCTAAGTTTGGCCAGTTTTGTGACTTTCGTCCAAAGGTTTGTTTTTACGCATTTGGATCCAAAAGGTTTGAAATCTTGCCATTTTCATCCGGCTCATTTGCTCCATCCATTTTTCTCCGTTAAGTCAGGGGTATTTTCGTCTTTCTTATTTAGTAAGGGTATCTTGAATACTTGTACATTATGCTAAATGCTTGTGCATAAAATGAAAAAGACCGAATTGCCCTTTAAGTTAACAAAAAAGACGAAAAATACCCCTATCTTAACGGAGAAAAATTGACGGAGTTCACGAGCCGGATGAAAATGGCAAGATTTCAAACCTTTTGGATCCAGATGCGGAAAAACAAACCTTTGGACGAAAGTCGCAAAACTTGCCAAACCTCAGGGACAAAATGGCATTTTACTCTTCTTTAAAATAATATGATGATACAGTGATACAACCACTCAAGACAATGCCAAAGAAATAACAAAAATGATTATTTTTTTCATTATCGAAATTGCTAGTGGTATGAAAAAAGAAAGTACCTGTTGCATGGGATAATATTGAGAAATATTAAGATGGCCTCTGCGTATAGGACGTCTTAAACAATACGGTTCGGTTGGAGAGATACGCATAGCTTCTTCACCATATATGTACTCTTTGTACTTCAATTCACTAGTCTGTGGCTTATCCCCATCGTTATTTTCATGTGGGCCCGGGGACTCGATAGTTTCATGTTTACGTGATGAACTTTCTGTTACATTTCAACATAGCTACTTAAAGAGGGTATGGCAGGGTATAATAATCTGTTTTATAAGTAAGAAGGTATCAAGCTGTAACTTTCAAAGCATGCATTTGACAAGGGGTATAAACGTCTTTTTTCTGACTTCTGTTAAGGTTAAATAACCGAATTACATTTTCAGCAAAACTGTTTTACGTTTCGTTACCTGGTGCCGTAGATGCCTCTTTACTTTGACTTTTTTGGAACACATCGGTCCACGGAAACACAGTCTCTTTCTTACTGTTTTGTTGCGATAATACATCAACACGACCCATCTGTAAACAATTAATTTCATTGTTAACTTTGACATAAAAAGTGTACAAAAAAAAAAGAACACGTGAAAAATTAATTACCTTTCGTGGGTGAGAGTTGTTTACGACCTCTTCATCGAGAAATGGTATCTTCAACAAGGATGCAATCTACAATATATACGAAAGATAAAAAAGACATATGCAAGCGCATGAATCGGATATGAAAAAGGGGGCTGAGAAATATATGTATCACTTACAATGTCATACGCTTTCTCCCTTTCTACATGTTGAGCTGTTGTAACTTGAGAATTCAGCATCTGTTAAATCCACAACAAATTTCAACAAAATCTATGTATATTTGCTTTGTTAGTTGCAGATCCTTGTGTTAATTTACAATATGACCCATGTTTTCTTTGTCTCCTACAAAATGTAATTTAACTTAAATGCATAATTGTCTACCTGATCTTGCACATTTCGTCTGGGTGATTCATTAGCTCCGGTCATACGCCTTGCAATGCAATGAGGAATATTAAAGGGGGCATCCTGTTGAGCCAACCCAATTCGTATATTCGCAGACCCTAAATTAAAGCAACTTTAATAACATGAACAACTTTCAACACTTGTTATCCCTCAAGTCCATAAACAACACAAACTAAAAGATGCAACTTAGACTTCAAATTCTATGTTTTTCTATTAGATTCTATTTTATTTAAATAAACCGAAGATCTAATACATCAAAATAGAAGGCAAAAGGGCAACAAGTTGTGCTGCATTTTTTAGATCACAACCATAAAATAAATCTACTTCAATAACATTAAAAACTTTCAACACTTGTTATCCCTCAAGTCCATAAACACAAACTAAAAGATACAATTTAGACTTCAAATTCTGTTTTTTTTTTTTATTAAAGTCTATTTTATTTAAACAGACCAAAGTTCTAAAACATCAAAATCATAGGCAAACGGGCAGCAAACTGCACAACATATTTAGATCACAAATATAAGCAACACTTTTAACTTAAATTTTACACTACCAGCAGAATAACACAATCCAACTTAGTTTTATCATTTCAAAATTTCTACCTACCTTAGGGTTTAAATTAGGGTTTAGAGACTTAATTAATTGCCCCGCTTGCGGTGTGCACATATATAGTATAGATATGTGTGGGCGCTTGGGGGGCAAAAGTGAAATGCTACTAACTTTAACGTTATTTTACTAATTTCGTGAAAATAACGTTAAAAGTGGCGGATGGTTAATCATGCATCATGTGGTGACGTTGATAGCTGAAAGACACAGGGGTACATGCACCAATCAGTCTCTGTCCCGATTGTTTGAGTGTTACGTGCCTTAGGTCCAAGGCTTGATACAAAACTACAATCGAGTCGGGGGTCTCACCGGAAGCAGTCTCTCTATTCCTACGGGTAGAGGTAAGGTTGTCTACGTCTACCCTCCTCAGACCCAACCTTAGCTTTGCTATTGGTGGGATTTAGTGAGTATGATGATGATGATGAGACATGCAATCACCTGGATTAATGACGACATAACAGAATCTAACAAACTTTATCATTTCAATATCTCTACCTACCTTAGGGTTTAAATTAGGGTTTTTGAGACTTCATTACAATTTTATCCCACTTGTGCAGAGATTAGGGTTTAGAAATGCAATCACCTGGATTAATGACGACAAGATTGGAGCCTCTGTCTCCGAAGAGGTGTGAGGGGATTACTGATTTGGAGTAATCCTGCATACAAAACGAGTAATTGAGATTGATTGATGACTCTTGTAAATTGGAAAACTAAAATTATTATATGCATTATGACTTATGAGGAGTAATAACTGAAAGATTGTAGGAAAGAGTGCGTGTTTCGTTTACCATTGGGAGATTAGAGTTATCAGCAATCTGGGGAGGTGAAAAGTATCAACTTCTTTGTGAAGATGAAGAAGTTCAGTTAAGGTTTCAGTGTGTCCCCAATCTCTAAATTTAATTAAATATTTCACCTTTCTAAACCCATATATTACATATTTATCAATTTCATTAAAAAAACTCTTATAGAATTACTATTTTATCCTTAATGAGTTTGTTAAATGAATAAGACCATGTGTAGTGGTAAGTTGTTATAATGCCCCCACCATGGGGCATTATCCAACACGTGACATCCTAGTCACACTTGGGCATTATAGCAAAAGTGACGTAGTGGGGCATTATGCCAATAACCCCCATTCAATCATTTCACAATTATTTTTTTAATTTAAAACATAAAAAACTTCATTAATTTAAAAAACAATTACACTACTTGAAATTAAAAAAAAATGAAAATAAAAAAACAGAAAAAAAAACCGAAAAAATAAAATAAAGTTAAAAAAAAAAGAACATGATCTAGAGTCCATATTTTTCTCTAATTTTTTGGCGACGCATTTGCGCAAGGATCAACGCATCGCCTTGTAGGTGGTCGATAGGTTTGGACAAAAACTCAATGTCCTTTTCCATTTGCCTCGCCTCTTGCATCTCGTTAAACTTTTTGGTTTCGGCCACTCGTTCTTTCATAATCTCATAACGTTGGTGGCCGAGGTAGCGAATGTCTTGGAGACGACGGTTCATCTCCTCGAAATCTTCCTTTAACTCGAGATCGGAAGACGACTCGACCGTTTTTTTCCCGGTTCTCTTTCTTCTACCGGTGGGTCGGATCAACTCTTCTTGAATTCCCTCGTCAACGTCCACCGCCTCATTTAAATCAACATTGCGGGCATCCGATGTCGGAGTTGACGGGTCAACGGAGGATGATGTTTTTGACCTTTTAGCTCGACGTCTACTACTAGACGTCATTGGATTAACTAGCGCCCACTTTGGACTTTTTCGTAGTAGCTCCCAACACTTATAGTACGTGAAAGGGCATTTCGTCCTATCGAACTCCTCCAAAGTCCTCGTTAAAACCCCGACGTCACTTTCACCGCTCGGGCGATTATCGTAGTTTCGTTGGTAAACTTCTTGGAACGCGTGAGACTTGTTGTTGATGTCGGTCCATTTGCTAGAAATTGAATCTTTGTCCCGATGTTCGCCTTGACCCCATGTGCTAAAAAAGAGTTCACGAACCCTATCCCAAAAAAACGGGACCCGTTTGAAAGTTTGCTACAAATTAAAAAAAAGAGTAAATTACAAGTTTTGTCCTTTATGTATGTCCCAAATTACAGGCGCTGTCATTTAAACCAAAACTTGACAGGCGGTGTCCTTTGTGTTTTCAAAATCTTGCACGTTATGTCCTTTAGGCCAAACTCAGTTAGATTTTTTAGTTAAATCTGGTCACCCGATGGTATTTTTGTCTTTTTACCTATATATATGTAATATTATTATTATTATTATTAAAAAATACATAATTGTATTATTACTATTATTTATATATATAAATCATATCTGATATCTGATTTTTATCCCCTCTCTCTCTATGCAACCTCTAGCTCTAAGCCTGTAAACGAACCGAACGTTCATGAACTGTTCGTGAACTTGTTCGGCGGGAAGTTCGTTTATGTTTGTTTATTTAATAATCGAACGAACACGAACAAAATATTTTGTTCATTTAATTAAATGAACGAACATGAACACACATTGTGTTTGTTCATTTATGTTCATGAACACTCGTTTATGTTCGTTCATTTATGTTCGTGAACGTTCATTTATGTTCGTTTATTTACATTTGTTTATGTTTGTTTAAATTTTAGTGAATACATAAATAATTATATTTATATAAATATTAGGTTTTCTAACTACTTATATAAATATAATTATTTAGTAATTGAGTTTTCTAGTAATAAAAATGAAATTTTAGAATTTTTCTTAGATCGTAATTGATCATTTATTTAATATTTTTATAAAAAACTACTTAATTTTAGTATATATGAACCCTAATTTAGATGTGTTTCGGATGAATTGTAATATATTAGACTTGTTTGTTTGTGTTCACTAATGTTAAATTGTGTTTGTCTATATTTGTTCAATTACGTTCATTTGTGTTCGTTTTTGTTTGTTCAATCATGTTAATTTATGTTTGTTTATGTTTATTCAAACATGTTCAGTTAAATTTTCTTTTTGTTTATGTTCGTTTGTGTTCATTTATGTTCGTGAACTGTTCGTTTAGGCTTTAAATGAACGAACATAAACGAACACGAACATGTCAGATTTCTTAATGAACGAACACGAACAAAAAAATATGTTCGATTATATGTTCGTGTTCGTTCGGTTCGTTTACAGGCCTATCTAGCTCTCTGCTTCTATCTCTAGTTCTCTACCACCATCAACCACCGCCTCAGCCACTATCCACCACTACAACCACCATCCCCGCTGGCCACCCCAGCAACCACCATCCACACCGGCCACCCCAGCAACACCATCCACCACCCCACTCTATCTCTCTCTCTATACCCAACCACCACAGGCGCCACCAGCCGCCACCGCCCCCACCTACCACCGCCACTTCAACACCACCACCATATGCTGCCTCAACCACCGCCATTTTCACTTCCTCCCCTATAATTTACTCTTGATTTAATCAAAAGGAACCATCTGTGTCAAATCCTGCCTATCAAATCTGCAACAGCCAAAAAGAAAAAAATGGGGAGATGGTTCGAGGATCAATCGGGATGCTAGGTACTACCTAATTGATTCTGGGAACAAAGGGAACAACCTTGCATCTATCGATGTTGATAAAAGTACCAAATCGACAGGAAATAAACTAATGATGACTTTCAATCCATTTGACCTGTTAGAGATAAAACACAACCAGGTAGTTCGAAATATCGACTTTTAGTTATTTTTTAAATATAAAAACCACATGAAATTGTCGTTAGCACTCACCAAGAACGAGGTGGTGGAGGATAGACATCTGGAACCAAAAGCGTAGGATAGAAAAGACCCATAGGCGCCACCTAAATAATAGATTATGAAAAATTAGTTGCAGTTTAAGAGTCATAACTTTGTTACACCTAAAATTCTATATTAAAACCATCAAGAGTCCCTACAGCTTTAATTGCAATGTTTTAAATGAATCTAACTACTATGAACTTGATGCAAAATATGGCATATGAATCTTCTAAGAAAAAACACAGGCAGTGTCGGTATGAGATTTAATACTATAATCCATACGTTAAGAGCAGTTAGCCTTGTCTTATGAGATCCAGGTGGCAAACCATCTTCATATGAATGAACCACCCCGACAGCTTCAACTTCCCCCTCCTGCTCAAAGGAAAAAGATAAAGACAAATGCTCATACTAATCTAAAAGTCAAAGAAAGAAACCAAGTATAAGGGTATAGTAGTCATTTCACAATGACTTAACAATTTTTTTAATGTCAGTGAAAAGGACCAGTGTTGATGATCGGTGCATAGTGAAGACCATATATGTAATTTCTTCAAATAAAGGACCAAACTTGCAATATGGACGTACCACAGTGACCACTTGTGTAATTTACTCTAAAATATATAAAGTTAATGTTTTAACAATACATTTTAAAACGTTAACAGAGCCGTTATATGATCTCACATAAATCTGGCAGTAATATTCTTTGAGCCTATTCAGCATCAGCAAATCTATCGGTTTAGCAAGTGCATCCGTACGAATAGGTGGCCATGTCTGATGATGCCTTTGAGTCCACAAAAGGCATCTTGATACATCCTGACATGATTAAACAAATCATTATGTAAAATTGAGTCAAAGTCAACACCTCTGACACACACGCACACCCAAAGGAATATAAACCGATCAGGAAGACTAGTGAGTAGTGTCTGAGTAATGAAATTCACACCTCTCCGCCAAAACGTAACGTCATTTGTGTATGAGGAAGAGCAACTCCATCCTAACAAGATTAATAATATAAGATGTTCGGTATAAAATTTTATTATCATCTGATTGATGGTATACGTTAAGATCACCTCGACACAAATAACTGAAGTGACCTGAGCACCAATATTCACAACACATGCTGTTGATAATCCATTTCCAAACACTGCAGCCAGACCTTCCTGCATTTATAAGAAATCCTGTTCGGTTACCATCTAGGCATCTATAATATCATATATTATAGTTTCATTAATTTCTATTTGTATAAATTATTACTTGTAAAAGAATATATAACAATGAATTCTCACCTGATGGACTACTGCTGAACTAAACCGCAAGTCACATAATACGATAGATAATATCTCCTTGATTTCTGAATAAAGTTATATAACAAAAGATGAGTTATCTTGTATCCAAACGACTGAAATAATATAGTAACACCAGTTACCTCGATTATCAAATGTTTCAGGCACTACTATAAGAGCAGAATACATATTTCTCTCACTATGAGGGATATGTAGTTTATCGATCAATATCCAGTCCCAGATGGCGTGTATATCTTCAAGTACCTACCAGCGAATTGTAAAAAAAATTCTTGAATATCTTTCTTTAAAGAGTAAAATGCCATTTTCGTCCCTAAGTTTGGCCAGTTTTGTGACTTTCGTCCAAAGGTTTGTTTTTACGCATTTGGATCCAAAAGGTTTGAAATCTTGCCATTTTCATCCGGCTCATTTGCTCCATCCATTTTTCTCCGTTAAGTCAGGGGTATTTTCGTCTTTCTTATTTAGTAAGGGTATCTTGAATACTTGTACATTATGCTAAATGCTTGTGCATAAAATGAAAAAGACCGAATTGCCCTTTAAGTTAACAAAAAAGACGAAAAATACCCCTATCTTAACGGAGAAAAATTGACGGAGTTCACGAGCCGGATGAAAATGGCAAGATTTCAAACCTTTTGGATCCAGATGCGGAAAAACAAACCTTTGGACGAAAGTCGCAAAACTTGCCAAACCTCAGGGACAAAATGGCATTTTACTCTTCTTTAAAATAATATGATGATACAGTGATACAACCACTCAAGACAATGCCAAAGAAATAACAAAAATGATTATTTTTTTCATTATCGAAATTGCTAGTGGTATGAAAAAAGAAAGTACCTGTTGCATGGGATAATATTGAGAAATATTAAGATGGCCTCTGCGTATAGGACGTCTTAAACAATACGGTTCGGTTGGAGAGATACGCATAGCTTCTTCACCATATATGTACTCTTTGTACTTCAATTCACTAGTCTGTGGCTTATCCCCATCGTTATTTTCATGTGGGCCCGGGGACTCGATAGTTTCATGTTTACGTGATGAACTTTCTGTTACATTTCAACATAGCTACTTAAAGAGGGTATGGCAGGGTATAATAATCTGTTTTATAAGTAAGAAGGTATCAAGCTGTAACTTTCAAAGCATGCATTTGACAAGGGGTATAAACGTCTTTTTTCTGACTTCTGTTAAGGTTAAATAACCGAATTACATTTTCAGCAAAACTGTTTTACGTTTCGTTACCTGGTGCCGTAGATGCCTCTTTACTTTGACTTTTTTGGAACACATCGGTCCACGGAAACACAGTCTCTTTCTTACTGTTTTGTTGCGATAATACATCAACACGACCCATCTGTAAACAATTAATTTCATTGTTAACTTTGACATAAAAAGTGTACAAAAAAAAAAGAACACGTGAAAAATTAATTACCTTTCGTGGGTGAGAGTTGTTTACGACCTCTTCATCGAGAAATGGTATCTTCAACAAGGATGCAATCTACAATATATACGAAAGATAAAAAAGACATATGCAAGCGCATGAATCGGATATGAAAAAGGGGGCTGAGAAATATATGTATCACTTACAATGTCATACGCTTTCTCCCTTTCTACATGTTGAGCTGTTGTAACTTGAGAATTCAGCATCTGTTAAATCCACAACAAATTTCAACAAAATCTATGTATATTTGCTTTGTTAGTTGCAGATCCTTGTGTTAATTTACAATATGACCCATGTTTTCTTTGTCTCCTACAAAATGTAATTTAACTTAAATGCATAATTGTCTACCTGATCTTGCACATTTCGTCTGGGTGATTCATTAGCTCCGGTCATACGCCTTGCAATGCAATGAGGAATATTAAAGGGGGCATCCTGTTGAGCCAACCCAATTCGTATATTCGCAGACCCTAAATTAAAGCAACTTTAATAACATGAACAACTTTCAACACTTGTTATCCCTCAAGTCCATAAACAACACAAACTAAAAGATGCAACTTAGACTTCAAATTCTATGTTTTTCTATTAGATTCTATTTTATTTAAATAAACCGAAGATCTAATACATCAAAATAGAAGGCAAAAGGGCAACAAGTTGTGCTGCATTTTTTAGATCACAACCATAAAATAAATCTACTTCAATAACATTAAAAACTTTCAACACTTGTTATCCCTCAAGTCCATAAACACAAACTAAAAGATACAATTTAGACTTCAAATTCTGTTTTTTTTTTTTATTAAAGTCTATTTTATTTAAACAGACCAAAGTTCTAAAACATCAAAATCATAGGCAAACGGGCAGCAAACTGCACAACATATTTAGATCACAAATATAAGCAACACTTTTAACTTAAATTTTACACTACCAGCAGAATAACACAATCCAACTTAGTTTTATCATTTCAAAATTTCTA
The DNA here is from genome assembly GCA_030545235.1 of Helianthus tuberosus. Classification (NCBI taxonomy): domain Eukaryota; kingdom Viridiplantae; phylum Streptophyta; class Magnoliopsida; order Asterales; family Asteraceae; genus Helianthus; species Helianthus tuberosus. The sequence continues at coordinate 132,894,293 of CM060427.1, read as the reverse complement.
CCTACCTTAGGGTTTAAATTAGGGTTTAGAGACTTAATTAATTGCCCCGCTTGCGGTGTGCACATATATAGTATAGATATGTGTGGGCGCTTGGGGGGCAAAAGTGAAATGCTACTAACTTTAACGTTATTTTACTAATTTCGTGAAAATAACGTTAAAAGTGGCGGATGGTTAATCATGCATCATGTGGTGACGTTGATAGCTGAAAGACACAGGGGTACATGCACCAATCAGTCTCTGTCCCGATTGTTTGAGTGTTACGTGCCTTAGGTCCAAGGCTTGATACAAAACTACAATCGAGTCGGGGGTCTCACCGGAAGCAGTCTCTCTATTCCTACGGGTAGAGGTAAGGTTGTCTACGTCTACCCTCCTCAGACCCAACCTTAGCTTTGCTATTGGTGGGATTTAGTGAGTATGATGATGATGATGAGACATGCAATCACCTGGATTAATGACGACATAACAGAATCTAACAAACTTTATCATTTCAATATCTCTACCTACCTTAGGGTTTAAATTAGGGTTTTTGAGACTTCATTACAATTTTATCCCACTTGTGCAGAGATTAGGGTTTAGAAATGCAATCACCTGGATTAATGACGACAAGATTGGAGCCTCTGTCTCCGAAGAGGTGTGAGGGGATTACTGATTTGGAGTAATCCTGCATACAAAACGAGTAATTGAGATTGATTGATGACTCTTGTAAATTGGAAAACTAAAATTATTATATGCATTATGACTTATGAGGAGTAATAACTGAAAGATTGTAGGAAAGAGTGCGTGTTTCGTTTACCATTGGGAGATTAGAGTTATCAGCAATCTGGGGAGGTGAAAAGTATCAACTTCTTTGTGAAGATGAAGAAGTTCAGTTAAGGTTTCAGTGTGTCCCCAATCTCTAAATTTAATTAAATATTTCACCTTTCTAAACCCATATATTACATATTTATCAATTTCATTAAAAAAACTCTTATAGAATTACTATTTTATCCTTAATGAGTTTGTTAAATGAATAAGACCATGTGTAGTGGTAAGTTGTTATAATGCCCCCACCATGGGGCATTATCCAACACGTGACATCCTAGTCACACTTGGGCATTATAGCAAAAGTGACGTAGTGGGGCATTATGCCAATAACCCCCATTCAATCATTTCACAATTATTTTTTTAATTTAAAACATAAAAAACTTCATTAATTTAAAAAACAATTACACTACTTGAAATTAAAAAAAAATGAAAATAAAAAAACAGAAAAAAAAACCGAAAAAATAAAATAAAGTTAAAAAAAAAAGAACATGATCTAGAGTCCATATTTTTCTCTAATTTTTTGGCGACGCATTTGCGCAAGGATCAACGCATCGCCTTGTAGGTGGTCGATAGGTTTGGACAAAAACTCAATGTCCTTTTCCATTTGCCTCGCCTCTTGCATCTCGTTAAACTTTTTGGTTTCGGCCACTCGTTCTTTCATAATCTCATAACGTTGGTGGCCGAGGTAGCGAATGTCTTGGAGACGACGGTTCATCTCCTCGAAATCTTCCTTTAACTCGAGATCGGAAGACGACTCGACCGTTTTTTTCCCGGTTCTCTTTCTTCTACCGGTGGGTCGGATCAACTCTTCTTGAATTCCCTCGTCAACGTCCACCGCCTCATTTAAATCAACATTGCGGGCATCCGATGTCGGAGTTGACGGGTCAACGGAGGATGATGTTTTTGACCTTTTAGCTCGACGTCTACTACTAGACGTCATTGGATTAACTAGCGCCCACTTTGGACTTTTTCGTAGTAGCTCCCAACACTTATAGTACGTGAAAGGGCATTTCGTCCTATCGAACTCCTCCAAAGTCCTCGTTAAAACCCCGACGTCACTTTCACCGCTCGGGCGATTATCGTAGTTTCGTTGGTAAACTTCTTGGAACGCGTGAGACTTGTTGTTGATGTCGGTCCATTTGCTAGAAATTGAATCTTTGTCCCGATGTTCGCCTTGACCCCATGTGCTAAAAAAGAGTTCACGAACCCTATCCCAAAAAAACGGGACCCGTTTGAAAGTTTGCTACAAATTAAAAAAAAGAGTAAATTACAAGTTTTGTCCTTTATGTATGTCCCAAATTACAGGCGCTGTCATTTAAACCAAAACTTGACAGGCGGTGTCCTTTGTGTTTTCAAAATCTTGCACGTTATGTCCTTTAGGCCAAACTCAGTTAGATTTTTTAGTTAAATCTGGTCACCCGATGGTATTTTTGTCTTTTTACCTATATATATGTAATATTATTATTATTATTATTAAAAAATACATAATTGTATTATTACTATTATTTATATATATAAATCATATCTGATATCTGATTTTTATCCCCTCTCTCTCTATGCAACCTCTAGCTCTAAGCCTGTAAACGAACCGAACGTTCATGAACTGTTCGTGAACTTGTTCGGCGGGAAGTTCGTTTATGTTTGTTTATTTAATAATCGAACGAACACGAACAAAATATTTTGTTCATTTAGTTAAATGAACGAACATGAACACACATTGTGTTTGTTCATTTATGTTCATGAACACTCGTTTATGTTCGTTCATTTATGTTCGTGAACGTTCATTTATGTTCGTTTATTTACATTTGTTTATGTTTGTTTAAATTTTAGTGAATACATAAATAATTATATTTATATAAATATTAGGTTTTCTAACTACTTATATAAATATAATTATTTAGTAATTGAGTTTTCTAGTAATAAAAATGAAATTTTAGAATTTTTCTTAGATCGTAATTGATCATTTATTTAATATTTTTATAAAAAACTACTTAATTTTAGTATATATGAACCCTAATTTAGATGTGTTTCGGATGAATTGTAATATATTAGACTTGTTTGTTTGTGTTCACTAATGTTAAATTGTGTTTGTCTATATTTGTTCAATTACGTTCATTTGTGTTCGTTTTTGTTTGTTCAATCATGTTAATTTATGTTTGTTTATGTTTATTCAAACATGTTCAGTTAAATTTTCTTTTTGTTTATGTTCGTTTGTGTTCATTTATGTTCGTGAACTGTTCGTTTAGGCTTTAAATGAACGAACATAAACGAACACGAACATGTCAGATTTCTTAATGAACGAACACGAACAAAAAAATATGTTCGATTATATGTTCGTGTTCGTGTTCATGTTCGGTTAAAGTTAAATGAACAAACACGAACATACATATGTTCGTGTTCGTTCGGTTCGTTTACAGGCCTATCTAGCTCTCTGCTTCTATCTCTAGTTCTCTACCACCATCAACCACCGCCTCAGCCACTATCCACCACTACAACCACCATCCCCGCTGGCCACCCCAGCAACCACCATCCACACCGGCCACCCCAGCAACACCATCCACCACCCCACTCTATCTCTCTCTCTATACCCAACCACCACAGGCGCCACCAGCCGCCACCGCCCCCACCTACCACCGCCACTTCAACACCACCACCATATGCTGCCTCAACCACCGCCATTTTCACTTCCTCCCCTATAATTTACTCTTGATTTAATCAAAAGGAACCATCCGTGTCAAATCCTGCCTATCAAATCTGCAACAGCCAAAAAGAAAAAAATGGGGAGATGGTTCGAGGATCAATCGGGATGCTAGGTACTACCTAATTGATTCTGGGAACAAAGGGAACAACCTTGCATCTATCGATGTTGATAAAAGTACCAAATCGACAGGAACAAGCGGGCAAAGTATAACCAAAGCTTCAAAATTGTTCAAGATGGGGTAAAGGGAACAACCTTGCATCTATCGATGTTGATAAAGTAACCCCCAATTTCCCAAAATTGTTGGTTCAAATCCAAGCAGCAGTGAAATTTTTTTTTTCATTTTTTTAATTGGCCACCCCTTACTCCCTTATCACTAAAAACCCGTCTGATTTCTTTCATGTTTGATGCCCAATTTTAGTGGGGAATCTTTATTTTTCATTCTCTGATGTTCATGGGGAATCTTTCCATACAAATAGATGAATGGGTGTTTGGATATGAAATTATAAAGAGAGAGTGTGTAGACATAAATAATTTGTTGGTTGGGCATTGTGAATGATGATGGCTTGTGTTCATCAGTCGTTGTGTGATGATGAGGGGGGTGGTGGCTTGTGGTGGTTGTTAGCACTAGGGAGAGACAGAGAGATACATAGGTAGAGAGAGAAAAAAAATATTATATTTCTTTTATTTTTCTATTTATTACAAACTAATCACTAAACATAAATTTTTTTACACAATAGTCCCTAAAGAGATGAAAAGACAATAATGCCCTCATGTGCAAGTCACATGATCATATTTAACTAAAAAATCTAACTGAGTTTGGCCTAAGACCATGTGTAGTGGTAAGTTGCTATAATGCCCCCACCATGGGGCATTATCCGACACGTGGCATCCTAGTCAGCGTTGGGGCATTATAGCAAAAGTGGCGTAGTGGGGCATTATGCCAATAACCCCCAATTCAATCATTTCACAATTATTTTTTTTAATTTAAAACATAAAAAAGTTCATTAATTTAAAAAAAAATTACACAACTTGAAATTAAAAAAACAGAAAATAAAAAAACAGAAAAATAAAAAAACCGAAAATAAAAAAAACAGAAAAAAAACCGAATATAAAAAAAACAGAAAAAAAAACCGAATACAAAAATATGATCTAGAGTCCATATTTTTCTCGAATTTTTTGTCGACGCATTTGCGCAAGGATCAACGCGTCGCCTTGGAGGTGGTCGATTGATTTGGACAAAAACTCAATGTCCTTTTCCATTTGCCTCGCCTCTTGCATCTCGTTAAACTTTTTGGTTTCGGCCACTCGTTCTTGCATAATCTCCCAACGTTTGTGGCCGAGGTCGCGAATGTCTTGGAGACGACGGTTCATCTCCTCGAAATCATCATTTAACTCGAGATCGGAAGACGACTCGACCGTTTTTTTCCCGGTTCGCTTATCCTTTCTTCTACCGGGTGGTCGGTTCAACTCTTCTTGAAGTTCCTCGTCAACGTCCACCACCTCATTTAAATCGATGTTGCGGGCATCCGATGTCGGAGTTGAAGGGTCAACGGAGGATGATGTTTTTGACCTTTTAGCTCGACGTCTACTACTAGACGTCATTGGATTAACTAGCGCCCACTTTGGACTTTTTCGTAGTAGTTCCCAACACTTATAGTACGTGAAAGGGCATTTCGTCCTATCGAACTCCTCCAAAGTCCTCGTTAAAACCCCGACGTCACTTTCACCGCTCGGGCGATTATCGTAGTTACGTTTGTAAACTTCTTGGAACGCGTGACACTTGTTGTTGATGTCAGTCCATTTGCTAGAAATGGAATCTTTGTCCCGATGTTCGCCTTCACCAAAGGTGCTAAAAAAGAGTGCACGAACCCTATCCCAAAAAACGGGACCCGTTTGAAAGTTTGCTATAAATTAAAAAAAAAGTAAACAAATAAGTTGTATGTTAAAAATAAAAGTAAAAAATAAGTAAAAAAAAATAATAATAATAATAAAAGAGTTACCCGTTTCTTCGTCCTCCGAAACGTCGACCCACGCCCGAGTCAACGTGAATTCCTCTTCCTTCGTCCATTTAATGATATTTTTTGTACGCCGTGGTGCGTCTTTTTCCTTCTTCTTATGCGACCTTTTGCCGCGTCTCAATGTTTCTTGCACCGGTTCGGGTTGCGTCTCCGGCACGACTTCGACATCGGGTTCGGGTTCGGATTCGGGTTGTGACGGTTGAGACCCGCCGGCTTGACCATAGGGGAAAGTGGGAGGCACAAACGGAGTGGCGCCACTCAAGTAAGCCGCGTACGTTAAAAAGCTCGAGTCCATGTCTTGAAGGTTATACGGGTTTTGCGGTTGAGTTGTGTTCGGGTTCGTGGGTCTCGCGGGGACACCAAAAGGGGGTCGAAATGGATGCATGATTGTATAAAAATGTAGGAGAAAGTGGGTGTTTTTTTAATAAAAAATAGAAGAAAAGTGGGGGAGAGTAGGAGATAAAGTGGGTTTTTTATAAATAATGGGTTGATATATATAGTGGGGTAATTTATTAAATTAAAAAAAAAAACAACTTTTGACCGTTTGCCAACGGTCCTTTTCCTCGATCCTCGCAAACTTTCAGCGTTATTTTAAAAACGCCAAACTGATTTTTTTTGAAAAAAAACGCCCGGTCACGCCCCCTGTAATGGTGACCGGGGCGTTTTGCGGCGTTATTTTCGAAAAAATTTTAAAGAAAACGCCCCACTACGGGTGCTCTAAAGGACATAACGTGCAAGATTTTGAAAACACAAAGGACACCGCCTGTCAAGTTTTGGTTTAAAAGACAGCGCCTGCAATTTGGGACATACATAAAGGACAAAACTTGTAATTTACTCTAAAAAAAAGTAAAAAAATAAGTTGTATGTTAAAAATAAAAGTAAAAAATAAGTAAAAAAAAATAATAAAAGAGTTACCCGTTTCTTCGTCCTCCGAAACGTCGAGCCACGCCCAAGTCAACGTGAATTCCTCCTCCTTCGTACATTTAATGATAGTTTTTGTACGTCGAGGTTCGTCCTTATCCTTCTTCTTATGCGACCTTCTGCCGCGTTTTGATTTGTCTTGCACCGGTTCGGGTTGCGTCTCCGGCACAACATCGACATCGGGTTCGGATTCGGGTTGTGGTTGTGACGGTTGCGACCCGCCGGCTTGACCATAGCCGAAGGTGGGAGGTACAAACGGAGTGGCGTCCGTCAAGTAAGCCGCGCACGGTAAAAAGCTCGGGTCCATTTCTTGAAGGTTATACGGGTTTTGCGGTTGGGTTGTGTTCGGGTTCGTGGGTCTTGCGGGAACACCAAAAGGGGGTCGGTATGGATGCATGATTGTATAAAAAAGTAGGAGAAAGTGGGTGTTTTTTTTTTTATAAAAAATAGAAGAAAGTAGGAGAAAGTGGGTGTTTTTGTATAAAAAAATATGATAAAGTGGGTGGATATATATAGTGGGGTAAATTTTTAAATTAAAAAAAAATAACAATTTTGACCGTTTGCCAACGGTCTAATTTCTCGATCCCTTCAAATTTTCAGCGTTTTAAATAAAACGCCACCTTGGTTTTTTTTGAAAAAAAAAAACGCCCGGTCACGCCCCATGTAATGGTGACCGGGGCGTTTTACAGCGTTTTTTTTTGAAAATTTTTTACAAATCACGCCCCACTACGGGCGGTCTAACTAGAATATATTTCCTAACTTCCTACATAAATTTAAAAGTAACAACTTGAATAATATTTTTAAATTTTTGTATATGTTTAGAGATAAATAGTATAATTAATATTTTTAAACAACTAAATATAAAGTGCTTAGAGATAAATAGTATAATTTCAAAGATTTTCAAATCATGGTCCATTCATATCAATATGCAGTATTTGTTAAACATCGAGATGTTCTAACAAATTTTAGAATATCAATATGCAGTCTTTGTTAAACATCGAGATGTTCGAACAAATTTTATACACTTAACCAAATCATGAACAATTATCATTTCTTTTATACGTAAGAAATCCAATTAAATTTCTTTAAACAAAATAAAAACTTTAGTGTCAATAATTTATTATAACCCAAGATAAAAAAAAATAGTTGTTGTTGTGTGTTTTGATCTTGATTTATTTAATGCGCTTTCAAAAATGGTGTAAGAAGCAGTGATATAAAGTATTATATGGAACTCGCAAATATTATCCTTTGTCATATGTCACTTATCTATGATTAAGCATGGATAACCCATAAACTTACTTTATCCGATTACACCTTTCTGGTTTTCCTATGTCTATCAATAAGAATTTTTTATTGGAAATATGAGAAGTCATTTTTTACTGGAAACACATACAAAGATTTAAAAATATTATTCAAGTTGTTACTTTTAAATTTATAATTATTGCAGGAAGCTAGGAAATATATTGTAGTTATTTATTTAATAAACTCATTAGGGGTAAAATAGTAATTCTATAAGAGTATTTTTAATGAAATGGATAAATATGTAATATATAGGGTTTAGGAAGGTAAAATATGTAATTAAATTTAGAGATTAGGGAAATATGTAATAAAAATTTAGAGATTGGAGAAATATGTAATAAGGCTTCTTTAGGAAGGGGAAATATGTAATTAAATTTATAGGTTAGGGAAATATGTAATAAAGCTTCTTAGGAGAGGGAAATATGTAAAAATCATTTTCTTTTTTTAGTAAAGTACAATTTTCGTCCATGGGGTTTACATGCACTTGCACGTTGCCTCTATTTGCAAAAATTCAATATTCAGGTCCATGTGGTTGTCGATTGCTCGCAATCAGGTCCCTCTGTCAATTAACCAAGTTTGCCATTTAGTTATTCAACAGAGTGAAGGGCAGTTTGGTCTTTTCACCAAAATTGACCCTGGCTAGCTTTTTAATCCTCTAGCTTCTTTGGGAGCACAATTTTGATCCTTTTTCAAGCCACACGCTCTGTCGGCCATCTCCAGCTCCGGCGATAATTAGAACAGCTCCGATCATTAAAGTCATGAGGCAATACGCGATAATCTTGTTGACTTTCCATGTTATTGGTACGACATTGTGTTAATTTTGATTAAAATCGATGATTTAGTTATGTGCGCTATGTATATAATCTGCACTAATCTGAAATTTGGGTTGATTTTGTTGGAATTCCAGTTGGAATCCACGTCTAGGTCACCAGACGCCTCATCCGGATCCAATACCGGGTTCTCTTGAGAATTAGAAGGGGGTTCGAGATCGAGCTCTGTTTTAACCGTCGAGCATGAAGACGGTGGTGGTTGGTTCAGGTTGTACATATTATATCTAACTATTAGGTTAATTATAAAGCTTTAAAAAGGGTTAATTTTGGACTGCAACCAATCATTTTTGGGTTTTGATGTTTATGATCAAGCTTTAACCTTGTTTTGTGATCTTTAGTAGGATGCTTATTAAACTGCTTTGTGATATTTTGTGGGATGCTTATTAAATTGTTATTGGTGGTTATTGATGCTTATTAAAGTGTTTATGACTTACAAATTGTATGCTAATTGTGGTCTTTAATGGTTAAATGAACATGAAAGGCTTTGAACATGAAATACTATGACTAGATTATGATTGTTGATGGTTATCGATGCTTATTAAACTGTTATTATCGTTATTGATGCTTATTAAAGTGTTTATGACTAGAAAGTGTATGCTAATTGTGGCCTTCAATGGTTAAATGAACATGAAAGGCTTTTAACATGAAAGACTTTGATTTGATTATGACTGTTGATGGTTATTGATGCTTATTAAACTGTTATTGATGGTTATTGATGCTTATTAAAGTGTTTTTGTTTATATTACTTATAAGCCTTTGTACATGAAAGACTTTGAATGCACATAATGGTTATGATTGTTGATGGTTATTGAAAGACTTGAAAAACTGTTATTGATACTATACATTATGTTTAGATTACTTATAAGGCTTTAGACATGCAACACTTTGAATGGACATACTTCTTTGAACATGAAAGACTTTAAATGCACATAATGCTTTGACATGAAAGACTTTGTGATGCATAGTAGACATTATGTTTTGAATGCACATAAGGCTTTAAGCATGAAAGACATGTATGATAGTCTTTGTTTTGTTTGATTAGATTTACCAAGTCTTTTTTTTGTTTGATTAGATTTAACCTGTATGACCAAAATAAATGGTCAAACATGTGTAAGTGAATGCAATTTAACTTCTCAAAGCTTTGTTGGGAACTTCAATCACAATTAAAGTTCTAACAGTCAATCCTAGTTCAAGTTCTAACAGTTAATTCAAAACTCAGGTTCTAAAAGTCAAAACCATTTTAAGTTCTAAAGGTAAAACCCATCTAATTCTGGTTACAAGTCTTAATACAAGTTGTTGTTGATGTTAATTGCTTAGTAATTAAGGATAAATCAGTGTTATAGATTTGGAAAGAGTTTTGAATATGGAAGGAAATTTACAACTTATATGTTCAGGGGGGACTGAAAGTGTAAGTAAACTTATAAGGGTATTTTGGTATTTTCACTGAATTACAAACGATCAGTTAGAGGGAGGGACCTGATTGCGAGCAATCGACAACCTCAGGGACGGGAGTGTTGAATTTTTGAAATTGGGGACTGAACGTGTATGCGGGTGTAAACCTCAGGGACGTAAATCGTACTTTACTCTTCTTTTTATTTAACAACTAACAGATACCTCTAAAATTTGCTCTTGAGGTCCAACAGGGGTACTTAACCCATAGAGCTGTCCAAAAAGCTGGCGGCTCAAAACTCGTTCAAAGCTCGCTTGATATGGCTTGGTTTGAAACTGAGCTGAGCCAGCTCGGCTCGATTAGAAAGTGAGCCTAACTCGGCTCAACGAGCCGGATTGGCTCGCTTGATAGCTCAGCTCGGATTATTTTACTTATAATAAATTTATATATATTATAAGATATTACAAAAAAAAAATTATTATTATTTACATGTATTTTTTAGTGTAATTTTATATCTGTGGCATATTTGAAGGTTGATTACCATGCTAGTGAACCAATATTAAATTTCATTGAAATTTAAAACTTATTTTGTGTTGTTAAACTTGATTTTGGCTTGTAATGTATTAGGTTGAACTTATTATGGACATGTTCTTTTAAACTATTGAATAATATTTTAGACTCCCAAATTTTGAGAGTTATGTATTAATTTTTCTTTTTAAAATCAAGTCAAACCAAGCCAAGTCCGAGCTTAGATTTTAAGCTCAATTTCAAATACGAGCTGAGCCGAGCCAGCTCGATTTATAATCGAGTCGAGCCCAAGCTTTCCCTAGCTCGGCTCAGCTCATGAACAACCCTATTAACCCGCACCATTTTGATTTCAAGCGGTAATTCTTGACGAAACCTAACAAAATATAACCCAAAAATTAACTGATAAGGATTTGATGTCGAACCGGATATAGAAGATGGAAGGAATTTGACATTTATACCCGTTAGAAAGTATGACCGAAGGAATGTTAAAGAAAGGACTATCATTACACTCGATGGAAGATTTAAAGTCTACATTAGTTAACTATGAAAAAAACTAATTTGTGTGATATGGTTGTAGGTAAATCGACGTGTTAGGTGACGCCAAGCTTGGAACGAACACGCCATCTCTTATGCTTCTGCTATGATACTCGACTAAACGGGTCAAAATCTGTTGTACAAACTTTCATGTTATGCTTTTGTAATGTTTAACTTTAAGTATTTCGGAACTTTGCCGGATAAGTGTACGGTGGTTAACTTAGATTGTGGATGTAAACATTTTATGTAGTTAACTTGGGTTATGTTTGTCAAAATTTTGTGGTCAATTTTATAATTTTTATGTCTGACCCGTTTCGTTGTCAAGCTTAAACTCTTATGTTACGAATAAGAAACTTTAGACATTACAAGTTGGTATCAGAGCCCAGGTTTGAGGGATTCAAGTATCAAAGCTAGAGTACTTGAACTCTAACCGAAAGCTCGTGCAAATGTGTGTTCGTCCTGAGGCGCAATTTAAGTAAGTATCTTGAAATTTCAATGTTTATATTTTGAGTTGGGAACGGAAAGGAACTATGGGTATCTTATTAGAACAGCCTGGGTAGGAACATTATGAAATGTTATAGGAGGTTACGGGACTTCAAGGGACCATTTCGGGCTGGAACGGGGCTTGAAAAATGGATTTTTAAGTTGGTTAGCCTAAATATCAATAGTGAATGAATGAAAGAAAGTTGTATGCATAGATGGATGTATGTTTTGATTGGCACACCAAGAATGTTTGTGATAAGAATTATATGAGCCCATAACTTATGGGAATGAAGTGTTGAAAATATACAATGTATAAAATGTTAAAGAGAATGAATGGTATGACCTCTAACGTAAGTATGGGATTGTAGATGATTGACGAAGGAAGCCCAAATGCTACGGAACGGATAAGTTAGGATGAACTAAATAAGCTGATTTCGGAAGAAGTAGGAAAGGAACTTGACGTAAACATCCTCGTATAGCGCAAAAAGTAGAAAGTCAAGTGTTAAGCATGGTAGAAACCATGATGTCAAGCAAGATGGATGAGTTAAAGGAAATGATAAACGGGGTACAACGCAAGAAAGACGCACAACGGTGCACATATAAAGAATTCATGGCTTGTAAATCTTCATCTTATAATGGAGAAATTGATCCCATTGAATTCCAGAGATGGATCTCCAAAATAGAAGGGGTGTTCATTAGAAGTCGCTGTGAGAAGGAAGACCAAGTTATGTTTGCCATGGGGCAACTTCAACGACAAGCTAAAGATTGGTGGGATGCGTATAGTAAAGAAATTGGCGAGGATAAACTCCAAACCCTTTCATGGAAAGAATTCAAAGAACCCTTCATGAAGTATCATTGTCCGCAATTGTAACATTCCTATTTTTATATAAGAATTATAGGTTTGGTTAAATTTATTAACCACTAGTAATTAGTAACTAATTTATTTTTAATATAAATATTCAACCTAAATAGTTTTAAACACTATTTTATATAGTTGATTGAAATATTATATTAATTAATTGGCCTGTATATGGGTAACCATTCTAAATAACATAAAAGTATATAAAAACCTATATTATTAGACGGGTAGATTACGGGTAAGTTAACTATAAGAAATATGAAGAACCTAAACGGGCCTAGTGACCGTATACTAATTAAACTATAAAAATACATTATATTTGAACCTACTATATTTTTAATGAAACTTGGTTCAAAATGTAGATATAAATATTCTCGTTCTAATAACATATTTATTATTTTATAAAACATTATATTTTGAAAGTTATACGCGCCAAATAAGTGAAGCTGCTGAATTAATTATAATAATATAATAATGATAGTTAACTAATTACAATTCAAATGAATTGTGAATAGACGTGTATATATACTAAAAATATGAAAACAAAATAATGAAATAAGAAAATTCTATAATATGCATGGAAATCCATGAGACAGACATGTCCTACAAAGAATCAATAGAATTCTTGAAATTCTAAATTTTTGGTACATGGCATTGAAAGAAAGCATGTAAGCATATAAGTTCTATTTTAGTGTGTACGTGTGATTGTATACCGTTTGTGGCCTTTATCAACAATCCAACTATAAATCAAGTAGTGCCTTCTCATTTTCTTACACCTACTCTCTCTCGAAATCATACATATATATATATTTTTATAGCTCAGAAGTTATACCCAAAATTTATACCAGGAGACTTTCTAGTTGAACCCTAAAGTTACAAAGTGGGTCCATTTTCTTTTTTTCACTATTTTATTCCCTTTTTTTTCATAATATAATTATATTCAAAAATATCTTAACTTAACCTATAAATGCAAACCCGAGCCCCTGAAACCCTACCATACATGAAAAACTAAGAATTCAAGAACTTTGGGTCTCAGGCGGGCCGCGTAAGAAACAAGGCATGTCTTACGCGGGCCGCGTCAAAACTAGATTGACCGGATAAGCATAACCGTGACACGTGTAGTTCATCTGGTGCACCTACGTATGACTAGTCAAACCTACGCGTAGACTGGGCGGCCACGCGGGCCGCGTAAGGTGTTGCTAAGGTGTTACGCGGGCCGCGACAGTCCTAAAATTCACCTATAAATAGCCTAGCTCAGGAGCTTTCATTTGGTGTCGACGAAAACTTTCAAAAACGAAAGTATTCTGCTCTAAAGTAGAAATTACAATTAAATTAGCAAGGCGCTGCTACAATACCGGGTATTAACTCGATCGCTGCTACGATTCAATGTCCGATCGATTTAAACTATCCGACAGGATGTTTAAGTGCTATTCTTTGTCATTAGTCGTGATTCCGACAGGATGTTTGAGTACCACCCGAACTCGGGGAATACTCTGTCAGTCGTTGTGAATCCGATAGATGTTTAAGTATTGCACTTTGTCATTCGTTGTGAGGGTTTTAATCTCGTGAGTTATCGTAAATGTTGTACTAGTTACTTACCTAGTTCGTGTGCATTAGGTTACAAGACTAATCAATAGGCTAAGCTCTGCCTATATAAATCTGCATGTTTATAATGTGAGTCATTCTCTTTTTATCAAAGTATTTTCTTAAATGTTTTCAAAGTTATAATTACAGTGATTAAGTTTATGTAGTCACCAAATTACAGCCGGTATGTGGGGTTTTGTATACATTACTTGATAACCGTCACTATTGGACAATGGGTTAGCCAATGAGTGATATGATCATAGTCACAGACACCATTGGATAATGAGGTTACCGATGGATGGTCGAGTGACAAATATCGTGGGTAGTTGGTTGATATCTGGAAACATTGTAATCTCTCTTAATACTGTAAATTATAACAAACGTGTCGTTTTAGCAAAATGAATGAACTCACCAGTATTTCCCGCTGACAAAACCTTTTTAACACGTGTTTCAGATAATTATAGTAGATTGGAGTAAGAAATGGATCAGGCACTGAAAGGCTTCAAGAAATGGCTTATTTTATTAATTAAATCAAATTAAGAAATATTGTTTTATGTAATTGGTTTTATCCCTTATTAAAGCTACCTTTGTAAAACATGGGTTTATCCCATCTATTTAATAAATAAATCCGGTGTTTCTAAACTCTGATATTTTTCCTAACTCACGGTCCTGATGAAATTTCCGCTGCAATATTTTTCAAAATAATCACCGGTACCACTTGGCTGTTCGCGGCTCCCGGTTCCGTCCAGGGTGGGTCGGGGGTCGTGACAGAAGGTGGTATCAGAGCCACTGCTTTAAGCCTATAAGTGTTGTGATAATAATACCTAAGCTTAAATAAAAGAGTTAGGAGATTGCTATTAATTGGTAGCACACCTGATAGCATTTAGACTTGAACTTAAGAAAAGATGCCTTAGTATAAGCTAAGCCACTTGTTTAAGCAATTAGGTGTTGTAATAATACCTAAGTTTAAACAGAGAGTTAGGAACTTAATATTATCTGGTAGCACTCAGGATGATATTCAGACTTGAACTTAAGAATTTTGCCTTAATATAAGCTTCAAGATAAATTACTTATATAAGTATAATGTAATGAATATTGGTATGCCATAAGAATGGTGATTAGAACATTGCAAGGTATGATAAATAAGCAATAACACTTAATTGCTATTAATCCTTGCTTATTGATATTACTCGGTCTAGAATAAAGATATGTTATGGAAATACAAATTTCCTTGATAAAAGCCCTAATAAAAGAAGCACTTTTAAAATCTTGAAAAGATACTATTTATGGGAAATAGAAAATTTTCTCCGGCAAGACTGGGTATGGTGTAGCAGACTCTCCAGCTTGTCCGGATATACTGAGGTTACCTCTCCGGCGCGAACCAGATTAGACGGGGTATATAATATGTCAAACAAGTGACAAGTTTTCCCTAAATAGTATCATGATCTGATATCTGACTTGCTTTGGAAATATGAATTTGTTAAATACATTGACCTTATAAAAGGTATGTATATTACAACATGTGAAATATATGATTATATAGATATGTATATCTATAAGAAATTCCAAAGGTCAGTTAGGAATAAAGCACAAGCATATGTGTCAATAATAAATCTAGATTTCTTTATCAGGAATCTCTTGCGTATGTCTATAATTCTGATATCAAACATTATTTCGTTTGATCATCTATCTTGTAACTCGTGCAATGGAAACCCTTTAAGTTGATACACCATCAAAAGTATAAGAATTTTCAATGCGTTACCATAAACTATTACCGCAAGTAAGAAGCATGTAAAGTTGTGCTAGTTGTCATGGCCCCCGACCCCCCTTAGACGGAATCGGGTGCCGCGAACAGCCCAGTGGTACCGGTGATTATTTTGAAAACGTTGCAGCGGAAATTTCATCAGGACCGTGAGTTAGGAAAATATCAGAGTTTAGAAAACACCGGATTTTATTTATTAAATAGATGGGACAAACCCATGTTTTACAATGGTAGCTTTAATAAGGAATAAACCCAATTACATAAAACAATATTTCTTATTTTGATTTAATTAATAAATAAGCCACTTCTTGATGCCTTTCAGTGTCGTATCCATCTCTTAATCCAATCTACTGTAATTACCTGAAACATGTTTGAAAAAGGTTTTGTCAGCGGGAAATACTGAGTGAATCATTCTATTTTGCTAAAATGACTCTTTTATTATAATTCACAGTATTAAGAGAGATTACAATGTTTATTTCAACCAAATACCCACAGTACTTGTCATCGACTCGTTTCGTGACTGTGGTCATATCACTATTGAGTCCGTTCACCCAATAGTGACGAGTATCACTAATTAGGTTCGCCCACCTAAAGTGATAAAAACAATAGTAATGTGCACAATACCCCACATACCGGCTGTAATTTGGTGACTACATAAACTTAATCACTGTAATTATAACTTTGAAAATAAACATGCTTTTGTAAACAAATTTGATAAAAAGAGAATGACTCACATTATAAGCATGCAGATTCATACAGGTAAAGTTTAATCCACAGATAAGCCTTGATATATTGCAGATTTATACAGGCAGAGCTTAGCCTATTGATTAATCTTGTAACCTAGTGCACACGAACTAGGTAGATAACTTAATACAGCAATTACGATAACTCACGAGATTAAAACCCTCACAATGAATGACAAAGTGCAATCACTTAAACATCCATCGGATTCACAACGAATGACAGAGTATTCCCCGAATTCGGGTGGTACTCAAACATCCTGTCGGAATCACAACAAATGACAAAGGATAGTACTAAAACATCCATCGGATAGTTTCTATCGATCGGACATTGAATCGTAGCAGCGATCAAGTTATTACCCTGTTTTGCGGCAGCAATTCGAGAATTGTGTGTGTTTTTATAGTAATTCTACGATATCTCAGTGTAGGATTGGAATTTCTACGTCGTTTCAGGGCCAGAACTCAAGTCCCAGACAATCCTATTTATACTGAAAATTTGACCCAGTCGCGTAGCGCGACTGGTAACCCTTATAATCGTCGCGCTACGCGATGACTTACCTATTTTCATTGGGTAGCCCCGTGTGTGAGTAGGCCTGCTGAGTCGACTATTTCTCGAAATTCAATTTAGACAGCGAGATATGTGGATAATCGTCGAGTAGGAAATACCCCCCCTGAGTTTTAGGGGCCCTGATCTTGATTCTGATTGTTCTGAAAATTTTAGGGTTTGTGCAGAATCACTTGGGTGTCTCAATTAGGGTTTCCTATTGGATGAAATAATACAATAAATAATAGTTTTGATGAGGGTTGTTACACTAGTGCACAAGAAAACACATGAAACTTAAAATTTTACGTCCATAGACGTTGAAATATATCACACACGACTTTCGAGGCAAGACCTTTGGAAAATATGATTAGGCACGACAATAAACTGTAGGATCGTATTCTGACCCGAACGAGTCTATCAGAGGAGTCTCGATCAGTTACAGGTGCGGAAAACAAGTAACCAACGTAGAAACAGCTAGATCTTCACTTTAAACACACTTTTGATTGATATTACAGCGTTTACATTCAATTGGAAGACCGGCAGCACCTCGGTATCCGTAGACAACAACGTTACAAATGATTTCGCTCCTAGAGTATATATAGGGACTAGGTTACGTTCATATGGACATGTCCATAAAAGCGAAACCCCCATTGTACATATAAGTGAAACCATCTTCTAGGTTTCCCACATACGGACATCTTTGTGATTTCCCACATATGGACATGTCCATATATGTGAAATCAACTTTCTCGGGAAATCTCGTACAATGTGCCCTAATCTAACATTCTAAGACTAAAACTCGATACAAGACGAAGTCGACAGATGTATGCACTAACAGACTCCCCCTCAGATGTTGACGAGTCTTAAGTGTCGAGTCTTCGCATCTTCAGTCTTGATCTGTCTCTGGGCTTCTCTCTCTCAATCTTTTATCTCAGGTCTTCAGACTCCCCCCCTTGCGATATGCTGGCATTTCTTCAGTTCATCAGCATCATCAGCTTTAGGATCGTTGTCTGGCTTTCCATCTCACAGCTTCTCCATATCAATCAGCTTGACTCTTCATGTTCCAAGATCGTTGCCTGACTACCTCCAATCAGAGTCCTCAGGTATCGGAACCTGACTTTCTTCCAGTTCAGATCTCAGGAACGAATACCCTGGTTCATCTTATCCTGCAAAGTCTCTACCTCAAAGTAAATTTCTCTCACTAACATATATTAAAATAAATCCATGCACTAACTCAGACTCACTTTCAAAACCCAAACAAAATGATTTTCAGAACAATCTGATGAACCACTTGAAGATTTGATAAAAATAATCAGTTTTAAAGACAAACTCCCCCTCAAATTATGTTCATCATGTTTAGCACTCAGAATTTTGAAAATCCGCTTTTCAATATCAGTTGTCAAAAATCTTTTTGAATTTTCTGAAAATTTATGCTAAAACACACTGAAAATCTTTTTGGATTTAAAAAAAAAACATGTACTGCAGTAAAGAAATATTTACAAACAATATTTTTGTGAGTTTGTGTAAGAGGATCATATCAGTTTCTGACAAGTCACAAGTACCGTTGAGCTTAGTTACACATTAAGAATTAAACAATTCACTTAGATTGCCGATATACTGATCCACTTAAATTTTCACACAAATTTCAACTGATTCAGGATATGAGTTAGATGTTTTAAAGACTTAAACTCATTCATGTGTCCCACCTCTTGAATATACTCCAGTATCCAGATCCCAATATTCAGTCTTACAGGTGAGTATACCACAGATGATATCTGTAAGGGGTTAAATTGCGAGGGCCGTGAGAGCTCAGGTCGATACTCCCGTATACGCAGAGAGATGACGGCTTCGACTTTTGGTGGGTCCCCTTTAGAGGATCTTTTGAATTACAACAGCAATGACTATCAATTTTATTGTTTCATCAATTTGCTGAGGGCGGCGCTTATATTTCAAAGCATATGCAGAAAGTATTCTCCGGGGACTAGGTCAGAAATTTCTTTCAGTAGAAGTCCTGGGATAATACCCCAGATATCACTGAGCATAAAGACCTAGTGTCTCAGAAAGATGGAGCTTTCAAACGAGATTTCAGGGGTTACCTATATATTCAAGTAGTGTTCCCCACAAAATAAGCAAGTTTGAATTTATGTTTATATCCCGAAAAAGCTTACTAAATGTGTAAAAACCTATCGGCATATCATCAGTGAGACCGTTTAATGCTGTATAAACAATACAATTCTTTAGCATACTGTAACTGTATACTGATGTACTATCATTTCCTCTTCTTTGACACAAAAACTCATTTTTGATTTTATCATGTTTTTGCCTTTTTCAAATTTTCAAATGTTTTTGGATTTTCTGAAGTTTTCTACTCCCCCTAAAACGCAAACACATTTCAGGAAATTTGAAAACAAACTATACAAAACTTGACACCCGATATCAAATCGCATCAATTTGCCATCCACTAGGCATAAACAATCAGAACTCCCCCTTTCACAAAACTATTTTCTCATTATGATTTCAAAACACTTAAGTTTGTTTTAACCAAAATGATTTTTCCGGAAAATAAGTTTTGTTAATTTTACCACTTGTAGGTTAAGGGTTTTGGTTCATCATATTGTCCATTCAATCACTTGTATGAGGATTACATCAAGTTCAAACTAATGACCTTGAGTAATCACTTTGACAGAATCAACCTCTTACCACTTGTAAGTAATATTCACAACATTTAAAACACATGTAGGAATAAACCATCTACACAAACCATTTTACCAATCAAGATGCCGATTCCTGCTTCGCACTTACCAACCTGGAAGCTCCGGCAAGTCATATTTAACTTGTGAAAATTTAACTATTATAATATTCATTCACACAATCAATTATCAAGAAAGATGCCGATTCCTGATCCACGATTACAAACTTGGGATCTCCGGCAAGTCAGGTTTTTCAGGCAAAGAAAATATCCACCCAAGCCTGACCAGCCTTGGGTGTTTTCAATTCAGAAGCAGTTGGGGTGTAAGTTGCTTTCTTTGTAGCATAAAAGTCTTTAACCCCTTTAACCTTCCCATCGACCATCTTTCCAAAAATTTTCTTAACATTTCCATTAAAAGCTTTCTCGATATCAAATTCTTTCTTCTCAGAATAGAATTGATTCGAAATATCAACCTTTCCAACCTTTGATTTAAAATTCTCAGCTCTCAATGGTGGAAAATGAACATCATCCATTAGAGGCACTGAGTTTTCAGCCTTTTTAACAACAACTTGTGGCTCCTCCGATTTTGTGGAATCAGATTCATCGCCAGATTTTACCTCTGGTTTCTTAACAACCCAAGCATGGTTGTCAAGGTTTCCCTTCTTCTTGTAAAACCTTTTCGAACACTCACCAACCTCATATGTAGAGTTTTTGAACACTTTAAATTTTTCTGTTGGTGGTTTCGGTTTTATCAACAACAACTCCTTTCAGTTTTTCAGAAACTCCCTGTTTTGTATTGGTAGCTTTTGGACAGTTCCATGCAATATGACCAACTTCATTGCATCTGTAACAGATTCTTGTTTCTTTCCTTTGATAAGCTCCATTCTTCATCTTTTCAGCAAGAAACTCCTGGTTTGACTGTTTCCAGAATGAGCTCTTTGCTTCTTCTTCATGACTAGTTCCTGCAACATATGTCATTTTTGATTTATAATCTCGAACATATTTTTCATTTTTATAGTTTTCAGGTGGAATAAAACCAAGTCCTTTCTTTTTGTAGCTACGATTGTGGTTTGGTTTCTTTTGAAAACCAGAACCAGAATTGTAACCCTTTTTCTTATTCAAACGTTGTTGAATTCTTGAGGTGTAAGGTTTAGGTTTTACATTAAGATTTTCATCTTTTATTTCAGAAATATTAATTTCTGTTAGTTTGAAAACCTTTTTTATCAAATCAGTTTTGACACCTCTTATTGGAAACTCTTTATCAAAATATAATTTGTCAGAATCATTCAAAGTATACACAACTTCAAATGTTTCATCATTCAAATTAGATTTTGACAACAAAAATTCTTTACTGTAAACCCGTTTTCCCGACGATTTTGAACTCTTTTCGGACGAACTCGAACTCCCGACTGACTGACACGAACTTTCGAATTCGGACTTTGACTCTGACTCCTCATTCTTATCCAACACCTGATCGACCACTCGTTTTATCAGTTCGGACTCATGATCTGTGTCAGACGCTGTGAACGTGACGTCAATATTGTCAGGTAAAACATTAGTTATCTCGGATTCTAACTTAATATTGACTGCCTGTTTTAGTTCTTCCTCGTTAGGTTTTCTAGGCGAGTACCCTTCCCAAATCGGAGGCGGACACTTATTATAACAGACACTCTGTTTCTTACCAGTATCCTTTTTCTTCTTTGGCTTTGTTTCTTCACCTTTAAATGCTTCAAATCCTTCAACTGTTGGATAAATTCTATCAATTATGTAGTCACAACCTTTGTAACTTTGCATCAATCTTCTGATTCTTTCATTTCCAGTTGCTTCACTATCCAACTCTTTCTTCCACTTTGCACATTCTTCTATGTACAAGTTGATCTCTTTCTGCTTCGTCATCATGGTAGCATTCAACATCTTCAAAGCTTTCTCTCTTTCAGAGTTAGTCTTTTCCAGACTATTCATAGTTCTGTTCAATACATCATATGACTCTTTCAAATTCTTCACATCAAACAACAACTTTTCTGATTCACTAAACCTCTCATCTTTTTCTATACATTGTTTACATGAATCTAAACAAGTAAGACAAGGTTTTGTGACTTCAACAATCTTCTCTACCTCCACAATCTTCTCAACTTCCACTATTTTCTCAATGACTTTGACTTCTTTCAATTCTTTTGCAGCTTTTCTCTCTTTGAGTTTCTTCAATTTATCTGCAAAATAAAATTCAAATTTGTCAGAAGATAAATGTGTTTTTCCAAGATTTATCTGTTCAAGCTCTTCATCATCATCACTGCTTTCTGAAGAAACAAATTTTCCATCTTGACTCTTCTCATCATCCGACATCACAGCCATCCATTCCTTTATCAACTCTGGCTTTTGAACAATCTGAGCAATAAAAGCTTTTACATTAGGATCAGCTGGAATGTAGTTGTCCCAGCTAAAACCATCAGCCACTTTCTCGTCATCTTGATCAATGATGCCATAGTAAGCTTTCCTGTTTGCATCTTCAATCATTTTTCCATGTGCCGTTTGAACTTCTTTTTGTTGATGCGGTTGATGAGTGATTTGCTGATAAATGGTTTTCCTATAATAATCATCTTTCCCAGATGACTCCTTTGCTCCTCTCGGCTCCTGATTCTTGCATTCTCTTTTAAAGTGGCCTTTCTCCCTGCAACGAAAACAGACAACTTTAGATTTATCAAATCCTAGATTAGAAAGGTTTGCATCCAAGAAATCATTTCTTCCTGTAACCAATCTAAATTTTTCTGCTCTCCTCAAAACACTAGCTAAGGCCCATTTAATATCCATCAGTTCCAGCTCCTCTGCATCGATTTGGTCATAATCTTCCTTTGTGAGCATCGGATTACCAATTCTTCCGGCAATCAACCCTTCATAAGACTCTAATGCAGTGACCAATAATCCCATATGATTCTTTACAATCTCTTCAGAATAATTTTGTCCATTTTGAAGATGTAAAGCCACATTGCACTGAATTAGATGACCATTTCCAGCAGATGAACTTTGAACACTTGGAGGATTCACCGTTGAGAACCCACTAGTGTTGACTGATCCTTGACTGCTTGGTGTAGATTGATTTCCAGCACTAAATGCAGTTTGTATCTTTGGACTTGCTTCAGCAGTTTGAACATTTCCTTTATAGTACAATTTAATATCTTGTTGATGAGTAGAACTGTTCATTCTAGCAATTTTCTGCTGCTCCAGATCCTGTGCAATCGATAACCTGCTAAACTGTCCGGAATTCTTCAATATCATCAGATATGTACCCCATTCCTTTTGCGGTAACGCGTCAGCAAGCTTTTCAACCCATTCTGCTGGAGTTTTTGTAATCTTCAACTGTGACATGGTACGTACAAGATGACAGTATCTTTCAATAAGAGTCTTTGTTGTTTCACCAGGCATGCACGTAAACAGTTCAAACTCCTTTTTCAACAATGCTGCTTTACTCTGTAACATCTCAGTACTTCCCTCAAATTTCTTTTTAAGAGCTTCCCAGATAGAATAAGCATTTTCATCATGTTGAAGCAACACAAATATACCTTCTTTAACAGCTTGTTGTAACAGATTGATCATCATTTTCTCTCCTTTATAACTATCTCTTTCTTGCTCTGTGAATTCTGAAATGATTTTATCGACTCCTACTGAATTCTTTCGCCTCTCATATTCAGTTTCGATGCTCTCCCAAGCTTTTAGATGATTCGCCTGAACCCAATTCTCAAACCATTTCTTCCACCCGTGATAATCCTTAATTCCCATAAGTTTAGGGGGTTTTTGCATTGTTTCGGTTTCATTCTCCATTGTCATGGTTTTAGTAATGTCGGATGGACTAGCCGGGGATGTAGCAAAAGCGTTGTAGAACTCAGTATCCATTTTTCAATGCGCGTTGTTCAAACACAGGTACTTATGAGCGAAATCAGAGGTTAATGGGTGGTCACAAAAGCGAAATCAAGGGATGTCCTTATAAGCGAAACCTCAAATGTGCACTTGGAGCGAAACTACTTGATGTCCTTATAAGCGAAACTACTTGATGTCCTTATAAGCGAAACTACTGATGTTCAAATGAGCGAAACTAGTCACTTGGGAGGTCCTTTGGAGCGAAACTAGTCACTTAGGAGTGACACATAAGCGAAACCTGATGTATGTAAAAGCGAAATCACTGGTTGTTCGTATGAGCGAAACCAACTCGAGGGTTATTTTGGACCATTTTTAGTTCGAATTTTAGGCTCAAACTTTCAGGGATTTGTCTATGATCAATTTCCTTTAGTCTGTGAAAATTTGAACGAATTTCGACCGGTAAATCTTGTTCTGATGAAGAAAGAAGATGTAGAAGTAAGAATTTATAATGAAATCCAGCAATTCTCTGTAGAACTTCTCCTCCTGAAGCTCTGATACCACTTGTAGGATCGTATTCTGACCCGAACGAGTCTATCAGAGGAGTCTCGATCAGTTACAGGTGCGGAAAACAAGTAACCAACGTAGAAACAGCTAGATCTTCACTTTAAACACACTTTTGATTGATATTACAGCGTTTACATTCAATTGGAAGACCGGCAGCACCTCGGTATCCGTAGACAAGAACGTTACAAATGATTTCGCTCCTAGAGTATATATAGGGACTAGGTTTCGCTCATATGGACATGTCCATAAAAGCGAAACCCCCATTGTACATATAAGCGAAACCATCTTCTAGGTTTCCCACATACGGACATCTTTGTGATTTCCCACATATAGACATGTGGTTTCCCACATATGGACATGTCCATATATGTGAAATCAACTTTCTCGGGAAATCTCGTACAATGTGCCCTAATCTAACATTCTAAGACTAAAACTCAATACAAGACGAAGTCGACAGATGTATGCACTAACATAAACAATGCTCATCCCAGCAGTGAGAGAACTACTAATCATTGAGATGAAGAATTTATATATATATATATATATATATATATATATATAAATTTAATTGATTATATATGGAAACTTACATAAGTAATTACCTAATTTACAATATAGTATTACTATATTTAAAAACTCTTGTTAAACCATTAAGGTGAATAATTTATATTTTTACGTATAAAATTATGTTTGAGGTATACTCTTATTTAAGTTTATGTTTAGTTATTTATTATTGGTAATTAATATTAGTTTTATTATTAGTAATAATATATTAATAATAGTAATGTTAATATTATTTTTAGGTATTAGGGTTATTGTCAGGGGCAGGTATTGGGTAGCCTAGCCTTAGTTAGGCATGGACTGATCACCTATGCTTAAACAAGGCAGCACTAACCAATATCCAACCATGATAATGACTAGTTAATGTATATAAATTAAGTCATCATACTTATGTAGTAAATTTTAAGCATATATAAAAATATATATACTTTGTACTATAAGGAGAAGACATATTTTCATAAAATACAAGAATTAGAGGGACGAATAAAAAATTATATAAATAATTGTCTATCACATGTTTTGTGGTAACTATGTACCGTAACGCTCCGACAAGAAAATAACCATATAAGAATAATATGGTAGTCATCAACTACGTTGGGTTAGGGGAACATTGTAATATATAAGAATAGTCCCCATTTTCACTTATTTACAACATTTGTAAATATATTCACAACGTTATATGGTTTCATAATGAAAATAAGTAATTACATAGAATCGACCCATTAAATGTTATATATTTACAAAATATTTTACAAATACTTTTGTACAATAAATATTTTTACACCTTTATTTACAACTTTCATTTAACGTTATAATAGTGATTTCTTTTACAAAATAATAATACTAAAATATTTTGTAATGTAATAACTTCATTGCGGTGTTTTGTAATATATATTACATAGTAAATATAAGTTATTTTACATAGTATAGTAAAATACTAAAATAATATTTATTTAAAAGTGGGGGACCATTTACATATAGTAAAAATGCGTAACAAATAGTATATATTACATAGTATTCATATTTGATATGGAAGATACGGTTCAGACAGGGACACAAATAATATATATTACATTTGCTTTACAAATATAATATAATGGTTGGTCATGCCAAAACAATTTGTTCTTATTATATTTCGATCTCTAGGACATAGTATGAAAAATATGGTCACTAATAGTGTACTATCACATTGTTTCACAATTAAAACAACTTGGAACTCTAAACAATGATACACTAACTCTATTGTCTTTTGGTGTATCTTTGCAATTCACTTATCTCAACACTCTGATTTTCTAATATCATAAATATTTGACAAATCATTTTTTTCATGCTTTTATTTCATTTCGAACCTGTCAATTCTAAGTCTTCCTCAGTTGTCAATCAAAGTAAGCTTTCTTTTAACAAAGAATTTTATTAATTCTAAAAATCCTTCACATTCATTTTAAATATCTATTGATCATATATCTTTTGGCTTGAACCTAGTCACCTTGGAAATTATATCATTTCATCTCATTCGTTTATTATCGATTTCTTGAACTAATTCAGTTGAACCATTGAATCCTACTTATTGTACAACTCGTATTCACAAAATTTGATATTTTGATTCTTTACCATCTATATTGTTTTTATTAACTAAAATGTGACATAAGTTTAAAAGAAATATCGTAGCTCAAAATCTCGAGGACGAGATTTAAAACAAGGTGGGGAGGATGTAACATTCCTATTTTTATATAAGAATTATAGGTTTGGTAAAATTTATTAAGGGGCTGTTTGGTAGCCTCTGAATGGTCATTAAGAGGCTACCTCTTAATAGAACTATTAAGAATTTTACCAAGGAGAAGGTAGAAGAATGTGGCATGTGATGATTTACCATTCAGAGGTTACCTCTTAACCATTCAGACTTGAGGTTACCTCTTATTCATTCAGAGGTTTTAAACCATTAAGAGGTAGCATCTGAATGGTCATTAAGATGCTACCAAACAGCCCCTAACCACTAGTAATTAGTAACTAATTTATTTTTAATATAAATATTCAACCTAAATAGTTTTAAACACTATTTTATATAGTTGATTGAAATATTATATTAATTAATTGGCCTGTATATGGGTAACCTTTCTAAATAAAATAAAAGTATATAAAAACCTATATTATTAGACGGGTAGATTACGGGTAAGTTAACTATAAGAAATATGAAGAACCTAAACGGGCCTAGTGACCGTATACTAATTAAACTATAAAAATACATTATATTTGAACCTACTCTATTTTTAATGAAACTTGGTTCAAAATGTAGATATAAATATTCTCGTTCTAATAACATATTTATTATTTTATAAAACATTATATTTTAAAAGTTATACGCGCCAAATAAGTGAAGCAGCTGAATTAATTATAATAATATAATAATAATAGTTAACTAATTACAATTCAAATGAATTGTGAATAGACGTGTATATATACTAAAAATATGAAAACAAAATAATGAAATAAGAAAATTCTATAATATGCATGGAAATCCATGAGACAAATGTGTCCTACAAAGAATCAATAGAATTCTTGAAATTCTAAATTTTTGGTACATGGCATTGAAAGAAAGCATGTAAGCATATAAGTTTTATTTTAATGTGTACGTGTGATTTTGTACCGTTTGTGGCCTTTATCAACAATCCAACTATAAATCAAGTAGTGCCTTCTCATTTTCTTACACCTACTCTCTCTCGAAATCATACACATATATATATATTTTTATAGCTCAGAAGTTATACCCAAAATTTATACCAGGAGACTTTCTAGTTGAACCCTAAAGTTACAAAGTGGATCCATTTTCTTTTTTTCACTATTTTATTCCCTTTTTCTTCATAATATAATTATATTCAAAAATATCTTAACTTAACCTATAAATGCAAACCCGAGCCCCTGAAACCCTACCATACATGAAAAACTAAGAATTCAAGAACTTTGGGTCTCAGGCGGGCCGCGTAAGAAACAAGGCATGTCTTACGCGGGCCGCGTCAAAACTAGATTGACCGGATAAGCATAACCGTGACACGTGTAGTTCATCTGGTGCACCTACGTATGACTAGTCAAACCTACGCGTAGACTGGGCGGCCACGCGGGCCGCGTAAGGTGTTGCTAAGGTGTTACGCGGGCCGCGACAGTCCTAAAATTCACCTATAAATAGCCTAGCTCAGGAGCTTTCATTTGGTGTCGACGAAAACTTTCAAAAACGAAAGTATTCTGCTCTAAAGTAGAAATTACAATTAAATTAGCAAGGCGCTGCTACAATACCGGGTATTAACTCGATCGCTGCTACGATTCAATGTCCGATCGATTTAAACTATCCGACAGGATGTTTAAGTGCTATTCTTTGTCATTAGTCGTTATTCCGACAGGATGTTTGAGTACCACCCGAACTCGGGGAATACTCTGTCAGTCGTTGTAAATCCGATAGATGTTTAAGTATTGCACTTTGTCATTCGTTGTGAGGGTTTTAATCTCGTGAGTTATCGTAAATGCTGTACTAGTTACTTACCTAGTTCGTGTGCATTAGGTTACAAGACTAATCAATAGGCTAAGCTCTGCCTATATAAATCTGCATGTTTATAATGTGAGTGATTCTCTTTTTATCAAAGTATTTTCTTAAATGTTTTCAAAGTTATAATTACAGTGATTAAGTTTATGTAGTCACCAAATTACAGCCGGTATGTGGGGTTTTGTATACATTACTTGATAACCGTCACTATTGGACAACGGGTTAGCCAATGAGTGATATGACCATAGTCACAGACACCATTGGACAATGAGGTTACCGATGGATGGTTGAGTGACAAATATCGTGGGTAGTTGGTTGATATCTGGAAACATTGTAATCTCTCTTAATACTGTAAATTATAACAAACGTGTCGTTTTAGCAAAATGAATGAACTCACCAGTATTTCCCGAGGGAGAGGGAAAACCCTTATCTTTATAAAATCCATAAATTAGAAGGGGAATCATGGCTAATTCCAGTGCATGAACACTTAAATTCGGTCATCCAAACTATTCTAACAAGAGGTAAGTTGAATTTTATGATTTGATGAACTCTCAAAAGTAGGTTATGATTAATCCCTGAAATTGAATGAATTTAGTATGAACATTTAATAGAATCATTATGAAGAAGATAAATTATGCTTGAATTTTTTATTATCTTGATGATTTAAGGTGAAACCCATTTATGATAGAATTATGATGAAGTATGATAATCATGTTGGTGCAAACTCATGTAATGTTGATGTAAAGTTTGTATGTTGTAGAACATTAGTTAGATAATTTGGTGTAGGATGATGATTGTATGAATTTGATTGATTATATGGTTCATGTTGTGAAATAGGAAGAATATACATAGAATACTTGTACATTATGCTTTACTAATGGTACGCACACCAAGTGTTTGATAAAATGCTTAAAAGATGAATTATAACATGTTATGATGATATCTTGTTTAGAATCATTTGCTAAAATGAAATGAAAAATGAATGCACAAAACGATTTATATTCTTTGATAAAAGACTTATAAGGTTTGTCCCAGGCATGGAAAGCTAAGTATGTGTTTGCTAAGTGTTGGTGTGAAAGAAGAAGAATTAAGCGAAAAGAGGTCACAAGGTTCAAACGATCGAGGTAAGTTCTTACAGTTACAAATACTAGTAGTTTACAATGTTTAAGTTTATAAATTTGTATTATGTTAAATGAAAGTACATGGAAGTTCGATTTATACAAGGTTTGAATTCTTTGTTGATGCCTGCCGTAGCCTACGGCTGGCATACCGACATGGTGAAATAAACGTCTGGGCTGTGACAATTCATCTCGGTTATGTCTTGGTCACGACTGATAACCCAGATGATCAGGTAACTC
This sequence comes from Helianthus tuberosus, assembly GCA_030545235.1. NCBI lineage: Eukaryota > Viridiplantae > Streptophyta > Magnoliopsida > Asterales > Asteraceae > Helianthus > Helianthus tuberosus. Next base: position 132,864,740 of record CM060427.1, on the reverse strand, counting down.
GTATGGGTTATGCCTGATAACCCAGATGACCAGGTAACTTGTCTGGGTTATGCTTCAAAAATTAACTGATAAGGATTTGATGTCGAACCGGATATAGAAGATAGAAGGAATTTAACATTTATACCCGTTAGAAAGTATGATTGAAGGAATGTTAAAGAAAGGATTATCATTACACTCGATGGAGGATTTAAAGTCTACGTTAGTTAACTATGAAATACCTAATTTGTGTGATATGGTTGTAGGTAAATCAACGTGTTAGTTGACGCCAAGCTTGGAACGAACACACCATCTCTTATGCTTCCGCTATGATACTCGACTAAGCGGGTCAAAAGCTTTTGTACAAACTTTCATGTTATGCTTTAAGTTTTGTAATGTTTAACTTTAAGTATTTCTGGAACTTTGTCGGATAAGTGTACGGTGGTAAACATAGATTGTGGATGTAAACTTTTTATGTAGTTAACTTGGGTTATGTTTATCGAAATTTTGAGGTCAATTTTATAAGTTTTATGTCTGACCCATTTCGTTGTCATCTTAAACTCTTATGTTACGAATAAGAAACTTTAAACATTACATAAACTCGGTTGTATGTCTTGGTTTAGTATAAAACATGTAATATAAGTATGAATTACATATGGTTGATATAAACATGATTTCCCATTATGATCAAAGTCTAGGATTACAAGAATGAAAGGAAGTACGTGTACGAGCTTGCTAAATATAGAAAATACAAAATACGAATCGTTACATAGGGTGACGACAGGAAATCTATAAATCAAACGGTAGTAGAGGTAGTGGTTGGTGATTGTGGTTAGGTCAGGCGGCAATGGAGGTGGTGTTGCAGTGGTGTGGATGGGATTGAGAGAGAGGCAAAAGGGAGAGAGAGAAGAGGGAGAGGGACTTTAGAGAGAGAGAGAGAGATCGAGTGCAGAGGTTTTATTTATTTATGCTTTATTATTATTTTTTATTTTTTGTACAAATAGTCCCTTGATATAACTCAATAGTCACTGAGAATGTGAAATGACAAAAATGCCCTCATGTATAAGGCACATGAGCATATTTAACAAGAAAAATTAAATGTGTTAAGCTCAAAGGTGATACCATGCAAGATTTTGAAATTTGAAGTACAAAACTTGAGAATTCAGGATCTGGATTGAATCCTTAACCGTTGAATGCGTACTAACACGTATAATGTGTGGAATCCATATACGTGTGTGGATAGAACACGAAGATGTAACTATCAATGATTTCTATTACTGATTTGATAGTTACAATAACACGAAATCAAACGAGCAGAGCTTCGCCTCAAAGTTGCTCCAAAGATTACAAATGACAAAGACTCATCTACTATTTATGGACACATGGCTTCGTACGAAGCCTTGCATGGTCCTTTCGTACGAAGCTACTTCATTTCTTGCTCTCTTTTGTTCAACACAAGTTTTATATCATCTGTTCAAGCTACGGTACGTAATTGACGGAGGTGATACACATAATGCACTCACAAAACTATTCAATTTTAACACTTAAGGACACCACATGAAAAATGGTGTAACATAAATGACAAAACTTGTAATTTACTCTTTTTTTTAAGAAAAGTAAAGGTTATATGTGTATCAAGGTTTATGCCGAAGTGATTAATTAAGTATAAGCCCAAGTGATTGATTAACCAACTTTAGAATGAAACAACTTAAGTTTAAAAAAAACATAGGCCCAAATTGATAACTAAAACTCCTATTTATTTTTGAACGAAATTAAAACTCTAATTATATTGAGATTGTAGTTTTCAAACAACCTAAGTTAAGGGATTTATGACAAGACGAATTAAAAATCTAAAGTAAATGCAGGGTTTTTTTTTCCGTAAATTATACAAATTCAAAAGGGTCCTGACTTTGTAGTTCGCTTAGGATTTCCAAAAATGTTGGATCGGCCCTGCACTTACCATGGTATAAACTTGGGTCTGGAGCATGTGCTACGGATATGGAAAGTTGGCACGTCTATCCTTATAGTATAACATTGGTACAAAGCTAGTCTTCCTATCTGTGGCGAAGCTTTAACGAAAAATCAGTGAGGACCGGACTCTCAAAATCCAAATTAGTGGGGTTCGGACTCTTAAAAATCTAATATTTTACACTAAAAAGATTTAGAATTTTTCGATTATATTAACAGTACGAGCGAAAAAACCAGTGAGAACCGGGACATCCCTGGACCACCAAGAACCTCCGTCACTCTTTACTAGTGTGCTATGATATGGGGGTTGCCTCGAGCATGTGCGGCTTAATTCTGGAGCTTGTTCTCAAACATGTGTTGCATGATCCGAATTATATTTATATTTATTTATATATATACTACAAATTTATATTTATATTTATATATATACTACAAAATACATTGAAGGGGAATAGTGTTAGGCAGTTGTCTAACACCTTCTTATTGGTTCATTTAAATTACAAGTTTGCCCTATTTAAATTTACAGTTTTGCCATTGGTTTTGTTTTTTCTTCTTTTTGCCAAATTATGATTTTGTCTCAGTTCAAATTTACAGTTTTCCTATCGTTTTTCCCCTGCCAAATTACGATTTTACCCCTAGTGTAAAATTATAGTTATGCAATGTTTTTAATTTTTTTGACAAAAATATGGTAGTGATTTGTTTTAATTGGTTGACTCGGTGTAATTTTTATTTGTGTCAAGTAGCGGTTGCCTAACACATGCTCATTTCTCCTAAAAATTACAGTTTTGCTCCTAGTTTAAAATTATAGCATTTCCACCATTTTAGTTTTTTTTTTTAATAAAAGTATGGTAGTGTTTTGTTTTAATTGGTTGACTCGGTGTAATTTTTTTTTGAGATTGTATTATTAGTAGTATGTACAGCTAACCGAAACACAAATATACATGTTATGAGAGAGATATATTCAGCTTAGTGCCCTGCAACGCGACCATGACAAAAACTAGTTTTATACATATACAAAGAGTTTGCATTATTCATTCACTCTACTTTATAGTACCTATAACTAGGGGTAAGATCAAATAAAAAGTTTATTTTGCCTAAGTATGATGAGATGGAATATTAACAATTCATTTTTCAAATCGATGGTTAAGAATTTAAGATGAAAGTGTATGAGAAAGAAGGAGTGCAAGGTGTTATGGGTCATTTTCTGAGCATATATATCCTGACTAATATTCTGCTTTTGATTGTTTACTTGTGATCAGGATACCGGATCAGGATATTGGTAACATCCTGGTGCGATATCCTGCTATTAACTGAATTAACCACGTGCAGGTTAGAAGCAGTGGGTCACTAACGGTCAAGTGGACCTTTTCTCCTTTGGACTCGGGCGAACCAGTTATATGAGAGACGTTGAACCCGAAAGACCAGGTCTACAACGTTCGTATGGGGAATATCCGCCGAATCCCGGTTTAATAGGGTAGTTTGTTGAATTTCTTTTACTATAAATAGATGGATCAGATCAGATTAAGGCACACAATTTCACTCATACTCTTTTTCTCTAGCTACTAGCAATCACTACACACAAACACTTGTACTCGAATTACATTGTAACACCTAGTTGATCCGCATCACATCCTGCACTGTATCCTGATATTCGAAGTAATAGAAGAACAAGGCAGCTGCGATTGTCAGCTCCCGAGGTTTTGTGCCGGCGATCTAGATTGATCAAGGGCTTTCCTCGTATATCTCGTGTCACCCCTTACATTTTTTGCTCATTGTTTGATCATAGATACAGCTCTATATCCTGAGCCGTATCCTGAAAACTATTTTTACAAACAACTTAATCAGCATATTTTCAACACATATCTCTAGCACACTACCTCACTTAACTAATTTGATCACTTAATTGCTTTGGTAATTTTTGACCAAAACAATTTGGCGCCCACCGTGGGGCAAGTGGTGCTATTTTTACTAAAAACTTTAGTAAAATCATTACTCGGTTTTCTATTGTCAAAACTTTTTGCTACATTGTTTTCAATGGCCTCGAGATCAAACATGAGCTCTTCCACCATGTCCGCTACAACCTCTGCAACAATTGGTTCGGTGCTTCCTCCTCCTCCTCCAAGAATGCAAGCCTCTTCATAGGGAACTGAGACTCATGTGGCTCGGGATCTTATCCCCGCTCCCAGTGCTCAGGGATCTGGTCCTGTTTTAGCTTCTAATGATGAAATTCTGAATTTGTTTGGTAGTATACAGGAACAGATGAGGCGGCAGCAGGAAACTAATCGGATGCTGATGAGAGAGATATAACTCTTGAAATCCGGCCCAAGTAGGCCTGCTGAAGAAACTGTCACTCCTTTGCAACCCAGGGCTTTGAACTTCAGTTCTGCAGTTTACACTAAGGATAACCGGGGGAATATCGTGCCAAGCCATTCCCAGAATCATACTCCTGAGATACCCTCTTCAATAAGAGTATCGACCGTGAGAAGCTCAGGATATGCTTCAGGATATGGCCAGAATCCTCGGACTGGTAACCTGTCAAATAATAATATTCTTGCTACTAACAATAGTGGATCTTTGCAGGATGCAGGTATGACGTCAACATTTACTAGGGAGCTTCAAAAGCTGAAAGACATGATATCCAGTGTGCCTGGGGTGGTCCAGCCGATTCCAGAAGTATCCCAAGACAGTCACAGGATATCCCGGTTTGCGTATCCTATCTGTGATGCTGAAATCCCGAAAAGATTTCAAACCCCCAACATGAAACTCTATGACGGAACCACGGATCCTGAAGAGCATATCGCCCAGTATAGGGAAAGGATGGAGATCAACCCTATCCCTCCAGATCTCAAGGAAGCATGCCTCTGCAAGGGTTTTGGTTCTACCTTGACAGGATCAGCCTTAAAATGTCTGTTAAATGTTCCTCCTCACTCAATTACTTCGTTTGCTCATTTGGTTAATTTATTTATAAGTCAGTTTTCTTGCAGCCGGAGTTTTGAGAAACTAACCAGTGATCTTTACAGGATAACTCAAGGGCCTCAGGAATCCTTGAGGGATTGTGTGAACAAGTTTAGTCGGGAATCCTTGGATATCCCACATCTTGATATTGCAACAGCTGTGCAGGCTTTCAAGATGGGATTACAAAAAGATTCTCAGTTTTATCAGGATCTTGTAATGAATCCCTGCAGGAATCTCGACGAAGCTCGTAACAGGGCCTTGAGATATATTCGCTTGGAGGATGACAAAAAGATGCAAGAAAGGATGAATTCCACCTCAACCTATGAATCAACCAATAGGAAGTCAGAATCCTCATATAAACCATATCGCTCTAAGCCGTATGGCAGAATTGACAACAAGAAAGTGAATGCTGTTAAAGACGAGGATCCTGAAGAATATCCTGAATTATCTGAATATTGCTTTTCTGTTAACATACCTGAGTTAATGTATGCTATGCAGGGTTTAGGAGACAAAGCTAGGTGGCCTCGAAAGAATCAACAAAAAGCTGATTGGAAGGATAAATCCAAATGGTGTGCATTCCATGAAGATTTTGGACATGTAACTGAGGATTGCATTGCTCTAAGAAAGGAAATAAGTTATCTTCTAAGCAAGGGATATCTGAAGGATCTCCTAGGAAGAAAGAAGAATAAGGGTCAGGATACTGAGAAGGATCCTGAACGAGCAGCATCACCTCCTGCGGATGCCAAGATAATCAACTTTATTTCAGGAGGATCCGACATTTGTGGGACTTCGTATTCTGCGGCCAAGAGACATGCAAAGGAAGCTAAGGCTGAGAGGGGAGATAAACCAGCCAGGATGACTACCCTCACAACTGATAAAGTGATCACTTTCGACAGTGATGACAGGGATACTGTCCAGGATCCTCACCATGATGCTCGCGTAATAACATTATATGTGGCTAACCATTTTATACGCAGGATATTGGTGGATAATGGCAGCTCCGTCAACATAATCCAACTAGAAACTTTGAAAAGAATGAATGTATCTCCAATGGATATTACTTCAAAATCCACCGTGCTTGTTGGGTTCAGTGGAGAGGCCAGGAACACAGTGGGAGAGATAAAGTTACCAGTATATGTTGAAGGGGTCAACTCAATACAACGTTTCTGTGTGATGGGCTCCCTATCCTGCTATAACATCATACTAGGCAGGCCATGGATCCATGATATGAAGGCTGTGCCATCAACTTATCATCAGTGCATCAAGATCCCTACCCCTTGGGGGGTTGTCAAGGTTGATAGTGATCAGCAGGAGGCGAAGGAATGTTACTCATCCTCAATGAAATCCTCAACCAAGCCTAATGCAACATAGCAATTAAAGATTCGGGCCTAGGATATCGTGGAGGCTTCGGAGCAGGATGTAAGGAAAATTATCCTGGATCAGGATAATCCGGATATCTCGGTGCTCGTAGGAACCAATATCCCTCGGGATATTGAAAATCAATTGACTAATTTTCTAAAATGCAGGATGTCGACGTTCGTGTGGAAACACAAGGATATGACAGGTATTTCCAAGGATATTATAACACATAAGTTAGGTATCGACAGGTCATTCAAGCCTGTCCAACAAAAGAGAAGGAAATTTGCTCCGAAATGAAACGTGATCATCCAAGAGGAAGTTGAAAGGCTACTAAGGAGCAAGATGATTAGGGAAGTGAAGTTTCCTAAATGGCTGGCAAATGTAGTCGTGGTACAGAAGAAAAATGGGAAATGGAGAGTTTGTGTAGATTACACAGACCTGAATAAAGCTTGTCCCAAAGACCCATTTCCTCTTCCTCATATTGATTCAATGGTGGATGCTACTGCAAGCCACGAAATGTTAACCTTCATGGATGCATCCTCAGGATTTCAGCAGATCCAAATGGAACCTTCAGACCAGGAGGATACTGCCTTCATGACACCGAAAGGTATTTATTGTTACACTGCTATGCCTTTTGGTTTGAAAAACGCAGGTGCAACATACCAAAGATTGGTAAACATGATGTTCAAAGACAAGCTGGAGGACACTATGGAGGTGTACATCGATGACATGGTAGTAAAATCTAAAAAGGCTGAAGATCACCTCCAGGATATTAAGGGAGCATTCGATATCCTGGATCAGTATAACATGAAATTGAATCCTGCTATGTGCCATTTTGGAGTGGGGGCAGGAAAGTTTCTAGGATATATGGTGACTAAAAGAGGAATAGAGGCAAGCCTGGAGCAGATTAAAGCTATCTTGGATATCAAATTACCTTCAAATATGAAGGATGTTCAACGGTTAATCACTAATCATTTTAATGGATCCTATGCAGTTAAAGGTGATAAGTTAATCGAGTATCTCGAAATTCTCAAAAAATTAGCAGGATATTTCGATATTTTCACACTTGAACAGGTACCAAGAGAGGATAATGCTGAAGCTGATGCCTTGGCGAATCTAGGATCATCAGTCAGGATACCGGAAGGAACCCGAATACCAATGTTACATATCTTATATCCTGCGACGAATCCTCAGGATAAAGAATTACTAAGTATTCAGGATCCTGATGAGTATCCTGAGAAGGATCCTAAGTCCTGGATGGTTCCAATTATAAGATATCTCAAGGAAGGACACATCCCAAAGGATGAGAATCCTAAGGCCTTTAGAATGAAGGTATCACGATTCACTATTATAAATAATGTCTTGTATAAGAAATCTCTTACAGGACCATATCTGAGGTGCTTAGAGGATCCCGAAACTAAGGAAGTGCTTCAGGATATACACGAAGGGGATTGTGGTAACCATACTGGGGGCAGGTCATTGTTCTCAAAGGCGTTAAGAACAGGATATTATTGGCCGACGATGAGAAAGGATGCTGCAGAATATGCTCGAAGATGTGATGCATGTCAAAGACATAGTAATATATTACATCAGCCTGCTGAACCACTGTATCCTATTGTTTCCCCTTGGCCATTCATGAAATGGGGAATGGATATAGTGGGAAAATTGCCAAAGGCTCCAGGAGGGAAAGTCTTCATGCTGGCAATGACCGATTATTTCTCTAAGTGGGTCGAAGCGGAAGCATTTGTTCAGGTTAGAGATCAAGAAGTGGTATCCTTCATAAAAAGGAATATCCTGACTAGGTTTGGAGTACCAGCTGAGATAATTTGTGACAATGGATCTCAATTTATAAGTAAAAGGACTACTGACTTTTGCAAAAGTTGGGGAATCAAAATGATTACATCCATACCAGTACATCCTCAAGCAAATGGGCAAGCAGAATCCTCAAACAAGATAATTGTCAACAACTTGAAAAAGAGACTAGGGGCTAAGAAAGGAAGATGGGCAGAAGAATTACCCTTTGTTTTGTGGGCTGATAGGATGACAGTGAAAAGTGCAACTGGCCAAACCCGGTTTTCCTTGGTGTTTGGAGCAGAAGCGGTGATCCCGACGGAAATGGTGATACCTACAGCGAGATCCAACCTCCGGGATCCTGAGCAGAATCCTGAAGTCCTATGCCAGGAAGTGGATACTATTGATGAGACAAGAGACGCAGCAAGGCTAAGGATGGCAGCATATCAACAAAGGATATCTAAAGCATATAACAAGAATATAAGGACTAGAAGATTTCAAGTTGGAGATTGGGTATTGAGAAAGGCTTTTCAGAATACTACTAATCCTGCTGATGAAAAGTTGGCTCCAAAATGGGAAGGACCCTATGAGGTTGAATCAGAATCAGGAAAAGGAGCATACCGACTCAAGAATATAGAGGGGGATATGCTACCGAGATCCTAGAATGCTATACATCTAAAGCTCTATTTCAAGTGAGTACGGAATTTAAATTCTAACTCAGGATGGTATGGATTCTGTCTCTTTTATTAATTTTAATATTATTTACTGTTTTGAACCCATTACTGACTTAAGCATCGGAGGGGTGTTAGCCAGGCTAACACCGACCTTAGCTTACAGTTGTTTTGCAATATATGCTTCGAGATATAGCTCCAGGATATACATTCAGGATACTTCAGAAGATTAGAGGATTGGCCCCCTCTCTCACGTCTAAGGGATCCTGATCCCTTCACAGGTTTAAAGGTATTCACCTTTCTTCCGAATTGGGTTTAATCACCCCGCCTGGAGCGCAAGTTATTTGGGAATAGTTCAAGGTGGCGGGACCAGTTCATGTAAAAGTGGCTGACAATTTCGTTACTATTGGCTATATCCTGAATCCTAAAGGTATATGAGGATTGATCACCCTCTCTCACGAAAGGGTATTTTCATACTCTCTAAGGTTTAAAGGTTATCACCTTTCTAAGTCTTGGAGTTTATACACTCCCGCCTGTAGCGCATGAAAATTTTGGATTTTCCCCAGGATACTAAGGATTTATCTCCAGTATATTTTTGGGTTTTACCCCTGTAACACAAGAATTGTCTAAACAGTTGGAACTGATATGCAAAAATTTTCTAAGTGTTTATAGACTTCATGCACAGGGGACATTCATTCTAAAGCAATTGTGTGAAGCTCAAAAGATTAAAATTGGGCTAAGTGTCTCGGATTGGGGACATCTTAGGGGGAGAAGTCGCAAAAGGGGTTGGAGTTTAATACTAGGGTTACACTCAATTCCTGGTATGATCTTTCCTTTGTGAACCTTACATGAATTGTTTAACTCTGTTTAAAGCTCAAAATATCCTGATAAGGATATATCTTTAGGATATGTCTTCAAAATGTGTTTTTGGGATACGTTTCGGGATATTTGATTGGAATATTTGGGAGATGATACTTGGATTGAAAATTTATACTCTGGTCAAACAAGTGTTATCAAAACAGGTTTTGGAAAATAGACTATCTTTTATTCTTTAGAAATTTTGTCTAAAATTGTTTGGATTTTGAGAAATTCTATTTGATAAAGGTCTTCATAAGATATCGCTGAGTATATTGATCAGGATTTTTTCAAAAGATAGTTACACAAATTTTGCAAAGCTAAAATCTAAACTAAGAAATGCATGACAGAAATTAGAAGGCAACAACAAACAAGTCAAAAGGAGGTTATATTATTAACATGTCAAAAGTTGTGCTTTTGGTTTCACCTCAAATCGAGGCCCATCCGCCAAAAGCACGATTAGTTTTTACTCTACTTACATAACGGTTGAAGGTTTTATCTCAAAACGGGACCTGTCCACCTCCAACCGTTACGTCATTCAAAACAGGTTATACTAACCGATGACCAAGGGCTTCATCCTGAAACCCAGGACCCATCCACCTTTGGTCATCGTATTGTACTAATGCAGGAAATATAAATTGTTCGAAGACAGGAAACGTAAATTGTTTAAACAAACCACAACCATTGAATCTAAAAAAGTGGGCTCCGGCCTTGGCACATATATCCATCATCGCCCACTTCGCCGCCTAAGGGGCAGCACCTTCTTGACCAGCAATCTCTTTCCCAGCATCTGCACCAGCATCACCCTCAGGATTCTTCTCAGCATCATCACCAGCATTGGTCACCTCCTCTGCCGCCTTAGAAGGCTCTTCACCAGCGTGCTTTGCGGGATGTGCAACAGGATGGCCTCCAAGATCCTGTAATTTTGCTTCCCAAGCCTTGACATTCCAAGAGGGGCATTCAAAGCCCAAGGCTTTGGCCTCATAAGCCATCCTTAACCTGGCTTGGAGAAGGGAAACAACAACGGATCCTTTGAGGCCATCCCGATAGGAACTCCTATCCTGCTAGTATTGAAGAAGAGCGTCATCTAGCTTGGCTTAAGCATCCTCATTGGCTTTGTGAAGGGCAACTTGGTGCTCCTGGGTCATCGCCTTGAATTTATCTTCATAATGTTGGGACTTGGCGGCCGCAATCGCTCCTTGATCAGCTATATTGGCTTCAGCTTTTTCGAGCTTGATCTCCAGCATCTTATTAAGCCCGCAGGTGTCTTTATACAAGTGCATGAGACGTTCCAAGCCCTACAGTTAAAGACACAGGTATCAATATAAAATGTGCAGGAAAATGGTTAACATGCATGTTCAGGATATCGAATGGGAATTTTCACCTGCTTAAGGAATGAAGTGGCTTCACTAAATCCATGGTTCTAGAGAGAGAATGTATCTGAGGCAGCTGGAGAATCCATTTCTTTTCTCTTCCGGGAGCTAGAGGCCCGGGTCCTGGATGCTGGAGGAGCTTTGGGAGCAGTAGTAGTCTTTGAACTGGTAGGCTTTGGTGTGGCAGACGACTTCGGCTTAGATTCTTGCTTGACAGGTACAAGGCTGGAGTAACTATCCAACTCGTCAAGTTGGAAGTCTTCGAGGTTGACAACTGGCACTGTACAAGGGAAGATATTTTTAAACTCATCATACTTCTGAAAGATAATCGGTTTAATGAATAAAGATAATTACTGAGAATATGCTTACCAGACATGTTGGAACTTGATCTTTGACTTTGACTTGTGAGTAGCAGGGTAAAGGACCTTTCACTTTCCGGAAGCTTATAGATTTCTTTTATCCTCCCTTCCGATTCGGCACTTGGGGGAGCTAATTCCTTGAAGTTTGCTGCAAAAAAGGAATAAACATATCAGGATATCAGTTCAAGATGTAGTCTCGGGATATGATTGGGGATATTCCTAAAACCCTAAATCCTACCAGAAGTCAACCATCTCTTAGGAAGGTCAAAACCCCTATCAATGGAATCCCTTTTTACATAGAAGAATTTTCTTGTCCATTTATCCTCGTTCTTGGTAGCCTTAAGAATGAGAGGATCTTTGGAGATAGAAAATAGAAGGAACCGGCTGGATCCATGAGATCTTAAGCGATAGGCCATCGGCAGATCTTCAATGCAAAGGTTGGGCATATGACGAGCCTTAATCCGCTCCAAGGTGACTAACACGCGCCAAACCATGGGCATGATTTGGGCAAAGCTAAGGCCCGTGAGCTCGAAGAAACGAGAAATAAAAGGGGAAAACGGATACTACAGCCCTATGGAGAAAGGATAAGCGAAGAAGCATACCCACTCGTCAGAACAGAAATCCGATCGGACCTCTCGGTCGAAGGGACGGAAAATTGTACCGGCGGGAAAGGCGCCGGAAGCTCGTAAAGCCGCAATATCGGCATTATCGAAAGAACATACCTCTTTTGAAGGTTCCTTAAGAAGGTTTTGTCTATGAAAAGGGGGAATGGAGTCCGCCGTTTGGGATCTAGTGCGGGTAGCCATGGAAGATCACAACCGGAGAGTAGCGGATTTAAACATGGAAAATAGGGAAGAGAGAGAGAGAGAAAAAGTACCTGAAATTCGCTTGAAGATAGAGATGATCGTAATGCAAAGTATTTTGGCTAATTATAGGCTAAAGGATAGGGGTAAAGAGTAAATAGTGCCTTGGAAGTTGCACGTTGTCATTTCAAAAGTCTCGTAGTATTGATTGCCTCGATCCAGGTGAAAAAGTTTAAAATATATCTGTTTGAATTCAGAATTCCAACAGGTATATTTTGGGGACAATTGTTATGGGTCATTTTCTAAGCATATATATCCTGACTAATATTATGCTTTTGATTGTTTACTTGTGATCAGGATACCGGATCAGTATATTGGTAACATCCTGGTGTGATATCCTGGTATTAACTGAATTAACCACGTGCAGGTTAGAAGCTGTGGGTCACTAACGGTCAAGTGGACCTTTTCTCCTTAGGACTCGGGCGAACCAGTTATATGAGAGACGTTGAACCCGAAAGACCAGGTCTACAACGTTCATATGGGGAATATCCGCCGAATCCCGATTTAATAGGGTAGTTTGTTGAATTTCTTTTACTATAAATAGATGGATCGGATCAGATTAAGGCACACAATTTCACTCATACTCTTTTTCTCTAGCTACTAGCAATCACTACACACAAACACTTGCACTCGAATTACATTGTAACACCTAGTTGATCCGCATCACATCCTGCACTGTATCCTAATATTCGAAGTAATAGAAGAACAAGGCAACTGCGATTGTCAGCTCCCAAGATTTTGTACCGACGATCTAGATTCATCAAGGGCTTTCCTCGTATATCTCGTGTCACCACTTACATTTTTTGCTCATTGTTTGATCATAGATACCGCTCTATATCCTGAGCCGTATCCTGAAAACTGTTTTTACAAACAACTTAATCAGCATATTTTCAACACATATCTCTAGCACACTACCTCACTTAACTAATTTAATCACTTAATTGCTTCGGTAATTTTTGACCAAAACACAAGGGTATCTTGGAAAAAATCCTATTTATGGACTTTCTCTCTACACATGCATATTTCACCCTCATTTTTTAAACGTTCATAATTTTTTTATACGACATTATTTTTTCATAAAAATTTCACCGTAAAATCGAACGTCTTTTTATCTTTAATTTGAGTATCATATTGCTATATAAAATATGAAAACTAAAAAAACCTACTAAAATGTGTTGTATTTCTCTATTGTATAACATTTTTTTTGTGCTGGATTTTTGTGCTGAATTTTTTTTTTCTTAATTTTTTTTTCTCATTTTTTTGTGTTGGATTTTTTTTGTACTACATTTTTTTGCTGAATTTTTTCGTGTTATATTTGTTTGTACTAGATTTTTTTGTGCTATATTTTTTTGTACTACATTTTTTTGTGCTATATTTTTTTTTGCTATATTTTTTTGTACTACATTTTTTGTGCTAGATTTTTTGTGCTAGATTTTTTTGTACTAGATTTTTTTGTTGTATTTTTAAAAATCAAAAGGGGTGCCACATGTCATTTTTACTCCTATTTTTAAGGACCAAAATGTCCTTCATTCCTATTTATTAGGAGTGCCACATGTCATCATCATAATCATTGTTAGGCTACTTAGGCAAAATCTAATCCTCCCCCTATAACTATACGAGGGAAACATAATTGTAAGTTTCAACTATGAAGTTAAAACTTCTATAATTAAGTTTTATTAGCATACTATATGTGCTACCTATTTTTTACAACCAAGAGGGTTGTGGTAGTAAAGCATTAGAAAATGTTTATTTTCATTCTTATTAGATTGAGGGTTCAAGTCCGATAACAAACAAAAGATACAAATTTAGAAGTTTAATTAGTAAGTGCATAACTTAGCCATTCTAAAAGCATAAATTTTTAGTTTAATTAAACTAAGTTATATTAACAGTTGTATAATGTTGAAATATTGAAATATATTCAAACATATTCACTTTTATTATTATTCACTTTTATTGAAATATGGTCTAAGTGTTTTATTGTTTTGTGAATGACATGTACTGCTGGGCTGCATATGGACTAAGTGAGATGGGCCGCATATGGACTAAGTGTGTTGGGCCGCATATGGACTAAGTGAGATGGGTCTAATAAGGCTTGGATATAGAAAAAGGATGCTGATAGTTGCTGATTTGATTAACTCAGTCTCCAGATACTTCGTTTTCTCGTTCCGGTCAAGATACTTGTTTCCAGAATTCTCTCTAGTTTCTCTCTCTGAACATCGCTTAGGGTTTCTGTTCATTTGGTCACTGTTTGTTTTGTATCAGTGATCGTGTTGTGAAATTTTGTGATAATCGATGACTATCGTGTTGATAATCATCTGTAGTTGAGAGTTGAGAGTTAGTGTCTCTTGTATCTTTGATTCGTTCTCTGTTTCTGCTGTAATCTTCGAATCTGTAGGGTAATAAAAGCTCTTTGGTTAGGGTTCTTGTTGATTACGGTTTGATATCATTATTTTGACATGGTATCAGAGCGATAAAAGCTCTTGGGGTTAAAATCCAGTCTAGGGTTTGTTCATTCGTTCCGCTGTGAGTCTTGACTTGGTCAGATCTGAAGTTTTCTCGAAGATATCGTTGATCTTGATGGGGATTTTGTCACGGCCCCCGACCCGGTTTTACCCGTTTCAGGAGCCGCGGGACAGAAAATCCCGTGGTATTAATTTAACAGCGGAAGTTTTCTTCAGGATCTTTTTAAAACTGAAATTTCCCGATTTATTTTATTTCACAACTCGGGATAAAACCCCGGTAATTTACATTCATATGATTTCACGGAGAAATCTTTATTTTACAAAACATGTTTCTTTATTTTATACTGAGCCACTTCCTTAAGCTTGTAGTGCTTCATGGCACTTTTCCTGGATCATAACAGATCACCTGAAACATGTTTGAAAAAGGTTTTGTCAGCGGGAAATACTGGTGAATCATTCTTTTTACTAAAACGACTCATTTGTTATAATTTACAATATTAAAATAGATTACAATGTTTCTGGATATCAACCAACTACCCACGATATTTGTCACTCGACCATCCATCGGTAACCTCATTGTCCAATGGTGTCTGTGACTATAGTCATATCACTCATTGGCTAACCCGTTGTCCAATAGTGACGGTTATCAAGTAATGTATACAAAACCCCATATACCGGCTGTAATTTGGTGACTACATAAACTTAATCACTGTAATTATAACTTTGAAAACATTTAAGAAAATACTTTGATAAAAAGAGAATAACTCACATTGCAGATTTATTTGAGCAGAGCCTAGCCTGCTGATTAGCCTTTTAACCTAAATTTAATAACATGCACACAACTCGGTTAGTAACTTAATATAGCATTTACGATAACTCACGAGATTAAAACCCTCACATCGAATGACAAAGTGCGATACTTAAACATCCATTGAATTAACAACGAATGACAAAGCATAAACCCTAATGTGGGCAGCACTTAAACATCCATTGGATAGTTTAATTAATCGGACATTGAATCGTAGCAGCGATCGAGTTATTACCCTGTATTGCGGTAGCACTTCGTGAATCGTGTGTGTTTTTGTAGTAAACAACGTCTAACTTTGTGTACGTAACGAAATTTATCGTCGAAACATGCAAACAATTCAAGTCCCATGCCCCTGTATTTATACCTACATTTGGTACCTCCTGCGTGTCGCGACAGGGACACCTGCACCTGTCGCGTGTCGTGGGGGAAGCCAAAGTAGGCTAGGCCTGCTTCGTCACCTATCTAGCCCTGATGAGTCGACGTTGCATGAAATTTCAAATTCGACATCATTTTATAAGGATAATCGTTAATTAGGGTTTACCCCCCTTGAGTTTTAGGGGTCTTGATCCTAATTCCAACTATTCTAAAAATTTTAGGGATTATACAGAATCACTTGGGTGTCTCAATTAGGGTTTCCTTTTGGTCAAATTAAAATAATAAATAGTACTTTTGATGAGAGTTGTTACATCCTCCCCACCTTAATAAAAATCTCGTCCTCGAGATTTACTGGAACAAGTAGGGGTACTTTCGCTTCATCTCAGATTCCAGCTCCCAAGTGTATTCAGCTCCTCTCTTTGAATCCCACTTGACTTTGACTAGCACTAACCGTTTGTGTTTGAGAAACTTCACTTTTCGATCTTCTATCTGAAGAGGTTTCTCAACAAATTTTAATTTTTCATTTACCTCTATGTCTTGAAGAGGTACTATCAAAGATTCGTCAGATAGGCATTTCTTGAGATTGGATACATGAAATACATCATGTACTCCAGCTAACTCTTCTGGTAGTTGTAAACGATAAGCAACTGATCCTATACGTTGGATCACCGGAAATGGTCCTACGTATCTTGGACTTAGCTTTCCTTTCTTACCGAATCGAACAACTCCTTTCCAAGGTGAAACTTTTAACAATATTTTGTCTCCTACTTGGAATTCCAACGGCTTCCGTCTATTGTCTGCATAACTTTTCTGACGATCTCGAGCAGTCTTTAATCTGTCTTTGATCTGTGTGATCTTGTCGGTCGTTTCTTGTACTATTTCAGGACCTGACAATTGACTTTCTCCTATTTCTGCCCAACAAACTGGAGTTCTGCACTTTCTTCCATACAGTGCTTCAAATGGAGCAGTTTCAATACGTGAATGATAACTATTGTTATAGGAGAATTCAATTAATGGTAAATGATCATCCCAGTTTCCACCAAAATCTATCACACATGCTCTGAGCATGTCTTCTAGAGTTTGGATGATCCTTTCACTTTGTCCGTCTGTCTGCGGATGATATGCCGTGCTTAGATTTAGTCTAGTTCTCATTGCTTCTTGGAAACTTGTCCAAAAATGGGAAGTAAAACGACTATCTCTATCTGATACAATGGAGAGTGGAACTCCATGTAAAGATACGACTTCATCTACATACAACTTTGCCAACCTTTCCATGCAAAAGTGTAACACCTCGAAAATTTCGTCCAATAATGTATTGACACGTGTCATAAGCTTTGAACGTGTGAAAGAATACTTTAGAGGGACTATGGTTGACAAACAAAGAAACTATGTGAAAATAAGGGTTCAAAACGTCTACAAAGAATAAATATACTTTACAATATCCCTACATGATGTTTATAACCTTAAACGAATGGATCATGGATCATACGAAGCGAATTGTGAAAGAAAGTGAGAGATTACAAACTACAGGGGTTAAATGTGTCAACATGTTAAGATATACCTCTGAGTGACCTTTTAGCAAACCCGAAGCTTTGTAACGGTAAATTATGCTCACTAGAATGTGTGATAAAAATTTCACCAAGTTTCGATATCGTATGAGAAAGTTATGATAGAATTCGTATTCGAAGGGTTAAAAGTGTAAACGTTGAAATTCACGACTTTTCGGGTGATTAAAGGTTAGCCAAGGACTTAACAAAGATAATATAAGTCTTGGAGCCCTTATAAATCAATTTAGAGGGCTTATAATGCAAGAATTAAAGTGAAAGCGACGTTTAGGAGGACCGGGGACTGAAATTGCAATAACTGAAAACTTGAAACCTGAAGACAAGTCTCAGGCGGCCCGCGTAAGAATTAACAATATCTCAAGCGGGCCGCGTCCCACCTGCAGATGCAGAAACTCTTCACAGCTGCCTGTACAGCCGGTTTAACCGACTTAACTTTCCATTTTTCGATTATAGGGGCTTGTTTGATGCCTTATACTAGCCTAGGGACACTTGGGATGATCCCATAACACTTGTAGACTTTGTTTGGCATGATCTTGATCAATCTAAACCCACTATATAAGAACCCACTTTGTGCAAACTTTTGATCATTCATTCTCAATCATCTTCTGGTCATTTCTGGAGCACAAGGACCATCCTCAAGCATTCCAAATCGTTCATAGGACTTGTGTAAGTATCCTCAACCTTCCTTGTTTAAGTTTTGATTAGTTTATAGCCTAGAAGTCAAACCGTCGTAATTACGGTTTGACTTAACGATTAATCGCTAACGGTCCAGCGATTAGGCAAACTTAAGATAGTTATAAGTTGGTATTTATGTGGGCTTTAAACCCTTAAAAGGGCACCCACTGATACTCGTTCTAACTAGGTCGTTTGTCGAGTCGAAGAAGATTAGAAAAAGTCAACAGAATTGTAAACTTGGATTTAACGCATAATTAGCGATGTAAAAGGCGTATAATCTATTTTATCATTCATATAACCTGATAATAAGTATAAGAACTTGTCTAAGCTTGTTTGATTCGACAACTTTCTGTTTTGAACCGATTCGGAACCGAAAGACGCAAAAGTTTGACTTTTGCTTTGACCTCAGTTCTAACCCGGTTTTGATAGGTTTATACATGCCTTAAAGTTCCATTAGGACCTAGTTACATGTGTGTATAACCCTCTGCGTTTATACCACTTAAATCCCTAATTGTCCGACGTTTCCGTTAAGTGCTTAAAAATGGACCATAATGCCCTTATGACCATACAATGAGATTTTTGGAAATGTGAAAGTACAATAACCTTTGTTACTGATTATTAATCATGTCTCGAAAATTTCACATCAATCGGAGGTCTAGATTAGGAGTTATGCTTAATGACGTAATTATAACGATTCTTATTAATTAAACGGCGTCATTAGCATAAAGCCTATCTAAACCCAATTTTTGACACCAAACCTTTTACCCACTGATGTAATATAATATTTTAGGATTTTTGAAGATTTTTAATTATTTTTAAACTGATCATAAGCTAGGTTTATCGCCTTGATTCAGTTAATACCGAATATACCCTTTTCGGCCATAAAATGAGTTTTACAAGTCCTTTTGATACCAATCCAATTGCTACTGATTTTAAATAATAAATGAAGTGTTTTGAACCTATTTAACTGATCAGAAAACTCAGAATCCTATTTTAAACCGTACGTCGCTTAAAACGGCTTTATACGCGTATTATATGCATAGTTTATGTTTAAAACCACTTTGTGATATAAGACTTTTCACCAACTGTTATAACCTGATAAATTAAGTTATTTTACTGATGTATTCTGACCCGAATCTCAGAAACTTAAATAAACTCTTTTATAACCTTTAAAATGACCAAAATACCCCTACGGGGCGTAATTAAGGATTAAACTCGTTTTGGGCATAATGGAAGGTATCTTAATGATATCACAACATATTTAAAGCATATTAACTTAGGAAACCTGTTTGTGACCTATTCGGTTACCCGTTTATGCGTTATTCGCGTTCGGTTCGGTTTATGTAACTAGTTGCATAAACTAGCCGAAATGGGTCAAACGTTATCGTTTTTATCTCAAAATCCAGAGTGTGTTTAGTTTACCCATATTATACAAGTCTTCAAACTTGTCGGGTCTAAATCACATTCTTTTCCGGTCTTTGCTTTATCATGCGTTTGAACCGTATCTTCCTCTTGAAAACTAACCGGTCTAAGTCAAGGCTTAATTAAAGACCCGTTAGGATTCTAATAGGTTATTAAAAACCTTCGTTCCAGATTTAGGAGCCCAGTAAAAGCTATCTGTACTTGCTGATTTGATACGGTTGGGATTGAATTTATATTTAGCTCAGGTAAATACTTTTAACTTATTTTCCCTATCGGGCCCACCGGTAAAGTGTGGAAATATTGGGGTGTGACAGGTTGGTATCAGAGCCAACATTGAGTGAATTAAACACTAGCTTTTTGTGTTTAATCTCAAAGACACATTTGCACATTCCTTGACCTTCTGAGTCTAGACTTAACATAGGAATACTCTCAATCCTCATCTGGAAATTTTACTTCCAATATTTATATATTGGATACGTCGCCAATCGAATAAGCCGTAATAGGAATTCTCCACACCCGGATCCTTGAATTGCTGACCTTCGTGCAGCGGCTAGGATGAAGCGTGCAACCAAGGAGAAAGCATTCGGAAATAAAATGAAGAAGAAACTCTTTTTGCTAAAGATTGTTTCCTTAAAAGTCCTTATGACGATATTTATCTTTTAGTCCCTTCTAGGACAACATTATTCCTTTCAAGTCCCGCTTAGGGCAACTCTGTATTGTTATTTTCATATAGAGGATTGATTAAATTGAAGTTTTCATTCTAAATATGAAATAAATGAAAAATAACATTCCTTTTATAAGATCTACCATTATAATAAAATGGCAAAATCTAGAAAGGACAAGACCTAGCCACGTGTCATTTTAAGACCGGGCCAAGATGGTAGTTCCATAATTAGATTCAGATCCTTATTAACATTTCAAGTTAGGATTGTTCTGCGTTAAATATTAAAAGAATCTTAAAGGTAAACCTAGCCTATATGACGAGGCCAAGATGGTAGGACCTATTCAAGAGATTCAAATCCTTGTTAACACCTAAGAACGTGTTAGCACTCTTGACAGATGTGATTCGAGAAAATCACAACAGTCATTCTTATTATTGGATTCTCCAAAGATTCCTAACCCAATTTAATGATCTCTGAATCATGGGTTCAGATCATCACTTGAGATGATCATATTTTGACCATACGTGGTAATATAGCTCCTACGGGCCCTGCTCATTTCCATATGAGCCAAAAGACAGTGGTAGCGATGACTCCCTGTCAGATAAAGGTAATAAACTAGGTTTAAACCTTCATGCTTTGATTCTCTGAAATCGTAGCTTATAATTTATAATTGTCCTTGTGACTCGGCCATTTGTGCTATCAGTAAAACCTTAATGCCTCGATTCTCTGAAATCATGGCTTATAAATTAAACTTGTCTACGCGACTAGGCCATTTGTGCTATTACTAACTTGTAAATCAGGATTTATGATAGAAATCCTGAATAAAATAAATATCATTCTTTTCCTGCCAGTATAAATATTAAAAGAGAATCTTAAAAGGTTTGACCTAGCTTGAATGTCATTGAAAACCTAGCTAAGATGGTAAAACCCGTTTAAAAAGAGATTCAGATCATTGTTAACATTTGAAAATGTGTTAACACTCCCGACAGCAGTGATGCGACAAAATCACACTTGTCATCCTTATATTAGGAGTTTCCAAATCCCTTAATTAGCGTAAATGATCAATAGGAATCATGGCTAGTAAACGTCGAGAATGATGTACGCATCAAAACATCCATTTGGGATGTATACCTACGGGAAAAGGTGTATACATGAAAAGATAGTTTTTATTTCATAAATTCTTGTCAAGACAATGAACTATGAAATTTTCCGATCCAAAGGAATCATCGATTATGTTTTAGATTTTTCCCTAGTGACAAGGCCCTGTGCCATCAAGAGTCCTTGGGAACAAGCTCTTGTGCTATATAAAATGTCAGTACGACATTGACAGTCATGATTCATGTTCCCTGTCTAATAAATATGAAGGATTATATTCTGTTTACACGCCAAGGATGGTTTTTTTAAAAACCTAGGCAGAACATAATCAATTAACTTAAATACTATCTTTTGGCCTATATGGTTTATTTACACCATAACTATTTAATCAACAAATTCGACAATTCACCATATAATTAAATCAAATATTACTACTGGTTTGTAGCCTTCAAAGCTTCACCATGGTTGACTCCTCTGAAGCTCACAATCATCCAGTTAATCAGAATGATGATACAAGACTGAACTTAACAAGAACCGAGTTACAGGCTATGTTAAATACAGCCATAAATAACGTTGTGGATCGCGTGCTGAGGGATCACAAACGAAAGGGCAATGATACCCCAATTCAAGGTTGTAAAAGGGTAAGACCGGTTCAAACTATAACCAGTCCAAGCCAAAGGAGGCTAAACCCGAATGTAAGAATTGCGGGAAAAAGAGGCACTTCAGTAAATGTATATATGAACAGATCAGGGGATGTGGTATCTGTAAAGAGATGGATCACAAGACCCATGAATGCAAGGAATTGAAAAACAACCAACAGTCGGGTGAAAAACCCAGATGCAAAATCTGCAAGAAACAGCACTTCGGGAAGTGCAGGTATGGATCGAACTCGCATACACAGTCGAGAACTTTTGCATGTGGGATATGCAAGTCCAAGGGGCATAAGACCTTGGACTGCAAGAAGATGGAGGACGCAACCTGCTATGGTTGCAATGAAATAGGGCACATCAAAACTAATTGCCCTAATAAAACCAAGAAGTCTGGCGAGGCTAAGAAGACCAAAACCGGAAACTCCCAAATGGATACTCAAGAGGCTATTCAGGATGACAAGGTCACAACAGGTACTTTCTTTACCAATAACGCTCATGATAGAGTATTAATTGATTCAGGTTCAGATAAGTCTCTCGTAGACACTAGATTGTAAATCATTAAATCTGCCTGTTAAAACTCTAAGCGTTAAGTATGAAGTAAAATTGGCCGATAGTACCTCAAAGACTGCTTCAGCAATATAAGATGGATGCTTTATATCCATTAGGAATCATCTTTCCGATGTCCTAGTTTCCGTTAAAATATAAAGACACAATATAGTTATAAAATCGATTGGTTGTCTTAAAAATCAAGCCCATATTGTGGGTGATAAGAAGCAATTAATTATCAAGACTCCTTATGAGACAACCCTCATAATTATATATCAGTACGATTAATTAATATTAAACATTAAAAATGGTGAAATTGGCCGTCCCCGGAATCGAACCTGGGTCTAGGCCACACCCTTTCGCGCGCCTAGCCAACCGAGCTAGGTGCCTAGTTTGTGAAATTTCCATTTTGATTAAATATAAGCACATGTACAATAACTTCCTTACTTCTTACTACAATCACCTACTTATCCTTCTTATGTTGACTAAGCACTTGTTGAATTCGGTATTTAATACCAAAACTTCGAGTATGGAAAAACTCAGAAAGAGATTTCAATAATAAAAAAAGGGGGCCATCGATTTCAAGAAAATGGATGGATGAAGTAGAAACCATTAGGTATATCAGCGATTATGCTAGAAAGGACATAGTAAGTATACATCACAGTCATTTGATGACAATACCCTAAATTAGTGAGGACATTAAGGAAATCCTCAAGAAAGATCATCTTATACATTGTGGAATGGTCCAAGTTTTAAGGACCTTATTAGAAAAACCTAGTATCCGTTTCGCGAAAAGGGAAAAGACGGAATAAGAATTTTCTGACTCTCGCCATAAAAGTTCTAGACTGTCGACAGTATGTCGCAAATTTTAATTCATTGGCTGAGATAGTACCCTATTAAAGCACATAATTATTAGTGGTTAACATTGGTAATAAGAGGGCACACTAAGGTTTCAAAACCTACACATTAAAAATCCATTATGGATCTACCTCAGCTACCCACGTTATAATGATTAAGAGGTAATCAGTCAAAGCTGAGACTGCCCTAAAGTTATCTAAGATTTTACAGCTAAGTTTAGAAGGATTAATAATGGAGGCGTTTAACCCTCCTGTTGAATATATAGAGACAGTTCACATTAGGAATTTCACCAGATAAACCCGTATTTGTGAATCTATTGCTATAAATTACATGTGGTTTCGGGTGCTGTTAAGTCTCTCACTAGACCGTAAACTTAGCAAACCTTTAGGAATTTTTCCCTGTAAGAACCCCAGATGTTAAGTGTAAGGTAGAACCTTCGGGCAAATCATATGAACCATTTCTTCTGTTCTTGTCAGAAACCTTTAGGCATAAAATTTTAGAAGTATCCTCTCTCTAAGAGGAAGTACGAAAGCATATATAGTTGATATCTCTTTAATCTCTATCGATTCCGAATACCAGATGGTATGATAAAAGCGCCATATGAAGATTGGTGTATCTTAATAAGTTCCATAGATTGCTTCCATGCCTGATCAGTATGGAGGTTTAATGCATGGGACCACAAAGATATTCCGAGAGGTCATATGGTACTAAAGTCAACTAATAGTATTCAAAGGAGATATCCTGAAAGGAATTGTCCAAATAAATGTTCCAGACCGAGGAATTCGTGGACTCGTATCGTAAATGTGTCACTTAATTGACACAAACAATGGTGGATGAATTGGAGCTTGAGATTTATAAAATCTCTGTAACCTCCTTATATCTTGATCATCTTCTTCTAAGATTACCCTGTTTACCCCTGAGAGGCAGGTAGAGTTAAGGGTTATATCCCATTTAGGGCTGCATTATTATGAGATCTCCAAGACAGCTAGTACCATTTTTGGCAGAATTGAAAACCCTGGTCAAATAAGTTTTAAGATATAGACTCTTATAGCCTAACTCAATATCCTGAAAGTTCGGTATAGTTAGGTATGAAAGGCGGTTCATTTTGCTTATGCATTCTTACCGCAACCCAAATTAGGCAACGATTAAGGATGTGCCATCAGCTGCCCAGGACCGTCGATTTGTTCGACTCACGACAAGGATTAGCTATTCCTTAAAATTAGTTAAGCAGTGGTTAGAATAACCATCTCACCTTAAGATAAGCTTTTCTATAATAGTTGATAAATAAGCATCAAGGCTGCTCTTTAGGAGACCTTGTATAGATGAAAGGTTACACATCTGTTGTTAGGACAATAGATTGGTAAATCCAATTATCAGCATCTGAAAGTTGTATTGGAAACAACAAATAAGATCACGCAGATTCATAACCTTCAGTAAGATGCCAGTATTCGGCAGAAGATCAAGGATTAATGAAAATAGCAAAACCTTCTAAATTCTTGTTAAGGAATAAGGTTCAACAAAAAATATCAACCAGGAAAAGTGTGCCAAATTTGTTAAAATTATCAGGCTAATTAAGCTCTGAATATATAGGATCATTCGAAGGAAATCGAATGTATCAGATCAAGTAGCTTATAAACTAAAACCTATGTAAGAAGCTTAGCGGAGCTCGCAGTGCATTGCACACTAGTGACTGAAGGAAGTGTTTCGCCAATAAGTCAAGGAGCACTATCACAATATGGTATGCGGATTTATGATGTGATAAACATCCTATATCGATTGAGGATCGACAGGTTATGAAGCTTCGAAGGAAGCAAGTACCGATTGTAAAGGTCAAATGGGATGCCCGTAGAGGTCCCGAGTATACATGAGAGGTTGACTCCACGATGAAAGGAAAGTACCCTTATCTATTTCAGTAAATCTCGAGGTCGAGATTTCTTTTAAGGGGGTGAGGATGTAACACCTCGAAAATTTCGTCCAATAATGTATTGACACGTGTCATAAGCTTTGAACGTGTGAAAGAATACTTTAGAGGGACTATGGTTGACAAACAAAGAAACTATGTGAAAATAAGGGTTCAAAACGTCTACAAAGAATAAATATACTTTACAATAACCCTACATGATGTTTATAACCTTAAACGAATGGATCATGGATCATACGAAACGAATTGTGAAAGAAAGTGAGAGATTACAAACTACAGGGGTTAAATGTGTCAACATGTTAAGATATACCTCTGAGTGACCTTTTAGCAAACCCGAAGCTTTGTAACGGTAAATTATGCTCACTAGAATGTGTGATAAAAATTTCACCAAGTTTCGATATCGTATGAGAAAGTTATGATAGAATTCGTATTCGAAGGGTTAAAAGTGTAAACGTTGAAATTCATGACTTTTCGGGTGATTAAAGGTTAGCCAAGGACTTAACAAAGATAATATAAGTCTTGGAGCCCTTATAAATCAATTTAGAGGGCTTATAATGCAAGAATTAAAGTGAAAGCGACGTTTAGGAGGACCGGGGACTGAAATTGCAATAACTGAAAACTTGAAACCTGAAGACAAGTCTCAGGCGGCCCGCGTAAGAATTAACAATATCTCAAGCGGGCCGCGTCCCACCTGCAGATGCAGAAACTCTTCACAGCTGCCTGTACAGCCAGTTTAACCGACTTAACTTTCCATTTTTCGATTATAGGGGCTTGTTTGATGCCTTATACTAGCCTAGGGACACTTGGGATGATCCCATAACACTTGTAGACTTTGTTTGGCATAATCTTGATCAATCTAAACCCACTATATAAGAACCCACTTTGTGCAAACTTTTGATCATTCATTCTCAATCATCTTCTGGTCATTTCTGGAGCACAAGGACCATCCTCAAGCATTCCAAATCGTTCATAGGACTTGTGTAAGTATCCTCAACCTTCCTTGTTTAAGTTTTGATTAGTTTATAGCCTAGAAGTCAAACCGTCGTAATTACGGTTTGACTTAACGATTAATCGCTAACGGTCCAGCGATTAGGCAAACTTAAGATAGTTATAAGTTGGTATTTATGTGGGCTTTAAACCCTTAAAAGGGCACCCACTGATACCCGTTCTAACTAGGTCGTTTGTCGAGTCAAAGAAGATTAGAAAAAGTCAACAGAATTGTAAACTTGGATTTAACGCATAATTAGCGATGTAAAAGGCGTATAATCTATTTTATCATTCATATAACCTGATAATAAGTATAAGAACTTGTCTAAGCTTGTTTGATTCGACAACTTTCTGTTTTGAACCGATTCGGAACCGAAAGACGTAAAAGTTTGACTTTTGCTTTGACCTCAGTTCTAACCCGGTTTTGATAGGTTTAGACATGCCTTAAAGTTCCATTAGGACCTAGTTACATGTGTGTATAACCCTCTGCGTTTATACCACTTAAATCCCTAATTGTCCGACGTTTCCGTTAAGTGCTTAAAAATGGACCATAATGCCCTTATGACCATACAATGAGATTTTTGGAAATGTGAAAGTACAATAACCTTTGTTACTGATTATTAATCATGTCCCGAAAATTTCACATCAATCGGAGGTCTAGATTAGGAGTTATGCTTAATGACGTAATTATAACGATTCTTATTAATTAAACGGCGTCATTAGCATAAAGCCTATCTAAACCCAATTTTTGACACCAAACCTTTTACCCACTGATGTAATATAATATTTTGGGATTTTTGAAGATTTTTAATTATTTTTAAACTGATCATAAGCTAGGTTTATCGCCTTGATTCGGTTAATACCGAATATACCCTTTTCGGCCATAAAATGAGTTTTACAAGTCCTTTTGATACCAATCCAATTGCTACTGATTTTAAATAATAAATGAATTGTTTTGAACCTGTTTAACTGATCAGAAAACTCAGAATCCTATTTTAAACCGTACGTCGCGTAAAACGGCTTTATACGCGTATTATACGCATAGTTTATGTTTAAAACCACTTTGTGATATAAGACTTTTAACCAACTGTTATAACCTGATAAATTAAGTGATTTTACTGATGTATTCTGACCCGAATCTCAGAAACTTAAATAAACTCTTTTATAACCTTTAAAATGACCAAAATACCCCTACGGGGCGTAATGAAGGATTAAACTTGTTTTGGGCATAATGGAAGGTATCTTAATGATATCACAACATATTTAAAGCATATTAACTTAGGAAACCTGTTCGTAACCTATTCGGTTACCCGTTTATGCGTTATTCGCGTTCGGTTCGGTTTATGTAACTAGTTGCATAAACTAGCCGAAATGGTTCAAACGTTATCGTTTTTATCTCAAAATCCAGAGTGTGTTTAGTTTACCCATATTATACAAGTCTTCAAACTTGTCAGGTCTAAATCACAATCTTTTCTGGTCTTCGCTTTATCATGCGTTTGAACCGTATCTTCCTCTTGAAAACTAACCGGTCTAAGTCAAGGCTTAATTAAAGACCCGTTAGGATTCTAATAGGTTATTAAAAACCTTCGTTCCAGATTTAGGAGCCCAGTAAAAGCTATCTGTACTTGCTGATTTGATACGGCTGGGATTGAATTTATATTTAGCTCAGGTAAATACTTTTAACTTATTTTCCCTATCGGGCCCACCGGTAAAGTGTGGAAATATTGGGGTGTGACATAAAGGTTTCTTTCATAGGTAGAAAGTGAGCTGATTTGGTTAATCGATCCACAATTACCCAAATCGCATCATTACCTTTTCTGGTTTTGGGTAACTTAGTAACAAAATCCATTGTTATGAGTTCCCATTTCCATACAGGCATTTCTAATTGTTGTAGTAGACCTGAAGGTTTCTGATGTTCTGCCTTAACTTGTGAACAAGTAAGACATTTAGAAACATATCTACCTATATCCTTTTTCATGCCTATCCACCAGAAATTATTTCTTAAATCTTGGTACATCTTATTATTTCTAGGGTGCATAGTATACCTAGATTTATGGGCTTCTTCTAAAATCTTATTTCTTAATTCTCCCTGCTTAGGTACCCAAATTCTGCTTTTGTGGAATCTCCAAATTCCATCAGCTCCTTGTTCTAATTCTTTTATTCGTCCCTTCATTCCTTCAGCATCATCTTTGATTGCTGTTTCTTGAAAATATTTCAATTGTTCCATTAAATCTAATTGTAGATTTAATCGAAGAGCACGAACCCGACGTTGTTTCTCATGGTACTTACGACTTAAGGCATCTGCAACTACATTTGCCTTTCCTTCGTGATACTGAATATCACAGTCGTAATCACTTAGAATTTCCATCCATCTCTTTTGCCTCATGTTTAACTCTTTTTGCCCAAATATATATCTTAAACTTTTGTGATCCGTATAGACAGTAAATTTACTTCCGTATAAATAATGTCTCCAAATCTTAAGGGCAAAAATTATGGCACCTAATTCTAAGTCATGAGTTGTATAATTTTCCTCATGCTTTTTCAATTGTCTTGAAGCATACGCAATTACCTTCTTGCGTTGCATTAGCACACATCCTAATCCTAGTTTTGAAGCATCACAGTAAACTTCAAAATCTTCAGTTCCTTCTGGTAAAGCTAGGATTGGGGCATTGGTTAACTTTTGCTTTAAAATCCTAAAAGCTTACTCTTGCTTAGGTCCCCATTCAAACTTAACTGCTCTACATGTTAGCTTAGTTAATGGTACAGCTATCTTAGAGAAATCCTTAATAAACCGTCTATAATATACAGCTAAACCTATAAAACTTCTAATTTCCATTGCGGATTGTTGAACCTTCCATTTAGTAATTGCCTCTATTTTAGAGGGATCTACATGAATACCTTCGTGATTTACCATGTGTCCTAGGAATTGCACTTCTTGCAACCAAAATTCACATTTTGAGAATTTGGCGTAAAGTTTTTATTTTCTTAACAAAGTTAAGAGTGCATGCAAGTGCTCACAATGCTCTTCCTGGATTTTGGAATAAATAAGTATATCGTCAATAAAAACAATTACAAATTTATCCAAATACGGTTTACAGATTCTATTCATCATATCCATAAATGCAGCAGGTGCATTTGTTAATCCGAAGGGCATGACTGTAAACTCGTAATGACCATACCTAGTTCTGAAAGCAGTTTTAGGTATGTCTTCTTCTTGTACCTTCAATTGATGGTATCCGGAGCGTAAGTCGATCTTAGAAAAATATCTAGCTCCTTGAAGTTGATCAAACAGATCATCAATCCTAGGTAATGGGTATCGATTCTTAATTGTAACCTTATTCAGTTCTCTATAATCAATACACATTCTCATTGAACCATCCTTCTTCTTCACAAACAACACTGGTGCTCCCCACGGGGATGAACTAGGTTGTATAAATCCTTTACTTAGTAATTCATCTAATTGCTTTTTCAGTTCTAACATTTCTGTGGGTGCTAACCGATAAGGTGCCTTGGCTATCGGTGTAGTTCCTGGAATTAGATGAATTCTAAATTCTACCTCCCTATCTGGTGGTAATCCTGGTAACTCTTCTGGGAATACATCTGAGTATTCTGAGACTACAGGAATCTCCTTAAGTTCTTTACCCTTAGTATTAATGATTACTGAAATCATATATACTATTCCTTGCTTCCGTTCATAACTAGCAACTTTCATTACTGATATGAACTTTATGGGTTTACTTGGTTTATCTCCTATAATCACAATTGTTTCACCAGTAGAGGCTTGAATCTCTACAGAGTTCTTATCACAAAGGATTCGAGCATGGTTGGCTACTAACCAATCCATTCCTAACACGACATCAAATCCAACTAAATTCATTGGCAATAGGTTTGCATAAAATGTATGACCTGAAAGTTCTATATTCTCTTTTTGCAAAACCTTATCTATTTTGACAGAATTTCCATCTGCCGTTTCGACTGTAAAAATTTGCCTAAGTTGGGTTAAAGGTAAGTTAAGAGCTTGGCAAAATGAAGTATTTATAAAACTTTGATTTTCACCAGAGTCAAATAATACTTTTGCGTAAATGTTGTGAACTAAGAACGTACTAGCTATTACGTCTGGAATGAGTTCTGCTTCCTGAGTAGTCAGCTGGAATGCTCTGACATTCTTCTTAGTAGCGCCATCGGCTGTCTTGGTTCTGTTGTCTGTGGGTTTGACCAATTTAGGACATTCTGTTTTGAAATGCCCCGCTTCTCCACAGTTAAAGCAGACTATGGTTTTCTTTCTGCAGTTTTCTTCACGATGTCCTACCATTTTACAAAAATTGCAGGTTACACTACATCTTCCAAAATGTTTCTTTCTGCAATTCTTGCAGAACGGCGGATTTGAAGATTGCCCTGTTCCTCTTTTCCTGAAACTGCTGTTATTAACCGTACGAAATCCTTGGGTAATTTTCTGAGCCAGTTCCTTTTTCCTGTTTTCATCTCTTGTGCGTACCAATTCGTCAGTTAAGCTGTTAGCTAACTCCACAGCATCGTCAATAGTGCGAGGTCTCGCAGCTTTAACGATGTTACGGATTTCACTAATCAGTCCCCAAATATAGCGAGAAATGAGTACCGGTTCTGGCGAAGCCAGTGTTGGTACCACTCTAGCATATTCAAAGAATGTCGAAGTATAACCGCGACAATCTACACCCATCATTCTAAGATTTAAAAATTTATTTGCCATTTGATCTTTTTCATATTCGGGACAGAATTTTCTTTCTACAATACTCTTAAATTCTTCCAAGTTCATGGCATACGCCATCATCCTTCCTTTTGCTTGTAATACTGTGTTCCACCATTCTAACGCCCCTTCCTTGAACAGATTTGACGCATACATGACCTTATCGTCCTTGTCACATTTACTTATTGTGATTACTGCCTCGGTTTTCTCTAACCAACGTAGTGCCGCAGTCGCTCCTTCATTGCCTGCAAATTCAGCGGGTTTACAAGCAAGAAATTCTTTGTAAGTGCAACTTGGTGTTGCAGCTTTCATTTTCTCAGGGAGTGGAGCTTGCCGTGGTTCATTATCATGATTAGTATGATTATTGCCTCCGTTTACGCTATTACTGAAGTTATCTTCAGAAATACGTTTGCTAGGAACGATTTGTTGCGGTTCGATTGGATTTCTAACAGCAGCAACGATTGCTGGAATAGCATTGGCTATCCCTTGAGCAACGATATTTTCTATATCTTGTCTAGTCATATATTGATCCCCCGGGTGTTGTTCAGATTGATTAACCTCATTTACTGGTTCATTATTAGCATTTTCCATCTGATAATTCATATAATTTATTAGTATCGAATAAATAACAATTTTACACAAAAACAATCATACAAAGTTCACAACACAAATTTAACCAAAACTATCGATTTCTCGATTCCATTTTTATATATTTATAATATGCGTCCATACACAACTTTATTTTACAAAGTTTTATTTGAAGTTATTATACAAGATTATAGTTTACTTTTTATTATTATACAACCACATTTTCATAATCCTTCTCCCCCTCGTCCTTTGGTGTCTCAGTAACGACGTTCCCTCTCGTCGTATTTCCAGGAGATCTGTTCTCCTACCTCCCTAATCCTATTTCCTGCATCCACTAGCTCTTCGCCAAAGTGACGAAGTTCAGCTAAGTTTTCAGTACTCATAGGTGGATTTGGTATAGGCTCCGGGTCGAACTGAGGAAGAAAGGAATAAGGACTGTTGAGTAGATTTTGGAATTACCAATCATTAGTCCACCATTCATCCATTCCTAGAGGTTGGGTGTGGATTATAGGTTCTGGGATTGCTGGGTCCAAGTTCATTGGTAGTTGTGTTTCAAGAGAAGGGTATAGATTATTAATAGGCCTGATGACATCACAACTTGCCAATGCCTGATCTAATTCCTCCTGAAAAGGTAACTCCTCAACCTGTCTAGAACTTTCCCCAATTTCCCTCTGGGTTTGCCTAGAACCTTTTCCATACTCCATTCCTGGTGGCCTAGAATCTTCTCCTAATTCCATTTCCAGTGGCCTAGAACCTTCACTGACTTCAATCCCCTTTCCTTTGTCTAAGGGATTTTCTATTTTAGGGATCTTCCTAGTTGCAGGCTTCCTCCTACGCACACGTCTCCATCCCACAAATCTCCTCCTTTTCTTGGGTTTAGGTTTCTCTAGAGGTGGAGCATTGAATTCCACAGGTTCTTCGATGTCTGGTATATACCTATTGAAATCTCTGGGAACCTCTATTTTTACCGGATAGAGATTTAGGTTTTGAAGGGCGTCAGACAAGTCATTCATCTGTTTAGCACATATGCAAAATACAAAAATTACTAAGTCAAAATTTTCATAAATAACCTTTAAAATTTATTGCATACCATGTGACTAATTTTAATACAAAGAACAATTAACAATTTAAAATATATTAGAGTTTATTGGAATTTATTTATTTACTGGATGAGGTTTCTAGCTTATAGGTGATAAGGGTGCTAAAACTGAAACAAGTTATTTAAAGATTTGCATTTACCGCTACTGTAGCTAACATATAAAGATCTGCCCATTTTTCATCTAACTTGTCTTCCCATGGTGGGTTATTGCCTAACTCTTGGGTTTTCTGATTAACTTTCTCTCTTTTGGATTTCTTTAATTTCTCCTGACCTTTCCTAATAATCAAACTTCTTTTATTAGGAGAAAGTGGTTCCTCATATTGTGCCTTTCGCACAAATATTCCTTCTTCAGGGATTGCAAAGTGATTTGAGGGTTTGGTTTGGGATGAACTTCCCTTCTCGTTGGATGACCTATCTAATTTAAGATAGATATTGGAAATCTTTTGCTTACCCATACTGTAACTAACAAATAGTCAGTTAATAAAACACATAATCACAAAATAGCAATTAGTGAAATTAAGTATTTTCTAAATACTTAATTGGCTTAAATCAGTGGCTCTGATACCACCTTTTTCTGTCACGGCCCCCGACCCGGTTTTACCCGTTTCAGGAGCCGCGGGACAGAAAATCCCGTGGTATTAATTTAACAGTGGAAGTTTTCTTCAGGATCTTTTTAAAACTGCAATTTCCCGATTTATTTTATTTCACAACTCGGGATATAACCCCGGTAATTTACATTCATATGATTTCACGGAGAAATCTTTATTTTACAAAACATGTTTCTTTATTTTATACTGAGCCACTTCCTTAAGCTTGTAGTGCTTCATGGCACTTTTCCTGGATCATAACAGATCACCTGAAACATGTTTGAAAAAGGTTTTGTCAGCGGGAAATACTGGTGAATCATTCTTTTTACTAAAACGACTCATTTGTTATGATTTACAGTATTAAGAGAGATTACAATGTTTCTGGATATCAACCAACTACCCATGATATTTGTCACTCGACCATCCATCGGTAACCTCATTGTCCAATGGTGTCTGTGACTATGGTCATATCACTCATTGGCTAACCCGTTGTCCAATAGTGACGGTTATCAAGTAATGTATACAAAACCCCACATACCGGCTGTAATATGGTGACTACATAAACTTAATCACTGTAATTATAACTTTGAAAACATTTAAGAAAATACTTTGATAAAAAGAGAATAACTCACATTGCAGATTTATTTGAGCAGAGCCTAGCCTACTGATTAGCCTTTTAACCTAAATTTAATAACATGCACACAACTCGGTTAGTAACTTAATACAACATTTACGATAACTCACGAGATTAAAACCCTCACATCAAATGACAAAGTGCGATACTTAAACATCCATTGAATTAACAACGAATGACAAAGCATAAACCCTAATGTGGGCAGCACTTAAACATCCAATGGATAGTTTAATCAATCGGACATTGAATCGTAGCAGCGATCGAGTTATTACCCTGTATTGCGGTAGCACTTCGTGAATCGTGTGTGTTTTTGTAGTAAACAGCGTCTAACTTTGTGTACGTAACGAAATTTATCGTCGAAACATGCAAACAATTCAAGTCCCATGCCCCTGTATTTATACCTACATTTGGTACCTCCCGCGTGTCGCGACAGGGACACCTGCACCTGTCGCGTGTCGCGGGGGAAGCCAAAGTAGGCTAGGCCTGCTTCGTCACCTATCTAGCCCTGATGAGTCGACGTTGCATGAAATTTCAAATTCGACAGCATTTTATAAGGATAATCATTAATTAGGGTTTACCCCCCTTGAGTTTTAGGGGTCCTGATCCTAATTCCAACTATTCTAAAACTTTTAGGGATTATACAGAATCACTTGGGTGTCTTAATTAGGGTTTCCTTTTGGTCAAATTAAAATAATAAATAGTACTTTTGATGAGAGTTGTTACAGATTTGGTCGGCCGATTGCAGATCTGGATTGATCAGTCTTCTTGGGCTACGTGCTGGTTCTCTGGTGTTATACTTTTCCTAGAGTTTGCTGATTGCTTGATTGGAAAGTTATTTCTGTCTATTTTTTGGAACTCTAAGTGAAGGTTTCATGATCAGTTTGCTGGAGTTATACGCTCTTCCTGGTGAGATCTTTCCTTTTATTACTCTTTATTTTCAGAATGTCAAACCGGTTTGATTGAGTCTTGTTTGTGCTAGTTGTTGCATGCCTTATTGGTGCTAGTTGCTACATTGTTACTTGATTTGTTGGCTGATTGTGTTCAGATTCTGTTGTTATTGATTTTGTTGGTTCTAATCTTGTACTATGTAGTAGCTTCTTGATATGGACTGAAGTGGCACCTTTAGAGTGATGAACCACTGATCTGTCCCTCTGTCTTAATTGTGCCTGTGTGTTTTAAGTACATTGTTTTTTAGTTCTTTATTAGCAATCGATAACTGTTATTGCACTTAATTGATATGTGGTCTGGTTGAACATTTGATTATCATCTCTTTCTATTAGTGGTTGTGTTTGCTTCTAAATGTTTGTTCTATAAATGATATTGTGTTTTATATGAGTTTTTCTGATTGTCCGAGTGTATAGATTGTCAAGATGTATACATGTTTAATCACCATAATGTGATTTTAGATCGTGGTTCTTGGGATTCTCGAGAAATGTGCCGGTGCAGAATAGTAAACCCCTAACTCTAAGGTTGTACAGATGTTTGGGAAGAAGATAATACTCGTTGGTCTCTGTAATCTATAAGGATACAGGGCAAACCAACAGTTCTTGTTGCTGGGCTATTCTTCTTACAGTATCTTGTAGCTCTAAGTGAAGGCTGCAAGGCTGTATAGCTTGGAGTTAACCATCTCAGGTTGTTTCTTTCCTTTCTTGTCTTTAGTTTTCTGCATCTAGGCATTGTTGTTGCCGGAGTAGTTGGGCCGGTTTGTTGATTGGGACACAGAGAGGGTACACTCTGTTGCATTATTACGTGTTTTTTTTGTGAATAATTGTTGCTTAGTATATTTTTTTGCTTAGTATACTTGTTGCTTAATATATTCTGTTGCTTAGTATATTTTGTGTTCTTTGATTTTGTTTACAGTTGTAGTGGTCCAGCCTCTGTTCTAAGACTTGGGTAGTGTAACAACTCGTATCAAAATTCTTATTTATTATATTATTTTATTCAATAGAAAACCCTAATTGAGAAACCCAAGTGATTCTCAACAAACCCTAAAATTTTTAGAACAATCAGAATCAGGATCAGGGCCCCTAAAACTCGGGGGGGGGGGGGTATTCCCTACTCAATGATTATCTTCACAAAACGCTGTCAAAATTAAATTTCTCGATTCCGTCGACTCAGCAGGGCTACCCAGGTGACGAAGCAGGCCTACCCTATTTTGACATCCCAGGCGACACGCGGCACGTGACACAGATTCTTCCGCGACTAGCGGGAGATGCAAATTTTGGGTATAAATAGAAGGGCCTGGCACTTGCATTCTGTTGTTCGTTCGAAGATCAAATTCACTTTGTACGTTGAGTTATAGTCGAAACAATCTCAAAAACACTAATTAGTAGGGGGTGCTGCTACGATACAGGGTAATAACTCGATCACTATTACGATTCATTGTCTGATCGATCAATGTACTCAATGGATGTTTAAGTGCTGCCCACATTAGGGTTTATGCTTTGTCATTCGTCGTTAAATCGATGGATGTTTAAGTATCACACTTTGTCATTCGTTGTGAGGGTTGATCTCGTGAGTTATCGTAATTGCTGTATTAAGTTACCTACCTAGTTCGTGTGCACTAGGTTACAAGGCTAAATCAATAGGCTAAGCTCTACCTGTATAAATCTGCAATATATCAAGGATTATCTGTAGACTAAACTTTGGCCGTATGAATCTGCATGATTATAAGTGAGTCATTCTCTTTTTATCAAATTACTTTTGAAATCATGTTTATTTTCAAAGGTTATAATTACAGTGATTAAGTTTATGTAATCACCAAGTTACAGCCGGTATGTGGGGTTTTGTATACATTACTTGATAACCGTCACTATTGGACAACGAGTTAGCCAATGAGTGATATGACCATAGTCACAGACACCATCGGGCAAAAAGGCTACCGATGGATGATCGAGTGACAAGTACTGTGGGTATTTGGTTTGATATCGGAAACATTGTAATCTCTCTTAATACTGTAAATTATAACAAAAGAGTCGTTTTCATAAATAGAATGATTCATTCAGTATTTCCCGCTGACAAAACCTTTTTAAAATACTTTTCAGGTAATTACAGTAGATTGGAGTAAGAGATGATACGGCACTGAAAGGCATCAAGAAGTGGCTTATTTTATTAATTAAATCAAATTAAGAAATATGGTTTTATGTAATCAAATTTATCTTTATTAAAGCTACCATTGTAAAACATGGGTTTATCCCATATATTTAATAAATAAAATCCGGTGTTTTCTAAACTCTTATATTTTTCCTAACTCACGGTCCTGATGAAATTTCCGCTGCAACGTTTTCAAAATAATCACCGGTACCACTGGGCTGTTCGCGACTCCCGATTCCGTCCAAGGTGGGTCGGGGGTCGTGACAGAAGGTGGTATCAGAGCCACTGCTTGAAGCCAATAAGTGTTGTAATAATAATACCTAAGTTTATATAAAAGAGTTAGGAGATTGTTGTTAACTGGTAGCACACAGGATAGCATTTAGACTTGAACTTAAGAAAAGATGCCTTAGTATTAGCTTCACGATAAGCTAAGTACTTGTGTAAATAAATATGATGGATTTTGGTGTGCCATAAGTAATATATTTGATAAAGTAATGTCACGGGACAACTAAGTCCAGAGTCACTAGTTGAGAGAATGATCAACAGTGATATGACCACAATTACTAGTTGAAAGAATGATCAATAGTAAATTGACACTGTCACAGGAATCGTCTAGTGATCAATATAATAATAAGATATGTTATGGACATATAAATTTCCTTAATTCTGAATAAAAGCCCTAATAAGATAGGCACTTTCTGAAAAGATACTATTTATGGGAAATAGAAAATTTTCTCCGGCAAGACTGGGTATGATGTAGCAGACTCTCCAGTTTGTCCGGATATACTGAAGTTACATCTCCGGCGAGAACCGGGTAAGAAGGTATATAATATGTCAGCAAGTGACAAGATTTCCCTAAATAGTAACATGATCTGATATCTGACTCGTTTTTGGAAATATGAATCTGTTAAATACATTGACCTGATAAATGGTATGTTTATTTCAGCATGTGAAATATGTGATTATATAGATAGGTATATCTATAAGGAAACCCAAAAACCATAAAGATTGACAATTTAAAATAAAGCACAAGCATCTGTGTCTAGATTTCTTTATCAGGAATCTCTTTTCCATTATTTCGTTTGATCATCTACCTCGTAACTCGTGCAAAGGAAACCTTTAAGTTGGGATACCATCAAAAGTATAAAGAATTTCTAACACATTACCATAAACTATTAACGCAAGTAAGAAGCATGTAAAGTTATGATAATGTACAAGAAAACACACGAAAATTTAATTATATGTCCACAGAAGATGAAGTATATCACACACAACTTTCGAGGCAAGACCTTTGGAAAAAATATAATTAGGCACGATGACATCAATGTTAATTCCATCAGTAGAAGAACGACTGATCAAAAAGAAGCACTTTGCCACATGATCCTACAAAATGAATATCGCTAAGGTACGCTAGAACAGGATTTCACAAACATCCGTGCACAGTCTAATCGGAGTCATAATTATTATCACTGCAAAAGGAGTCGCATAC
The DNA here is from genome assembly GCA_030545235.1 of Helianthus tuberosus. Taxonomy (NCBI): domain Eukaryota; kingdom Viridiplantae; phylum Streptophyta; class Magnoliopsida; order Asterales; family Asteraceae; genus Helianthus; species Helianthus tuberosus. Next base: position 132,826,331 of record CM060427.1, on the reverse strand, counting down.
CTTTGCAAATTCTCTATTTTATTTTATTTAACATTCCCTGGTAATTTCACTTAACAACGGATATCACACGAAATTCCAGATAAAAGTTCTTATATTTCTTTCGTTGAAATTCTGACTTCTGTATATAACAAGTTGACTTTCACATTTCTACTTTTCCTAATAGTCATCATACCATAAGGATTTCTTTAATAGTAGGAAATATTGATCTATTTCATTTCTTGGTAAATCTACACGTTACACATGCATTATTTGTTATGCATTTGGTTCATTTGATTTATCAAGACCACAGGAGGATTTCATTCCGATTTTTTATTTTATCCAAACTCAAATATCATTCCGCTTTTTGCACTGTGAACCACATTATTGTAAAACAATAACTCCTTGATATCGAGTCAATAAATTTCTTGAAATTTAATTTTCTTTGACATACATAGTTTCTATTGTGACCATGTCCGAACTTTCTTATTAAAACTTGTTTTGTTTTAATCAAGTTCAAAATTATTTAACTTGCTCACATTACATATTCATTTCAAAATCCCATATGATGGATGGAAGCTATCATATTCAAAATAGTCCCAACAAGCACTTCATTTGTTTTAAACCATAATATGCTTGTTTAGTCTTCGACTTCATTGAAATATTTCTTTGATCATGATCACCTTATACTGACATTTTCACAAAATTTAAAAGCTTGCACTAATCTCGTTTATATATATCATATACGGATTTAATTATATATTAAATTGCTTTGTTGATTTATCTTATAAAAGCCATCTTAAAACAAATCATGTGCTAAGATAATGATACACAAATTCTTGTTATATTCCAGTGTATCTCCTAATGATTCTTACAACAGCAATTTAGCCTTTCATGATAATTATTGCTTTAACATCTTCAATTGAAAAACATTATATAAAATTTATTATATATGGAAACTTACCTAATTTACAAAATAGTATTACTATATTCTTATTTAACCATTGAGGTAAAGAATTTATATATATATATATATATATATAATTTATGTTAAAGAATACTTTCATTTAAGTTTACGTTTACGTTCAGTTATTTATTATTGATAATTAATATTAGTTTTATTATTAATATAACAGAAGTGTTAGTATTATTTTTAAATACTAGGGTTATTATCAAGGGCAGGTATTGGATAGCCTAGCCTTAGTTAGGCATGGACTGGCCACCTATGCTTAAACAAGGCAGTGCTAACCAATATCCAACCATGATAATGACTAATTAATATATATAAATTAAGTCATTATACTTATTTAATAAATTTTAATTTTATATATATAAAAATATATATACTTTGTACTATAAGGAGAAGACATATTTTCATAAAACAATACAAGAATTAGAGAAACGAATAAAATTATCTAAATAACTGTCTAAGTATTCATAAACAAGACATTTATACTTATATGTAATTGTTCATCTTGTTTAAATAGTCTACAATACTTTTATAATATATGTATTTTAATATATATTAAAATATCAAATGTTATTTACTCAAGCCAATATTTAAGTATGCTTGATATTAAAATAAACATTTACTATTTTACTTTTATGATTTAAAATACTTTGTTGTAAATCTTACAGTTTAACATATTTGAGTTTAAAAATGATGATCGTAAATTCTAGGATATTTGGATCAACATATTAACAAAACATATATCATTATTTTGTCGAAATTACCACGGATTTTGATTTTACTTTATGATAACATAAAAGGAAAAGATATTTAATAAATTAAAGTATCACATATTTTGTAGTAACTATGTAACGCTTTGGAAAGAAAATAACCATATAAGAATAATATGGTAGTCATCAACTAAGTTGGTCTAAGGAAACATTATATGTAAGAATAGTCTCCGTTTTCAATATTGTAAATACATTCACAACGTTATATGATTTCAAAATGAAAATAAGTAATCACATAAAATCAACCCATTAAGTATTATATATTTACAAAATATTTTTACAAATACTTTTGGACAATAAATATTTTTACACCTTTATTTATAACTTTCATGTAACGTGATAAATAAAAGTGATTTCTTTTACAAAATAATAATACTAAAATATTTTGTAATAACTTCATTGCAGTGTTTTGTAATATATATTACAAAGTAAATATAAGTTATTTTACATAGTACAATAAAATACTAAAATAATATTTATTTAAAAGCAGTGACCATTTACATATAATAAAAATGTGTAACAAATAATATATATTACATAGTATTTATATTTGATATATAAGATACGGTTCAGACAAATATACAAATAGTATATATTACATTTGCTTTACAAATATAATAATGGTTGGTCATGCCAAAACAACTTGTTCTTATTATATTTCAATCTCTAGGATATAATATGAAAAATATGGTCACTAATAATGTACTATCACATTGTTTAAAAAAAAGTTAAAATAACATGGAACTTTAAACAAGGATACACTAACTCTATTGTCTTTTGGTGTATCTTTGCAATTCATTCATATCAACACTTTGATTTTCTCATATCATAAATATTTGACAAATCATTTTTCATGCTTTTATTTCATTGGAACCTGTCAATTCTAAGTCTTCCTCAGTTGTCAATCAAAGTAAGCTTTCTTTTGACAAAGAATTTTTATTTGATTCTAAATGTCCTTCACATTCATTTTAAAATCTATTGATCATATATCTTTTGGCTTGAACCTAGTCACTTTGGAAATTATATCATTTTATCTCATTCGTTTGTCATCGATTTTTTTTAACTAATTCAGTTAAACCATTGAATCCTACTTAAGATACAACTTGTATTCACAAAATTTGATATTTTAAATTTTGTGTCATCTACCTTAATATTATTCTAACTAAAAGGTGACATAAGTTTAAAAGAAATATCATAACCCAAATCTCAAGAAATGTCTATCAGACGAATCTTTGGTAATACCTCTCCAAGATATAAAGGTAAACGAAAAATTAAAATTTATAGAGAAACCTCTTCAGATAGAAAATAGAAAGATCAAATTTCTCAAAACACAAATGATTAGTGTTAATTCAAGTAAAGTAGGATTCAAAGATAGGACCCTAATACACTTGGGAACTGGAATCAGAAAAGAAGCAAAAGTATACTAAATTATTCCAGTAAATCTCGAGGACGAGATTTTTATTAAGGTGGGGAGAATGTAACAACTCGTATCAAAATTCTTATTTATTATATTATTTTATTCAATAGAAAACCCTAATTGAGAAACCCAAGTGATTCTCAACAAACCCTAAAATTTTTAGAAAAATCAGAATCAGGATCAGGGCCCCTAAAACTCAGGGGGGGGGGGGTATTCCCAACTCAATGATTATCTTCACAAAACGCTGTCAAAATTAAATTTCTCGATTCCGTCGACTCAGCAGGGCTACCCAGGTGACGAAGCAGGCCTACCCTATTTTGACATCCCAGGCGACACGCGGCACGTGACACAGATTCTTCCGCGACTAGCGGGAGATGCAAATTTTGGGTATAAATAGAAGGGCCTGGCACTTGCATTCTGTTGTTCGTTCGACGATCAAATTCACTTTGTACGTTGAGTTATAGTCGAAACAATCTCAAAAACACTAATTAGTAGGGGGTGCTGCTACGATACAGGGTAATAACTCGATCACTATTACGATTCATTGTCTGATCGATCAATGTACTCAATGGATGTTTAAGTGCTGCCCACATTAGGGTTTATGCTTTGTCATTCGTCGTTAAATCGATGGATGTTTAAGTATCGCACTTTGTCATTCGTTGTGAGGGTTGATCTCGTGAGTTATCGTAATTGCTGTATTAAGTTACCTACCTAGTTCGTGTGCACTAGGTTACAAGGCTAAATCAATAGGCTAAGCTCTGCCTGTATAAATCTGCAATATATCAAGGATTATCTGTAGACTAAACTTTGGCCGTATGAATCTGCATGATTATAAGTGAGTCATTCTCTTTTTATCAAATTACTTTTGAAATCATGTTTATTTTCAAAGGTTATAATTACAGTGATTAAGTTTATGTAATCATCAAGTTACAGCCGGTATGTGGGGTTTTGTATACATTACTTGATAACCGTCACTATTGGACAACGAGTTAGCCAATGAGTGATATGACCATAGTCACAGACACCATCGGGCAAAAAGGCTACCGATGGATGATCGAGTGACAAGTACTGTGGGTATTTGGTTTGATATCGGAAACATTGTAATCTCTCTTAATACTGTAAATTATAACAAAAGAGTCGTTTTCATAAATAGAATGATTCATTCAGTATTTCCCGCTGACAAAACCTTTTTTAAATACTTTTCAGGTAATTAGAGTAGATTGGAGTAAGAGATGATACGGCACTGAAAGGCATCAAGAAGTGGCTTATTTTATTAATTAAATCAAATTAAGAAATATGGTTTTATGTAATTAAATTTATCTTTATTAAAGCTAACATTGTAAAACATGGGTTTATCCCATATATTTAATAAATAAAATCCGGTGTTTTCTAAACTCTGATATTTTTCCTAACTCACGGTCCTGATGAAATTTCCGCTGCAACGTTTTCAAAATAATCACCGGTACCACTGGGCTGTTCGCGACTCCCGATTCCGTCCAAGGTGGGTCGGGGGTCGTGACAGAAGGTGGTATCAGAGCCACTGCTTGAAGCCAATAAGTGTTGTAATAATAATACCTAAGTTTATATAAAAGAGTTAGGAGATTGTTGTTAACTGGTAGCACACAGGATAGCATTTAGACTTGAACTTAAGAAAAGATGCCTTAGTATTAGCTTCACGATAAGCTAAGTACTTGTGTAAATAAATATGATGGATTTTGGTGTGCCATAAGTAATATATTTGATAAAGTAATGTCACGGGACAACTAAGTCCAGAGTCACTAGTTGAGAGAATGATCAACAGTGATATGACCACAATTACTAGTTGAAAGAATGATCAATAGTAAATTGACACTGTCACAGGAATCGTCTAGTGATCAATATAATAATAAGATATGTTATGGAAATACAAATTTCCTTAATTCTGAATAAAAGCCCTAATAAGATAGGCACTTTCTGAAAAGATACTATTTATGGGAAATAGAAAATTTTCTCCGGCAAGACTGGGTATGATGTAGCAGACTCTCCAGTTTGTCCGGATATACTGAAGTTACATCTCCGGCGAGAACCGGGTAAGAAGGTATATAATATGTCAGCAAGTGACAAGATTTCCCTAAATAGTAACATGATCTGATATCTGACTCGTTTTTGGAAATATAAATCTGTTAAATACATTGACCTGATAAATGGTATGTTTATTTCAGCATGTGAAATATGTGATTATATAGATAGGTATATCTATAAGGAAACCCAAAAACCATAAAGATTGACAATTTAAAATAAAGCACAAGCATCTGTGTCTAGATTTCTTTATCAGGAATCTCTTTTCCATTATTTCGTTTGATCATCTACCTCGTAACTCGTGCAAAGGAAACCTTTAAGTTGGGATACCATCAAAAGTATAAAGAATTTCTAACACATTACCATAAACGATTAACGCAAGTAAGAAGCATGTAAAGTTATGATAATGTACAAGAAAACACACGAAAATTTAATTATAAGTCCACAGAAGATGAAGTATATCACACACAACTTTCGAGGCAAGACCTTTGGAAAAAATATAATTAGGCACGATGACATCAATGTTAATTCCATCAGTAGAAGAACGACTGATCAAAAAGAAGCACTTTGCCACATGATCCTACAAAATGAATATCGCTAAGGTACGCTAGAACAGGATTTCACAAACATCCGTGCACAGTCTAATCGGAGTCATAATTATTATCACTGCAAAAGGAGTCACATACCTTTGCAAATTCTCTATTTTATTTTATTTAACATTCCCTGGTAATTTCACTTAACAACGGATATCACACGAAATTCCAGATAAAAGTTCTTATATTTCTTTCGTTGAAATTCTGACTTCTGTATATAACAAGTTGACTTTCACATTTCTACTTTTCCTAATAGTCATCATACCATAAGGATTTCTTTCATACTAGCAAATATTGATCTATTTCATTTCTTGGTAAATCTACACGTTACACATGCATTATTTGTTATGCATTTGGTTCATTTGATTTATCAAGACCACAGGAGGATTTCATTCCGATTTGTTATTTTATCCAAACTCAAATATCATTCCACTTTTTGCACTGTGAACCACATTATTGTAAAACAATAACTCCTTGATATCGAGTCAATAAATTTCTTGAAAAAATTTAATTTTCTTTGACATACATAGTTTCTATTGTGACCATGTCCGAACTTTCTTATTAAAACTTGTTTTGTTTTAATCAAGTTCAAAATTATTTAACTTGCTCACATTACATATTCATTTCAAAATCCCATATGATGGATGGAAGCTATCATATTCAAAATAGTCCCAACAAGCACTTCATTTGTTTTAAACCATAATATGCTTGTTTAGTCTTCGACTTCATTGAAATATTTCTTTGATCATGATCACCTTATACTGACATTTTCACAAAATTTAAAAGCTTGCACTAATCTCGTTTATATATATCATATACGGATTTAATTATTTATTTAATTATATATTAAATTGCTTTGTTGATTTATCTTATAAAAGCCATCTTAAAACAAATCATGTGCTAAGATAATGATACACAAATTCTTGTTATATTCCAGTGTATCTCCTAATGATTCTTACAACAGCAATTTAGCCTTTCATGATAATTATTGCTTTAACATCTTCAATTGAAAAACATTATATAAAATTTATTATATATGGAAACTTACCTAATTTACAAAATAGTATTACTATATTCTTATTTAACCATTGAGGTAAAGAATTTATATATATATATATATATATATATATAATTTATGTTAAAGAATACTTTCATTTAAGTTTACGTTTACGTTCAGTTATTTATTATTGATAATTAATATTAGTTTTGTTATTAATATAACAGAAGTGTTAGTATTATTTTTAAATACTAGGGTTATTATCAAGGGCAGGTATTGGATAGCCTAGCCTTAGTTAGGCATGGACTGGCCACCTATGCTTAAACAAGGCAGTGCTAACCAATATCCAACCATGATAATGACTAATTAATATATATATATTAAGTCATTATACTTATTTAATAAATTTTAATTTTATATATATAAAAATATATATACTTTGTACTATAAGGAGAAGACATATTTTCATAAAACAATACAAGAATTAGAGAAACGAATAAAATTATCTAAATAACTGTCTAAGTATTCATAAACAAGACATTTATACTTATATGTAATTGTTCATCTTGTTTAAATAGTCTACAATACTTTTATAATATATGTATTTTAATATATATTAAAATATCAAATGTTATTTACTCAAGCCAATATTTAAGTATGCTTGATATTAAAATAAACATTTACTATTTTACTTTTATGATTTAAAATACTTTGTTGTAAATCTTACAGTTTAACATATTTGAGTTTAAAAATGATGATCGTAAATTCTAGGATATTTGGATCAACATATTAACAAAACATATATCATTATTTTGTCGAAATTACCACGGATTTTGATTTTACTTTATGATAACATAAAAGGAAAAGATATTTAATAAATTAAAGTATCACATATTTTGTAGTAACTATGTAACGCTTTGGAAAGAAAATAACCATATAAGAATAATATGGTAGTCATCAACTAAGTTGGTCTAAGGAAACATTATATGTAAGAATAGTCTCCGTTTTCAATATTGTAAATACATTCACAACGTTATATGATTTCAAAATGAAAATAAGTAATCACATAAAATCAACCCATTAAGTATTATATATTTACAAAATATTTTTACAAATACTTTTGGACAATAAATATTTTTACACCTTTATTTATAACTTTCATGTAACGTGATAAATAAAAGTGATTTCTTTTACAAAATAATAATACTAAAATATTTTGTAATAACTTCATTGCAGTGTTTTGTAATATATATTACAAAGTAAATATAAGTTATTTTACATAGTACAATAAAATACTAAAATAATATTTATTTAAAAGCAGTGACCATTTACATATAATAAAAATGTGTAACAAATAATATATATTACATAGTATTTATATTTGATATATAAGATACGGTTCAGACAAATATACAAATAGTATATATTACATTTGCTTTACAAATATAATAATGGTTGGTCATGCCAAAACAACTTGTTCTTATTATATTTCAATCTCTAGGATATAATATGAAAAATATGGTCACTAATAATGTACTATCACATTGTTTAAAAAAAAGTTAAAATAACATGGAACTTTAAACAAGGATACACTAACTCTATTGTCTTTTGGTGTATCTTTGCAATTCATTCATATCAACACTTTGATTTTCTCATATCATAAATATTTGACAAATCATTTTTCATGCTTTTATTTCATTGGAACCTGTCAATTCTAAGTCTTCCTCAGTTGTCAATCAAAGTAAGCTTTCTTTTGACAAAGAATTTTTATTTGATTCTAAATGTCCTTCATATTCATTTTAAAATCTATTGATCATATATCTTTTGGCTTGAACCTAGTCACTTTGGAAATTATATCATTTTATCTCATTCGTTTGTCATCGATTTTTTTTAACTAATTCAGTTAAACCATTGAATCCTACTTAAGATACAACTTGTATTCACAAAATTTGATATTTTAAATTTTGTGTCATCTACCTTAATATTATTCTAACTAAAAGGTGACATAAGTTTAAAAGAAATATCATAACCCAAATCTCAAGAAATGTCTATCAGACGAATCTTTGGTAATACCTCTCCAAGATATAAAGGTAAACGAAAAATTAAAATTTATAGAGAAACCTCTTCAGATAGAAAATAGAAAGATCAAATTTCTCAAAACACAAATGATTAGTGTTAATTCAAGTAAAGTAGGATTCAAAGATAGGACCCTAATACACTTGGGAACTGGAATCAGAAAAGAAGCAAAAGTATACTAAATTATTCCAGTAAATCTCGAGGACGAGATTTTTATTAAGGTGGGGAGAATGTAACAACTCGTATCAAAATTCTTATTTATTATATTATTTTATTCAATAGAAAACCCTAATTGAGAAACCCAAGTGATTCTCAACAAACCCTAAAATTTTTAGAAAAATCAGAATCAGGATCAGGGCCCCTAAAACTCAGGGGGGGGGGTATTCCCAACTCAATGATTATCTTCACAAAACGCTGTCAAAATTAAATTTCTCGATTCCGTCGACTCAGCAGGGCTACCCAGGTGACGAAGCAGGCCTACCCTATTTTGACATCCCAGGCGACACGCGGCACGTGACACAGATTCTTCCGCGACTAGCGGGAGATGCAAATTTTGGGTATAAATAGAAGGGCCTGGCACTTGCATTCTGTTGTTCGTTCGACGATCAAATTCACTTTGTACGTTGAGTTATAGTCGAAACAATCTCAAAAACACTAATTAGTAGGGGGTGCTGCTACGATACAGGGTAATAACTCGATCACTATTACGATTCATTGTCTGATCGATCAATGTACTCAATGGATGTTTAAGTGCTGCCCACATTAGGGTTTATGCTTTGTCATTCGTCGTTAAATCGATGGATGTTTAAGTATCGCACTTTGTCATTCGTTGTGAGGGTTGATCTCGTGAGTTATCGTAATTGCTGTATTAAGTTACCTACCTAGTTCGTGTGCACTAGGTTACAAGGCTAAATCAATAGGCTAAGCTCTGCCTGTATAAATCTGCAATATATCAAGGATTATCTGTAGACTAAACTTTGGCCGTATGAATCTGCATGATTATAAGTGAGTCATTCTCTTTTTATCAAATTACTTTTGAAATCATGTTTATTTTCAAAGGTTATAATTACAGTGATTAAGTTTATGTAATCATCAAGTTACAGCCGGTATGTGGGGTTTTGTATACATTACTTGATAACCGTCACTATTGGACAACGAGTTAGCCAATGAGTGATATGACCATAGTCACAGACACCATCGGGCAAAAAGGCTACCGATGGATGATCGAGTGACAAGTACTGTGGGTATTTGGTTTGATATCGGAAACATTGTAATCTCTCTTAATACTGTAAATTATAACAAAAGAGTCGTTTTCATAAATAGAATGATTCATTCAGTATTTCCCGCTGACAAAACCTTTTTTAAATACTTTTCAGGTAATTAGAGTAGATTGGAGTAAGAGATGATACGGCACTGAAAGGCATCAAGAAGTGGCTTATTTTATTAATTAAATCAAATTAAGAAATATGGTTTTATGTAATTAAATTTATCTTTATTAAAGCTAACATTGTAAAACATGGGTTTATCCCATATATTTAATAAATAAAATCCGGTGTTTTCTAAACTCTGATATTTTTCCTAACTCACGGTCCTGATGAAATTTCCGCTGCAACGTTTTCAAAATAATCACCGGTACCACTGGGCTGTTCGCGACTCCCGATTCCGTCCAAGGTGGGTCGGGGGTCGTGACAGAAGGTGGTATCAGAGCCACTGCTTGAAGCCAATAAGTGTTGTAATAATAATACCTAAGTTTATATAAAAGAGTTAGGAGATTGTTGTTAACTGGTAGCACACAGGATAGCATTTAGACTTGAACTTAAGAAAAGATGCCTTAGTATTAGCTTCACGATAAGCTAAGTACTTGTGTAAATAAATATGATGGATTTTGGTGTGCCATAAGTAATATATTTGATAAAGTAATGTCACGGGACAACTAAGTCCAGAGTCACTAGTTGAGAGAATGATCAACAGTGATATGACCACAATTACTAGTTGAAAGAATGATCAATAGTAAATTGACACTGTCACAGGAATCGTCTAGTGATCAATATAATAATAAGATATGTTATGGAAATACAAATTTCCTTAATTCTGAATAAAAGCCCTAATAAGATAGGCACTTTCTGAAAAGATACTATTTATGGGAAATAGAAAATTTTCTCCGGCAAGACTGGGTATGATGTAGCAGACTCTCCAGTTTGTCCGGATATACTGAAGTTACATCTCCGGCGAGAACCGGGTAAGAAGGTATATAATATGTCAGCAAGTGACAAGATTTCCCTAAATAGTAACATGATCTGATATCTGACTCGTTTTTGGAAATATAAATCTGTTAAATACATTGACCTGATAAATGGTATGTTTATTTCAGCATGTGAAATATGTGATTATATAGATAGGTATATCTATAAGGAAACCCAAAAACCATAAAGATTGACAATTTAAAATAAAGCACAAGCATCTGTGTCTAGATTTCTTTATCAGGAATCTCTTTTCCATTATTTCGTTTGATCATCTACCTCGTAACTCGTGCAAAGGAAACCTTTAAGTTGGGATACCATCAAAAGTATAAAGAATTTCTAACACATTACCATAAACGATTAACGCAAGTAAGAAGCATGTAAAGTTATGATAATGTACAAGAAAACACACGAAAATTTAATTATAAGTCCACAGAAGATGAAGTATATCACACACAACTTTCGAGGCAAGACCTTTGGAAAAAATATAATTAGGCACGATGACATCAATGTTAATTCCATCAGTAGAAGAACGACTGATCAAAAAGAAGCACTTTGCCACATGATCCTACAAAATGAATATCGCTAAGGTACGCTAGAACAGGATTTCACAAACATCCGTGCACAGTCTAATCGGAGTCATAATTATTATCACTGCAAAAGGAGTCACATACCTTTGCAAATTCTCTATTTTATTTTATTTAACATTCCCTGGTAATTTCACTTAACAACGGATATCACACGAAATTCCAGATAAAAGTTCTTATATTTCTTTCGTTGAAATTCTGACTTCTGTATATAACAAGTTGACTTTCACATTTCTACTTTTCCTAATAGTCATCATACCATAAGGATTTCTTTCATACTAGCAAATATTGATCTATTTCATTTCTTGGTAAATCTACACGTTACACATGCATTATTTGTTATGCATTTGGTTCATTTGATTTATCAAGACCACAGGAGGATTTCATTCCGATTTGTTATTTTATCCAAACTCAAATATCATTCCACTTTTTGCACTGTGAACCACATTATTGTAAAACAATAACTCCTTGATATCGAGTCAATAAATTTCTTGAAAATTTTAATTTTCTTTGACATACATAGTTTCTATTGTGACCATGTCCGAACTTTCTTATTAAAACTTGTTTTGTTTTAATCAAGTTCAAAATTATTTAACTTGCTCACATTACATATTCATTTCAAAATCCCATATGATGGATGGAAGCTATCATATTCAAAATAGTCCCAACAAGCACTTCATTTGTTTTAAACCATAATATGCTTGTTTAGTCTTCGACTTCATTGAAATATTTCTTTGATCATGATCACCTTATACTGACATTTTCACAAAATTTAAAAGCTTGCACTAATCTCGTTTATATATATCATATACGGATTTAATTATTTATTTAATTATATATTAAATTGCTTTGTTGATTTATCTTATAAAAGCCATCTTAAAACAAATCATGTGCTAAGATAATGATACACAAATTCTTGTTATATTCCAGTGTATCTCCTAATGATTCTTACAACAGCAATTTAGCCTTTCATGATAATTATTGCTTTAACATCTTCAATTGAAAAACATTATATAAAATTTATTATATATGGAAACTTACCTAATTTACAAAATAGTATTACTATATTCTTATTTAACCATTGAGGTAAAGAATTTATATATATATATATATATATATAATTTATGTTAAAGAATACTTTCATTTAAGTTTACGTTTACGTTCAGTTATTTATTATTGATAATTAATATTAGTTTTGTTATTAATATAACAGAAGTGTTAGTATTATTTTTAAATACTAGGGTTATTATCAAGGGCAGGTATTGGATAGCCTAGCCTTAGTTAGGCATGGACTGGCCACCTATGCTTAAACAAGGCAGTGCTAACCAATATCCAACCATGATAATGACTAATTAATATATATATATTAAGTCATTATACTTATTTAATAAATTTTAATTTTATATATATAAAAATATATATACTTTGTACTATAAGGAGAAGACATATTTTCATAAAACAATACAAGAATTAGAGAAACGAATAAAATTATCTAAATAACTGTCTAAGTATTCATAAACAAGACATTTATACTTATATGTAATTGTTCATCTTGTTTAAATAGTCTACAATACTTTTATAATATATGTATTTTAATATATATTAAAATATCAAATGTTATTTACTCAAGCCAATATTTAAGTATGCTTGATATTAAAATAAACATTTACTATTTTACTTTTATGATTTAAAATACTTTGTTGTAAATCTTACAGTTTAACATATTTGAGTTTAAAAATGATGATCGTAAATTCTAGGATATTTGGATCAACATATTAACAAAACATATATCATTATTTTGTCGAAATTACCACGGATTTTGATTTTACTTTATGATAACATAAAAGGAAAAGATATTTAATAAATTAAAGTATCACATATTTTGTAGTAACTATGTAACGCTTTGGAAAGAAAATAACCATATAAGAATAATATGGTAGTCATCAACTAAGTTGGTCTAAGGAAACATTATATGTAAGAATAGTCTCCGTTTTCAATATTGTAAATACATTCACAACGTTATATGATTTCAAAATGAAAATAAGTAATCACATAAAATCAACCCATTAAGTATTATATATTTACAAAATATTTTTACAAATACTTTTGGACAATAAATATTTTTACACCTTTATTTATAACTTTCATGTAACGTGATAAATAAAAGTGATTTCTTTTACAAAATAATAATACTAAAATATTTTGTAATAACTTCATTGCAGTGTTTTGTAATATATATTACAAAGTAAATATAAGTTATTTTACATAGTACAATAAAATACTAAAATAATATTTATTTAAAAGCAGTGACCATTTACATATAATAAAAATGTGTAACAAATAATATATATTACATAGTATTTATATTTGATATATAAGATACGGTTCAGACAAATATACAAATAGTATATATTACATTTGCTTTACAAATATAATAATGGTTGGTCATGCCAAAACAACTTGTTCTTATTATATTTCAATATCTAGGATATAGTATGAAAAATATGGTCACTAATAGTGTACTATCACATTGTTTAAAAAAAAATTAAAATAACTTGGAACTTTAAACAAGGATACACTAACTCTATTGTCTTTTGGTGTATCTTTGCAATTCATTCATATCAACACTTTGATTTTCTCATATCATAAATATTTGACAAATCATTTTTCATGCTTTTATTTCATTGGAACCTGTCAATTCTAAGTCTTCCTCAGTTGTCAATCAAAGTAAGCTTTCTTTTGACAAAGAATTTTTATTTGATTCTAAATGTCCTTCACATTCATTTTAAAATCTATTGATCATATATCTTTTGGCTTGAACCTAGTCACTTTGGAAATTATATCATTTTATCTCATTCGTTTGTCATCGATTTTTTTTTAACTAATTCAGTTAAACCATTGAATCCTACTTAAGATACAACTTGTATTCACAAAATTCGATATTTTAAATTTTGTGTCATCTACCTTAATATTATTCTAACTAAAAGGTGACATAAGTTTAAAAGAAATATCATAACCCAAATCTCAAGAAATGTCTATCAGACGAATCTTTGGTAATACCTCTCCAAAATATAAAGGTAAACGAAAAATTAAAATTTATAGAGAAACCTCTTCAGATAGAAAATAGAAAGATCAAATTTCTCAAAACACAAATGATTAGTGTTAATTCAAGTAAAGTAGGATTCAAAGATAGGACCCTAATACACTTGGAAAAACTTTTTGAATCCTACTTTACTTGAATTAACACTAATCATTTGTGTTTTGAGAAATTTGATCTTTCTATTTTCTATCTGAAGAGGTTTCTCTATAAATTTTAATTTTTCGTTTACCTTTATATTTTGGAGAGGTATTACCAAAGATTCGTCTGATAGACATTTCTTGAGATTTGGGTTATGATATTTCTTTTAAACTTATGTCACCTTTTAGTTAGAATAATATTAAGGTAGATGACACAAAATTTAAAATATCGAATTTTGTGAATTTGGGAACTGGAATCAGAAAAGAAGCAAAAGTATACTCAATTATTCCAGTAAATCTCGAGGACGAGATTTTTATTAAGGTGGGGAGAATGTAACAACTCGTATCAAAATTCTTATTTATTATATTATTTTATTCAATAGAAAACCCTAATTGAGAAACCCAAGTGATTCTCAACAAACCCTAAAATTTTTAGAAAAATCAGAATCAGGATCAGGGCCCCTAAAACTCAGGGGGGGGGGGTATTCCCTACTCAATGATTATCTTCACAAAACGCTGTCAAAATTAAATTTCTCGATTCCGTCGACTCAGCAGGGCTACCCAGGTGACGAAGCAGGCCTACCCTATTTTGACATCCCAGGCGACACGCGGCACGTGACACAGATTCTTCCGCGACTAGCGGGAGATGCAAATTTTGGGTATAAATAGAAGGGCCTGGCACTTGCATTCTGTTGTTCGTTCGACGATCAAATTCACTTTGTACGTTGAGTTATAGTCGAAACAATCTCAAAAACACTAATTAGTAGGGGGGTGCTGCTACGATACAGGGTAATAACTCGATCACTATTACGATTCATTGTGTGATCGATCAATGTACTCAATACATGTTTAAGTGCTGCCCACATTAGGGTTTATGCTTTGTCATTCGTCGTTAAATCGATGGATGTTTAAGTATCGCACTTTGTCATTCGTTGTGAGGGTTGATCTCGTGAGTTATCGTAATTGCTGTATTAAGTTACCTACCTAGTTCGTGTGCACTAGGTTACAAGGCTAAATCAATAGGCTAAGCTCTGCCTGTATAAATCTGCAATATATCAAGGATTATCTGTAGAATAAACTTTGGTCGTATGAATCTGCATGATTATAAGTGAGTCATTCTCTTTTTATCAAATTACTTTTGAAATCATGTTTATTTTCAAAGGTTATAATTACAGTGATTAAGTTTATGTAATCACCAAGTTACAGCCGGTATGTGGGGTTTTGTATACATCACTTGATAACCGTCACTATTGGACAACGAGTTAGCCAATGAGTGATATGACCGTAGTCACAGACACCATCGGGCAAAAAGGCTACCGATGGATGATCGAGTGACAAGTACTGTGGGTATTTGGTTTGATATCGGAAACATTGTAATCTCTCTTAATACTGTAAATTATAACAAAAGAGTTGTTTTCATAAATAGAATGATTCACTCAGTATTTCCCGCTGACAAAACCTTTTTAAAATACTTTTCAGGTAATTACAGTAGATTGGAGTAAGAGATGATACGGCACTAAAAGGCATCAAGAAGTGGCTTATTTTATTAATTAAATCAAATTAAGAAATATAGTTTTATGTAATCAAATTTATCTTTATTAAAGCTACCATTGTAAAACATGGGTTTATCCCATATATTTAATAAATAAAATCCGGTGTTTTCTAAACTCTGATATTTTTCCTAACTCACGGTCCTGATGAAATTTCCGCTGCAACGTTTTCAAAATAATCACCGGTACCACTGGGCTGTTCGCGACTCCCGATTCCGTCCAGGGTGGGTCGGGGGTCGTGACAGGTAGGCACCTTCTGTGTGACGAACCTACCATTTGGCCCCTGGAACAGTTTGGCTATTTAGAATCTGTGTGTTTAGTATAATCTTGACTATTATTTCGTGTCATTGTTGTTTCACTGTTGTTAGTCTGTTACGTGTAAAACCTGTGCATCTTATTTGCTGATCTGTGAATAACTATTTTTAATGGCTGAATTTGTGAACTTGTTTGGTGAGACCTTGATTAGTAAGCTTGAACATGATGATCCCCTATATCTGCATGCTAGTGATTCTACGCATTGAACTGTTTTTAATATAAAACTAAAAGGGACTGAGAATTTTACGGTTTAGGCTAACGCTATAACTCTTGCTTTGCGAGTTAAAAATAAGATTAGTTTTATTGATGGGTCTCTTGTGAAACAAGAAAATGAAACTCTTGCTACTCAATGGGAAAGATGTAATTCTGTGGTCTTTACTTGGTTGTTAAATTCAGGTTTCGAGGAATTGTATTTAGGTTAAGTTTACTCTAGGTTAACCTCTGAAGTTTGGAAAGATTTAAAAGAGACATGTGATAAAATTAATGGTTTTGTTGTGTTTAATTTGTATAAAAAATCAAGTCTTTTAACGAGGTTTATTTTTGTTGACCTAAAATAAAAGCTTTATGTAGAGCTCAATTGAATTTGGTGAATTTGTCTTTTAGCCTCTAATTGCTAGATAAATGGTAATTTTTGTATAGTGTTCTTGGTTAATCTGGAACTATTGCAGCTCTCATTAAGATGAATGTATGTTTGTGTTAGCTGTTTTTTTAATCCTATTTAGTTTTAAGAACTATTATGAACATATTTTGTATCATTTTTTTTTTTTTTTTTTTTGTAGTTTGATAGCAAGTACTTGTAAGTGCATGTTGTTGTTTTCCAATTTTTTGGTGGTTTAAACTTTCTTTCTCTGGGCTTTGTGATTAGGGTTTGTAAGAACAGATTCATTCTGAACTTGATCTGTTTATATGTTCTTGATCGTTGTTATAGAAGAATAACATGTTGATAATCGTTCTAGTCGTTAGGGTTTGAATCTGTTGTAATCATTAGGTTCGGAAGCTGATTATCTGTTTCAATGTACTATTTGTTCAATCTTTGTGATATGTTCATACATGTTGGACCATGATCAATATGTTCTTTGATTCTAAGAATGTGATTCTTGTTTATGGTTCTTGGTTGATTTTAAGTGAGATATTTTATTCTTTCTCGTCGCATTATTTCTCTCTAGGGTTTCATATTGAAACGGAGATTTAGGGCGTTACTTGTTCTTATATGTTCAGATTTGTAGTGTGTCTGTTAAGTCTTGTTGAGAGTTAAAGCAGATCGTCGTGTTGAGGATCTGTATGTGTGAGATAGAATGTAGATCTGGCTGATTGAGTCTTATCTTGTAAAGGTTAAACTATCTTGAAGGTGTGTTCTTCGATAGTGTTTGCCTTTATCTCACTGGTCTTGGATTCTTCATGTTTTGAGTCCGACCGTAGTGAGGTTTGTGTAGGATCATTGTGTTGGTGATCTTATTTGTTTCTTATTCGTCTCTTAGAGACTTCATCGCCGATCGTAGTGATGTTAGTTCACTGGTCTAGGTGGTGTTTTTTTTTTTCACACAGGTCTAGGGTCGTTTGTAGATTCTTCGTGTTGTTGAGTCTAGTCCCGTTAGATCGTAGTGTTGGTTTCTATCTGTTCTTAGTATTGTCTAAAATCTTCTTATTTGGTTAGTCGAACCGTGTGGTTCATGTGTCTAAACCAGTAATGTTGTGAAGATTATTCTCGAATATGTGTTACGTCCTGTTTATTTCTCTGGTTGGTGGGATTTTTTAGTTGAAAACGTTCTTTGTTTTTTATTCAACCGAGTGTTTTTAGCTGTAATTTGTTATCTATTTTGTAGAATCGTGTGATTCTAGGTTTCGTCAGATTTGTTTTATTTGAATCGTGTGATTCAAAAGGTTCAGACTTGGTTCTGGTTAAAAAAAAGGTCATGTGACTTTTCATGTTGAATCATGTGATTCAAGTTTTCAGACGTTGTTCTGTAGTTGCACTGGTTTAGAGCTGCCGTTAGTTTCTTGTATTGATCGAATCTAAGATCTTAAGATCATAGTGTCGATTTGTGTCAGACTTTTTTATCTGATTTTATCTGCATGAATTGTTGTCCGTGGTAGAGTCATGTGGATCTCGATTTATCGGACTTGTTTTGCTAGTTGTGGAACTGTGTGGTTCGTGATTTGACCGTATCTTGATGGTTTTTTGGTTTATCAAATCGTATTATGATGGTTTGTTGACTTGTGTCGTGATGGTGTGTTTGCTCCGTATGTCCTAGGTTTTAAATTTTGTTTTTGGACTGTCGGAGTGTCTTTCACACATGGTTCATATGTCTTATTGGTTTTTGTTGTATGGTTAGTTGAACCATGTGGTTCAAGTGTTTCAGTTGTGTTGTAAAGAATTTTATTCAAACCAAGTTTTAATCAAGGATTTAGGAACTCTAAATGAAGTTCTGAAAACTAGTAATGGGCTATGTTTTTCATAACGTAAATATTGTTTAGAACTTCTTGCCGAGTTTGGGTTAACCGGTTGCAAACCTGTGTTTAATTTTATTGAACCAAATTATGTGACAACTTCCTTATGTGACAGAGTGATAATTTGATAAATGACAAGTTGATTTATCTATCACATACTAGACCAGACATTTCATATTCTATGCATATTTTGAGTCAGTTTATGCATAAGCCTACCAGGAGTTATTGGTTATTGGCTGTGCATGATCTAAGGTATTTGAAAGGTGCACCTAGTAGAGGAATTTTTTTTTGATAAACAATTTGGTCTAGAGCTGTCTGCATATGCAGATTCAGATTGGGCGAAGGTTTTGGTCTCTAGGAAGTCGGTCACATGTTTTTTTTTTTTTTTTTGCATTTTTTAAGTACGTCTTTAATAACTAGGAAAACTAAAAAGCAGTCGACAATATCTTAGTCTACAGCTGAAGCTGAGTACCGAGCCATGTGTACGCTTATAAATTTGTTAAATGAACTAAATATTAAAGTTCGGTTGCCTGTTTCTTTGTTTTGTGACAACAATGCTGCAATTTCTATTGCAGCTAATCCTGTATTTCATGACAGGACAAAACATTTTGAGTTGGACTTGTTTTTCTTAAGAGAGAAAATTTAGTCTGGTTGCATAAAGACTGTCAGTATTAAAACTGATAAGCAGGTGGCTGATATTTTTACAAAGGGTTTGTTAATCTCACAACATAACTTGGTGTGTAATTGGTTAAATCTGTTTGATGTTTTTAGTAATAAAAGTGAGAGGGGGTGTAACAACCCTCACTAAAATTACTATTTCTTATTATAATTTGTCCACTAGGAAACCCTAATTGAGACCCCCAAGTAATATTGCATAACCCCTAAAATTTTCAGAACAGTTGGAATTAGGATCAGGGCTCCTAAAACTCAGGGGGGGTATTCCCCAATTGACGATTATCCTCATAATTCGCTGTAAAAAATCGAATTTCATCGATCTGTCGACCCACACAAGCTAGGTAGAAACGTGGCTACCCTACCCTAAAAAGGGCGCCGTCGCGCCACGCGACAGGGCGGGTTTTTCAGTATAAATTCAGGGCATTGGCACTTGAATTTTGGCGTTGGTTCGACGTAAAAACTCATTTCGTACATTGAGATATCGTCTGTTTACTTCAAAACACACACACAGCACGAAATTCTGCCACGATAACAGGGTAATAACTCGATCACTGCTATGATTTAATGTCCGATCAATAAAAACCAATCCGATGGATGTTTAAGTGCTGCCCGTAATAGGGCTATACTTTGTCATTCATCGTGAAGGTTTTGATCTCGTGAGTTGTCGTAAAAGTTGTATTAAGTTACTGACCTAGATTTCATGTGCATTATTATTTGAATTAGGTTAACCAGGCTAAAATCAGTAGGCTAAACGCTGCCCGTCTAAATCTGCAATGTGAGTCATTCTCTTTTTACCAAATTATTTCCAAAACCCTATTTGTTTTCAAAGTTATATTTACAGGGATTAAGTCTTTGTAATCTTCAATTACTGCCGGTATGTGGGGTTTTGTATACATTACTTGATACCCCTCACCATTGGACAACGGGTTAACCAATGGGTGATCTGACCATAGTCACAGATACAGTCGAGTGACAAATACCAATTTAGGGTAATTGGTTGATAGAAACAATGTAATCACCCTTAATACTGTATATTATAACAATGTGTCATTTTGTGCAACTTGAATGACTCGCCAGTATTTCCCTGCTGATAAAACCTTTTTAAAACATGTTTCAGGTGATCTGCTGTGATCCAGGAAAAGTTCCATGTAGCACTGCAA
The DNA here is from genome assembly GCA_030545235.1 of Helianthus tuberosus. Classification (NCBI taxonomy): domain Eukaryota; kingdom Viridiplantae; phylum Streptophyta; class Magnoliopsida; order Asterales; family Asteraceae; genus Helianthus; species Helianthus tuberosus. The sequence goes on along the minus strand of CM060427.1, from coordinate 132,805,262 downwards.
GCTTGAAGAAGTGGCTTAATAAAATAAAGAAACATGTTTTTTGTAAAACAGGGATTTCCCAGTGAAATCACCTTTATTGTAAATTATGGGTGTTATCCCCAATTTGTGAAATAAATAAATTGGGCATTTTCAAGTTTTAAAAGATCCTGTTAAAATTCCGCTGCCAACATAATAATTACCACGGGTTTCTGTCCCGCGGCTTCTGGTACGGGTAAAACCGGGCCGGGGGCCGTGACAGGGGGTGTTAAATATATTCAAACATATTCAGTTTTATTATTATTCACTTTTATTGAAATATGGTCCAAGTGTTTTATTGTTTTGTGAATGACATGTACTGCTGGGCCGCATATGGACTAAGTGTGCTGGGCCGCATATGGACTAAGTGAGATGGGTCTAATAAGGCTTGGATATAGAAAAAGGATGCTGATAGTTGCTCGTTCCGGTCAAGATACTTGTTTCCAAAATTCTCTCTAGTTTCTCTCTCTAAACATCACTTAGGGTTTCTGTTCATTTGGTCACTGTTTTTTTTTTTTTTTTTTTGTATCAGTGATCGAGTTGTGAAATCTTGTGATAATCAATGATTATCGTGTTGATAATCATCTGTAGTTGAGGGTTGAGAGTTAGTGTCTCTTGTATCTTTGATTCGTTCTTTGTTTCTGCTATAATCTTCGAATCTGTAGGGTAATAAAAGCTCTTTGGTTTGTGTACTTGTTGATTACGGTTTGATATCATTATTTTGACATATAATTTATATATGAGTAACCATATATCAAGTTACCAAAGGGCTAATGCTCTAGCGGTACTGCTGACTTTCTATAGATAAGGTCACCGGATGAAGTCTCGTTCGTGATAAAATGTCATGTGTGAACCAAAGTTTTATTACAGTGAGCTTTTGGGCAATGAGTCTCGTTCGTCTAGTACGGGTAAAACCGGGCCGGGGGCCGTGACAGAAAAAGGTGGTATCAGAGCCACTGATTTAAGCCAATTAAGTATTTAGAAATACTTAATTTTCTGATTGCTATTCTGTGATTATGTGAAAATTCAATTTACAAAATTTTAACTTAGAATTTTGTGTGTTTCTTCATATATTAACAGCATGAATGAACTATCCAAAGCACTTCAAGACTTTTTTATCCATAGCTTAGATATGGATACCACCGATACCTTTACTGGCTACCAGGCTGACACTGAATAGCCAATGGTATTCCAAGCCCAACCTCAGGAAAAACCTAAACCGAAGAAAAGAAGAAGATTTATAGGCTGGAGGCGTGTGCGTAGGAAGAGGCCAGCAACACGAAAAGTTATAAAGACTGAGGATTCCAAAGATAAAGGCAAAGGAATAGAGATTGGGGAAAGTTCAGGGCAAGCTCAAGAAATGCCACCCTGGGAGGAGCTGGACCGCCAACTGGCAAATAGCGACCTCATTGGACCTGCCGATGAAAATCTCTTCATTTACCCAGCTGAAGCCCAACTTCCAGTCAATCTGGAACTGGCTATTCCAGATCCCCTTGTTAACCCCCGACCTCTAGGAGAGCTGGAAGAATGGTGGACCACCGACTGGCAGTTTCAGAATCTTTTAAGTAACCCTAATACCTTTTTCCCTCAGTTTGACCATGAGCCTCCACTACACCCCCCAATGAGCACTGAGAACTTGGCTGAACTTCACCACTATGGCGAGGAGCTGGTGGACGCAAGAAATAGAATCCGAGATGTGGGGGAAAGGATATCATGGAAGTACGACGAGAGGGAACGTCGTTTTTGAGATACCAGCTGACAGGGATGGTGTGTCTGTGTGGTTGTGGTTGTATAATAACAAAATAATAATAATAATAATAATAATAATAATAATAATAAAAATATAATCTTGTAAAATAACCTAAAATAAAACTCTTGTAAGATAACTGGTGTGTACGGACGCATATTAAAATATATAAAATATGGAAGTCGAAAAGTCGACAATTTTGGCTATACGTGTTAACTTGATTATGTGCGATTGTTTTATTATGTTTGGTTGTTATTCATTTTGTGCTAATAAGTTATATATATTAATTACCAGATGGAACACGCTGGTAATGAACCAGTTAATGAGATTAACCAATCCGAGCAAAACAATGAGGACCATTTTCTGAATAGACAAGATATTGAGAATATCGTTGCTCAGGGAATAGCCAATGCTATTCCAGCAATTATTGCTGCTGCCCGAAATCCAGTTGAACCTCAACCAATTATTCCTAGCAAACGTACTCATGAAGACAACTTCAGTAATAGCTTAAATGGAGGCGGTAACATTAATAATAATGATAATGATGGGATGCAAGCCCCATTCCTTAAAAGAATGAAAGCTGTAACGCCTGGTTGCACTTACAAGGAATTTCTTGCCTGTAAACCTGTTGAATTTGCAGGCAATGAAGGGGCAACTGCTGCACTGCGTTGGTTGGAGAAAACCGAGGCAGTAATTAAAATAAGTAAATGTGCCGAGGAGGATAAAGTCATGTATGCTTCTCACCTTTTCAAGGAAGAAGCATTAGAATGGTGGAATACGGTATTACAAGCTAAGAGAAGTGACATGGCCTATGCCATGAGTTGGGAAGAATTTAAACGTCTGGTGGAAAGAAAATTATGCCCATAGTATGAAAAAGAACAAATGGCAAATAAATTCCTGAGCCACCGAATGGTGGATGTTGATTGCTGAGGGTATATTTCGAAATTTTTCGAATATGCTCGAATTGTGCCTACTCTGGCTTCGCCAGAACCGGTACTTATTTCTCGCTACATTTGAGGTTTAATTAGCGAGGTCCGTGATATTGTCAAAGCTGCGAGACCCCGCACGATCGATGATGCGGTGGAATTAAACAACACTTTGACTGACGGACTGGTGCGTACGCGAGAAGAAAACAGGAAGAAGGAATTGGCTCAGAAAATTACCCAAGGATTTCGTGTGGGTAATAATAGCAACTTTAAGAGAAAGGGAACTGGATCATCTTCCACTCCGCCGTTCTGCAGGAACTGTAAAAAGAAACTTTTTGGAAAATGTAATGAACCCTGCAACTTCTGCAAAGCGATAGGACATCGTGAAGAAGATTGCAGAAAGAAAACAAAGATCTACTATAAATGTGGAGAAGCTGGGCATTTCAGACCAGAATGCCCTAAATTGGTCAAACCAGCAGATAACAAGGTTAAACCTGCTGAAAGGACTAACAAGAAGAACGCAAGAGCCTTTCAACTGACCACGCAGGAAGCTGAACTGATTCCTGACGTAATAGCTGGTACGTTCTTAGTTCATGACGTTTATGCGAAAGTATTATTTGACTCTGGTGCAAACCAAAGTTTTATAAATACTTCATTCTGCCAAGCTCTTAAGCTACCCTTAACCAAACTTAGGCAAATTTTTACAGTAGAAACGGCAGACGGGAACCCTGTTAACATAGATACGGTTTTGCAAAAAGAAAATATAGAACTTTCAGGTCATAAATTTTCTGCAAACCTATTACCCATGAATTTAGCTGGATTCGATGTCATATTAGGAATGGATTGGTTAGTAGCCAACCATGCTCGAATCCTCTGTGATAAGAATTCCATAGAAATCCGTGCACCCACAGGAGAAGTAATTATGATTACTGGGGATAAGCCGCGTAAACCAATGAAGTTCATTTCAGTAACGAAAGTTGCTAGTTATGAACGAAAGCAGGGAATAGTGTATATGATTTCGGTAATCTTTAAGACTAAGGGTAAAGAACTTAAGGAAATTCCGGAAGTGTCAGAATACTCGGATGTATTCCCAGAAGAATTACCAGGATTACCACCAGATAGGGAGGTAGAATTTAGAATTCATTTGATTCCTGGAACTACACCGATAGCTAAGGCACCTTATCGGTTAGCCCCCACCGAAATGTTAGAACTAAAAAAGCAATTGGATGAATTGCTCAGCAAATGATTCATACAACCTAGTTCATCCCCTTGGGGAGCACCAGTGTTGTTTGTGAAAAAGAAAGATGGTTCAATGAGAATGTGTATCGATTACAGAGAATTGAATAAGGTTACAATTAAGAATCGATACCCATTACCTAGGATTGATGATCTTTTCGATCAACTTCAAGGAGCTAGATATTTTTCTAAGATAGACTTACGCTCCGGATACCATCAGTTGAAAGTACAAGAAGAAGACATACCTAAAACTGCTTTCAGAACTAGGTATGGTCACTACGAGTTTACAGTCATGCCATTTGGATTAACGAATGCTCCTACAACATTTATGGACATGATGAATAGAATCTGTAAACCGTATTAGGATAAATTTGTAATTGTCTTCATCGACGATATACTCATTTATTCCAAAAGTCAGGACGAACATTGTGAGCACCTACATGCACTCTTAACTTTGTTAAGACAGGAAAAGCTTTACGCCAAATTCTCGAAGTGCGAATTTTGGCTACAGGAGGTGCAATTTTTAGGGCACATGGTGAATCATGAAAGTATTCACGTAGATCCCTCCAAAATAGAAGCGATCACTAAATGGAAGGTCCCGCAATCAGTTACGGAAGTTAGAAGTTTTCTAGGATTAGCTGGATACTATAGGCGCTTTATTAAGGATTTCTCTAAGATAGCTATGCCATTAATTAAGCTAACCTGTAAAACAGTTAAGTTTGAATGGGGACCTAAGCAAGAAGAGGCTTTTAGGATTTTAAAACAAAGGTTAACCAACACCCCAATTCTTGCCTTACCAGAAGGGACATAAGATTTTGAAGTTTATTGTGATGCTTCTAAGCTAGGATTAGGATGTATGTTGATGCAACGCAAGAAAGTAATTGCGTATGCCTCAAGGCAATTGAAAAAGCACGAAGAGAATTATATGACTCACGACTTAGAGTTAGGAGCCATAATTTTTGCCCTTAAGATTTGGAGACACTATCTGTATGGAAGTAAGTTTACTGTTTATACAGATCATAAGAGTTTAAAAAACATATTTGGGCAAAAAGAATTGAATATGAGGCAAAAAAGATGGATGGAAATTCTAAGTGACTACGACTGTGATATTCAATATCATGAAGGAAAGGCAAATGTAGTTGCAGATGCGTTGAGTCGTAAGTATCACGAAAAGCAAAAACGAGTTCGTGCTCTTAGATTAAGTTTACAATTAGACTTAATGGAACAACTGAAAAATGTTCAAGCCACAGCAATCAAGGATGATGCTGAAGGAATGAAATGAAGAATAAAGGAATTAGAGCAAGGAGGTGATGGAATTTGGAGATTCCATAAGAAAAGAATTTGGGTACCTAAGCAAGGAGAATTAAGAGATAAGATTTTAGAAGAAGCCCATAAATCTAGGTATACCATGCATCCTGGTAATAATAAGATGTACCAAGATTTAAGGAATAATTTCTGGTGGATAGGAATGAAAAAGGATATAGCTAGATATGTATCTAAGTGTCTAACTTGTTCACAAGTTAAGGCAGAACACTAGAAACCTTCAGGGTTACTCCAACAATTAGAAATGCCTGTTTGAAAATGGGAACTAATAACCATGGATTTTGTTACCAACTTGCCCAAAACCAGAAAAGGTCACGACGCAATTTGGGTAATTGTGGATCGATTAACCAAATCAGCTCATTTTCTACCCATGAAGGAAACCTTTAGCATGGAAAGGTTAGCAAAGTTATACGTAGACGAGGTAGTATCCTTACATGGAGTTCCACTCTCTATTGTATCAGATAGAGATAATCGTTTCACTTCACATTTCTGGACAAGTTTCCAAGAAGCCATGGGGACACGATTAAATTTAAGTACATCTTATCATCCCCCAAATAGACGGACAAAGTGAAAGGACGATTCAAACTCTGGCAGACATGCTCAGGGCATGTGTAATAGATTTTGGTGGAAACTGGGATGACCACCTACTCTTAATTGAATTCTCCTATAATAATAGTTACCATTCAAGTATCGAAGATGCCCCGTTCGAAGCACTATACGGACGTAAGTGTAGAACTCCAGTTTGTTGGGCAGAGATAGGAGAAAGTCAATTATCAGGTCCTGAAATTGTACAAGAAACCACCGACAAGATAACTCAAATCAAGGAAAGACTGAAAACAGCTCGAGATCGCCAGAAGAGTTATGCAGACAATTGACGCAAGTCACTGGAATTTCAAGTCGGAGATAAGGTACTCTTGAAAGTTTCTCCTTGGAAAGGAGTAGTCGGTTCGGTAAAAAAAGGGAAAACTAAGTCTGAGGTACGTAGGACCATTCCCAATAATCCAGCGAATAGGACCAGTCGCCTATCGTTTACAACTACCAGAAGAGCTAGTTGGAGTACATGATGTGTTTCATGTATCCAATCTCAAGAAATGTCTATCTGACGAATCCCTGGTAGTACCTCTTCAAGATGTAGAGATAAATGAAAAGTTAAAATTTGTGGATAAACCATTGCAGATAGAAGACAAAAGGTCAAATTTCTCAAGCACAAAAGACTAGTACTAGTCAAAGTCAAGTGGGATTCAAAGAGAGGACCCGAGTATACTTGGGAACTGGAATCAGAGATGAAGCGAAAGTATCCCTACTTGTTCCAGTAAATCTCGAGGACGAGATTTTTTATAAGGTGGGGAGGATGTAACAACTCTCATTAAAGTTACTATTTCTTATTATAATTTGTCCACTAGGAAACCCTAATTGAGACCCCCAAGTAATATTGCATGACCCCTAAAATTTTCAGAACAGTTGGAATTAGGATCAGGGCCCCTAAAACTCAGGGGGGGGGGTATTCCCCAATTGACGATTATCCTCATAATTCGCTGTAAAAATCGAATTTCATCGATTTGTCGACTCACACAAGCTAGGTAGAAACGTGGCTACCCTACCCTAAAAAGGGCGCCGTCGCGCCACGCGACAGGGCGGGTTTTTCAGTATAAATTCAGGGCATTGGCACTTGAATTTTGGCGTTGGTTCGACGTAAAAACTCGTTTCGTACATTGAGATATCGTCTGTTTACTTCAAAACACACACACAGCACGAAATTCTGCCGAAATAACAGGGTAATAACTCGATCACTGCTACGATTTAATGTCCGATCGATAAAAACCAATCCGATGGATGTTTAAGTGCTGCCCGTAATGGGGCTATACTTTGTCATTCGTCGTGAAGGTTTTGATCTCGTGAGTTGTCGTAAAAGTTGTATTAAGTTACTGACCTAGTTTTCGTGTGCATTATTATTTGAATTAGGTTAACCATGCTAAAATCAGTAGGCTAAATGCTGCCCGTCTAAATCTGCAATGTGAGTCATTCTCTTTTTACCAAATTATTTCCAAAACCCTATTTGTTTTCAAAGTTATAATTACAGGGATTAAGTCTTTGTAATCTTCAATTACTGCCGGTATGTGGGGTTTTGTATACATTACATGAGACCCGTCACCATTGGACAACGGGTTAGCCAATGGGTGATCTGACCATAGTCACAGATACAGTCGAGTGACAAATACCGATTTGGGGTAATTGGTTGATAGAAACAATGTAATCACCCTTAATACTGTATATTATAACAATGTGTTGTTTTGTGCAACTTGAATGACTCGCCAGTATTTCCCTGCTGATAAAACCTTTTTAAAACATGTTTCAGGTGATCTGCTGTGATCCAGGAAAAGTGTCATGTAACACTGCAAGCTTGAAGAAATGGCTTAATAAAATGAAGAAACATGTTTTTGTAAAACAGGGATTTCCTAGTGAATTCACCTTTATTGTAAATTATGGGTGTTATCCCCAATTTGTGAAATAAATAAATTGGGCATTTTCAAGTTTTAAAAGATCCTGTTAAAATTCTGCTGCCAACATAATAATTACCACGGGTTTCTGTCCCGCGGCTTCTGGTACGGGTAAAACCGGGCCGGGGGCCGTGACAGGGGGTGTTGAAATATATTCAAACATATTCACTTTTATTATTATTCACTTTTATTAAAATATGGTCCAAGTGTTTTATTGTTTTGTGAATGACATGTACTGCTGGGCCGCATATGGACTAAGTGTGTTGGGCCGCATGTGACAACTCGAGTTTCCAAGATTTCCACCTTCGCAGTTATTGCACGTTAATTGTTTAAGTTGCTTGTTATATGACTTGTTTGTTTCGCAACTGTGCACATTTGTAATACGTTATATCGTACTGTGATTTATATGATGTTTATGGCGTGCATTAAGTATGTATGTAATATATGTTTTGTATAAATTAGAAATGGAACTTGTTAGGCCAAACACCCTGCTCCACGAAAACACTTATGGACGAAAACACCCTAGTGTTTTCGTCACTACTCCTTGGCGAAATCTAATGGGCTTTTGGCCCAGTGATGATCTTTTGTTATAAGATTTGTTCCAACCTTTACGTAAAGTTCAATCGACAAACCCTAACCACCTCTCACATCCTCTCTCTCACTACCCTTCAAACCTGACGGCAAACTTGTTCCCCGGATCTTCCAGATCAGTCAAGTTATTGTCTCGTTCGTCGGTCGCGGTTAGTGTTAGCTCTTAACCGATTGTTTGATTTAAATCAATTGTAAGAACGATCTGTTTATCATTTAACTGTGATTGTTTTATGAACGTAAAACTGAATGATCGATATATATATGTATTGTCTATAAACTGCCAAGTATATGTGATGATATGATCGACTGTGTATGCTTGTTAATGAGGGTCTGCTGATCGATTGATGATCTTGACTATGATACAAACGATGAGTGATGATTATAATGCATGTGTGATGTATTGAAGAGGCTGTCAATCGGATATGGATCCTTCATAATTGTCGGCCATTGTACTTATTCTTGCATATGATTGTCAGAAGTCTTGGGTTTGCTATGTGTTTTGTTAAATTGGATATAATATGTTAAGTGTTATCATTAGTCAATGTCTAGAGATTCCACACAAACAGAGATATAATTTGAAGTAACATGGGAGGCTATATTATATGATATATGATGACTTAGAAATCATGATTTGACTTGTTGGGGATCACATGTGATTTGTCAGGGAATAGGTGCTTGGATATATGTGTGCAATTGATAAATGTTTTGCATGTATAAATAAATTGTATACAGCCTGCTCCATATTCTTGTAATCGGTGATTTAATGACTACAACTAATGATTGAGTTCATGATATTTTCTGCACTATTATGTGATGATTAGGGTCCGTTTTTGTAACTGCTTTTGTTGTTGATAATGTAGCCGACGAAAACCCCCACCCCACTTGAAAACACCTCGACGAAATCCAAAGTGTTTTCGGCCCAAAAGTGTTTTCGGCTCAATGTCTGTAACTTGTATGTAAATCTATTATTTTATTAACTCAGTTAGTTATTGGTTCAGTTAGTTGGCAACTCTGTTAAATATACAAACTTTGTTAAACATGTCGACTGTGTTAAGTATGTTAAGTATATGAACCTCCTCGGAGCTTGTAACCTTGTTAAGTTATTGACACTGTTAAAACCTGTTAACTCTGTTAAGGAGGAAACTCTCTGTTAACCCTGTTAAGCCAAGATGATTAACCTTGTTAATTAATTAACCTTGTTAGCCAATTAACTCTGTTAACTTTATTTGACTCTGTTAACGTATACAACTCTGTTGAGTGTGAAACCCTAATGGGTTGATAACCCTGTTAGCGTATTATTACTGTTAAACATGTTGATTCTGCTTAGTCTGTAATATTAATCACATGTGAATGTTTACGAACTTGAACTGATTTCGCATACATGCCTAATTATAGGACTTGACTGATTATTTGTGAGAACATACTTAGCATACCGAGCAAACCAAGGTGAGTTCACACTAGCCAAGGCATGGGATTCCCAGGGTTGGGAATGGGATTGGATAACTACTCGTACAACCATTACTATTAAAACTACTTATTACTGTCCTCGGGTTGAAGGGCACGTACGTAAAGCCTACGTACACGATCTTAAGACCATCAACTCTATCAAAGGAAGTCCCTCAATTATCGACTTAATCGCCGAGGCCTAGGGCGAGCGGGTCATTAGTTAATAGCGCTATTAGGTTTAACAAACCTCACACCGTGCCAGTCGGACGGGCGTGTACTAATGGACTATGGGCAAAGGGTCAATGCTGATAGACATTGACTTAGGGCACCTCTTACATTTTCGTAGCAGTCGATACGCGTGGTCTTGTAACACATGGGAAGCCCCCACTAATCATCGCACACATACCTGGATTGGCAGCGATAAGGATTAATACGATACATGGTTTACAAAACGAACATATGATTTACGAAATGAATACTATAACCAAACAACCAACTGTGAACTCGCTCAACTTTGTTGTTGATTCGTTGCTACATGCCTTGCAGGTCATTAGGTACCCATGGAGCTTGCACAGGGAGGAACGGTCGTTGTGGGACATGGCAGTGTGTGCCATGCTTTAAACATTACTTTATTTTATATTTAATACTTGCTATGGGTATTACAAATTATGCTTCCGCTAAACACTTAACTATGCTTTGGTTTTGAACACCTTTCATATTGTTTGGTTGAATTATGTTTACTTACATGCTTGTTCAATATGATTGGTGGCTTGATCCTGGTCAGTCACGCCTCCAAGCGGTGATACTACGCGTGTGGATTTTGGGGGTGTGACAGATTGGTATCAGAGCCATTGGTTATAGTGAACTTGGTTTTAATAAGGGAAAAGTTTTTTGTTAAAACCAGACTATAACCTGAACAGTGCTCAACGATCCACAACGACGCTTCGCTCCACGTGCAAGACTCGACATTCTAGGTGATATGATTTATGTTTACATTGCCTACTTGCTAGATTACATAGAACTTTGCTCATGGTATGCTTAGATGAACGTAACAACTATTGTTTGAAAACACATGTGTGCTTACTCCCTTCTGTCATCGCACTTTCGCGAACCTCTCTCACTCATGTTTCCTTTGGAATGAAGATCATGAGTAGACGCGTTAACCTAACTCAATCCCAGTTGGCGGCTTTGATCACTGAACAAGTTACTGCAGCACTCGCAGCTGCCCAGGCAGGAGGTATAGCCTGCCATCACAACTTACTCTAGGATCCTTAGATCCTACCTTCGTAAACCAAAACTTGTGCTTAATTATGCTTACTCTTACGCACACGACAAGTCAACACGCTCAGCCACCTGTATGCACATTCAAGACGTTCATGGACTGTCGTCCTAGTACTTTCGGTGGCACTGAAGGAGCCGTTGGACTCCTCCATTGGTTTGAAAAGCTCGAGTCTGTCTTCGAGATGTGTGAATGCCCTGAGGCTCGTAGGGTGAAGTACGCCACGGGTACCCTCGAAGGTACTGCGCTAACTTGGTGGAACGCGCAAGTTCAGATGCTGGGGCTGGCGGCTGCTAATGCCACCCCATGGAATGATTTTTAAGGAACTGATCAAACGTAAATACTGTAGTCGTGATGACATCCACAAGCTGGAAGTGGAGTTCTTTAACCTGAAGATGACGGGGTCAGAGATAGAAGCGTACACAAAACGATCCAACGAACTGGCAGTGTTGTGTCCAACTCTGGTGGATCCTCATATCAAGCGCATTGAGCTGTACCTCAAAGGCTTAGTACCAGAGATTCAAAGTCATGTGACTTCTGCTAACCTTGCTACTATACAAGATGTTACTTGTCTTGCTCATCGTCTCATAGACCAGGCAGTGGAACAGAACAAGCTGCCTAAACGCATTGGTGCTACTACCACTACTACTTCTGCTATTCCCAGTGACAACAAGAGAAAGTGGGATGGAACCTCCAGCAAGGGTTCAACTTCAGTTCAGTCCCAGGCACAGCAGCAAAAGATTGATGACTATCAGAGCCCTGGTCCACAGTCTTCTGGTAGTCAAGGGTTGTAACCTCGTCTTAGCTGGTCAGACATTCTCCATCAATCTCATTCCTATAGTTGTGGGTAGTTTCGACATCGTCATTGGGATGGATTGGTTATCCCAACAGCAAGCAGAGATTCTTTGCAAAGAAAAGATCGTCCGCATTCCTCGTGCTGGTTAAGAACCTTTGGTAATTCATGGTGACAAGCTCCTGGAACAGCACCCATAGCCCGAGCACCTTATCGCTTAGCTCCAACTGAACTGGAAGAACTGTCTAAGCAATTGCAAGAACTCTTGGAAAAGGGTTTCATTCGCCCTAGCTCTTCGCCTTGGGGAGCTCCCGTATTGTTTGTGAAGAAGAAAGACGGTACCTTCCGCATGTGCATAGATTACCGCGAACTGAACAAGGTGACCGTGAAGAATCGCTATCCTCTTCCACGCATCGACGACTTATTCGACCAGTTGCAAGGGTCGAGCTATTACTCGAAGATTGATCTGAGGTCAGGTTACCATCAACTAAGAGTCCGGGATGAGGACATCTCCAAAACAGCGTTCAGAACACGCTACGGTCACTACGAATTTCTGGTCATGCCATTCGGATTAACGAACGCGCCTGCAGTTTTCATGGATCTTATGAACAGGGTGTGCAAACCTTATCTTGACAAGTTCGTTATTGTTTTCATTGACGACATCCTGATCTATTCGAAGAGTCAGGAGGAACACGAGCAGCATCTACGACTTATTTTGGAACTACTTCGAACAGAACAACTGTACACCAAGTTTTCAAAATGCGACTTCCGGCTTCGTGAAGTCCACTTTCTAGGCCATGTGGTAAATAAGGGTGGGATACATGTTGATCCATCCAAGGTAGACTCGATCAGGAACTGGCCTACACTGCGTACACCAACGGAAATACGCCAATTCTTGGGTTTGGCAGGTTATTACAGACGGTTCATTAAAGACTTCTCAAAGATTGCGCAGCCGCTTACGCTACTGACACAGAAAGGTGTTGTTTATCGTTGGGGTAATACACAAGAAACAGCATTTTAGCACTTAAAGGATAGACTTTGTAGCACACCTATCCTCTCATTGCCTGAAGGCACGGATGATTTTGTAGTCTACTGCGACGCATCTATCCAGGGTCTTGGATGTGTGTTGATGCAACGGGATAAAGTCATTGCTTATGCTTCGCGCCAACTTAAGATTCACGAGCGGAATTACCCTACACACACTTAGAGCTGGGAGCTGTTGTTTTTGCGCTCAAGATATGGCGACATTACCTATACGGTACCAAGTGCACCATCTACACCGACCACAGGAGTCTCGAGCATATTTTCAAACAGAAAGAGTTGAACATGCGACAACGTCGATGGGTCGAGTTACTGAACGATTTCGAATGTGCTATAAAGTACCATCCGGGCAAAGCCAATGTGGTGGCCGACGCCCTTAGTCGAAAGGATACTACACCTAGGCGTGTACGAGCGTTGCAACTCACTATTCAGTCTAGCCTTCCTTCTCAGATACGAGATGCTCAGGTAGAAGCATTGAAACCAGAAAAACGTCAGGGCTGAAGCTCTACGCGGCTCAAGGCAACGGTTAGAACAAAAGGCAGACGACACCTACTATGTAACAGGACGCATTTGGGTCCCACTCTACGGCAACTTAGGCGATCTTGTAATGGATGAATCTCATAAGTCTCGCTACTCAGTACATCCTGGTTCGGATAAGATGTACCACGACTTGAAAACTACATATTGGTAGCCTAGCATGAAAGCTCACATAGCAACTTATGTTAGCAAATGTTTGACTTGTGCGAGAGTCAAAACGGAATATCAGAAAACATCAGGCCTACTCCAACAACCAGAGATACCACAGTGGAAATGGGAGCAAATTTCCATGGATTTTGTTACTGGCCTGCCTAGATCTCAATGTGGGAATGATACTATTTGGGTGATCGTGGATCGACTCACCAAGTATGCACATTTCTTGGCTATCAAGGAAACGGATAAATTCTCCACTCTAGCAGACGTATACCTTAAGGAAGTTGTCTCGAGGCACGGGGTGCCCACCTCTATTATCTCTGATCGTGACGCACGTTTTACTTCAGAACTGTGGCAAGCAATGCACAAATCTTTCGGCTCTCGGTTAGACATGAGCACAGCTTATCACCCTCAGACGGATGGACAGTCTGAGCGCACTATTCAAACTTTAGAAGACATGCTTCGTGCATGTGTAATCGATTTCGGCAACGGCTGGGAAAACATCTCCCATTAGTGGAGTTCTCGTACAACAACAGTTACCACACCAGCATACAAACCGCTCCATTCGAGGCGTTGTACGGGCGTAAATGCCGATCACCTCTTTGTTGGGCAGAGGTGGGTGATAGTCAAATCACAGGTTCAGAACTCGTAGTTGATACTACAGAAAAGATTGCTCAGATACGACAACGCATGGCGGCAGCTCGTGACCGTCAGAAAGCATACGCCGATAAAGACAGGAAACCACTCGAGTTCCAGGTTGGGGATCGAGTGCTACTCAAAGTTTCACCCTGGAAGGGTGTGGTTCGTTTTGGCAAACGAGGCAAGCTCAACCCGCGATATGTCGGACCATTCGAAATTATTGAGAAAATAGGCAAAGTGGCCTACAGACTGAACTTACCAGCAGAACTCAGTGCTGTTCACAACGTTTTTCACGTGTCGAATCTGAAGAAGTGTCTGTCAGATGAGACCCTAGTTCCTTTGAAGGAGCTCACTATCGACGATCAGTTGCGATTCGTTGAGGAACCAGTTGAAATCACGGACCGGGATGTTAAGGTCCTCAAACACACTAGAATACCTCTTGTTAGGGTTCGTTGGAACTCCCGTCGTGGCCCAGAGTTTACCTGGGAACGAGAAGATCAAATGAAACTCAAATATCCCCAGTTATTCGGAAACAGTACAACCACAACTGAGGCTGAAGCTACTACAGAATTTCAGGACGAAATTCCAAATCAACGGGGGGATGATGTGACACCCCAGGAAAACCAGTAAACTACACAACACAACTAGCTTCCTCAGTAACTACGTGCTAAATTTCGGGACGAAATTTCTTTCAAGTTGGGGATAATGTGACAACTCGAGTTTCCAAGATTTCCACCTTCGCAGTTATTGCACGTTAATTGTTTAAGTTGCTTGTTATATGACTTGTTTGTTTCGCAACTGTGCACATTTGTAATACGTTATATCGTACTGTGATTTATATGATGTTTATGGCGTGCATTAAGTATGTATGTAATATATGTTTTGTATAAATTAGAAATGGAACTTGTTAGGCCAAACACCCTGCTCCACGAAAACACTTATGGACGAAAACACCCTAGTGTTTTCGTCACTACTCCTTGGCGAAATCTAATGGGCTTTTGGCCCAGTGATGATCTTTTGTTATAAGATTTGTTCCAACCTTTACGTAAAGTTCAATCGACAAACCCTAACCACCTCTCACATCCTCTCTCTCACTACCCTTCAAACCTGACGGCAAACTTGTTCCCCGGATCTTCCAGATCAGTCAAGTTATTGTCTCGTTCGTCGGTCGCGGTTAGTGTTAGCTCTTAACCGATTGTTTGATTTAAATCAATTGTAAGAACGATCTGTTTATCATTTAACTGTGATTGTTTTATGAACGTAAAACTGAATGATCGATATATATATATGTATTGTCTATAAACTGCCAAGTATATGTGATGATATGATCGACTGTGTATGCTTGTTAATGAGGGTCTGCTGATCGATTGATGATCTTGACTATGATACAAACGATGAGTGATGATTATAATGCATGTGTGATGTATTGAAGAGGCTGTCAATCGGATATGGATCCTTCATAATTGTCGGCCATTGTACTTATTCTTGCATATGATTGTCAGAAGTCTTGGGTTTGCTATATGTTTTGTTAAATTGGATATAATATGTTAAGTGTTATCATTAGTCAATGTCTAGAGATTCCACACAAACAGAGATATAATTTGAAGTAACATGGGAGGCTATATTATATGATATATGATGACTTAGAAATCATGATTTGACTTGTTGGGGATTACATGTGATTTGTCAGGGAATAGGTGCTTGGATATATGTGTGCAATTGATAAATGTTTTGCATGTATAAATAAATTGTATACAGCCTGCTCCATATTCTTGTAATCGGTGATTTAATGACTACAGCTAATGATTGAGTTCATGATATTTTCTGCACTATTATGTGATGATTAGGGTCCGTTTTTGTAACTGCTTTTGTTGTTGATAATGTAGCCGACGAAAACCCCCACCCCACTTGAAAACACCTCGACGAAATCCAAAGTGTTTTCGGCCCAAAAGTGTTTTCGGCTCAATGTCTGTAACTTGTATGTAAATCTATTATTTTATTAACTCAGTTAGTTATTGGTTCAGTTAGTTGGCAACTCTGTTAAATATACAAACTTTGTTAAACATGTCGACTGTGTTAAGTATGTTAAGTATATGAACCTCCTCGGAGCTTGTAACCTTGTTAAGTTATTGACATTGTTAAAACCTGTTAACTCTGTTAAGGAGGAAACTCTCTGTTAACCCTGTTAAGCCAAGTTGATTAACCTTGTTAATTAATTAACCTTGTTAGCCAATTAACTCTGTTAACTTTATTTGACTCTGTTAACGTATACAACTCTGTTGAGTGTGAAACCCTAATGGGTTGATAACCCTGTTAGCGTATTATTACTGTTAAACATGTTGATTCTGCTTAGTCTGTAATATTAATCACATGTGAATGTTTACGAACTTGAACTGATTTCGCATACATGCCTAATTATAGGACTTGACTGATTATTTGTGAGAACATACTTAGCATACCGAGCAAACCAAGGTGAGTTCACACTAGCCAAGGCATGGGATTCCCAGGGTTGGGAATGGGATTGGATAACTACTCGTACAACCATTACTATTAAAACTACTTATTACTGTCCTCGGGTTGAAGGGCACGTACGTAAAGCCTACGTACATGATCTTAAGACCATCAACTCTATCAAAGGAAGTCCCGCAATTATCGACTTAATCGCCGAGGCCTAGGGCGAGCGGGTCATTAGTTAATAGCGCTATTAGGTTTAACAAACCTCACACCGTGCCAGTCGGACGGGCGTGTACTAATGGACTATGGGCAAAGGGTCAATGCTGATAGACATTGACTTAGGGCACCTCTTACATTTTCGTAGCAGTCGATACGCGTGGTCTTGTAACACATGGGAAGCCCCCACTAATCATCGCACACATGCCTGGATTGGCAGCGATAAGGATTAATACGATACATGGTTTACAAAACGAACATATGATTTACGAAATGAATACTATAACCAAACAACCAACTGTGAACTCGCTCAACTTTGTTGTTGATTCGTTGCTACATGCCTTGCAGGTCATTAGGTACCCATGGAGCTTGCACAGGGAGGAACGGTCGTTGTGGGACATGGCAGTGTGTGCCATGCTTTAAACATTACTTTATTTTATATTTAATACTTGCTATAGGTATTACAAATTATGCTTCCGCTAAACACTTAACTATGCTTTGGTTTTGAACACCTTTCATATTGTTTGGTTGAATTATGTTTACTTACATGCTTGTTCAATATGATTGGTGGCTTGATCATGGTCAGTCACGCCTCCAAGCGGTGATACTACGCGTGTGGATTTTGGGGGTGTGACACCGCATATGGACTAAGTGAGATGGGTCTAATAAGGCTTGGATATAGAAAAAGGATGCTGATAGTTGCTCATTCCGGTCAAGATACTTGTTTCCAAAATTCTATCTAGTTTCTCTCTCTAAACATCGCTTAGGGTTTCTGTTCATTTGGTCAGTGTTTTTTTTTTTGTATCAGTGATCATGTTGTGAAATCTTGTGATAATCGATGATTATCGTGTTGATAATCATCTGTAGTTGAGGGTTGAGAGTTAGTGTCTCTTGTATCTTTGATTCGTTCTTTGTTCTGCTATAATCTTCGAATCTGTTGGTGCACACATCTGTCGTCTTCGTCTTGTATCGAGTCTCGGGTTCGGTGCGGGTTCGGTGCGGATATAATCAAGCATGATGTCATCATCAAGGATGATGACATCACACTTATGACTTTTTGATTGCATCACTCACTAAAGACAAAATGCATGGAATCAAGATTGCATGAAAACGTGAAACAGATTCCTATATTTTGACAGTTTCGCTTGAATGGTCCAATCACATGTGAAGTTTCGCTTCAAGACAGAATGATTATATTTGAAGGATTTCGCTTGAAGGGTGTCGCTTCAAGTGTTCCAAGCGAAATCATATGCTCTATATATATGTTAGATGTGTTGTCATTTGTAACAGTTCCAACATTTGTCTACCGAAGTGCTGCCGGTATACCTCTTGACTGTAATCGTTGTTATATCAATATACAAGAGGAATTAAGTGTAAAACAAGCTGTTTACTGATCCGTTTCTTAGTTTCCGCCTCTGAAACGGACTAGAACTCTTCCAAACGACTCGTTTAGGTCGGAATCCGATCCTACAATTGGTATCAGAGCTCAGGACGAGGAGTTCTTGCCAAAAACAGCCGGTTTTCACCACGATTTCTGTTTCTACACCATTCTTTTTCAAATCTAAAAAATTTTTCGCGGTTAAAATTGGTTAAATTTCACACATATTGTGCGTTTACATGTATTAACAAATCCTGGAAAATTTCCGATTGAAAATCAACTTAAAAATGGATGAAAGTCATGGATTCGCTTGAATGTTGTTCGTGTTTGCTGATGTCATATGGCTCTCGCTTGAAATCAACATTTTAGATCTAATTTCGCTTGAGAGTTTGAAGCGAAACTGAAGATTTCGCTTGAAGTAAGAATTTGTTTGATGATTTCGCTTGAATAGTTGAAGCGAAACTAATCTGATTGCATTTCGCTTGAAACGTGTACTTTGCTTGAAAACTGAGACTTCGCTTCAATCTGCAATGATTTTGCTTGAAATATTTTGAGTGTTTGCTTGAATTGCTGGACTTATATAACTATACAATCTGCTTGAAAGTACTTGATAGTTCATCGTATTGTATTTTCAGTGAACAAGTTTGTGTTTAAGTGAGAAAAGTGCATCGAAATTGTGTGTGAATGAGAATACATTGGTTTATATAGTGCATATGAAGGGTATTTTTGTTTGTTAACTGATTGTCTAGAAACCAGTAGTCACGTGGTTAACATTGAACAGAACACTTGTGTTGAACAATTAAAAAATGTCGGTTCTTTAAAAATATTGCATGAAAAGCTGATAAAGTGTATTGACATATGTGTTAGCATGTGATACGTAAAAAGAAGGTGTTCAGATTGTCATGTGACAATTCATTGTAATCGAGAATCACAGTTAATTGAGAAATGGAATAATGTGGTCGTGTCAGTTTACACTAAAGTATTCACAAGTTGTTGTTTTGTTTTAATCATTGATTCAAAAAGCAAATATATGTTGTCGGTTTAGTGGATATAAGCGGTCCAATCAGGAACTACCAGACATTAATTCTTGTGTATATCATAATCATTTCAATTGAGTCTTAATTGTTGTCGGTTAGTGGATGTGGTGGTCAAATTGTGTTATCTCGATTTGTGATATTTCATGTACTGAATATTTGAGGTCCAATTAGATAATTGTTGCAAGAATTGTTGTCAGTTACCGAGGTCACAGGTTTGGAGTTTAGTCGGTTTGCACGGTTTGATCAGTACGTTTGTCAGTCAAGTTGCACAGTGTGTACTCAGGTTGCGTGGTTTGAGTCACGGTTTCAGTCAGGTTGTTTTGTGTGGATAAGTCAAGTGAGTAAGTCAGTTCAGTTCATACGATTTGGAGTTCAAAAGTTTCAAGGGTCAGGTCAATCAAATTAGATCCGGGTCATTCAGTCCGTACAGATGGTCAACATTCAGTCCGCACTGAAAATCATCAGTTCGAGTACAAGTTTGTTTCAATTAGTTGATTAACTGTTAAACTGATTGTATTTTGTTTGACTGTGTTGTAAAGGTATTTCTACAAGAGATTCAAGTTGCTAAAGAAATGGATTCCGAGTTCTACAACGCGTTTGCTACACCCTCGACTACTCCAGCTTCAATTGCTCAAAACATGAAGGCAGAAAACGAAACTGGAACGATGCAAAAAGCCCCGAAGCTTATGGGAATTGAAGATTACCACGGCTGGAAGAAACGGTTTGAGAATTGGGTTCAGGCGAATCATCTAAAAGCTTGGGAGAGCATTGAAACTGAGTATGAGAGACCAAAGAATACAACGGGAGCTGATAAAATCATATCTGAATTTACTGAACAAGAGAGGGAAAGTTATAGAGGAGAGAAAATGATGATCAATTTGCTACAACAAGCGATAAAAGAAGATATATTTGTGTTGCTTCAGCATGATGAAAACGCTTATTCTATTTGGGAAGCTCTTGAAAAGAAATTTGAGGGAAGTACTGAAATGCTACAGAGTAAAGCAGCTTTGTTGAAAAAGGAGTTTGAACTGTTTACGTGCATGCCTGGTGAAACAACAAAGAGTCTTATTGAAAGATATTGTCATCTTGTACGTACCATGTCACAGTTGAAGATTAAGAAAAATGCAGCAGAATGGGTTGAAAAACTTGCTGATGCGTTACCGCAACAAGAATGGGGTACATATATGATGATATTGAAAAATTCAGGACAGTATAAAAAGTTATCGATTGCACAGTTTATAGAGAAGTTGGAGGCACAGGACCTGGAGCAGCAGAAAATTGCTAGAATGAACAGTTCTACTCATCAACAAGATATTAAATTGTATTATAAAGGAAATGTTCAAACTGCTGAAGCAAGCCCAAAGATACAAACTGCATTTAGTGCTGGAAATCAATCTACACCAAGCAGTCAAGGATCAGTCAATACTAGTGGGTTCTCAACGGTGAATCCTCCAAGTGTTCAAAGTTCATCTACTGGAAATGGTCATCTACTTCAGTGCAATGTAGCTCTACATCTTCAAAATGGTCAAAATTATTCTGAAGAAGTTGTAAAGCATCATATGGGATTATTGGTCACTGCATTAGAGTCTTATGAAGGATTGATTGCCGGAAAAATTGGTAATCCGATGCTGACAAAGGAAGATTATGACCAAATTGATGCAGAGGAGCTAGAACTGATGGATATTAAATGGGCTTTAGCTAGCGTTTTGAGGAGAGCAGAAAAATTTAGATTGGTTACAGGAAGAACTGATTTCTTGGATGCAAATCTTTCTAATCTTGGATTTGATAAATCTAAAGTTGTCTGTTTTCGTTGCAGGGAGAAAGGCCATTTTAAAAGGGAGTGCAAGAATCAGGAGCCGAGAGGAGCAAAGGAATCTGTTGGTAAAGATGATTATTATCGGAAGACCATTTATCAGCAAATCACTCATCAACCACATCAACAAAAAGAGCCACAAACAGCTCATGGAAAAATGATCGAGGATGCAAACAAAAAGGCTTACTATGGCATCATGGATCAAGATGATGAGAAATTGGCTGAAGGATTTAGTTGGGACAAGTACATTCCAGCTGATTCAAATGTTGGAGCGTTTATTGCTCATATTATTCGAAAACCGGAAATGCTGAAGGAATGGATGGAAGTGTTATCTGATGAGGAGAAAAGTGAAGATGAAGGATCTGTTTCATCTGAAAACAGTTCGTCAGAGACAAGTGACAGTGAAGAAGAAATTGAACAGATTAATATTGGAAAAACTCACTTATCTTCTGATAGTTTTGAATTTTATTTTGCAGAAAAATTGAAGAAACTAAAAGAAAGGAAAGCTGCAAAAGATTTAAAAGAAGTCAAAGTGATTGAGAAGATTGTGGAAGTTGAAAAGATAGTTGAAGTCGAGAAGATGGTTGAAATCACAAAACCTTGTCTTACATGTTTAGAGTCTTGTAAACAGTGTATAGAAAAAGATGAAAGGTTTAGTGAGTTAGAAAAGTTGAAAGAAAAATTGTTGTTTGATGTAAAGAATTTGAAAAAGTCGTATGATGTATTGAACAGACATGTAAATGGTCTGGAGAAGACTAACTCTGAGAGAGAAAAAGCTTTGAAGATGTTGAATGCTACCATGATGACAAAGCAAAAAGAGATCAACATGTACATAGAAGAATGTGCAAAGAGGAAAAAAGAGTTGGATAGTGAAGCAGCTGAGAATGAAAGAATCAGAAGATTGCTGCAAAGTTACAAAGGTTGTGATTACGTAATGGATAGAATTTATCCAACAGTTGAAGGTTTCGAGGCATTTAAAGATGAAGATAAAACCAAAAAGCCAAAGGAAAAGGATACTGGTAAGAAACAGGGTGTATGTTATAACAAGTGTCCACCTCCGATTTGGGAAGGTTACTCGCCTAGAAAATCTAATGAGGAAGAACTAAAACAGGCGGTCAATATTAAGCTAGAATCCGAGATAACTGATGTTTTACCGGACAATATTGATGTCACGTTCACAGCGTCCGACACAGATCATGAGTCCGAACTGATAAAAAGAGTGGTCGATCAGGTGTTGGATAAGGATGAGGAGTCAGAGTCAAAATCCGAGTCCGAAAGTTCGTGTCAGTCAGTTGGGAGTTCGAGTTCATCCGAAAAGAGTTCAAAGTCGTCGGGAAAACGGGTTTATAGTAAAGAATTTTTGTTGTCAAAATTTAATTTGAATGACGAAACATTTGAAGTTGCATATACTTTGAATGATTCTGACAAATTATATTTTGATAAAGAATTCCCAATTAGAAGTGTTCGGTTTGACATGATTAAAAAGGTTTTCAAAATGACAGAAATTAATATTTCTGAAATTAAAGATTTAAATCCTACTGGAAAACCTAAAAAATACACTTCAAGAGTACAACAACGTCTGAACAAGAAAAAAGGTTACAATTCTGGTTCTGGTTTTCAAAAGAAATCAAACCACAATCGTAGCTACAAAAAGAAAGGACTTGGTTTTATACCACCAGAAAATTATAAAAATGAGAAAATTTCTAAAAATACAAAATTTGTTTCAGGTCTTTCTGCTGAGGAAGAAAAGAGAAGCGCTTTCTGGAGACAATCAAATCAGGAATTTCTTGCTGAAAAGATGAAGCATGGAGCTTATCAGAAGATAGAAACAAGAACCTGTTTCCGATGCAATGAAGCTGGTCACATTGCATGGAACTGTCCGAAAGCGACAAATACAAAACAGGGAGTTTCTCAAAAACTGAAAGAAGTTATTGTTGACAAAACTGAACCACCAACTGAAAAGTTCAAAGTGTTTAAAAATTCTACATATGAAGTTGGTGAATGTTCGAAAAGATCTTACAAGAAACGGGGAAATCTTGACAACCAAACTTGGGTTGTTAAGAAATCAGAGGTAAAATCTGGCGATGAATCTGATTCCACAAAGTCAGAGGAGCCACAGGTTGAGCTAAAAAGTGAAAACTCAGTTCCTCAAATGGATGATGAGAACTTTCCATCATTGAGGACTGAATATTTTAAATCAAAAGTTGGGAAAGTTGAGATCTCAAATCAATTCTATTCTGAACAGAAAGAATTTGATGTTGAGAAAGCGTTTAATGGAAACATTAAAAAGATGATTGGTAAAATGATTGATGGGAAGGTTAAAGGGGTAAAAGAGTTTTATGCTACAAAGAAGGCAACTTATAGCCCAACCCCTAGTGAAGTTGAGAAGCTTACACCCAAGGCTGGTCAGGCTTGGGTGGATATTTTCTTTCATTAAAAAACCTGACTTGCCGGAGATCCCAAGTTTATATCGTGGATCAGGAATCGGCATCTTTCTTGAAAATTGTTTTTGTGAATGAATCTTGTAATAGTTAAATTTTGGCAAGTCATACTGCAGGAATTGCCGGAGCTCCCAGGTTGGTAAGAGTGGAGCAGGAATCGGCATCATTCTTTATATCAGATTTTGATTGTGTTTAATTACAAGTGGTTGAAAGAGGTTTTCAACGTCAAGTGGTAAATCAAGGACATTAAATTGTACTTGATTTTCTACAAATGATTGAGGAACGATATGATGAACCCCTAACTTTACAAGTGGTAAAATCAACAAAACTTATTTTCCGGAAAAATCATTTTGGTTAAAACAAACTTAAGTGTTTTGAAATCATAATGAGAAAATAGTTTTGTGATAGGGGGAGTTCTGATTGTTTATGCCTAGTGAATGGCGATTTGATGCGATTCGATATCAGTTGTCACTTTATTGTACAGTTTACTTTCAAATTTCCTAAAATGTGTTTGCATTTTAGGGGGAGTAAAAATTTCAGAAAATCCAAAAACATTTGAAAATTTGAAAAAGGCAAAAACATGATAAAATCAAAAATGAGTTTTGGTGTCTAAGAAGAGGAAATGATAGTACATCAGTAGACAGTCACAGTATGCTAAAGAAATGTAATGTTTGAATAGCGTTAAACAGTCTCACTGATGATATGCCGATAGGTTTTTACACATTTAGTAAACTTTTTCGGGATATAAACTAAATTTCAAACTTGCTTATTTCGTGGGGAACACTACTTGGATATATAGGTAACCCCTGAAATCTCGTTTGAAAGGTCCCTTATTCTGAGATACTAGGTCTTTATGCTCAGTGATATCTGGGGTATTATCCCGGGACTTCTGCTGAAAGAAATTTCTGACCTAGTCCCCGGAGAATACTTTCCGCATGCTTGAAATATAGCGCAGCCCTCAGCAAATTGATGAAACAATAAAATTGATAGTCATTGCTGTTGTAATGCAAAAGATCCTCTAAAGGGGACCCACCAAAAGTCGAAGCCGTCATCTCTCTGCGTATCGAAAGATCGACCTGAGCTCTCACGGCCCTCGTACTATAATTTATTCCCCTGACAGATATCATCTGTGGTATACTCACCTGTAAGACTGAATATTGGGATCTGGATACGGGAGTATATTCAAGAGGTGGGACACATGAATGAGTTTAAGTCTTTAAAACACCTAACTCATATCCTGAATTAGTTGAAATTTGTGTGAGAATTTAAGTGGATCAGTATATCGGCAATCTAAGTGAATTGTTTAATTCTTAATGTGTAACTAAGCTCAATGGTACTCGTGACTTGTCAAAAACTGATATGATCCTCTTACACAAACTCACAAAAAATAGTGTCTGTAAATATTTCTTTACTGCATTTCTTTTCCTTAAAAAATCCAAAAAGATTTTCAGTGTGTTTTAGCATAAATTTTGAAAAATTCAAAAAGATTTTCGGCAACTGATGTTGGAAAGCTGATTTTCAAAGTTCCAAGTGCTGAACATGATGACATTGATGTGAGGGGGAGTATGTCTTAATTGTCAAAATATGTTTTTTAAATCATCAAGTGGTTCATCATGTGTATGTGATCTGAGGGAGAGTGATTGTTGATGCATATGAGAGTTGTTATTGATGCATTAAAATTGTTAAATTTAGAAAATTTATTTCTGGGTTAAGGATGTGCAGGTATAGCCAGGCTTCAATCTTGAACCTGAAGATAGAGTGCCAGGTTCCGATACCTGAGGATTCTGAAATTCTGTAAAAGCAAGACTACGATCCCAGCATGTTTTGAGGGGGAGTCTGTTAGAGAGAGAGAATTGGAGATAGAATAGAGCCAGGTAGAGATCTTGAAGAAAGCTCAAAGACTGATAAAGACTGAAGATTGAGAAGACTCGACACTTAAGACTCATCAACATCTGAGGGGGAGTCTGTTGGTGCACACATCTGTCGTCTTCGTCTTGTATCGAGTCTCGGGTTCGGTGCGGGTTCGGTGCGGATATAATCAAGCATGATGTCATCATCAAGGATGATGACATCACACTTATGACTTATTGATTGCATCACTCACTAAAGACAAAATGCATGGAATCAAGATTGCATGAAAACGTGAAACAGATTCCTATATTTTGACAGTTTCGCTTGAATGGTCCAATCACATGTGAAGTTTCGCTTCAAGACAGAATGATTATATTTGAAGGATTTCGCTTGAAGGGTGTCGCTTCAAGTGTTCCAAGCGAAATCATATGCTCTATATATATGTTAGATGTGTTGTCATTTGTAACAGTTCCAACATTTGTCTACCGAAGTGCTGCCGGTATACCTCTTGACTGTAATCGTTGTTATATCAATATACAAGAGGAATTAAGTGTAAAACAAGCTGTTTACTGATCCGTTTCTTAGTTTCCGCCTCTGAAACGGACTAGAACTCTTCCAAACGACTCGTTTAGGTCGGAATCCGATCCTACAGAATCTGTAGGGTAATAAAAGCTCTTTGGTTTGGGTTCTTGTTGATTACGGTTTGATATCATTATTTTGACATATAATTTATATATGAGTAACCATATATCAAGTTACCAAAGGGCTAATGCTCTAGCGGTACTGCTGACTTTCTATAGATAAGGTCACCGGATGAAGTCTCGTTCGTGATAAAATGTCATGTGTGAACCAAAGTTTTATTACAGTGAGCTTTTGGGCAATGAGTTTCCTTTAAAGTTAGTGATAGACTAGCGCCATCTGCAATCATGGACGTGAGAGAGCTTTTGCCAATGGATATAAACGATCAATTGGGTTTGATGAAAATAATGTTTTAAAAACCGGTTTTTAAATCAAACCGAATTAGGCTAAAAAATGGTTCAATCGGTTGAACCAGGTTGTACCGAGCAGTTCAACCGGGTTGACTACCTAACTCTATAATTTCATAAATTACAACATCAACTCAAAATTTAATTCAAAAATGCATGATTACATATTAAAAGATGATCCAAAAGTAAATTCATAATAAAACATTATCCAAAAGATAATCGAAAGTCATTCAATTTTCCAACAAGCTCTTTTAAATGAAAGTGTACGATATGTTTAAGCTAGGGACGAGCAAATACTGATACCGTCCCTATCCCGAATTTTGTGTAAACTTGGTATCGATACCGATACCGAAATATGTCGGTACGGTACAGTATCGGTATTTTGAGGGTAAAATTCGGTATTTCACCGATACCGTACCGTACCGATACCGAAAATGCCAAAAAGTGGATACCGTCTCCGGTACCGAAAACATTCGGGATCGGGATGGGATCGGGACGGTATTTTATACCAATTGCTCATCCCTAGTTAAGCCATTTGAGTGTTGAATACATCAAGTTCACGATCACATAAAAAGATTAAATTCACTATTATCGCCATCCTCATCAACTAGAGGATAACTATTTTCAAACAGAAAGAGTTGAACATGCGACAACGTCGATGGGTCGAGTTACTGAACGATTTCGAATGTGCTATAAAGTACCATCCGGGCAAAGCCAATGTGGTGGCCGGCGCCCTTAGTCGAAAGGATACTACACCTAGGCGTGTACGAGCGTTGCAACTCACTATTCAGTCTAGCCTTCCTTCTCAGATACGAGATGCTCAGGTAGAAGCATTGAAACCAGAAAAACGTCAGGGCTGAAGCTCTACGCGGCTCAAGGCAACGGTTAGAACAAAAGGCAGACGGCGCCTACTATGTAACAGGACGCATTTGGGTCCCACTCTACGGCAACTTACGCGAGCTTGTAATGGATGAAGCTCATAAGTCTCGCTACTCAGTACATCCTGGTTCGGATAAGATGTACCACGACTTGAAAACTACATATTGGTAGCCTAGCATGAAAGCTCACATAGCAACTTATGTTAGCAAATGTTTGACTTGTGCGAGAGTCAAAACGGAATATCAGAAAACATCAGGCCTACTCCAACAACCAGAGATACCACAGTGGAAATGGGAGCAAATTTCCATGGATTTTGTTACTGGCCTGCCTAGATCTCAATGTGGGAATGATACTATTTGGGTGATCGTGGATCGACTCACCAAGTATGCACATTTCTTGGCTATCAAGGAAACGGATAAATTATCCACTCTAGCAGACGTATAACTTAAGGAAGTTGTCTCGAGGCACGGGGTGCCCACCTCTATTATCTCTGATCGTGACGCACGTTTTACTTCAGAAATGTGGCAAGCAATGCACAAATCTTTCGGCTCTCGGTTAGACATGAGCACAACTTATCACCCTCAGACGGATGGACAGTCTGAGCGCACTATTCAAACTTTAGAAGACATGCTTCGTGCATCTGTAATCGATTTCGGCAACGGCTGGGAAAACATCTCCCATTAGTGGAGTTCTCGTACAACAACAGTTACCACACCAGCATACAAACCGCTCCATTCGAGGCATTGTACGGGCGTAAATGCCGATCACCTCTTTGTTGGGCAGAGGTGGGTGATAGTCAAATCACAGGTTCAGAACTCGTAGTTGATACTACAGAAAAGATTGCTCAGATACGACAACGCATGGCGGCAGCTCGTGACCGTCAGAAAGCATACGCCGATAAAGACAGGAAACCACTCGAGTTCCAGGTTGGGGATCGAGTGCTACTCAAAGTTTCACCCTGGACGGGTGTGGTTCGTTTTGGCAAACGAGGCAAGCTCAACCCGCGATATGTCGGACCATTCGAAATTATTGAGAAAATAGGCAAAGTGGCCTACAGACTGAACTTACCAGCAGAACTCAGTGCTGTTCACAACGTTTTTCACGTGTCGAATCTGAAGAAGTGTCTGTCAGATGAGACCCTAGTTCCTTTGAAGGAGCTCACTATCGACGATCAGTTGCGATTCGTTGAGGAACCAGTTGAAATCACGGACCGGGATGTTAAGGTCCTCAAACACACTAGAATACCTCTTGTTAGGGTTCGTTGGAACTCCCGTCGTGGCCCAGAGTTTACCTGGGAACGAGAAGATCAAATGAAACTCAAATATCCCCAGTTATTCGGAAACAGTACAACCACAACTGAGGCTGAAGCTACTACAGAATTTCGGGACGAAATTCCAAATCAACGGGGGGATGATGTGACACCCCAGGAAAACCAGTAAACTACACAACACAACTAGCTTCCTCAGTAACTACGTGCTAAATTTCGGGACGAAATTTCTTTCAAGTTGGGGATAATGTGACAACTCGAGTTTCCAAGATTTCCACCTTCGCAGTTATTGCACGTTAATTGTTTAAGTTGCTTGTTATATGACTTGTTTGTTTCGCAACTGTGCACATTTGTAATACGTTATATCGTACTGTGATTTATATGATGTTTATGGCGTGCATTAAGTATGTATGTAATATATGTTTTGTATAAATTAGAAATGGAACTTGTTAGGCCAAACACCCTGCTCCACGAAAACACTTATGGACGAAAACACCCTAGTGTTTTCGTCACTACTCCTTGGCGAAATCTAATGGGCTTTTGGCCCAGTGATGATCTTTTGTTATAAGATTTGTTCCAACCTTTACGTAAAGTTCAATCGACAAACCCTAACCACCTCTCACATCCTCTCTCTCACTACCCTTCAAACCTGACGGCAAACTTGTTCCCCGGATCTTCCAGATCAGTCAAGTTATTGTCTCGTTCGTCGGTCGCGGTTAGTGTTAGCTCTTAACCGATTGTTTGATTTAAATCAATTGTAAGAACGATCTGTTTATCATTTAACTGTGATTGTTTTATGAACGTAAAACTGAATGATCGATATATATATGTATTGTCTATAAACTGCCAAGTATATGTGATGATATGATCGACTGTGTATGCTTGTTAATGAGGGTCTGCTGATCGATTGATGATCTTGACTATGATACAAACGATGAGTGATGATTATAATGCATGTGTGATGTATTGAAGAGGCTGTCAATCGGATATGGATCCTTCATAATTGTCGGCCATTGTACTTATTCTTGCATATGATTGTCAGAAGTCTTGGGTTTGCTATGTGTTTTGTTAAATTGGATATAATATGTTAAGTGTTATCATTAGTCAATGTCTAGAGATTCCACACAAACAGAGATATAATTTGAAGTAACATGGGAGGCTATATTATATGATATATGATGACTTAGAAATCATGATTTGACTTGTTGGGGATCACATGTGATTTGTCAGGGAATAGGTGCTTGGATATATGTGTGCAATTGATAAATGTTTTGCATGTATAAATAAATTGTATACAGCCTGCTCCATATTCTTGTAATCGGTGATTTAATGACTACAACTAATGATTGAGTTCATGATATTTTCTGCACTATTATGTGATGATTAGGGTCCGTTTTTGTAACTGCTTTTGTTGTTGATAATGTAGCCGACGAAAACCCCCACCCCACTTGAAAACACCTCGACGAAATCCAAAGTGTTTTCGGCCCAAAAGTGTTTTCGGCTCAATGTCTGTAACTTGTATGTAAATCTATTATTTTATTAACTCAGTTAGTTATTGGTTCAGTTAGTTGGCAACTCTGTTAAATATACAAACTTTGTTAAACATGTCGACTGTGTTAAGTATGTTAAGTATATGAACCTCCTCGGAGCTTGTAACCTTGTTAAGTTATTGACACTGTTAAAACCTGTTAACTCTGTTAAGGAGGAAACTCTCTGTTAACCCTGTTAAGCCAAGTTGATTAACCTTGTTAATTAATTAACCTTGTTAGCCAATTAACTCTGTTAACTTTATTTGACTCTGTTAACGTATACAACTCTGTTGAGTGTGAAACCCTAATGGGTTGATAACCCTGTTAGCGTATTGTTACTGTTAAACATGTTGATTCTGCTTAGTCTGTAATATTAATCACATGTGAATGTTTACGAACTTGAACTGATTTCGCATACATGCCTAATTATAGGACTTGACTGATTATTTGTGAGAACATACTTAGCATACCGAGCAAACCAAGGTGAGTTCACACTAGCCAAGGCATGGGATTCCCAGGGTTGGGAATGGGATTGGATAACTACTCGTACAACCATTACTATTAAAACTACTTATTACTGTCCTCGGGTTGAAGGGCACGTACGTAAAGCCTACGTACACGATCTTAAGACCATCAACTCTATCAAAGGAAGTCCCTCAATTATCGACTTAATCGCCGAGGCCTAGGGCGAGCGGGTCATTAGTTAATAGCGCTATTAGGTTTAACAAACCTCACACCGTGCCAGTCGGACGGGCGTGTACTAATGGACTATGGGCAAAGGGTCAATGCTGATAGACATTGACTTAGGGCACCTCTTACATTTTCGTAGCAGTCGATACGCGTGGTCTTGTAACACATGGGAAGCCCCCACTAATCATCGCACACATACCTGGATTGGCAGCGATAAGGATTAATACGATACATGGTTTACAAAACGAACATATGATTTACGAAATGAATACTATAACCAAACAACCAACTGTGAACTCGCTCAACTTTGTTGTTGATTCGTTGCTACATGCCTTGCAGGTCATTAGGTACCCATGGAGCTTGCACAGGGAGGAACGGTCGTTGTGGGACATGGCAGTGTGTGCCATGCTTTAAACATTACTTTATTTTATATTTAATACTTGCTATAGGTATTACAAATTATGCTTCCGCTAAACACTTAACTATGCTTTGGTTTTGAACACCTTTCATATTGTTTGGTTGAATTATGTTTACTTACATGCTTGTTCAATATGATTGGTGGCTTGATCATGGTCAGTCACGCCTCCAAGCGGTGATACTACGCGTGTGGATTTTGGGGGTGTGACACCGCATATGGACTAAGTGAGATGGGTCTAATAAGGCTTGGATATAGAAAAAGGATGCTGATAGTTGCTCGTTCCGGTCAAGATACTTGTTTCCAAAATTCTATCTAGTTTCTCTCTCTAAACATCGCTTAGGGTTTCTGTTCATTTGGTCAGTGTTTTTTTTTTGTATCAGTGATCGTGTTGTGAAATCTTGTGATAATCGATGATTATCGTGTTGATAATCATCTGTAGTTGAGGGTTGAGAGTTAGTGTCTCTTGTATCTTTGATTCGTTCTTTGTTTCTGCTATAATCTTCGAATCTGTAGGGTAATAAAAGCTCTTTGGTTTGGGTTCTTGTTGATTACGGTTTGATATCATTATTTTGACATATAATTTATATATGAGTAACCATATATCAAGTTACCAAAGGGCTAATGCTCTAGCGGTACTGCTGACTTTCTATAGATAAGGTCACCGGATGAAGTCTCGTTCGTGATAAAATGTCATGTGTGAACCAAAGTTTTATTACAGTGAGCTTTTGGGCAATGAGTTTCCTTTAAAGTTAGTGATAGACTAGCGCCATCTGCAATCATGGACGTGAGAGAGCTTTTGCCAATGGATATAAACGATCAATTGGGTTTGATGAAAATAATGTTTTAAAAACCGGTTTTTAAATCAAACCGAATTAGGCTAAAAAATGGTTCAATCGGTTGAACCAGGTTGTACCGAGCAGTTCAACCGGGTTGACTACCTAACTCTATAATTTCATAAATTACAACATCAACTCAAAATTTAATTCAAAAATGCATGATTACATATTAAAAGATGATCCAAAAGTAAATTCATAATAAAACATTATCCAAAAGATAATCGAAAGTCATTCAATTTTCCAACAAGCTCTTTTAAATGAAAGTGTACGATATGTTTAAGCTAGGGACGAGCAAATACTGATACCGTCCCTATCCCGAATTTTGTGTAAACTTGGTATCGATACCGATACCGAAATATGTCGGTACGGTACAGTATCGGTATTTTGAGGGTAAAATTCGGTATTTCACCGATACCGTACCGTACCGATACCGAAAATGACAAAAAGTGGATACCGTCTCCGGTACCGAAAACATTCGGGATCGGGATGGGATCGGGACGGTATTTTATACCAATTGCTCATCCCTAGTTAAGCCATTTGAGTGTTGAATACATCAAGTTCACGATCACATAAAAAGATTAAATTCACTATTATCGCCATCCTCATCAACTAGAGGATAACTATTTTCGTTTCATACAAAATTTAAATAAGAACTTTTAATTACGAATAATCATAATATATAAAAATTACGTAAGATAAGTAACATATATGATAAAAATAAGTAACAACCCAAACTAAAATAACCTTAGGCCGATACCGGTATTACGTTTCAAACTGGTATACCGGATTTTACCGCCTGTATAAACCTTATGCTGTTTTACTTTTTTACCGGGGTGTTTCGTGTCAGATTTACATCTGGAAACAGTAATAACGGTATAACCGGCCGGTAATTTACCGGTTTTTAAAAGGTTTGGATGAAAGTTAAAAAAATACATCAAGTTACAAATTCCAAGTAGATCAACCCAATGTCATAAATACCCTTTACCCCTTTGAAAACAACCCAACCACCCACTTCGATTGGATTCCTCTCTTCAATCGAGTTCCGACCACCGTCAACCACCAACAGCGGCCACACCAGCAGCGGCCCAAATCCCAAATGGGTTTCTTCTCCTTCCTCGGAAGGCTCTTCTTTGCGTCTCTCTTCATCCTCTCCGCTTGGCAAATGTACGTAATCAAACCCCTCTTTAGATCTACATCTTCACAACCCAATTCGTAGTATTCGAACGAATGCATCAAATCACGCGTCTGTAGATCTGTTATTAGCATGCCTTGTAACCTAATTTTGCTAATTTGATGTTGGTTTAAGATGATTTGATGTTAATGTATACGGTGTCATTTTGTTTAGGGTTTGATTTGATCTTGACTTGTGTGAAAGGGGCGATCTTGGTGCATAAACTGATGTGTGCTCTGTTTGATGTATGTTTTTTTTTTATGGGTTTGTATTTTTATTTGTGAAAGTGAAATTGGTTGGTGTCATTGTCTAGGAATTAGAGGTTCGAAAGCAACGTGCACGCACTTGGTTTTAAAAAGCGAGAGGCGCACAAAAGCGACGAGGTCTAAAGCCAAAGCGCAATAGCGGCAGGCTTTTTCGTACCGAGGCGCAAGCTGATTATATATATTTTTTTACATATCACATAGGTTTTTAGGTTTCCCTACCCAAAATATAGCTATAAGTAAAGCTTTTGTATAATTTTAGCTGCATGTACAAGCCAAAAAGCCCAAGGTACAACAGTTAGATGCATAAAAACGCCTCAGGTACGACCTCTGGCCAAAAAAGCACAGAAAAATCCCAAAAAAGCACGGCTTTTTGGTGCTTCTTGTAATTACGATAAGCGATGAGCGAAAAAGCCCCAGGGTGTGCGCCTTGTTGCGCCTCGCGCTTAAGTGCCCCAAGCACATACATACATATAGATTGACAAAAAGGGACCCGGTTTTGTTATCTGCTTTGGGCATTAAGTCTTACGTCTTCCTAAATACAAGTTTTTCTTTAAAATGCTTGAAACGATTGAAAATTTCTTTGTACCGGAAAGTTAAACCTTTGCCTAAGCAGTTAATGCAGTAAAAATTCCGATATCGGTCAAGGACTAATATTCTAGATATAGGTTATCCCGGTGGGATGCCGGTAATTTTAATATCATGTAGAATTTATATATATAGCTATTTAACACCTAACAGTTCAGTATATAGTATACTCCTACCATTAACAAATTAACCTTTTGCAACGTGCAAAACACTAACAATTGTAGCAAGTAGAAACGGATTAAGACTTAAAACACCAACATTTAACACTAACAATTAACAATTAAGACTTAAAACACCAATAGCAGCAATAAGAAGAAAGACGAATGGTGGAACTAAGAAGAAAGGTATTGATATCAGGAAAATCGGTGATATATCGATCAAATATCGGTCAATATCGCCGATAACCAACATATATCACCGATATTAACTGCCTTTGCCCATTGATGATTGTTACAGAAAGCTGATAGATTTCATTTTAGTTCTTGATATACAAGGCCATATGATATAGAGTCAGTTTTACGTAGAAAACTGCGATAACCACATAAGCGCTTATACAGGTTGCGTTAATCGTGACACATAAGGCTCTCTGCTATTATATATGGCCAGCACTACTCACAAGTGATTAGGTTGTTCTTGCTATTCTCTTGTTAAATTTGGTTTTGTATTGAATGCGCCCCTATATTTACATACTTATTGGTTGTTATTGACGTTGCTTAAGATATTTGTGTAACATTTAAACACATCTAGTGAACCTTTAGCTATATTATACAAATATTTGAAGGGTGCCTGTTTTTTTTGTTAATTAGGTTCAATGATTTTGGCGATGATGGTGGCCCTGCTGCAAAGGAATTAGCTCCAAAAATTTCGTCTATACAAAGATTTCTTGCCGCTAAGATTGGTGACGGGGTTCCAAAAATTGATGTGAGACTCTTAATTTATACCAAATAGATTAATCGACATGTAGTAATAATAGGTGTTATTGGATAAACCATTGAAATTTAAATGTGAAAATAACTATCTTACTTGGTACCTCTTGCCCAAATTGCTACATCTTGCAAAATGTAGTTTTTGTTGTGTGTTTTCACTAGAATGATTGTATTTATGCAACAAAAACTGTAGCTTGATGATATTTCAGTTACTCGTTTACTTTTGTTTCAGGTTATGCTTTCACATTATGAGTTTTTAACTTTTTTTTTTCGTATTTTGATATATGCTTTAATATAGGTCAAGCACGTTGTTTTGGCTTCAATGGCTCTTAAAGGTCTTGGTGGGATTTTATTTGTATTTGGCAGCACCACTGGCGCTTATTTGCTGGTAACTACTTTATCCTTCTTTGTGTTATCTTCACATATTTTTATCCGGTAATTTGGCTTTAACTCGGTAAATGTATGAAAAGAGACGAAAACACAGCAAGAATCTAATACGAGATTCATGGGTTTGGGACTTGGGTTTAGTGCCTAGTCTCATCTGGGTCAAACCCGTGAATACAATTAGCTAAGTGGTTTGTGTTTGGGTCAACCTGGCGGGTTTTCTGGTTGACCCGTTTAACCCTTTATATTTATTAATAATTAAATAATGTGTTTTATGTCATAACTTAAACTTATTGGATATTTTTTTGCCAAACTCTAACGAGCAAGTTTTATAGCTATGCAGTTAATGCGGTAAAATATCAGATATCGGTCAAGGACTGATATTTGAGATATAGGTTATCTCGGTGAGATATCAGTAATTTTAATATAATGCAAAATTTATATATAGCAATTTAACACTAATAATTCAGTGATATATCGGTCAAATATCGGCGATATATCGGTTATATCGGTCAAATATCACCGATAATATCGGTACCGATCTTCTGACCGATATTTTACTAGAGGACAGATATAACCGATATATCACTGATATTAACTGCATAGTTTTATAGTTCAAACATGATCATTTTTATATGCATGTGCATTTTTGGTTGTAATTTTTTTTAATTATAGAGTATTAACATTCAAAAAATAAAATACTATTTTTGGGTTAAACGGGTCTTGTTTATGTCATTGTCACCCCACGAAAACTTGTGACATGCCGGGTTCATGTAATGACTTCATTTTCTCAAATTTTGGGTTCTGACCCGTCAACCCGTAACATGACCCATAATACCACTACTTTAAACTAATGGAACATAGTTTGATCAAAACGTCTGTCTTATTTAACCGTGTAGCTTTGAAATCTGTCCAAATTATATGTATATAATTGAAATATAATTGCTTAATATTTCTCTCTTCCTCATCTGCAGACGTATCACCTGCTACTTATGACTCCATTGTTACACGACTTCTATAACTATGAAATGGACGATTCAAGATTTCACCCTCTTCTTGCGGATTTCGTGCAGGTTTGTTTTTATTATATAATAAATCGAAGTTTGTTTCGTTTACCTGCAATTTCACCAAGGTTTGTTATGCATCTATTTTTATTTTATTTTTCTAACCGTCACGCGTCTGTTACAGAACGTTGCACTGCTTGGTGCACTTTTGTTTTTCATTGGAATGAAGAGTGTGGTTCCAAGAAAAGTAATGAAAAAGAAGCATATAAAAACCAAGACAACTTAGATTCATTGATTTTTATTTTGTTGGATGGTAAGTACTTTTGTTAGAATGTGCTTCCAAAGATTCTTTTTAGAACATTTTTGGTTTGTAATTCTCTTTTGTTGGATGCATTTCTGATTTTATTATTACCAAACTCTTATTTGGGTATTTTTCTTAACACGAGAAGATGTTTAAGAAATAAAAACTTTGTTCATTTTTTTTCTTATAATTTATACATAGTTTTTGATTGATTTATAATGTTATTGGATAACGGGGTGTCAACAAAAATGTGCAATGTAACTTTGTTTAAAAAGCGAGAAACGCAACAAGACAAGGTCTAAAACCGAGGCGCAGAGCGCAAAAGCGGTGTGCTTTTTGTATGAGAGACGCAAAGTGAATACTAATTTCTTTGTGAGCGTTGCATACCCAAAATTTAGCTATAAATAAGTTTTATGTATGTTTTCACATATAAATTGCTGTACCAAAAAAGACCATGTACATAAGGCGCGTGTCTCGCATGCTCTTGATGCTGAACTTTTGCCAAAAAAAGTCGTGACTCACCTGGCTCTAGACATGTAAAAAAAAACCGGTTTTAGGATCGAAACCGGGAAAAACCGAAACCGTTTTTTAAAAAACCGGTTCGGGCTCAACTCGACCTAGCGGTTATAGACCGGTTCTTCGCGACATTTGTATCCAGTTTAAAAACCGAACCGATTAAAAACACGGTTTGAACCGATTAAAAACCGTTTTTTTTTTGGCCCAAATTGGTATTAAAACCGAACCGGTTAATACCAGTTCGGGTTCTCGTATCAAACCAGTTTTCGAAAAGCAGTTTTTTTTTGTACCAAGAAAAAAACGAAACCGGTTTAAAAAAAAACTGATTTATACATCTCTACCTACACCTTATGTAAAACACTCGCCTTTTGTCACCCGAAGCGCAACCGTGTGCGTCTGAAGGCGCCTCACGCCTAGGCACACCTCAAGTGCGTTTTTTTAACTAAAAACGTAACATGTTAAGAACTGATGATTGAGTTAGTTTTTTTTAACTAAGCAGAGCAGGTGGTCGTAAATGAGTCAACTCGCTCCATGTGGTGTGTCACTATTGGTTCGTTTGGTTTATGCGGGCATATTGTGCCTACTTAGGGCCACGTGTCACGATCTCATTAATCCATGTCAAGGGCATAACTACACCTATTGTGTCAATGTCACGTTTCATCTTGTGATCAGTTGCAAAAGTCAATGTTTAGTTAAAAAATTCAATGATGGTCTATTTTGGTAGTCAATAGCATACACAAAAGGAATGGTTTCATGTAAAGGAGTCCAGCCATAAACAAAAGACAATGTATTCATGATACTAGAGATTTCAACTATTGTTTCGAACCAGCACTCGGGTTAGTCACTTGTCCCATAAACAACACAGCCCCGGTCACATCTTCTCTTATCACAAACATAAATGGGTGATCCGCAACAAAATCCACCTTTTTGGGAATCTGCACCCTCAGCGCTGAACCATGCACCTTCATAGCTGTAACGGCTACTGCTTCTGTACCTTCTTCATTCACCTCCACAAGAGCTTCATGGTAAATGCTCGAAACATCAAGTTTTTCCCCAAGAGACGAGTCAGCAATTTCGGTCAAACCATCTTTACTATCGAAAGGCAATACAAGTCCTAATTCTTGCAGTATATTGCAAGCTTCAAACCCGAATCCCATCTTGAATTTGGGTATCAAAAAACTTCCGACTTCTACTTCTTGGTATGGAATGTGGTTCTCTAAAAAGTTAGATGTGGAACCCATTTTCTCTACTAAAGATTTAAGCCCGTCTTTTGCGTTTGGGAGATAAAAGTACATTGTGAACTGACGCTTATCTTTACCTCGTGAATAAGGAAGGCCCAGTACTTTGAAATTATCATATTCGCACACGAATTGGTCTTTTTTGCTAGTCATGAATGGGACTTGAACTTTGTTGCCATTAAGGAGGTGAAAAACTGATTTTTTTGTTTTCGATCGGTCAAACTTCTTACGCCATGCTCCCTTGAAGTAGATAGCATTTGCAAAGATGAGCCTAGTGAGATTGGTAACTGCACCATTAGGAAGAAGTTCCTTGATGAGGTTGTTTGTATGTTTTTCGACCCATGTATTCACTTCTTTGCGTACCTCGTCAGCCTTCGATAATCAATAAATAATGTGTTAGCTATATAAAAAAGAAAGATCTAAATCACACTAAATGTAGGAATCATTCATAGAACTTAGAACATTCAATTAATGAGC
This sequence comes from Helianthus tuberosus, assembly GCA_030545235.1. Taxonomy (NCBI): domain Eukaryota; kingdom Viridiplantae; phylum Streptophyta; class Magnoliopsida; order Asterales; family Asteraceae; genus Helianthus; species Helianthus tuberosus. The sequence continues at coordinate 132,766,375 of CM060427.1, read as the reverse complement.
AATCTTTCAAACACCATGTTACTTACCTCCTAAAAGCTGCACAAAACTTGGATTATGTAAATATTATCATAAACAAAATATATTACATCACATATATATGGAAGAGATCATTAGAAAACTTAAAAGATACTAGAAAACTTCGAGAAAACCACTTATAACAAAACGAAAAAGCAAGAACTGACCTTGTTCATGAAATCAACATGTTCGCAAGCGGCTTTATAAACGTTATCCACAACTTGTTTGAAAGGAGATTTGATAGAAAGGGTTTTGTCAACCCAAACTCCACTTGCAAAAGACAATCGAGGTCCGCCATTGGGGCTACCGTCCGCTAAGATGGAGGACACATGTTGCGAATAAAGCGAGCTAAGGTCATTGCGGGTACTTGTTTTGAGGAAATCAAGGAGTTGGTTGTGTGTTTGACCTTTGGTACCCTCGGCTAGTAAGCTTAGGGCGGCATGGATGGAAAGGGGAGAGAAAACAACATTGGAGTCAGGTTCCTTGGAGAGAAGGTGGGCTGCGAGTGTGGTTGAGACGTGGATTTGATTTCTGATTGGTTGTTGAAGGGCCTTGGCGTGAGCCATTCTAGACGTGCCAACCATTGGTAACAAAGTTGGCGGGAGGAGACCCATAAGAGATTTTGGTCGAAAGGTACCAAAAGCGGTCGCCTTTGCTTGGAGAAGAGGTTTGAGCTTGTTGAAGGTTGAAGGTGGAAGGGCGGAAAATAGAAGCCATTGCTACCTAAACAAGGAAGAAAAAATATTCATATGAATCAGAGATTCTAAATGTATACAGTCTCAAAAGGGTGCGACACAGCTTGTTGCCTGTTTACCCTGCCACTTTAATTTTTTATTTTTTTTATAATCCACATTGTTCAACGAAAAACTTATTGTTTCTTCGAAAAAAAAAAGAGAAAAAAAACTAGTCATATGACCCGACCCGGAAACAAGCTGGAACAATTTCATGATTAATATAACCGTTTATCTCATTGGGCTGAAATTCATTCAGCTTTCTTTGAATTTCATAAACGCTAGGAAAATTATATAAGAATGACAGGTAAACGAGCAACAAACTGTGTCACAAAAAAAAAAAAAAAGGCTACTAGACACTGAGCTATGTATGATTTTATTTTGTTAAGGACAAATTATAGTGGAAGTGAAAGAATAGTTAAAAGCCAAACATGATGTGTTTGTTTTTTTAAATGTGTAAAACCAATGAATGTAGGCCTGAATATACGAATAGAACTTGTGATAGATGCATGAGTCTAAACAATTTATACAATGAAACAGCACTGAAATATTCAAGAAACAATCTTTACACATGTTTCATCATGATAATGAATAATAGGTTGAATTTTTTTGTTCTTCCAACCCGACCCGAATAACCCAAAACCATATATCCAAAAACCTCTCTCTCACACACACACACACACACACACACACACACACACACACACACACACACACACACACACACCCACCTGTGGCTTGTGGAGAATGATACTTTTCGAAACCCTTTTAAATATTGGGTTTCTTGTGCAATAGTCAACCTATTCTTTACTTTTTATCTCAGTTTTTTCAAAATTTTCTTGTGCAATACTCAACCTATTTTTTACTTTTTACCTCAGTTTAAAAGAAAAAATTATTTACTTATTCTCATCGAAATAGGCATTTAAACTTCCACATGGTCACTTGCATGACATTTATATAGTGGGGTAGAATCTCATCGATTATCGGTTTGTTTGGTTATGGGTTATAATTAACTAGAACTGATTCACCGAGTTGCGGGTTGGTTTCTTTAATAAAATTTGAGCGTTTTTTTTTTTTTTTAATTTATTTATTTATCTTTTTTTTTTTGCAATTGCCTTTGAAGAGAAAACAGGGAGCGAATACATTCCCAACCTTTTAGATACTTTCAAAGTTGTTTGAGAAATCAATTGTAGTCGAATCTCATTGTGTGTTAATAATAAACAAGTCTCGCACGATAAACAAAACATAGTATCAAGTTTGAAACACACAAAGCAATTGAAACCGAACACTAACTGTTTGCGAACCGAACTCGAATCTTGATCTTGATCGTCCTCTTCTCCGGATCAAATATATCAGCCGCTTCCTTCTTCTTTCTTTAGCCTCCTTCCCAATTAATAATCAAGATTGCCGCTTTCTTTTTTTTCGTCCCATGTATCTATTCTATACCTCAAGCAATTTGTATTTGATAATTGATATGGACTCCCTATCCTAGCTCCACGATTCTAGGCTTTAGGCTAATCGATAAACAACAGGCCCAAGTCTCCACGTTTTTGATCCAGCTGGCCCAAATAAATTTAGGAGTTAAATGCTTGGTTGGTCCCTGTGTTTTGCAAAAAATTCATACTTGGTCCTAGTGGTTTACTAATTACACCCGTGGTCCCAAAAGTTGTCAAAAATGAACTCGGTTGGTCCCCTGGCCTAACCTCTGTTAAATATCTCAGTTAACTATGTGTGAAATGACTATATTACCCCATTAATTCCCATTCCACCTTCACCTAATCACCCCTTTTCTTCCACACCCACATCAAATTACTCAACTTTACACCTGACCCATGTCCCCAATTCCTTAAATTTTCAACCTTTAACAATTTTTATCAACAAACAAGAAATGGGTAATCTATTTAGTTGCAAAAAGATTGATGGGTCAAGAAGTAGCAGAAGATTTGGTGGTGGGAATAGGTCACAGAGGAAGCTGCAAGCAGATGAAGAGTTGTTGCATATTCAAGCTTTGTCTCTTGCAATTCAGCATCATCAACGGCGAGTTGTTACCACCACTACCATCGCCACCGTCAACTTACCACCACCACCACCATAAAATCAGCGGCGGCAGCAACGGCGACATCAGCGGCAGCAGCGGTGGCGGCAGCAACTGCAATTGCACGTCTGCTCTGTTCTTCACAGTTGTTGATGTGAATTGGAGTCTCCGGTCACCGGAATTTGATTCTGTTTTGATTAAATTTGTATGTCGGGACTGTTTTGATTAAATTGGACTCTCCGGTCACCGGCAGCCCCGCAATTTCCATGTGGGGACTGTTTTGAATTGGTTACTATTAAATTTCTATTTAATTTCCATGTCGGGAGTGTTGCAGTTGTACCTATCTGTTTAGAGAGAGAAAGTTAGATAGAGAGAGATGGGGGAGAAGAAGATGAGGGGTGGGTCATCTTTTTTTTGTTTTTTTAATTGTTTAGGGACAATTTAGTAATTTCATAAAGACTTAACTAAAAAATTTAACAAAGGTTAGTGTTAAGGACCAAGCGAGTTCATTTTTGACAAGTTTTGAGACCACACGTGTAATTAGTAAACCATTAGGACCAAGTCTGCAATTTTTGTAAACCACAAGAACCAACCAAGCATTTAACTCTAAATTTAGTGAAAACGGTGGCATTTAAAAGTAATAATCCCACTTTGAAGTCACCACATGTTCGTATATTTTAAATGTTAGGAGATAATGTAATGCAGCCCATTTGAATTCCAATTGCAATTCACTAAAGTACATATTGACCACTAAATTTAAATTGCACGATAATTCCTACACATGATCACAAAAATATTAAGGGTAAATTATACTTTTAGTATTTTATGTTTGTACCTGATTACAGTGGATGACCTTTAATTCAATAATTACAATCACGGTCCTTTTGTTAAAAGCATTACACCCTACGTCATTTAATCCTAACTTGATTAAAATTTCCAGTTAAATATGGCATGTGCCATGTACATGGGGGTACGTTAGTAATTTTACTAATATAAAGTATGAAAAGTGTAATTTACACTACATATAATCCCCCTTCTCTCTCTTAAACACCCATCACCACCATTAGGGGTGTAAACAAGCCTAGAGGCTCGAAAGCTACTCGTGATCGGCTCGATTAAAAGCTTGAACGAGCCGAGCCTTAACGAGCCCGAGCCTGAAATAGAGCTCGTTTTTTAACCGAGCCCGAGCTCGAGCCTGAAATATAAAGCTTGTTTAGGTTCGCGAGCCTAAACGAGCCCATACAAAATTTTATTTTTTTTATATGTATTATATTAATAATGATGATAACATTGATGAGCCGAGCTAGAGCCGAGCTTTGGCTCGTTTTAGCGATGTTGAAGTGAGCTCGAGCCGAGCTTTTAGCTCGTTTAAGGTTGTTCTCAAAATAGTTCGAGCCGAGCTCGAGCTTTGGGTTTTACTCGCGAGCCAAGCTCGAGCTCAAAGAAGTAGGCTCGAACCGAGCCGAGCTCGAGCTTCATAAAAACCTAACGAGCCGAGCTCGAGCCTAGTCGAGCTCGGGCTCAGCCCGGCTCGTTTTGTGACAATCCGAGATTTCAAGGTCTTTTCCATACACCTCACTGATTCCCTACACCTCACTGATTTCCATAAACCTGTTTTGCAAATTGATCTGTGTGGTGTCATGTGTAGTTTATCTAAATGGTTAATGTCTTATGTGTGATACTTGATTGTTAAAATTGTTTAGTGATTAATATAATTTAATTAAGGTTTATTCATAAGTTTGTCGCCATAAATCTCCCCGACGAAACATGGGATGTTTCGCCATCAATCTCCCCCGACGAAACATGGGATGTTTCGTCAATAAAGGTGTTTCGTCAGGGCCTTCGGCCCAAGCTCATTCGCCGGCCCAACTGAGTATAGTATATATAAACATCTCTGAAACATTTAGCAAACCCTAAGACTCCTCCTCCAGAAACCTTGTGCGACGGCAATCAGTAGATCACGAAACATCCTGTCTCGATTAATCTAAATCCTTCAACATACGGTTAGTGTCCTCTCGTTATTGGTGTGTTATGATTCTGTGTTTGCTTTGCTATGATTCTATGAGAATTAGGTTTTTGGTAATAGGCTGTTAGATGTGAAACGATTGTGGGGGTAGTGGTTCCAAGGATTGATATATTTTCATGTTGTGATGTGATTCATCAAGTCTGTACAATGAATTAATGGCATGATAGATTGACATGGAATGATGTATGATCAGTGTATATGATGTTTTAAAGTTTGATGAAACTATTATATTGATTTGATCCGTATGATGTTAACTGTATGATAGGAATGATGATATGATTATGTGAACTGTTAATATCTTATTGCATGATAATGATAATTAGGGACTTGAGTATTGGTTGATGATTGTGTTGAAACCGTTGCTGTTGATTAGGGTTCTGGAAATCATGAAATTGTAACCGTTTGCCTCTGTAACAGTTTCATCACTTGTTGAGGGGCGACGAAACATGTATGTTTCGCCACTCATAGAACTCGATGAAACTTAGTATGTTTCGCCATACCTTGTCTCGACGAAACACAATGTGTTTCGCCACACTTTAGCTTGACGAAACTTAGTAGTCTTCCGCTGAATGAGTCTCATGTCGTGCACTTGAACTGTAACAGTGATATATTAAAGTGAACGTGGTTAATGTATGTTTATATGTTTGGGACACTGATGTTATATGATGACCACATTAATTGGAGATAGACCTAGACTTGTGTAAACAGAACACTCCCTTGTTATTATTATGATTATGTTGGGACAATCACATGAGATGTGGATTTACTTGAGAAAGGAATATATGCTGCATGTTAACAATGATCATTGTGTGAATAGCTAACTTGTCTGATATGTGTATTACGCGATCTGTTTGACTATGTAACTAATAACGTTGGTAACCACGATAGGGTTTGGGGTTGACCAACTGGACGGGTAATTAAAACATACCGAGCAAACCAAGGTGAGTTCATCCCTCTTGAGCATGCGTCCCGGTGGTTGGGACAGTCTTTGGGTATCCCTAAGAGGGATTGGTTTTGGGTAAATCATGGGTATTCCTGAGAGGAATATGTCTTTTGGGTAAATCTGGAATGTTGGATAATATACTCATCCTATCACCATTAAAGTCCCCCCATGTTGTTTGGTTACCTGAGAAGTAACAAGGTATTAGTTGGTAGCGCTACTTAGGTTTGGCACCCTCACCCCGTACCTGAGAGGACGGGTGTGAACTAATGACCTAGTCATGACCAATGCTTTGATAGGAGCATTGGAGAAAGGGCAAAATAATCAGGAGCCGTCTTGTATTCGGGATATTATCAACATTAAATTCAAAGGATTAAACTAAACACTTGGTAACCAACGTTTTCGTAAAACTATGAACTCACCAGCGTTGTCTGATACACTTGTTGCATGCTCGCGGGTCGTTAGGTACTTTGGATGGGAACTTGCTATCTGCATGGCTGGAGTGGTCATGGGTCGCAGTGCTTGGCTACGTGTGTCTTGTTTACTGAGTTCATATACATTGGGTTTTGAAACACTTAAACAATGAATTGTTATTTGCTTCCGCTGTCACTATTTAACTTGAATTATATTCTATGAACGTTTTATTTAATGAATGGAATTTTGTTAAACATATTATGGTTAGTTCAATGTGATTGGTGGCTAGATCCTGGTACGTCACACGCCTAGCGGGGGTTACCGCATGTGGTATTTTGGGGGTGTGACAGTTTGGTATCAGAGCCACTGGTTATAGTAAACTAGGTTTTAAAACGTTTTTATAAAACCAGAATATAACCGAACACTTCGAAAATCGACCATGACAGTTAGCTCCAGATTGCAAGGTTCGTCTTCTGTTTACTTTATGCATTACTTGTTTAGTAGTGACACACTTACAGTTTGCATGAAACGATATACTAGATACTATGGTGACTTGATGGTGTGACCATACTCTTCGACTTTTGTGATTCGTAATCCTGTAATATCTTTCGTTATGATATTTGAATGTGGGGGAAACTTATAGCGCAAGTTAAGAGGCACTGAGATACGCATGCAAATTGCCTTGTTATTATGGGTGCACACATAATAATAACGTGAGGTGCATGTAAGTCCCAGTGAGGCTTAACGAGTGTGAGAAGGGTTCTGCCCTATTGTTTGGTGTAAACTTGGTAGTTTGTAGATGTCAATGTGAGACTTGACTCTTACCTTATCTCTACTCTTAAATTTGTTCCCTCTCCTTGTATAGAATCATGAGTGGACGAGGTCATGGACGTGGTCACATTGCGATGACCCAGGCTGAGCTGACAAACTTAATCAACACACGTGTGGCTGAGGCTTTGGCAGCCTACCAAGCTGGTACGATATGTGCCAAATCTTCTTTATTCTTGTGTCGCATACACAACTCTTACCCTTGTGTTGTATTTCCTTTCGTCCATTAGGTCAGCCAGCGAATCAGAATCAAAACAATCCGCCTGCTTGCACGTTTAAGACATTTATGGATTGCAAGCTTCAGACCTTCAGTGGGACTGAAGGGGCTGTGGGGCTACTTCGATGGTTCGAGAAAGCTGAGTCAGTGTTCGCTATGTGTAATTGTCCCGTGGGGGACCGTGTCAAGTATGCTACATGTACTTTGGAGGATGGTGCCTTAACTTGGTGGAATGCCCAGGTGCAGATGTTGGGCATCGAGATGGCTAATGCAACGACTTGGGATGATTTTAAGGAGTTGATGCGGGAAGAGTACTGTCCTCGTGACGAGATTCAGAAGCTCGAGAACGAGTTCTACGATTTGAAGATGGAAGGATCCGAGATCGAGGCTTACACGAAACGATCTCATGAACTAGCAATTTTGTGCCCTAACTTGTCTCGACCTCCACATCGACGAATTGAGTTGTATCTCAAGGGCCTAGCACCAGCTGTAAAGGGGTATGTCACTGCTGCAAACCATAACAATCTGCCCCAGATCATCCGTTTGGCACATAAGATTACTGACCAAGAGGTCGAGCGTGGCTCATTGCCGCCTCGTAAATCTGCTACTACCACTGCTGCTACAGCTACCACACCTGCTAGTGATAACAAGCGTAAATGGAATGATGCTGACAAAGCAACCAGTGCCAGTCAATCTCAGAAAAGGCCTGACAACAGTATCAACCGCAGTTTTAGCCAGTCATCTTCTGTGAACCAGAATCAAGGCAACAACTCAAATCAGGGTTCCTACGCGGGAAAGCTACCAAAGTGTAATAAGTGTATGTTCCACCATCGCGGGCCGTGCACCCGGGTATGTCACAGGTGCAACAAAGTGGGTCATATGGCCAAAGATTGTAGGGTCTGGCTTCCAAAACAGCCTCAGCAGCCGCAGCAGTCGCAGCAACAGGAGAGGCAGCAGCCTCAACAGAATCAGGGAAATCGTAAGGGCTGTTTTCAGTGTGGTGATGAGGGTCATTTTAAGCGGAATTGCCCTCAGCTTAATCAGAATGTTGGCAACAACAACAATGCTGGGAATAACATCAATGGGAATAATGGTGGGAACGGGGCACGAGGAAGAGTATTTACTATTGGCGCTGGGGAAGCTCGCAATGATGGCAATGTTGTGACTGGTACGTTTTCTGTAAACGATCTTTTTGCTTCTATTTTATTCGACTCAGGTGCCGATTGGAGTTATGTGTCTTTGGGGTTCAGTCGTCAGTTAGGGTTGACTCCCACACCTCTTGTAAATAAGCATGTAGTAGAGTTAGCTGATGGTAAGTAGATTGAAGCTTCTCATGTCCTTTTTGGGTGTAAACTTGATCTCATGGGTCAAACGTTCGATATTTACCTACTCCCCGTTACTCTTGGAAGTTTTGATGTAGTCGTTGGCATGGATTGGTTGTCGAAGCACCAAGCGGAAATTCTCTGTAAAGAGAAAATCGTGCGTATCCCTCTCCCCAGTGGGGAATCATTATCGGTTCAGGGTCATCGTAGTGGTGCGATGGTTGGTATCATCTCAGCTATGCAAGCTCAGAAGTGTCTGCAAAAGGGGTATCCTGCCATTTTGGCACTTGTTTCCGACCCTCAACCTGAAGAAAGGAAGATCAAGGATCTTCCAGTAGTTTGTGAGTTTTCTGACGTGTTTCCTGAAGAATTACCTGGTTTACCTCCGCATCGTCAGGTGGAATTTCAGATTGACCTTATGCCAGGAGCAGCTTCGATTGCCCGTGCTCCTTATCGTCTTGCACCAGGAGATTTGCAAGAGCTGTCTAACCAACTTCAAGAACTGTTGGATAGAGGTTTTATCCGACCCAGTTCATCGCCTTGGGTAGGCCCAGTTTTGTTTGTGAAGAAGAAAGATTGGACTTTTCGTATGTGAATAGATTATAGAGAACTCAACAAGGTGACAGTCAAGAACCGCTACCCTTTACCGCGTATTGACGACATGTTTGACCAGTTGCAAGGGTTAAGTTTTTACTCGAAGATCGATTTAAGGTCGGGCTATCATCAGATGAGAGTTCGAGAGGAGGATGTTCCTAAAACGGCTTTTCGAACGCGGTATGGGCATTATGAGTTTTTAGTTATGCCGTTTAGGTTGACAAACGCGCCAGCAGTCTTCATGGACCTTGTGAATCGTGTATGCAAGCCGTACCTTGACGACTTTGTTATTGTGTTTATTGATGACATCTTGATCTACTCTAAGAGCAAGGAGGACCACGAACGTCACTTACGTCTTATTTTGGAGCTCCTGAGGAAGGAGCAACTCTATGCGAAGTTTTCAAAGTGTGACTTCTGGATTCGAGAGGTACACTTCCTCGGCCATATTGTTAATGAATTAGGGATACACGTGGACCCTGCTAAGGTTGATGCTGTCAGAAATTGGGCGGCACCGAAGAACCCTTCGGAGGTGCGACAATTTCTTGGACTCGCTGGGTATTATCGAAGATTTATCAAGGATTTCTCGAAGATCGCTCAACCTCTTACCTCGTTGACACAGAAAGGCGTGGTATACTCTTGGGGATCAAAGCAGGAGGATGCTTTCCAACTTTTGAAACAGAAACTCTGCAGTGCACCGATTTTGTCTTTACCAGAAGGTACCGAGGATTTTGTGGTTTACTGTGATGCTTCTATTCAGGTTCTGGGTTGCGTGCTGATGCAACGCAACAATGTGATAGCTTATGCTTCTCGACAACTGAAGGTTCATGAGAAGAATTACACGACCCACGACTTGGAGTTGGGGGCCGTGGTTTTCTCGTTGAAGATCTGGAGGCACTATCTGTACGGTACCAAATGCACCATCTACACCGATCACAGAAGCCTTCAGCATATCTTCGACCAGAAGGAATTGAATATGCGACAACGTCGCTGGGTAGAACTGTTGAACGACTACGATTGTGCCATCAAATATCACCCAGGTAAAGCTAATGTTGTGGCTGATGCCCTTAGCCGAAAGGAGACGAAACCTAAGCGTGTGCGAGCCTTGCAGCTCACTATTCACTCAAATCTTCTTGATCAGATCCATTCGGCTCAGACAGAAGCATTGAAGGAAGAAAACTATGAAGCTGAATACTTGCGGGGCATGGAAAATCGACTTATAAAGAGATCTGATGGTATTCTATACTGCATGGAACGGATATGGATTCCGTTGTTTGGTAACCTTCGAGGTCTTGTGATGGACGAAGCGCACAAGTCTCGATACTCTGTTCATCCAGGTTCAGAAAAGATGTATCAGGACCTCAAGGTTTTGTATTGGTGGCCGAAGATGAAAGCTGACATCGCGACGTACGTGAGTAAGTGTTTGACTTGTGCGAAAGTTAAGGTAGAGTACCAGAAACCGTCTGGGTTGCTGCAACAACCAGAAATACCCATGTGGAAATGGGAGCAGATCGCTATGGATTTCATCACTGGTTTGCCGAGAACACAAAATGGGAACGATACCATCTGGGTGATCGTTGACCGCCTCACGAAATCTGCGCACTTCCTTGCGATCAAGGAAACGGATAAGTTTTCTCAACTTGCTGCTGTTTATCTGAAAGAAGTGGTTTCTAGGCACGGGGTGCCAACTTCTATTATCTCTGATCGTGATCCGCGTTTCATATCTGATTTATGGCAGTCGATGCATAAATCGTTTGGCTCACGTCTCGACATGAGTACTGCTTATCACCCACAGACGGATGGTCAAAGTGAGCAAACCATCCAGACACTTGAAGACATGCTGCGAGCATGTGTGATTGATTTTGGTAAGGGCTGGGAGAAACATTTGCCGCTGATCGAGTTCTCCTACAACAACAGTTACCACACTAGTATTCAGGCAGCTCCGTTTGAAGCGTTGTACGGCCGGAAATGTCGTTCCCCTCTCTGTTGGGCTGAGGTGGGTGACAGCCAAGTCACAGGCCCAGAACTTGTCCTTGAAACTTCTGAAAAGATTGTACAGATCAGGAACCGTATGGCAGCAGCGCGCGACCATCGGAAAAGCTATGCTGACAAGCGTAGGAAACCTCTAGAGTTTGCAGTTGGTGACCGTGTCATGTTAAAGGTCTCACCCTGGAAGGGTGTGGTGCGGTTTGGGAAACGCGGTAAGCTCAATCCTCGTTATATAGGGCCTTTCAGAATTCTAGAAAATATTGGTAAAGTGGCCTACAAGCTCGAGTTACTTGCTGAGTTGGGTAACGTTCATGATGTTTTCCACGTCTCGTAACTAAAGAAGTGTTTATCTGATGAAACACTTGTGGTACCGTTTCAAGAATTGAAGATTGACGACAAGTTGCAGTTTGTCGAGGAACCAATAGAAATTATGGACCGGGAGGTCAAAGTCCGTAAGCATAGCCGAATTCCGATCGTGAGAGTTCGTTGGAACTCAAGACGCGGACCGGAGTTCACATGGGAACGTGAGGATCAAATGAAGCTCAAGTACCCACATTTATTCCCGGATGACAAGTCCAAGTCTGACAGATCTAAACCTGGTGCAACTGGTGAATTTCGGGGCGAAATTCCCTTTCAAGTTGGGGATGATGTGGTACCCGCGGAAAATCCATAGTCATCCTGAGTTAACATCTTGCTGTTTTGGATTAGTTGTCAAATTTCGGGACGAAATTTCTTTCAAGTTGGGGATGATGTGACAATCCAAGATTTCAAGGTCTTTTCCATACACCTCACTGATTTCCATAAACCTGTTTTGCAAATTGATCTGTGTGGTGTCATGTGTAGTTTATCTAAATGGTTAATGTGTAACAACCCTCGGTAAAACCAACACCCTTATAATATTTCCAATCCTCTGTTATATCTTAAATTGTCCTAATATGTTTTATATTACACCCCGTATGCGAAAACTGTAACAACTCTCACTAAAATTAATACTTAGTAGGTTAATTATCTATTAAGAAAATCTTAATTGAGAAACCCAAGTAATTCTGCATTAACCCTAAAATTTTCAGAACAATCGGAATCAGGATCAGGGCCCCTAAAACTCAGGGGGGGTAAAACCTATTCGGTATAATCCACACAGTTTGCTGTCAAAAATTAAAAATCACACGAAACCAACTCAGCCAAGCTACTGGGACACGAACACACCCTATGCTAGACTAGGGTCTCTCGCGCCACGCGACGCGACGCGCACAGGAGATCCTTTCGCGTGGCGCGAGGGGGGACATTTTTGGTGTATAAATACAGGGCCTTGGGACTTGAAATTTGTCTTTGAAACGACGTAAATTCAGTTTTCGTAGACTGAGTTATAGTTCGATTAATACAATTAACACACACAGTGCACTAATCGACGCCGCAATCAGGGTAATAACTCGATCGCTATTACGATTCAACGTCCGATCGATTATAACTATCCAACGATTGTTTAAGTGCCGCTCAAATTGAGTTTATACTTTATTAATTCATCGTGATTTCGAATTGAATGTTTGAGTACTGCTCGAATTCGGACTATACTCTGTCATTTGTTGTGAATCCGCTGAATTGTTAAGTATTGCACTAATAACTCGTTGTGAGGGTTTAATCTCGTGAATTAACGTAACTGCTGTATTAGTTACTAACCTGTTGTGTGTGCATTGTTATTTAAATTAGGTTAATCAAGGCTAATCAGTAGGCTTATATTCTGCTCGTTAAATCTACAATGTGAGTCATTCTCTTTTTATCAAATTACTTTCAAAATCATGTTTATTTTCAAAGGTTATAATTACAGTGATTAAGTTTATGTAATCACCAAGTTACAGCCGGTATGTGGGGTTTTGTATACATTACTTGATAATCTTCACCATTGGACAACGAGTTAGCCAAGGGGTGATATGACCATAGTCACAGACACCATTGGACATATGGGCCAGTGGGTCGAGTGACAAATACTGTGGGTAGTTGGTTTGATATCTGAAACATTGTAATTTCTCTTAATACTGTAAAGTATAACAAATGTGTCATTTTATTAAAAAGAATGATTCACTCAGTATTTCCCTGCTGACAAAACCTTTTTCAAACATGTTTAAGGTGATCTGTTGTGAGCACAGGAAAAGTGCCGTGGAGCACTACAAGCTTAGAAAGTGGCTCAATGTAAATAAATAAAGAAACATGTTTTAAGAAATAAAAGATTTCCCAGGGAAATCACTCATTTGTAAATTATGGGATTTATCCCTATATTATATATAATCGAGCAGTTTTATTATTAATCGATCCTATTTAAAAAGACTTCCGCTGTCACTAAATAAGATACCATTGGATTTCCTGCCTCGCGACTTTGGACCAGGTCAAACCGGGGGCCAAGGGCCGTGACAGGAAAAGGTGGTATCAGAGCCACTGATTTAAGCTTACTATTGATTTTAGCCTATTAAAATAATTGAGAAATTTAATTGCTATTCTGTGAAAATATCTTTTATTAACTGATTAATTGTTGAGTTATAGTATGGGTAAACAAAAGATTTCTGCTATCTACCACAAATTAGATACTGCATCCACAGAAAAAGGAACCTCTTCCTCCAAACTCCCAGCAGATCTGGAAGAAGGGATTTTTGTCCGTAAAGAAAATTATGAAAATCCTCTTACCCAAGATAAAAGAAATTTGATTCTTAGAAAGGGAAATGAGAAAATAAAGAAACCCCAAGTCAAGAAAGTGAGGTTTAATTCAGAAATCCAGGAATTAGGCAATAGGTCACCTTGGGAAGATACATTAGATGAAAAATGGGCAAACCTTTATATGTTAGCCACCATAGCCGAAAATGCAAACCTCTAAAAATATTACTAAGCCTGGTCTAGTAGAAAATTAATCTCCATTAAATAAATAAAGCATAGTGTGTTCTCTTTCCTGTAATCTTTTGTACCAATCCGTATGCAATAAAACTTTAATGTTTATTGTAAAACTTTGTTCCAAAGTTTTAACTTAGCATTTTTGTGCATTTTGCATATATGCTATCCAGCATGAGTGGGATATCGGAAGCATTTCAGAATCTCAACCTCTACCCAGTACCAATTGAAGTCTCCCATGACTTTACTGGTTATATTGCTGACATAGAGGAACCTCTGGAATTCCAAGCTCCACCGCTGGAAAAAGCAAAACTTAAAAAGAAAAGAAGATATGTAGGATGGAGGAAAGTGCACAGGAGAAAGCCAGTTACTAGGAAACTCCCTAAAATAGAAAACCCTATAAACAAAGGAAAAGGAATAGAAATCGGAGAGAATTCTAATCCGGCAGAAATAGAAATCAGGAAAGATTCTAAACAAAAAGGAATAGAATTTGGAGAGAGCTCCATACAAACTGAAGAAATCACATTTCAAGAAGAAATAGACCGTCTACTGGCAAATTGTGATGTCATTAGCCCTATCCATAATAATCTATATCCTTACCTAGAAACCCAACTTCCTGTGAATCTGGAACCAGCCATTCCAGACCCACTAATCCACACTCGACCTTTAGGCCAAATGGAAGAATGGTGGACAAATGACTGGCAATTCGAAAATATCATCAACAGTCCATATTCATTTCTTCCACAGTTTGATCCAGAACCTATCCCCAATCCTCCAATGAGCAACGAAAACTTAGCCGAACTTCGTCTTTGGGGTGAGGAGTTAATTGATACAGGAAATAGGATTAGGGATATTGGAGAAAGGATTACTTGGAAGTACGACGAAAGGGAACGTCGCTACTAAACTACAGTTGACCAAAGAATAGTGGGGTTGGGAAGAATGTCTGTATATTAATAATAATAGTTAAATATAACTCTGTAAAATGGGAAATAAAACATTGTAAGATAAACAGTGTGTATGGATGCCTATATAATATATAAAGTAAAATAGAAGTCAAAACATCGACAATTTTGGATACATATATTTGTGTTGTAAGATTTTATGTGCTTTTGTGAAATTTTTTTATTTACAATTAATTGATACTAATAGTTATATTTATAATAATTATCAGATGGAAAACGCTAATAACGAACCAATAAATGAGGTTAATCAGTCAGAGCAACATCCAGGAGATCAATATATGACTAGACAAGATATTGAAAATATTGTTGCTCAAGGGATAGCTAATGCTATTCCAGCATTCGTTGCTGCTATAAAGAATCCAATCAAACCGCAACAAATCGTTCCTAGTAAACGTACTCAGGAAGATAATTTTAGTCATAGTGTAAATGGAGGCGGCAATCATGACGATAATAATCCACGACAGGCTCCACCTCCCAAGAAAATGAAAGCCGCAACACCTGGTTGCACTTTCAAGGAATTTCTTGCTTGTAAACCTGCTGAATTTGCAGGCAACGAAGGAGAAACTGCAGTACTGCGTTGGTTAGAGAAAACCGAAGCAGTAATTGCAATAAGTAAGTGTTCTGAAGAAGATCAGGTCATGTATGCATCAAACCTTTTCAAAGAAGGGGCGCTCGAATGGTGGAACACGGTGCTACAGGCTAAAGAAAGAAATAAGGCTTATGCTATGAACTGGGAAGAATTTAAAAGTCTTGTAGAAAGAAAATTATGTCCTGAGTATGAAAAGGAACAAATGGCAAATAAGTTTTTAAATCATCGTATGATGGGTGTAGATTGTCGTGGTTATACTTCAACATTCTTTGAATATGCTAGAGTGGTACCAACACTGGCTTCGCCAGAACCGGTACTCATTTCTCGCTATATTTGGGGACTAATTAGCGAAATCCGTAACATTGTTAAAGCTGCGAGACCTCGCACTATTGACGATGCTGTGGAATTAGCTAATACCCTAACTGATGAACTGGTACGCACCCAAGATGAAAACAGAAAGAAGGACTTAGCTCAGAAAATTACCCAAGGATTTCGTACGGGTAATAATAACAACTTCAAAAGAAGAGGAACAGGGCAACCCTCAAATCCGCCATTCTGCAGAAATTGCAAAAGGAAACATTTTGGAAGATGTAATATAATTTGCAACTTTTGCAAATTGACAGGACATCGTGAAGAAAATTGTAGGAAGAAATCCACAATTTGTTACAATTGTGGAGAAACTGGACATTTCAGGCCAGATTGCCCGAAATTGGTCAAACCAGCAGATAACAAAACTAAACCAGCAGATGGAGGTACAAAGAAGAATGTCAGAGCATTCCAGCTAACTACTCAGGAGGCAGAACTCATCCCAGATGTGATAGCGGGTACATTCTTAGTTCACAACGTATACGCAAAAGTATTATTTGACTCTGGTGCAAACCAAAGTTTTATAAATACTTCATTTTGTCAAGCTCTTAAGTTACCTTTAACCAATATTAGGCAGATTTTTACTGTCAAAACGGCAGAAGGAAATTCAGTTAAAATAGATAAAGTTTTGCAAGAAGAAAACATAGAACTTTTAGGACATAAATTTTCTGCAAAACTATTGCCAATGAATTTAGCTGAATTTGATGTTGTATTAGGAATGGATTGGTTGGTAGCCAACCATGCTAGAATCCTTTGTGATCAGAATTCCATAGAAATTCAATCACCCACTGGAGAAGTGATTAGGATTACAGGAGATAAACCACGTAAACCCATGAAGTTCATATCAGTAATGAAAGTTGCTAATTATAAACGAAAACAAGGAATAGTGTATATGATTTCGGTAATCATTAGTACTAAGGGTAAAGAACTTAAGGAAATTCCTGTAGTCTCAGAATACCCGATGTATTCCCAGAAGATTTACCGGGATTACCTCCAGATAGGGAAGTAGAATTTAGGATTCATCTAATTCCAGGAACTACACCGATAGCCAAGGTACCTTATCGGTTAGCACCCACCGAAATGCTAGAATTGAAAAAGCAATTAGATGAATTACTAAGTAAAGGTTTCATACAACCTAGTTCATCCCCTTGGGGAGCACCAGTGTTGTTTGTGAAAAAGAAAGATGGATCGATGAGAATGTGTATCGATTATAGAGAATTGAATAAGGTTAGAATTAAGAATCGATACCCATTACCTAGGATTGACGATCTTTTTGATCAACTTCAAGGCGCTAGGTATTTTTCTAAGATAGATTTACGTTCCGGATACCATCAATTGAAGGTACAAGAAGAAGACATACCTAAAACTGCTTTCAGAACTAGGCATGGTCATTATGAGTTTACAGTCATGCCCTTTGGGTTAACGAATGCACCTGCTGCATTCATGGACATGATGAATAGGATCTGTAAACCATACTTGGATAAATTTGTAATCGTATTCATCGACGATATACTTATTTATTCCAAAAGTCAGGAAGAACATTGCAAGCATTTGCATGCACTCTTAACCTTGTTAAGAAAAGAAAAGCTTTATGCCAAATTCTCAAAGTGTGAATTCTGGTTAAAGGAAGTGCAATTCCTAGGACATATGGTGAATCACGAAGGCATTCACGTAGACCCTGCTAAAATAGAAGCAATTACTAAATGGAAGGTCCCACAAACAGCTATGGAAATTAGAAGTTTTATAGGTTTAGCTGGGTATTATAGACGGTTTATTAAGGATTTTTCCAAGATAGCAGTACCATTAACTAAGTTAACCTGTAAAGCCACTAAGTTTGAATGGGGACATAAGCAAGAAGAAGCTTTTAAGATTTTAAAACACCGATTGACGAATGCTCCAATTTTAGCATTACCCGAAGGAACAGAAGATTTTGAAGTATATTGTGATGCTTCAAAATTAGGATTCGGATGTGTGTTGATGCAGCGCAAGAAGGTAATTGCGTATGCCTCTCGGCAGTTGAAAAAACACGAGGAGAATTATACGACTCATGACTTAGAATTAGGATCCGTAATTTTTGCCCTTAAGATTTGGAGACATTATCTTTACGGAAGTAAATTTACTGTCTACACAGACCACAAAAGTTTAAGATATATATTTGGGCAAAAAGAGTTAAACATGAGGCAAAGGAGATGGATGGAAATCCTAAGTGACTACGACTGTGATATTCAGTATCACGAAGGAAACGCAAATGTAGTTGCAGATGCCTTAAGTCGTAAGTATTATGAGAAACAACGACGAGTTCGTGCTCTCAGATTAAATCTACAAATAGATTTAATGGAACAATTGAAGAATGTTCAAGTTACAGCAATCAAGGATGATGCTGAAGGAATGAAAGGACGAATGAAGGAATTAGAACAACGAGCAGATAGAATTTGGAGATTCCACAAAAGTAGAATTTGGGTACCTAAGCAGGGAGATTTAAGACCTAAGATTTTAGAAGAAGCTCATAAATCTAGGTATACTATGCACCCAGGAAACAATAAAATGTACCAAGATTTAAGAAAGAATTTTTGGTGGATAGGCATGAAAAAGGATATAGCACGATATGTTTCTAAATGTCTTACTTGTTCACAAGTTAAGGCAGAACATCAGAAACCCTCAGGTTTACTACAACAATTGGAAATGCCAGTATGGAAATGGGAACTTATAACAATGGATTTTGTTACTAAATTACCCAAAACCAGAAAAGGTAATGATGCGATTTGGGTAATTGTGGATCGATTAACCAAATCAGCTCACTTTCTACCAATGAAAGAAACCTTTAGCATGGAAAGACTGGCTAAATTGTATGTAGATGAAGTTGTATCCCTACATGGAGTCCCACTCTCCATTGTTTCGGATAGGTATAGTCGTTTTACTTCTCATTTCTGGAAAAGTTTCCAGCAAGCTATGGGAACTCGGCTCAATCTAAGTACTGCATATCATCCCCAAACAGACGGACAAAGTGAAAGGACAATCCAAACTCTGGAAGACATGCTCCGAGCATGTGTAATAGATTTTGGTGGAAATTGGGATGATCACTTACCTCTGATTGAATTCTCCTACAATAACAGTTATCATTCAAGTATTGAAGCTGCTCCATTTGAAGCACTGTATGGAAGAAAGTGCAGAACTCCAGTATGTTGGGCAGAAATAGGAGAAAATCAATTATCAGGTCCGAATATAGTACAAGAAACGACTGACAAAATTTCTCAAATCAAGGAAAGATTGAAGACGGCTCGAGATCGCCAAAAGAGTTATGCAGACAATAGATGCAGGCCGTTAGAATTTCAAGTAGGAGATAAAGTACTATTGAAAGTTTCTCCTTGGAAAGGAGTAGTTAGATTCGGAAAGAAAGGAAAGTTAAGTCCAAGGTACGTAGGACCATTTTCAGTGATCCAACGTATAAGACCAGTTGCTTATCGGTTACAACTACCAGAAGAATTAGCTGGAGTACATGATGTATTTCATGTATCCAATCTCAAGAAATGTTTATCAGATGAATCACTGGTAGTACCTTTTCAAGATATAGAGGTAAACGAAAAGCTAAAATTTGTTGAGAAACCTCTTCAAATTGAGGATCGAAAGATCAAGTTTCTCAAACATAAATGACTAGTTTTAGTCAAAGTCAGATGGGATTCAAAGAGAGGAGCTGAATATACTTGGGAGCTGGAATCAGAAATGAAGCGAAAATATCCTCGTTTATTCCAATAAATCTCGAGGACGAGATTTTTCTTAAGGTGGGGAGGATGTAACAACTCTCACTAAAATTAATACTTAGTAGGTTAATTATCTATTAAGAAAATCTTAATTGAGAAACCCAAGTAATTCTGCATTAACCCTAAAATCTTCAGAACAATCGGAATCAGGATCAGGGCCCCTAAAACTCAGGGGGGGTAAAACGTATTCGGTATAATCCACACAGTTTGCTGTCAAAAATTAAAAATCACACGAAACCAACTCAGCCAAGCTACTGGGACACGAACACACCCTATGCTAGACTAGGGTCTCTCGCGCCACGCGACGCGACGCGCACAGGAGATCCTTTCGCGTGGCGCGAGGGGGGACATTTTTGGTGTATAAATACAGGGCCTTGGGACTTGAAATTTGTCTTTGAAACGACGTAAATTCAGTTTTCGTAGACTGAGTTATAGTTCAATTAATACAATTAACACACACAGTGCACTAATCGACGCCGCAATCAGGGTAATAACTCGATCGCTATTACGATTCAACGTCCGATCGATTATAACTATCCAACGATTGTTTAAGTGCCGCTCAAATTGAGTTTATACTTAATTAATTCATCGTGATTTCGAATTGAATGTTTGAGTACTGCTCGAATTCGGACTATACTCTGTCATTCGTTGTGAATCCGCTGAATTGTTAAGTATTGCACTAATAACTCGTTGTGAGGGTTTAATCTCGTGAATTGACGTAACTGCTGTATTAGTTACTAACCTGTTGTGTGTGCATTGTTATTTAAATTAGGTTAATCAAGGCTAATCAGTAGGCTTATATTCTGCTCGTTAAATCTACAATGTGAGTCATTCTCTTTTTATCAAATTACTTTCAAAATCATGTTTATTTTCAAAGGTTATAATTACAGTGATTAAGTTTATGTAATCACCAAGTTACAGCCGATATGTGGGGTTTTGTATACATTACTTGATAATCTTCACCATTGGACAACGAGTTAGCCAAGGGGTGATATGACCATAGTCACAGACACCATTGGACATATGGGCCAGTGGGTCGAGTGACAAATACTGTGGGTAGTTGGTTTGATATCTGAAACATTGTAATTTCTCTTAATACTGTAAAGTATAACAAATGTGTCATTTTATTAAAAAGAATGATTCACTCAGTATTTCCCTGCTGACAAAACCTTTTTCAAACATGTTTCAGGTGATCTGTTGTGAGCACAGGAAAAGTGCCGTGGAGCACTACAAGCTTAGAAAGTGGCTCAATGTAAATAAATAAAGAAACATGTTTTAAGAAATAAAAGATTTCCCAGGGAAATCACTCATTTGTAAATTATGGGATTTATCCCTATATTATATATAAACGAGCAGTTTTATTATTAATCGATCCTATTTAAAAAGACTTCCGCTGTCAATAAATAAGATACCATTGGATTTCCTGCCTCGCGACTTTGGACCAGGTCAAACCGGGGGCCAAGGGCCGTGACAAAAACCGAGCCCGTATTATGTTATAGTTTATAAAAAAATAAAATAAAAATCTGAAATTAGAGCTGAGGCGGGCCGCGTAGGATCCCACCTCAAGCTTACGCGAGCCGTATTAAGACCAAATTGGACTCCGCTGACTTCTTTAGTTCATGCGGGCCGCGTAAGGGTTATGCTTAGTTCATGCGGGCCGCGCGGACTCATAACACGCTACTGTAGGTATTGTAAAAGAAAGCATTCAGGAAGATGCTCTGGGTACTGTAACTTTTGCAAAATATCTGGACACAAGGAAGAAGATTGCAGGAAGAAAAACAACAGGATATGCTACAATTGTGGAGAACAAGGTCACATCAAGCCAAACTGCCCAAAATTAGCTTCAGCCACAGACAACAAGAATACTAAAAATGATAGAGCATTTACTTTAACTGCAGATGAAGCCAGAATTATTCCAGATGTCATAACTGGTACGTTTTTAGTTAATGATGTCTTTGCTAAAGTATTATTTGACTCTGGTGCAAACCAAAGTTTTATTAATACATCGTTTTGCAAATTTCTAAATCAGTCATTAACTAAACTACCACAAGAATGTGTAGTAGAGACAGCTAATGGAGAAACTATTAGAATTTCTGAAATATTGCAGGGAGCAAGCATAGAAATTTTAAATCAGAAATTTAGTGCAAATCTATATGCCATGAATCTGGTAGGATTTGATGTTGTTTTAGGAATGGATTGGTTAATATCCAATAAAGCCAATATTTTATGTGATCAAAAGTTAATTCAAGTAAATTCACAAAAAGGTAAAATGATCACAATTAAAGGAGATAAACCATCTAGAACTACAAAATTCATATCTGTGATGAAAACTGCAAGTTATATGAGAAAAGGTTCTGTAGTGTATTTGATTTCTATAATCACTAACACTAAAGGAAAAGAACTAAAAGATATACCAGTAGTATCTCAGTTTTCAGATGTCTTTCCAGAAGAATTACCAGGACTACCTCCAGATAGAGAAGTTGAATTTAGAATTCATTTAATACCAGGAATATCACCAATTGCCAAAGCACCTTACCGTTTGGCACCTGCAGAAATGCAAGAATTGAAGAAACAATTAGATGAATTATTGGAAAAAGGATTTATACAACCAAGTTCATCGCCATGGGGAGCACCAATACTGTTTGTTAAAAAGAAGGACGGATCAATGCGTATGTGCATTGATTACCGTGAATTAAACAAGGTCACGATTAAGAATCGGTACCCATTACCAAGAATCGATGATTTGTTTGATCAGCTGCAAGGAGCGCGATTTTTCTCTAAGATTGATTTAAGGTCAGGATATCATCAATTAAAGGTACAGGAAGAGGACATTCCTAAGACCGCATTTAGAACAAGGTATGGCCATTATGAATTTACTGTCATGCCATTTGGTTTAACCAACGCCCCAGCTGCATTTATGGACATGATGAACCGAATATGTAAGCCATATTTGGATAAATTCATAATTGTATTCATAGATGATATTCTAATTTATTCTAAGAATAAAGAAGATCATGCAAAACATTTGCACGTACTTTTAAGTTTGTTAAGAAAAGAAAAGCTTTATGCTAAGTTTTATAAGTGTGAATTTTTGTTAGAACAGGTACAATTCCTTGGACACTTAGTCAATCATGAAGGAATTCATGTAGATCCAACAAAAATCGAGGCAATTACCAAATGGAAAACCCCTGAATCACCAACTGAGGTTAGAAGTTTCTTAGGATTGGCCGGTTATTATAGAAGATTTATTAAAGATTTCTCTAGAATAGCCATTCCTTTAACTAAGTTAACCTGTAAATCTGTTAAGTTTGAATGGGGATTAAAACAAGAAGAAGCCTTTAGAATTCTTAAGCAAAGATTAACCCATACACCTATATTAGCATTACCAGAAGGAACTGAAAACTTTGTAGTCTATTGTGATGCTTCCAAATTAGGTTATGGATGTGTATTGATACAACGTCAGAAAGTTATAGCTTATGCATCTAGACAACTTAAGAATCATGAAGAAAATTATTCAACCCATGATTTAGAATTAGGAGCTATAATTTTTGCTCTTAAAATTTGGAGACATTACCTTTATGGTAGTAAGTTTACCATATTCACTGATCATAAAAGTTTAAGGTATATATTCAAACAAAAGGAATTGAATATGAGACAAAGACGCTGGATGGAATTTCTTAGTGATTATGACTGTGATATCCAGTATCATGAAGGAAGAGCAAATATAGTAGCAGATGCTTTAAGCCGAAAGTATCATGAAAAGCCAAAAAGGGTACATTCTCTTAAATTAAATCTGCAAGTAGATTTAAATGATCAAATAAGAAAAGCACAAGAATCAGTAATCAAGGATGATTCTGAAAAATTAAAAGGTATGTTAAAAGAATTAAAACAAGGAATAGATGGGATATGGAGATTCCATGAAAATAAAATGTGGATACCTAAATTAGGAAATCTACGTAATCGTATATTAGAAGAAGCCCATAAATCTAAGTATACAATGCATCCAGGAAGTGATAAAATGTACCAGGATTTAAGGAAAAATTTCTGGTGGATAGGAATGAAAAAGGACATAGCAACCTATGTTTCTAAATGTTTAACTTGTTCACAAGTTAAAGCTGAACATCAGAAACCCTTAGGTTTGTTACAGCAATTAGAAATGCCAGTTTGGAAATGGGAATTAATAACAATAGATTTTGTTACTAAATTACCCAAAACTAGGAAAGGAAATGATACAATCTGGGTGATTGTAGATAGACTAACTAAGTCAGCTCATTTTCTACCAATGAAGGAAACAATTAGCATGGAACAATTAGCTAGATTGTATGTAAATGAAATTGTTTCTTTAAATGGCATTCCTTTATCAATTGTTTCTGATAGAGATAGTAGATTTACCTCTCGTTTTTGGTCAAGTTTCCAAAAGGCAATGGGAACCAAGTTAAAGCTAAGTACGGCTTATCATCCACAAACAGATGGACAAAGTGAAAGAACAATCCAGACAATGGAAGATATGCTTAGAGCTTGTGTAATTGATTTTGGAGGTAATTGGGACGATCACTTACCTTTAATAGAATTTTCTTATAATAATAGTTATCACACAAGTATCAATGCTGCACCATTCGAAGCACTTTATGGAAGAAAGTGTCGAACCCCAGTCTGTTGGGCAGAAATTGGGGAACAACAATTATCTGGACCTGAGATAGTGCAAGAAACAACTGAAAAGATTATTCAAGTCAAGGAACGACTGAAAGCTGCACGTGATCGACAAAAGAGTTATGCTGATAACCGATGCAAGCCATTAGAATTTCAGGTAGGGGATAAAGTATTATTGAAAGTCTCTCCTTGGAAAGGAGTGGTAAGATTCATCAAATGGGGAAAGCTAAGTCCCAGGTATGTTGGACCTTTCAAGATTATTAGAAAAATAGGACCTGTAGCCTATCAGCTACAACTGCCAGAGGAAATGGCAGGAATACATGATGTGTTTCATGTATCTAATCTTAAAAAGTGTTTAGCTGATGAATCACTGATAGTGCCTCTTAAGGATATAGAGGTAAATGAACAACTTAAGTTTGTAGAAAGACCTCTACAAATTAAAGACAAGAAAGTCAAAAATCTCAAGCACAAAAGACTAGTTCTAGTCAAAGTAAAGTGGGATTCCAAAAGAGGACCTGAGTACACTTGGGAGCTCGAGTCAGAAATGAAAAGGAAATATCCGCACTTATTTCAGTAGATCTCGAGGACGAGCTCTAAACAAGGTGGGGAGAATGTAACAACCCTCGGTAAAACCAACACCCTTATAATATTTCCAATCCTCTGTTATATCTTAAATTGTCCTAATATGTTTTATATTACACCCCGTATGCGAAAACCGAGCCCGTATTATGTTATAGTTTATAAAAAAATAAAATAAAAATATGAAATTAGAGCTGAGGCGGGCCGCGTAGGATCCCACCTCAAGCTTACGCGGGCCGTATTAAGACCAAATTGGACTCCGCTGACTTCTTTAGTTCATGCGGGCCGCGTAAGGGTTATGCTTAGTTCATGCGGGCCGCGCGGACTCATAACACGCGATCACACCAGAGGCCGACACGCGTCGACATCGTGGCGGACCTACTCAACGACTCAGCTAAGCTATAGTGTTGACTGGTGTTGACGCGGGCCGCGTAAGGATCCCTTGTCTTTGACGCGGGCCGCGTGAAGGGCAGATTACACTACTATAAATAGCAGACATCAGTTTTCAATTTCCGTCGCTCACATTTCATTCTAAATCTCGAATTCTGAAGTTATAAGCATAATATTTTGGGTATTATACCCCTAATTAGCGTGGTTCTGCTCCGTTATTATACCCAGGAAACCCTTACGAAAAGCCTAAGACAGCAATGTGAGTAATCTCCTTTTTGTTAACAGTTTTTACAAAACCTTAAATGCTTTACAATGCGATTAAGCAGTATGTGAGTCTTTGTAATTCTTCCATTACTACCGGTATTTGGGGTTTTGTATACAAAATTTATTACTTGCGAGTAATAAGTCAGGACGACAGTACGTTACCTTTGGACAACGAGTTAACCAATGCGTAATATGACCCACAAGTCAAGGATTGACAGTACTGATTGAGTAATTGGGTAGAAATAAACAATGTGATCGCCCTCAATACTATGTTAATTGATAAAATGTTTCTTGATTAAACTGGGATTCACTCACCAGTATTTCCCGCTGACAAAATATTTTTAAAACATGTTTCAGGTAACACAATGTGAAAGCCAACTGGGATAAAGCCAGCTCGAGAGCACTGACGGCTTGGAAAATAAGTGGCTATAAAAGTTATCTAAGAAACAATGTTTTAAATTAAATAAAATAGGGTTTGTCCCTATAAATGTATTGTAATAAGAAACTTGGGTTTTGCCCATGTATTTATTAATATCAAGCATGGTGGTTTTACTCTGATAATCATTTCCTAACTACGGTCCTGATGAAAATTCCGCTGCGAGACTAAATAAAACTGATACCACCAAACTCTGTGATCACGTCCGCCCGTTCCCGGGGAACAGGGATCGGGGGTTGTGACATAATGTCTTATGTGTGATACATGATTGTTAAAATTGTTTAGTGATTAATATAATTTAATTAAGGTTTATTCATAAGTTTGTCACCATAAATCTCCCTGACGAAACATGGGATGTTTCGCCATCAATCTCCCCCGACGAAACATGGGATGTTTCGCCACTCATAGAACTCGATGAAACTTAGTATGTTTCGCCATACCTTGTCTCGACGAAACACAATGTGTTTCGCCACACTTTAGCTTGACGAAACTTAGTAGTCTTCCGCCGAATGAGTCTCCTGTCGTGCACTTGAACTGTAACAGTGATATATTGAAGTGAACGTGGTTAATGTATGTTTATATGTTTGGGACACTGATGTTATATGATGACCACATTAATTGGAGATAGACCTAGACTTGTGTAAACAGAACACTCCCTTGTTATTATCATGATTATGTTGGGACAATCACATGAGATGTGGATTTACTTGAGAAAGGGATATATGCTGCATGTTAACAATGATCATTGTGTGAATAGCAAACTTGTCTGATATGTGTATTACGCGATCTGTTTGACTATGTAACTAATAACGTTGGTAACCATGATAGGGTTTGGGGTTGACCAACTGGACGGGTAATTAAAACATACCGAGCAAACCAAGGTGAGTTCATCCCTCTTGAGCATGCGTCCCGGTGGTTGGGACAGTCTTTGGGCATCCCTGAGAGGGATTGGTTTTGGGTAAATCATGGGTATTCCTGAGAGGAATATGTCTTTTGGGTAAATCTGGAATGTTGGATAATATACTCATCCTATCACCATTAAAGTCCCTCCGTGTTGTTTGGTTACCTGAGAGGTAACAAGGTATTAGTTGGTAGCGCTACTTAGGTTTGGCACCCTCACCCCGTACGTGAGAGGACGGGTGTGAACTAATGACCTAGTCATGACCAATGCTTTGATAGGAGCATTGGAGAAAGGGCAAAATAATCAGGAGCCGTCTTGTATTCGGGATATTATCAACATTAAATTCAAAGGATTAAACTAAACACTTGGTAACCAACGTTTTCGTAAAACTATGAACTCACCAGCGTTGTCTGATACACTTGTTGCATGCTCGCAGGTCGTTAGGTACTTTGGATGGGAACTTGCTATCTGCATAGCTGGAGTGGTCATGGGTCGCAGTGCTTGGCTACGCGTGTCTTGTTTACTGAGTTCATATACATTGGGTTTTGAAACACTTAAACAATGAATTGTTATTTGCTTCAGCTGTCACTATTTAACTTGGATTATATTCTATGAACGTTTTATTTAATGAATGGAATTTTGTTAAACATATTATGGTTAGTTCAATGTGATTGGTGGCTAGATCCTGGTACGTCACACGCCTAGCGGGGGTTACCGCATGTGGTATTTTGGGGGTGTGACAGTTTGGTATCAGAGCCACTGGTTATAGTGAACTAGGTTTTAAAACGTTTTTATAAAACCAGAATATAACCGAACAACTTCAAAAATCGACCATGACAGTCAGCTCCAGATTGCAAGGTTCGTCTTCTGTTTACTTTATGCATTACTTGTTTAGTAGTGACACACTTACAGTTTGCATGAAACGATATACTAGATACTATGGTGACTTGATGGTGTGACCATACTCTTCGACTTTTGTGATTCGTAATCCTGTAATATCTTTCGTTGTGATATTTGAATGTGGGGGAAACTTCTAGCGCAAGTTAAGAGGCACTGAGATACGCATGCAAATTGCCTTGTTATTATGGGTGCACACATAATAATAACGTGAGGTGCATGTAAGTCCCAGTGAGGCTTAATGAGTGTGAGAAGGGTTCTGCCCTATTGTTTGGTGTAAACTTGGTAGTTTGTAGATGTCAACGTGAGACTTGACTCTTACCTTATCTCGACTCTTAAATTTGTTCCCTCTCCTTGTATAGAATCATAAGTGGACGAGGTCATGGACGTGGTCACATTGCGATGACCCAGGCTGAGCTGACAAACTTAATCAACACACTTGTGGCTGAGGCTTTGGCAGCCTACCAAGCTGGTACGATATGTGCCAAATCTTCTTTATTCTTGTGTCGCATACACAACTCTTACCCTTGTGTTGTATTTCCTTTCGTCCATTAGGTCAGCCAACGAATCGGAATCAAAACAATCCGCCTGCTTGCACGTTTAAGACATTTATGGATTGCAAGCCTCAGACCTTCAGTGGGACTGAAGGGGCTGTGGGGCTACTTCGATGGTTCGAGAAAGCTGAGTCAGTGTTCGCTATGTGTAATTGTCCCGTGGGGGACCGTGTCAAGTATGCTACAGGCACTTTGGAGGATGGTGCCTTAACTTGGTGGAATGCCCAGATGCAGATGTTGGGCATCGAGATGGCTAATGCAACGACTTGGGATGATTTTAAGGAGTTGATGCGGGAAGAGTACTGTCCTCGTGACGAGATTCAGAAGCTCGAGAACGAGTTCTACGATTTGAAGATGGAAGGATCCGAGATCGAGGATACCGGATCAGGATATTGGTAACATCCTGATGCGATATCCTGGTAGTAATTAATTAACTCACGTGCAGATTGTTGTAACCAGTCTCTAACGGTCAAGTGGACTTCTTCTCCTCAAGACTCGGGCAAATCAGTTATATTATGGACGTTGAAGCCGGAAGACGTGGACTACAACGTTCACATATGGAATATTCGCTGAATCCCGGAATAATAGGATAGTTAGTTGGTTTCTTCTTATTATAAAAAGGATTGATCGGATCAGATTAGGGGGACAATCTCTCGTACACTTTTTCTCTCTAGCTGCAAACACTCACAACACACTTACACTTGTACCCAAATTACATTGTAACACTTAGTTGATCCGCATCATATCCTGCACTGTATCCTGATATTTGAAGCAATAAGAAGAACAAGGCAGCTGCGATTGTCAGCTCCCGAGGTTTTATGCCGGCGATCTAGATTGATCAAGGGCTTTCCTCATATATCCTGTGTCACCCTTTACATTTTTGCTCATTGTTTGATCATAGATACAGCTCAATATCCTGAGCCGTATCCTTAAAACTGTCTTTTGTAAACAACTGAACTAACATGTTTTTAACACACATTCTTAGCACACTACCTCACTTAACTAATTTGATCACTTAATTGCTTCGGTAATTTTTGACCAAAACAGTCATGGGTCGCAGTGCTTGGCTACGCGTGTCTTGTTTACTGAGTTCATATACATTGGGTTTTGAAACACTTAAACAATGAATTGTTATTTGCTTCCGCTGTCACTATTTAACTTGGATTATATTCTATGAACGTTTTATTTAATGAATGGAATTTTGTTAAACATATTATGGTTAGTTCAATGTGATTGGTGGCTAGATCCTGGTACGTCACACGCCTAGCGGGGGTTACCGCATGTGGTATTTTGGGGGTGTGACACGTTTACACCCCTAACCATCACCACATGACTCCAGACCCCATCTCTACCTTCCCCTGCAAATCTCAGCCATCCCAAGATCTCCCTTATCTAACCTCCTACAAATCTGAACTATTTCAAACATCAACTTCTAAAACATAATCTTCAGAAGAAAAAAACCACCACCGCCTGTAACCTCACCACCGCCACCACACCACCATCGCAACAACCACCACAGTCGTTCACCAGGTTTCCAACATTTTTTTCTCCATTTCTCTAGCTTCTCTCTCTAAAAACCCTATTTTTTTCTCTCTAAAAAAACTTGAACTTTTACCAGATCTACCTCCTGAAAAGAACAGATCTGCAAGAATGGAAGTTGACTGATTTAGTGGTGGCGCCGAATTTGTGGTGGTGGTGGTTGTAGTTCCCGGCGGTGGTGGGTTGTTGTTGGTGGCGGCGATTGTGGGTTTTTGGTGCTGGGTTGTTGTTGGTGCATGATGGTGTTGGGTTGTTAGTGGTAGGTGATTTTTGTGATGGGCAAATTTGAATCGCATCACACCCTAGCCCTAATATACATGATAAATCTGAGAATTTATGACCTGAATCGCATCACATGTCCACTGTGATAAATTTGAGAATGGTATTTGGAGTTGGTGATATAAAATGTCTACTGTGATTCACACATACCCAACTTTTAATGATGGACTTATATAAACCAGATAAAAAAATTGAATAATATACTAGTGGGTGGTATATATATATAGGTAAAGGATCCTGTACTACGTTAATCTAATATTGTGAGAATGGTGAGAAATAATGTGGTGATGACAAGTGCCCTATATCTAAATTAATTCAAAGGGGTGAATTAATAATTTTCTATTTCTTTCAATTAATTGATTATGTCGCAACCCCCGACCCCTTGCCCTGAAGGGCGGGCGGTCGCGAGCAGCACACAGAGCCGGTGGCATCGGTGTTTATTAATTTGGCAGCGGAAATTAACATCTGGACCGTAGTTAAGAAATAGTTTATCAGAATTAAAACACCACACTTTTATAAATAATAAAAGTAATGAAAAAGAAGAGTGTGGTTCCACGAAAAGTAATGAAAAAGAAGCATATAAAAACCAAGACAACTTAGATTCATTGATTTTTATTGCTGGATGGTAAGTACTTTTGTTAGAACTAGGTTTAAAGAAGTTCGCCGAGTTGCGGTGAATTTCTTTTGTTATTTAGTCTGTGTTTACATGTGTTTTGAAATCACTACGAGCGTATTGCGAACGGAACTGCTGACAAGAATAAAAAGAAAATGTAGAAAAAAACACTAAAAGATAACAGAAAGAAAATCAACGAAAAAAGTTGTATGGTAACGATGTTGTTCGTAT
Source organism: Helianthus tuberosus (assembly GCA_030545235.1). Classification (NCBI taxonomy): domain Eukaryota; kingdom Viridiplantae; phylum Streptophyta; class Magnoliopsida; order Asterales; family Asteraceae; genus Helianthus; species Helianthus tuberosus. The sequence goes on along the minus strand of CM060427.1, from coordinate 132,735,385 downwards.
GAAACACGTGGTCAGAGATGAGCAAATTGTTCTGGGTACCAGTACCAAATTTGCCGAACCGAAAGATCTTAAGTACCGACTTTTGGCGTTCCTGGTACCAGTTCACAACCGTTTTTTACCTTCATATATGTCACACCCTCAAATTTCCACGTGAGGAGTACCACCGCGAGGCGTATGACTGCCTAGGATCAAGCCACCAATCACATTGAACATTTAATATAAGTTAACATAAAAACCATCACCAATGCGATTAGTGAAATAACGTTTAAGTCTAAAACATAATAAGTTTTAAATAAGTTCCAAAGCATAGCAAGTTCAACAAAATAAAGTTTGAGCGTTTAGCGGAAGCGGTAAGTTCATAAGTAGCTTAAAAACATAAGTTCAAAAGTAGAAATCCGATAACGGATTCTAGACGACCACCACAGCGCTCCAAGCAGACTCCAACGCAGCATCTACTGACCTGCAAACATGTAGTCAGGTGTCAACCATAAAGTTGAGCGAGTTCACGGTTTTTCGAAAACGGTTTTTTCTTGTTTTTCCCAAAAACATTTATTTTACAAGTTGCCATGTTATCCAGAGTATGAAGTGGGAATCCCATCCCATAACGAATTACTAAACTGTGCAGATACCGAAACCTTGACGTAATAGTTGTTTGCCCCAGATCAATGTTCTACCATCATTGACCTATGATTCCAGATAATAGTTCACTACCAGCTCCCAACACGGTGTGAGGTTTGTCAAACCTAATAGCGCTATCAACTAATATCCCGTTCGCTCCCCGCGATTAATCGGTATATAAGTAAGGGGACTTTCGTGGTAGAGTTTTCGTTTAGTATGAAGTTCCCAATCTCGGGAATACACGTTTTGAGTTATGAGTTCCGTTAATTTCCCATACCGTTACCTTGGTATATTTATGAAGTTCCCAAACCACCGGGAATGCATGCTTTTAGTAAAAGTTGTGAACTCACCTTAGGGTGCTCGGTAGATAATATATTTATCCTAAACTTGGTCAACCGCGTCCTATAACGGTTACCATTTGTTAGGATCGCATGCAAGTAGTTCACATATATCACGCATTTCATACACGTAGCAAGAAATCACATATTTCATATTTTTCACGTAGTCGACAAGCAGTGTACAAAGAATACCCATCGTTTATTTCGTATCATCATGCATAGCACTATTTTCGTATATCATAAAGGTAACAGTGTGCACAAATAGAATAAACAGTTGAGTGGGTGTGGACTAACAAACGTAGTGGGCATCAAGTGGAGTCCACAAAGCATGTGCATATCCATCTTTAATGTATGTTTGAAAATAACTGTGCGATTGAATATAGTATGTGGCCGGGGTTTTTATTTATAAGTGTGCAACCGAAACAAATTATTCACAAGTGATCAACAAGTGTGCGACTAGAAATGGTAAATAGTGTGGTTGATATAAATCCTAAATATTTCAGCAACCTAACTTTCACGTGGCCCAAATGAACACATGCTGTCCAAACAGGATTAGTGTGCGACTCAATCAAAGAATTTTGGGTGTTTCGATGATTGTGTGCGGCCCAATCTGAGTTTATGAGGCCCATTAGTGAGGTCCATCATCAAGTGTGCATGTCTGAAGGATCAGTGTGCGATTGCACCCTAGCCCAGTAGTTGTGTGAATCACAAAGCAGTTGTGCGACTGGTTACCCCTTGTGCGATTAATCAAATAAAGGTGTACAAATGCAGTGCAGGTGGTGGGGGCCAGGTTTTAAATACGTGCTCAGATGTTGTTGTGCGGTTGAAAACACTATTGTACGACTAGGGACAAGAGAGTGTATGGTTTAAGGTTTCAGATGAGACAAAAGTGTGGGGTCCACATGTCAAATTGTGCGATTCATTGTACAACATCCACACAGCTCATTTCTCACTCTACCTAAATCAAAACATAAAAGACAAACAACTGACATCCCATAATTTCAAATCATTTTTTTTAGGTAGGTTGTACTCTAAGCATGACAACTTGTACATTTTCATTAACACCAAGCTTCAAGCAAATTTGAACAACACTAATTTATGTCTAATGCATATAACATTCCTATTCAAGCATTCTTATCAAGAATCTACATCATCCTTATCATCAATCACAGACCAAGAACATGTTTACGAAAAAAAATCACGATGATGATCGATATAAGTCTCTGCTCCTAAAACTTCAGAATCGTTATTACTTAAAAGTAAAACCAACAAAACCATTTAGAGGGAGGTGTGCCTGATTGGCTATCCGAAGCAAGAACTATGGTCGTGGCTTAAAAAAATCAAGAAGAAAGCTTTCTTATTCAAAATTGATTTTGAGAAGGCCTATGATAACATTAATTGGAGGTTCGTGGTGGACATTTTCCGCCAAATGGGTTTTGGGGATAGATGGTGCTAGGGGTGTTCAAGATCGGATAATCCGGTTTTCGGATATCCGAAAATCGGATATCCGAAATTTCGGATAGTGAAATATTGACATCCGAACCCGAATCCGAAATTTCGGATATCCGATGTTCGGATATCCGAAATTTCGGATTCGGGTTCGGATATCTAATCGGATATCCGAATATCCAATTTTTTATTTAATTTTTATTTTTTTATTATTTTTTAATATTTGGAACCATATTTTTCGGATAGTTTCGGATATCCGAATATAAATTTCGGATATTTTTCGGATATTTTTCGGATACTTCAGATATTTTTCGGATATTTCGGATATTTTTCGGATACTTCGGATATTTTCGGATATTCGGATATCCGAAAAAAATAAAAATTAAATTTTCGGATATTTTCGGATAATCCGATTATCCGAAAATTCTCAAAATCACTATCCGAATCCGAATCCGAATTTTCGGATTATCCGATTTTCGGATATCCGAAAATTCGGATATTTTGGATACGGGTTTTCGGATATTTCGGATTCGGTTTCGGATTTTTTTGAACACCCCTAGATGGTGCAAATGGCTTCGGGGTATTCTTTCTTCGGCTCGTGTGGCTGTCCTGGTTAACGGATCGCCGACGTTCGAGTTTAAGTGTGGGAAAGGGATGAGACAGGGGGATCCTATTTCTCCGTTTCTCTTTGTCGTGGCCATGGAAGCTCTCTCGTGTTTATTGATTAAGGCTAGGGAGGTGGGTGTTCTTTCGGGCGTTCAGCTACCCAGCGATGGGCCGATGTTGTCTCACTTTTTTTTCGCGGACGATGCTTTAATAATTGGAGAGTGGGAAGAAAGTAATGCTTTAAATATTGTTAGAATCTTAAGATGCTTCCACGTGTGCTCGGGTTTGAAAATCAATTTGGGGAAGTCAAACTTGTATGGTATTGGTGTTGATGCGCAGAGGTGGGAGCTATGGCGGATATCGTGGGTTGTAAACAGGATTCGCTTCCGTTTAAGTACCTCGGGCTCAAGGTGGGGGCCAATATGAACCGTGTTGTGAATCGGAGACCAGTATATGATATCTTTGAATCCAGGCTCGCCCTTTGGAAATCCGCTCTTTTGTCTTTCGGGGGAAGAATCACTCTTAATCGCTCGGTTCTTGTAAGTCTGCCTAATTATTATTTTTCTTTATATAAAGCTCCAGTGAAAGTAGTTAAGGATTTGGAATGTTTAATCAAGAATTTTCTATGGGGAGGGTCGAGCGAGGTCAGTAAAACCCATTGGGTGGCCTGGGATAGAATCATTATTGATAAGAAGCATGGGGGATTGGGTGTTAGTAAACTCAGTGTAGGTCCCCTATTCGTATGGATCTTTCACAGAATTGTTTATCTAACCTAGAGTGCGGAATCCTCTAGATCAGATTTATTACAGAAACGAGTAGAAACTAGAATTTCACAATCAAACGGGTCCTCTATTGATTATCCAAACAAAACGTTTTACAATCAACTCAAGACCCTCACAACCTCACAGCCACTATCTGTGATCTTGACTACAACCCTAATTTCGAAATTAGTCTCTCTCACTAGACTTTCTCTCTCTAGCCTCCAAGTTGCTAACCGAAACCCTAAACACAAAACATGTTTATATACCACATGTCTGTGAACTGGGCTTCCTACATGGACTAGGCCATTTTCCAAGCCCATTACAATAATAAACTCACTAACCAATAAGCTAAGCCCAATACAAAATATCCAAAGACTAAATAATCAAACTATTAAGTTGTTGTCACCGAATATACACCAACAGACTCCCCCTTGACAATAGCTTCATAGTGTAACTTTGTCTTCAAACATCTTGTGTTCTTTTGGTCTTTGGATAGCGTCAGCTACACAGCTTCTGACATCAACAGACTCCCCCTTAGCTGATGCTTCCAATCTCCAAAACTTTCATTCATTGTAGATCAGTTAGCTAGCAATCCTTGGTTAAGCAAGTAAGCTCCAACTCTTCCATATCTCTCTTTCTGCAATGTAGTAGAAGGATCCTACCATGCATCTTCACACACTCTTTACTCTAAATATGCACTTTACTTGTATTCTGCACTTCATTTTGATAACTGCATCAATCTGTTTAGCAACACAAGCAAGTATCTCGAAAAACCATTAGCCTTTTTCACATTTAAAGATAAACCAATATTTTATCTTATCATGCAAAAACAACAACTTGTCAATTCAAAATGGAAGTCTTTTTTAAAAAGAAATCTTTTTTTTTTTTTTGGTATTTTTGATATTTTAAGAAAAGCAGTAAACTATTTACAAAAGTAATAAACACTCTATTTTTGTGAGAATCACCGGTAAGAAGATCATATCAACAAAATCAAACTGTTTCACACTATTTAGATAATTCTTTATTTAATTTTTCGTGAAAAGCAGTTCAAGACGATTACCAGTATGTTTGCCCACTTAAACAAAATGCATGAACATTTCAAGTACCATTACCGTATGATACGTTAAGGTAATTTTATTACTGATATACTAGCGTGTCCCACTTCAGGATATACCCCCACGATCAAGGTATGCACAAAGATTCATCGTAGTAGGTGAGTATACTGACGTCATCCTTTAAGATATCCTGACAGTGTCTTGGTCTGCATATAATCTGTTTTATCATGTTTTAATTGCTTAACAATGAACACCTATATAAATACTAATCAAATCCTGGAAGTATAAACAACACACTCTATCATGCAAGTATCTTCCCTACCACATATTTCACAAGTCCAATCCAGATTTCTGAAATCTTAACTGGGAATAGGTTGAGAAGAGAACAGAATAGATCTTTAGGAGAGATGGTATAATATACAGATCAAATGAGTTTTTCTCAGTTTGATATAGGTTTATTGGGTTTCATTTGGGCACTAGAGGGCCTCTTTCGGGTGTATTAGATCTATAGCGCGACAACGTACAGCTAGGTCAGCATGTATCTGGATGCAGCAGAAGCTGTCGTTGCCTAGCACCTCCAGGTCAGCATATATCTGGATGCAGCAGAGGAGGTACACGACTTTTTTCAGAGAATATTTCAGAATCAGATCAAAATTGTGTGTATCGGGACAACATACAGACATTCAAATAGAAATGTGCTAATTCCAAGTGACTTTCTTTCCTGAGGTCATGTACAATTTTAGTTCGAAACAGAAAGACAGTCAAGATATCCCAGATAAAATAACAGTATAAAGACCCAAAACTTCAGATTTTGGCAATCTATCAACGCAAGATTTAAGGTCATTAAACCATACACCACTGATGTGTTCCCCACTCATACACAGTTCATTTAAGTTTATATCACATTGGTAAGTTGATTATTTCATGCATTTTGCCTACTGGTACATCATATAATGAAGCTGCTATCACACTTAAGCAAGTTAATTTCAGTTTCAGTGTGACAGTCTAACTTGCCAATGTACTATCATTTCTTCTTTTTCACACAGTGATAACTCATTTTTGTTTTTCTATTTTTTTTATGTTTTTTATTTTTCAATTTTTTTTTTATTTTTGATTTTTAATTATTTTTAAAATTCTATAACTTACTCCCCCTAAACACACGCACTAACTAAACTCTTTTTGGCTTAGGGAAATTTCTCCCCCTAAATTTTTGTTTTTATGGAGCAAGTTTCAAAAAACAGAAATTTAAACACAAACAGACTCCCACTTCAATCTGACAATAAGTTTTTCACATTTGAAGTTTAGAAAAATCATAACCATCACTAAAGTAAATAGTTCGTTACCCATGTTAACCTACTATTCACCTCAGAAACTTTACAGGAATAACCACTGTCGAACACTTCAACAGTCCTTCTTGGTCATCCTGCACACACTCAACAACTCAGTTAGTCTTGAGAACCCAAGCCCTGATAGTCTTGGGTTTTCCAAATTCATCCATTACAGGTACATCCATCCAATATCCATCACACTTCAGTGGATTATCTGGATACCTGCTTCTCCCATTATTATACCATGAATTTTGGAAAAATTTTGGATATTGTTGAACATTCGAGTTACTAAAACCCCTATGTCCATTTCTTGTTTGAAAATTTCGATTTACAGATGTCTGGTATCGATTTTGATATCCAAAATTTCTATGTTGACTTTGAAACTGACTTGATTTACCATTATAATGACTAAATTGTGGAGAAATACTTCTTGGTCTATCAAATCTTTTCGAAGTTGAGGGTTTTGGTTGAGATTCAGGTTTCTTTGTCTGACAACTTGTTTTTACACTATTGCTTGACCCAACCTGATTCTCATCCTTAACCTCATCAACCTTTTGTTTACCTTTCTTCAAAGGACAACAACTTGCCACATGCCCTATGTTGTGACATTTAAAACAAGATCTCTTCTTATAACTTTTCTTTCTGTTGGATCCCTTTTTAAATGTGTTGGCCGTTTTGTCTTTGGTATCCTCATCCACTTTATGAGGTGTACCGTTAGACCCAACAGATTCTTTCAAAGAAACTGGACTATCTGGCAAGTCCACAGCTATCGGATCCACTACAACTGGTGTAGTAGACACAAAATCAATTAACTCATTTTCATCAGGTAAAAAAGAGTAGTCTTGATTTTTAGAAGATGAAGCTTTAGTAAACCCCAAACCCTTTTTATCATTACTCTTTTTCAAACTTGCTTGAATTTGAGTCCTAACTAATGAAGAATTTCCAAATTTGTCTAACTTTCCTTTAAGTTCAACAATTTGGTCTTGTGCAATTGCCAATTCCTTGCACTTTTCAGAAAATTCATTAGTTTTATCCTTTACAGTCTCACGAGCCAAATCAATGACCTGCAACAGTTCATTGACTTTGCTTGTTAAACTGCTGATTTCTTGTTCATTTGATTTGAGTTTATCTAAACAATTTGACTCTCTTTTAATCAAAAGAACATTTGACTCTTTTAATTTTTGCAATTCAGCTAACTGAATTTTGTTTTGCTCCGATAGTCTGTCAACGTTACCCTTTAGTTCAGTGCAATTATGACATGTATGACTTACAGGTTCTGATGTTACCTTCACCTCTGTTGTAAGTTCATTCACACCATTCATGCACTTTGAAACTTCTGCATCTACCTTTTCAGCAGTTTCCTTATCAGCTTCCTTTTTCAAAGCATTCTCTTCAACCCCAGCAGCTACTTCTCTTATCTTCACAGCTGCAAACTCAGCCACCAATGCTTGATCACAAGTATTCACTTTTGATTGAATCTGATAACGTTTTTCCAGGGCTTCCCACAGCTCTTGAGAAATTCCATACTTCTTAAGGGTATGTTTAACGCCCTCAGGCAAGGACTTCTTTATTGCTGCTAAAGCTTTCTTCTCAGCATCAACCACTCGTTTCTCAGATTCATTCATCTTATCATAAGACATCACTATAACTCTTCCATCAACACGACGTGTGGGAGCAAAGTATCCATCTATCATACACGTCCACATTTCAGTATCTTCACTTTTCATAAACGACTCAAACTTGTCTTTCCAGTCAGCATATTCTTTGATGTTTGTAAGCTTTGGCCAATGTTTAACAGTCTCACTAACATTGTCCATTTTAACCATCTTTAAACACGTTTTTAGCGTAACCGTACTGATAAAACCGTACAAAATTTCTCCGAAAACAGTGGTTATCAAATTACACCGTTAGAATCGTCTCGAAAAGACAAATCCAATGATATATAATGTCAAAAACCGTATTCGTGATTTTCCAGAGTCTTTTTTTTTTTTTTTTTTTTTTTAACCCTAAAAATCCAAGGAATTCAACGGTCCAAACGGTTCTGTCTAACGAGCTACGGATCAATTTCTATTTGCGAAACAGTGAAATTTTATCGACGCTTGCCAACTGAAATTCCACCCCTTAAATATGCTGTTAAAGTCGCTGGGTAATCACTTAAATTCGCTGGTCACTTGTTCAATTTCGCTGATCAAAGTTCAAAGGTTCGCAGGTCAAATTCGCTGTTCAGGTTCGCTAGTCAAATTCGCTGGTTTATTTCGCGATTACGACGGCCAGTAAATTCGCCGAAAACCGTAATAACTTCGCTGTGGAAAGTTATCCGGTTACCAAAGTCGCCTTTGGCTTTAATTTCGCCGATAACTATGCTGGTCTCACTTATTTTCGCTGATCTTCCAAATTCGCTGGTTCTGTAAAATTGGAAACTTAATCTTCTTAGAAATCAGCAGATTTCGTACCAACTTCCTGCAAAATCGAACAAGCAAATCAGCAGAAAATTTTCGAAAAGTGTGAAGAACTGATAGAAGAACACGAAGAACAGTCTTCGAATCCTCAAGTCTTTCAGCCAAAATTCTTCCAAACAATCAACCAAACACTTTCCTGAAAACCCTAAAACCTGCAAAACAGCAATCAAACAAACCAGAAGATCAAAACAGCCAAACAAATTTCGAAAATTTTATCAAAAATTTCGAAAATTTTATCAAAAATTTCGAAAATTTTAAAACCCTAATTTTTCAGGTTTTCAAAATTTCGAAAATTTCTTCCTGTTTCTGCAGCAACACAATTCTGAACCGAGCCTTCAAGAGCCTAATGCTCTGATACCAATTGTAGGTCCCCTATTCGTATGGATCTTTCACAGAATTGTTTATCTAACCTAGAGTGCGGAATCCTCTAGATCAGATTTATTACAGAAACGAGTAGAAACTAGAATTTCACAATCAAACGGGTCCTCTATTGATTATCCAAACAAAACGTTTTACAATCAACTCAAGACCCTCACAACCTCACAGCCACTATCTGTGATCTTGACTACAACCCTAATTTCGAAATTAGTCTCTCTCACTAGACTTTCTCTCTCTAGCCTCCAAGTTGCTAACCGAAACCCTAAACACAAAACATGTTTATATACCACATGTCTGTGAACTGGGCTTCCTACATGGACTAGGCCATTTTCCAAGCCCATTACAATAATAAACTCACTAACCAATAAGCTAAGCCCAATACAAAATATCCAAAGACTAAATAATCAAACTATTAAGTTGTTGTCACCGAATATACACCAACACTCAGTAACATCAATAGAGCTCTTTTGTGCAAGTGGGGTTGGAGGTTTAAAAGAGAAAAGGAACATCTTTGGGCTAGGGTTGTGGAAGCGATTCATTCTGGTGGCTCCTCTTGGTCGTTTCTTCCGGTTAAAAAATCGCTTGGTGGTGTGTGGAATAATATTGTGTCGGTTATCAACAGGCCTTTGATCGGTAATTCTCGCTTCCGCGACTGCTTAAGAGGGAAGGCAGGAAGGGGAGATTGTATTTCCTTTTGGTTGGATCCTTGGTTGATGGAGATTCCTCTTATGGAGAAATTTCCGAATTTGTTTGCGCTGGAAACTGTTAAGAATTGCTCGGTGAGGGATAGGGTTCTGGGGGTTTGGTTATGGAAGCATGATCCTGAGCTGGTCGATGAATTGAGAGAGCTGCTCGATTTAAACGAAGCTGTTGCTTCGGTCCTGCTGAACGATAGTGAAGATGATTGGGTATAGCTTCCGGACCAGGCTAATTCTTTTTCTGTTAGATCAATCAAAAAGGTTATGGATGGCAGCAGTATCGATAGCAGCAGATATGTTTTGGAATGGAATAAATGGGTCCCGATGAAGTGTAATTTTTTTGTTTGGAGGGCGAGCCTTAATAGAATCCCAACTTCAGATGCGTTACGACGGAGGGGCAGCAATGTTGGCGACGGGTTATGCCCGTTGTGCAAGATGGAGAACGAAACTGTGGAGCATATTTTTACTTTGTGTGTTACGGCTGCGATTCTGTGGCAAAAGATCGGTCGTTGGTGCAGAATTCCTCCCATATACGCTTTCTCGTTTACGGATTTGGTGGAGACTCATAATGGGAATTCTATCAAGTCGAAGGACAAGTCGATCATTCAAGGTATCATTTTCATCTCCTGTTGGTGTCTCTGGGTAGCCCGCAACAAGGCGGTTTTTTCGGGTGTCGATGTGAAGGTGGAAAGTGTGTTTAGCGAAGTTAGATCGTTAGGTTTTTTGTGGTTCAAGCATAGATCGAAGTGTAACTCTATCTCGTGGTCGGATTGGTGTAAATTTGTTAATATGTAGTGTCTTGTAGTGTCTTTCTGCTCCCCCGGTTTTCGGGTGGGGGTGTATTTTAATGAAGTTTTCCTTTAAAAAAAAAAGAGGGAGGTGTGCCTTGGGATTTGCTGAAGAATGTATTGATTGGAAAGTTTTTCCCAGGTTGTCGGCTAAGAGCATTTATATACACTCATTTAATTTAATTGGATCGCACAATTCATGTGTGCTCTTTCATTCCCTTGTACGACTCTATTAGGGCATCTAGAAGGTGTCTCTTGGGCTTCTGATGGGCCGACCAATAAGTCTAAGAATAGATGGTTTTTGTTAAATGAAAAGGGTGATCCAATAACCTTCATACAAGACCCTTAAGTAAGATTATGTTTTCATGCAACATTTATGTCTACAGTTTAATACTTAATTATTTTTATTCTACTATATATTGCATTAATAACCATTTCAAACTCACATAACATACCTTTCACCAAATGATCAATCATAAATTTCCAAGTGGATCTAGCAATAATACCAAAATCTTATTTTAGCAAATCGAGCGTGCGGGAAAAACCTGAAGTGTCACAATATACCGGTACCGTAACCGGTGTTCTGTATCGGTTGACACCGAGCTCATCCCTACCCCCGAAACTAAGAAAAGAAAAAATCAAAAGTTGAAGAAAATCAACAAAAAAAGTTGTATGATACCGTTGTTCGTACGGTAACCGTGATCAGGGATGAGCAAATGGTGCCGGGTAGCAACACTGAATTTCCCGAACCAAAGGATTTCCAATATCAATTCGGCACCAACTTTTGGCGTTTTTTGTATTAGTGCCGGTTTTTACCTTTATGTACTGATACCGAACAGGACCTTCCCGGTATTTTCGATACCGGTTGACACCAAGCTTATCCCAACCCCTGATAGTAAAAAAAAGATTAAAGTTTAAAAATAAAGAAAATAACTATTATTATAGTATTAAAATAATAAAAGTATTAAAAAAACTATATATTATTATAATATTAAAATCACTATTTATTTCAGTTTGTTTATTAATATATAGTAATAATAATATATAGTAATAATATATAGTAATAATGTGCTTCCAAAGATTCTTTTTAGAACATTTTTGGTTTGTAATTCTCTTTTGTTGGATGTAATCCTGATTTTATTATTACCAACTCTTAATTGGGTATTTTTCTTAACACGAGAAGATGTTTAAGAAATAAAAATTTTTTTCATTTTTTTTCTCTTAATTTGAAGTTATAAATAGTTTTTGATTGATTTATAAAGTTATTGGATAATGGGTTGCCAATAATACTGTGCTACAATGTAACCTTTGTTTAAAAAGTGAGAAACACAACAAGACGAAAAGGTCTAAAACCGAGGCACAGAACGCAAAAGCGGTGTGCTGCACAGAACGCAAAAGCGGTATGCTTTTTATACGAGAGACGCAAAGTGATTATCTAATTTCTTTATGAGCGTCGCATACCCAAAATTTAGCTATAAATAAGTTTTATGTATGTTTTCACATATAAATTGCTGTACCAAAAAAGACCATGTACATAAGGCGCATGTCTCACATGCTCTTGATGCTGAACTTTTGCCAAAAAAAGTCGTGACTCACCCGGGTCTAGACATGTAAAAAAAACCGGTTTTAGCATCGAAATCGGGAAAAACCGAAACCGGTTTTTTTAAAAAACCGGTTTTAGAATCGAAATCGGAAAAAATCGAAACCGGTTTTTAAAAAACCTGTTCGGCTCAACCCGACCTAGCGGTTATAGACCGGTTCTTCTTCGCGGCATTTGTAACCAGTTTAAAAACCGAACCTATTAAAAACACGTTTTGAACCGATTAAAAACCGGTTTTTTTGGCCCAAACTGGTATTAAAACCGAACCGAACCGGTTAATACCAGTTCGGGTTCTCGTATAAAACCAGTTTTTGAAAAACCGTTTTTTTGTACCAAGAAAAAAAACGAAACCGGTTTAAAAAAACTCTACCTACACCTCATGTGAAACACTCACCTTTTGTCACCCGAAGTGCAACCTTGTGCGCCTGAGGGCGCCTCACGCCTAGGCACACCTTAAGCGTGTTTTTTTTATCTAAGAACGTAGCATGTTAAAAACTGATGATTGAGTTAATTTTTTTTAACTAAGCAGAGTAGGTAGTCGTAAATGAGTCAACTCGCTCCATGTGGTGTGTCACTATTGGTTCGTTTGATTTATGCGGGGCATATTGTGCTATTCGGAGTCACGTGTCACGATCTCATTAATCCATGTCAAGGACATAACTACACCTATTGTGTCAATGTCACGTTTCATCTTGTGATCAGTTGCAAAAGTCAATGTTTACTTAAAAAATTCAATGATGAAGGTCTATTTTGGTAGTCAATAGCAAACACAAAAGAAATGGTTTCATGTAAAGGAGTCCAGCCATAAACAAAAGACAATGTATTCATGATACTAGAGATTTCAACTATTGTTTCGACCAGCACTCGGGTTAGTCACTTGTCCCATAAACAACACAGCCCCGGTCACATCTTCTCTTATCACAAACATAAATGGGTGATCCGCAACAAAATCCACCTTTTTGGGAATCTGTACCCTCTGCGCTGAACCATGCACCTTCATAGCTGTAACGGCTACTGCTTCTGTACCTTCTTCATTCACCTCCACAAGAGCTTCATGGTAAATGCTCGGAACATCAAGTTTTTCCCCAAGAGACGAGTCGGCAATTTCGGTCAAACCATCTTTACTATCCAAAGGCAATACAAGTCCTAATTCTTGCAGTATATTGCAAGCTTCAAACCCGAATCCCATCTTGAATTTGGGTATCAAAAAACTTCCGACTTCTACTTCTTGGTATGGAATGTGGTTCTCTAAAAAGTTAGATGTGGAACCCATTTTCTCTACTAAAGATTTAAGCCCGTCTTTTGCGTTTGGGAGATAAAAGTACATTGTGAACTGACGCTTATCTTTACCTCGTGAATAAGGAAGGCCCAGTACTTTGAAATTATCATATTCGCACACGAATTGGTCTTTTTTGCTAGTCATGAATGGGACTTGAACTTTGTTGCCATTAAGGAGGTGAAAAACCGATTTTTTTGTTTTCGATCGGTCAAACTTCTTACGCCATGCTCCCTTGAAGTAGATAGCATTTGCAAAGATGAGCCTAGTGAGATTGGTAACTGCACCATTAGGAAGAAGTTTCTTGATAAGGTTGTTTGTATGTTTTTCGACCCATGTATTCACTTCGTTGCGTACCTCGTCAGCCTTGGATAATCAATAAATAATGTGTTAGCTATATAAAAAAGAAAGATACAAATCACACTAAATGTAGGAATCATTCAAAGAATTTAGAAGATTCAATTAATGAGCAATCTTTCAAACACCATGTTACTTACCTCCTAAAAGTTGCACAAAACTTGGATTATGTAAATATATCATAAACAAAATATATTACATGACATATATATGGAAGAGATCATTAGAAAACTTAAAAGTTACGAGAAAACTTCGAGAAAACCACTTATAACAAAACGAAAAAGCAAGAACTGACCTTGTTCAGGAAATCAACATGTTCGCAAGTGGCTTTATAAACGTTATCCACAACTTGTTTGAAAGGAGATTTGATAGAAAGGGTTTTGTCAACCCAAACTCCACTTGCAAAAGACAACCGAGGTCCGCCCTTGGGGCTACCGTCCGCTAAGATGGAGGACACATGTTGCGAATAAAGCGAGCTAAGGTCATTGCGGGTACTTGTTTTGAGGAAATCAAGGAGTTGGTTGTGTGTTTGACCTTTGGTACCCTCGGCTAGTAAGCTAAGGGCGGCTTGGATGGAAAGGGGAGAGAAAACAATGTTGGAGTCGTGATTCTTGGAGAGAAGGTGGGCCGCGAGTGTGGTTGAGACGTGGGTTTGATTTTTGATTGGTTGTTGAAGGGCCTTGGCATGAGCCATTCTAGACGCGCCAGCCATTGGTAACAAAGTTGGCGGGAGGAGACCCATCAGAGATTTTGGTCGAAAGGTACCAAAAGTGGTCGCCTTTGCTTGGAGGAGAGGTTTGAGCTTGTTGAAGGTGGAAGGGCAGAAAATAGAAGCCATTGCTACCTGATGTCTGTCGTTAGTGACATGCAAAAACCTATTTAAACTATTAGTATAGAATAAGCAGGGTATCGAACCAAGGGAGGACTGTGGAAAGCGTTTTTATGCTAAGTATTGATTAACTGTTACTGAATTGAGAAATCGGATTGTTTGATTATGAAAAAAAAAACTAAATTAACGAGTAAAAATTGTGATTTAATTCAATGGAAGAAAAGATGGTTCCTCCAGATTTCAGGTTTGCAAACAAGTTCAGTTATGTGTTTAATCAAAACATTCACATAGACATAAATGTTTAACCTAATTAACCAATTGTGATAACCAACGACTAAGTACTCCGGTCAATACATAACGGGAGGTTATCGAATGATTATCAATTACAATTACAAACCCTAATCCCATGTCAAATATATCCCAATTACTAGAACTCTCGGGAACTGAATGCTTAGAAATCAAGGTTTAAATAAATGCAACCAGTTACAATCAGTCAATTAAATCTATGGTGAAAAGCATCGGATGCTTAGATCACCAAGTTATAATGATTAAAAACACATAAAAGTACCTAATTACACAAACCCTCCATCCGGAGGAAACCACAAAAAGTTTAGCCGCTCATCTCACACGAAGAATCTTCAAAAGCTTGAATTGATGAAGAGTTCATGGTTGATTCGATGATTGACTGGAGAATCTTGATGGAATTGGATGAAAGAAGCCTTGAAAATTCAGTTCTTCAGTGCCCTTGATCGATGATGAATGATAGATAATGATTCCCCACTTTGAAAACCCTAATTTATACCTTAAATGCCTGAATTCACGTTTTTTCACTTTTTCGGGTCGTAAGCTACGAGTCTGAACTCGTAGCTTACAGAATAAAAATTCTGGTAAACAACATACCCAAACCGTAAGCTACAGTTGCTGAACCGTAGCTTACGGTCGGCAGATTCTTCCAAAATTGTTTTCTTCATAACTTCTTCGTTTTAGCTCCGTTTTACGCACCGTTTTCGCCCACGTCTTCGTAATTCAACCCTCTATCATGCCATCTTCTAATATCTTCATTATCAATCCATTAACATTCCCAAAAACTCATCCAATCTTCGTATTTAACCTACAAAACATCATTTTCTCATAGTTATCCAATTCCACACATATAAACAACCAAATATGCATAAGATTAGACATTAAACACATATAAATCACATTCCTAAACCCATCCATCACTACCTAAACAAGGAAGAAAAAATATTCATATGAATCAGAGATTCTAAATGTATACAGTCTCAAAACGGTGCGACACAGTTTGTTGCCTGTTTACCTGCTACTTTATTATTTTTATTTTTTTTATAATCCCCATTGTTCAACGAAAAACTTATTGTTTCTTCGAAAAAAAAACTAGTCATGTGACCCGACCCGGAAACAAGCTGGAACAGTTTCATGACTAACATAACCGTTTATCTCATTGGGCTGAAATTCATTCAGCTTTCTTTGAATTTCATAAACGCTAGGAAAATTATAACGAGCAACAAGCTGCACCACAAACAAAAAAAAATGCTACTGGACACTGACCTATGTATAGTTCTATTTTGTTAAGGACAAATTATAGTGGAAGTGAAGAATAGTTAAAAGCCAAACATGATGTGTTTGTTTTTTTAAATGTGTAAAACCAATGAATGTAGGCCTGAATATACGAATAGAACTTATGAAAGATGCATGAGTCTAAACAATTTATACAATAAAACGGCACTGAAATATTCAAGAAACAATCTTTACCCATGTTTCATCATGATAATGAATTATAGGTTGAAAAGTTTTGGTCTTTCAACCCGACCCGAATAACCCAAACCATATATCCAAAAACCCCACCCCTATACATACATACACACATACCTGTGGCTTGAAACACACAAAGCCATTGAACCATAGTCAAGAACGAAAATAATAAACAAGTCTTGCACGATAAACAAAACATAGTATCAAGTTTGAAACACACAAAGCAATTGAAACCGAACACTAACTGTTTGCGAACCGAACTCGAATCTTGATCTTGATCGTCCTCTTATATCAGCAGCGTCCTTCTTTCTGTTCGTAGCCTCCTTCCCAATTAATAATCTTGATCTTGATCGTCCTCTTATACCTCATGCAATTTGTATTTGATATGGACTCCCTATCTCAGCTCCACGATTCTAGGCTTTAGGCTAATCGATAAACAACAGGCCCAAGTCTCCACGTTTTTAATCCCACTTTGAAATCACCATATGTTCCTATATTTTAATTATTAAAAAATGTAGGAAAAACTTTTACATAAAACTAGTAGGGAACCCGCGCGTTGCGGCGGAGCCGAGATTGGGTAGAAATCTTTCGGTCGGAATAGGAACGGGTCAACTACTGACCAACCAATTCAACAACCGCAGTTCAGTCAGGAAATAAGTAGGATTTTGGTCAATTTTTTCAAAATCAGTTTATTTGCGCGTAGACATATCGCCAGGCACGCGCGCCATGCTGGGCTAGTGCGGATATCAAACATGTTTGAAGCAAGTTGGTTTTCATTTGATCAAAATTTCAAGCCATTAGCTACAAGGCACTCGTGTGCAGTATGTCAAGTATACATTACTTGATTTGTCTTTTAAAGATCAAGTTTGTAACCACATGTTTTTAACTCAATTGGTGTGAACTGTTATTTCCACAGTATCAAAGGTAACAACTTACAACAATTATCCATGCCAACTTTAGGCTATAAAAATGAATATACCATTTCCAAAAAAAGAGCGTTTTTGTCATCTGAAATACCTTCCATTGGTTCTAAAAACAGGCCCTGCATTCTCCAACAAAAGCACTACATACAACCTATAATACAAACACTACATACAACCTATAATACAAACAACCCGGTACGGTTTAGAAACGGGTCAGAATGATGACCGAAGGCATTCCAAAGCTTGACAAGAAATTGAGTGAAAAAAATACCAATCATCTTGCCACGGATCACCCGATACTCTTTACGTTATCACCTGATATTCCTGCGCGTTACGGCGGAGTTGGCAGGACTGAAACATAATTCAAACCTAAAAATAATTAAAAAATAAGGGTATATAAGTTGTGTGTGTATATATATATACACATATAATGAAACATATGTATGATTGCAGTGGGAAGTGTAGTCAAATTCTAAGCACATCAAGCCACCCCTTTTTTGACAAAGAAAGTCACAACCATTAGGCACTCCGCTGTACTACCACTTTTGCTCAGAAACATGTCTTCGATCCGATTTTTGGCTTGTCGCCTTTACCAGCCACGACTTTGAAAGGCCACAGTGCCATATCGTCCTGAACGATTTTGTCACTTGCTCTTCTTCCGATAAGCCGTTTGACATGTGTTTCATGTAATAACTAACTGTTTAAAATAAAACAAAAGGTAATTAACCAGTGAAGAGAATGAAAAGTGACTAACTGAAGAAGGTGTTCGTGGGATTGTAAGCAGCCTGGTTCTTGGCAGCATCCCAGACAAAACGTTCAGTTTTGTTAAAAGCAACATACGAGGGGGTGGTTCGGTTACTTTGATCGTTTGCTATGATCTCAACTCGGTTGTGCTGCCAAACTTTACCTCTTGCTGACATTATCTACAAGATTAATAAACTCTAATCAAGATTGCAATGGAAAGGTTATGCATGACCATCATTCATTCCATCAACATTTCGGTTTGGATATCCCATCTAGATAAAGGAAAAACATTATTAATTACGTAAAATAAAAGAGGTTGACAACTCTCATAAGTATACTTTTATTTACCCAAAGTATCTTAAATATTTTATTCAAAATTTTAATTATTACTGAAAACTTGTAATCAAATTTGAAACATCAGTAATTTATAGAACTTTGTACAAAAGGTGTTTCGGGTCAACCCATTTTACCAAACCAAATTACCCATTTGACATGTCCTTATGCCACCTCTGTATACTATATGAACACCAATCAGCATACCTGAAAACCAAACATATGTTGTGGCCAATCCAAAATGTCTGCATCCATTTTCTACTTGTAATATTATAAACACCACTAAGGATATCATAACGTTGGGCAAATGTAAGAGTCAGTTGTATAAACTGTAAATTATCTCGTCCAAACCTACAATAATAAAAAAGCCGACATCACAGATATGCTGCTAAATAATTTGAATTAAGCAACCTACAAATATAGAGTCTTGATCGAGTGCTTTTTTCTTTTATTCATTCATTTGTAAAAACTTCTAATAAGCTTTCAATAGTTAAAGTGTCTCAAACGCTACATTAGAATCTGACCGTGTTAAACCACAAAATCAAATTTGCTAACTGAGCCTAATAACCCAAACTCAGACTGAAACAAACAACAAATCTTGTTATTGACATAAAGAATTAGTAGGAGACACTTCTATAGTCTTTACTTTAAGTAATCAAGTAAGTTTCCAAAAGTCAAGTGAGTAAACGACAGGTAAGTACAAGACTCCTGCTTTCTAGACGGCGTCCTGCTTGAAGACATGTTTCTATGTGGGCTAAAGATGTCCCAAGCAAGAGGAGAAACATAAAAAGGTATTTTTATCTAGACGGTTAAAGAGGTACGGATCAAATGCGTAGAAAGTTGGCCAAAATGTGTTTTGAACGTATAAAACCCCTAAATCACTTCAATAAAATAATTAGATTATTATTGATATAATATAGTATCGTAGCCATATTTCAAAATTAAAAAAATGGATAAGAAGTGTTATGGGTCAACCCAACCATCTCGACCCATACCATGAGATTAATCGCTTCAACCTACCCAGCCTCTTGGCTCTAACTGGCATGTTTGCTCCCAATCTGATCAACGATTTCCTGATAAAGAAATGTAATATATTAAAAAAAACATTGCAACTGAACTATGTATGGATTTACCCGCCCAAACCCTTACTGTCTCTACTCGGTTTCAACTTCTTGGCCATGCCAGAGCAAGACCGTGAAAACCAGTTTGAATCAAACTCTCATACTTGATTTAATATCTCTTAAATAAAAACCGAACCATGGTTTGGGACTTGGGTCATGGCTCCATGATTTCAACCAGTTCATGTTCAATATGATCATAATCAAAATGAAGTTAAAAAAAGAAGACTAACCCTTTAACAAGCTCAACAAGTTGCGGGTAAAGCTCTTCCTCTCAGAGTTTGACTATTTCATCTGACGTTGACTCGATCGCCTGCGAAGAAACCATCATTATAGCAACCGCCTCACAGAAAAATACACTGAAAATGTACAAAATATTTACACCACTGAATTAGAGATCTATTATAATCAATTAATCCCCATTTACTCATCATGACTAATTTAAAGCTCGAATGATTATATTGCATGTTTGTTTAATGGTGGTGGTTCCTTTTTGTTGTTTGGGTCAGCAGGAGAGGGCTGTACTCTCCCCCATTTACGTCTTAGATATTTTAAATTGATTTGCTTGTTCCATCCAAAATGACTTTTTTGTGCATTTCAGTCCTTCACCATTGATTTTTTCTGCCAATTTCATCCTTGAGGTTGGCAATTCATTGCGACTTTCGTCCCTCAGGGATGAAAAAGGCACCTCAAGGACGAAAGTCGCAAAAGTAGGCAAACCTCAGAGACGAAAATGACATTTTACTCTATAAAAAAACAGAAAAATGGATTACCCGATATCGATAGTAGTCTCTTCCAAACGAGCTCAGGGAGGGGGAGCAATATAGCCAGGTTGGTAAGACTGCATAACTATAATCAATATTAAGCAAAATATATAAAATAATAACACCACGTTTATCCCTAAACTGGCATGTGTTTTTTAAGACTAATAAATATACCATTTGTTAATATTTTTTTTCTAAAAAAGGGGGTTTGAAATTGCCAGTTTCATTGTCCCTTGTATATTTAAACGGTCATAGTAAATTCAAAACCAATGAAAAACTTTAAAAAGTTCGAAAGTGTTATAATTGAAGCTTACTTGGTCGCTTATTTCACAAGTGATGTCACCCTTTTCGTTGCACCAAACACTTCCTGTGAGCATACTGCATAAACATAAAACTTTATAAAAATCGTAAAACCATGTACAAAACTAAGAACCACAAATAAAAGCTTGCATATTACCAATAGACTTATAGATTACCTTAAGACTGCCGTTGCAAGCACACAGAGTCTCTAAAGTATCAACTGAATCTTCCTCTTGACAAATACGACATTCCGATGTTGCTAATAAAGGTGCTTGTTCCTCATCATCTGTGGGCCCATTTTCATCAACTGCACGAGCTAATGAGGGGACCATCTCTCAAGGGCTTAATGACTATTCTTAATTTGGCGGAAGAGGGCATTGGCACCCCTCAAGTAACTAAAGGGGGTGGTATTTAACGCCCCCAATACTAATTTGGCAGGGTGGCGTTAACCTACAACAGAGTCTAAAACATGTGTTAGAAACGAGAACAAGCATAAGATTATCAGCACTTATTTCGCAGGGATAATCTTTTCTGTGGCGTTAACCTACAACAGAGTCTAAAACATGTTTTAGACTCTGATAACATTGTTCTCGTTAACCTACAACAGAAAATTGCAATTGGGCCATTTAAGATTCACTCTCAAGTTCTTGAATGTGCAATCATGGGAGAAAATAGTCAAAAAATTCAAGCCAACAAAATCACAAACAGAACCAATCCAAAATCTCAACTAATCTAATGGAACCACAAACCCCAATTGAAACTATAATGTGAAGCAATCGCATATACATTCTGGAAATCAAATCTAAATATGAACGTGAAGATGAAGAAGAAAACATGATCAGGAGAAAATCACAAATCAAAGAATATCTAGAAATTTAAACTGAATCCCAAATTGAAAAACCTAGATCTTAGAGCTAGATCGAGAAACCTTCTTCCTATAGATCTGATGATCGATGGATAAGGAAATATTTAAAAGGGTATTTTTGTCCTATTTTTTGCATTCCAATTTTATTCATAATTTTTAGAACCAAACACAACACAAATTTTTATTGGAATTAATTCCAATTGCATCAAATACAAATTCAAATTCCTTTATCACATTCCAATTCCTTCAAACAGATTCTACGAAAAAAAAATATCAACCATTAGAAAAAGTAATCGGATATGTCGAAACTGTTGTTGAACAAACTTGCTAAAATATATGTATCAAGACATGAAAATTGTATCAAACATAAAATCACCACATAGGAAAATATCCACACATGACCAAAACAAGCTTCAAACATATCTCGATTACCAAAATCGTAAAACTGGATCACATCAGGTAAAGAGCATAAACCAAACCAAACCAAACCACCACTCAAAAAAGACACTTCTATACTTCCACTCATGTAAATGTTGCTACTGATTCAAACAACTGAGATGCAAACCAATATTACTATTTTTCAAAAGAATTTATATTGATTCGCAGTCAAGTCACTCATTGCAAAGCATGACCTGTGGTCTGAACCACAAGCTGTTTTAACTACTACTGTTGGATCTGACTTTTTGTCTAAGATAACAACACATTTGCATAACAAAATTGATAGAAACTAAAAACTAAAGCTACAAATAAAACTCTCTGTTGATTTTTTTTCTTGATCCAGTTGTTGCTTTAATAATTTATAAAAACTCGAAATACAACATGAATCTATTCGAAAATCATGAAACTTAAACGAGACTTGAAGCATAAAAGCATCAGATCTGAACCAAAATTTCAGAAAAATGAGCAGTAGCAAATGGGACCTTTTTCTTTAAATTAGACAAACAACGAAAGGGAATCGAGCCTCTTTGGTAGCATTTAGACATTTTAGGGTTTAAAGGTTACCTTCGTCCCCAAACTTAGATGTGGAAGAATGATGGAAGGTGGTCCTTTTTAGGTCGGGTCTGAACAACCGAGAAGCGGCTTTCTCCACCACTTGCAGCGAAACCCTAGCCGCGTCACCACCAAATCCGCTAGATCGGGTACCTCTGTTGGTGGGTGTAGTCGCCATCGCCGCTGCCAGTAGCCGAAACCCACCGCTTCTCTCGGTCTCTCCCTGCAAACCCAAATCAAATCTATTCATTTCTGGATCCAATCTTGCTTCTACTATTACACGATTTTGCAATTTAGGGGTTCTTTTGAACACGATGTAAAAAATGTGAGAGAGAATTGGGAGTGGAATCTGAATTTCAAAATTCAAGAATGCACTCATAGAAGATTCAAGACTTCTGTAAAGTCAAAACTGATAATCGCACTACAGGAAACTCAACTCAAAGTAAATGAAATGTCAAAAAAAATGCAGAAACGAATCAATTCACTTACCAGTGACTCAAGATCTAGCGATTTCAACATTCTGCTTTCAGTTTGAAGACCTAGAACCTGCGATTGAAAAGGAACTTGTTTCAATTTCAAAGATATAAAACGATGAACCGATATATGCAATTCAAGGTGTTGATGAGGAACAAACTTGTTGAAATCTAAAAAACCAACATCCTTGCTACAATAGACAGAATCGATCAAAAATCTTCAGCAAATAGAGAGTTTACAGGGATATTAGGGTTATGGAGGATTCAGTCGTGATGAAGGTGAAGAGATGAGAGGAAACTGTGATTTGGGTATTAGGGTTATATATTCAATTCCAGGCGATTCAATTGTCTGAGAACTTAATGTACGGTTATTCCATGATCAAATCCCAAAAACACCCCTATGGTGTCTTAAAATTTTGGAAAAGTTGCAACTTTAGCCCCTTTAAAATGGCTTCTCTCTATTGTACATGATGCTTCAAAATTTATACCCAAATAAAATTACTATCTTGTCCATCACTTTTCCTTTTTATAATAGTATAGATATATGTAATATTTAGACCATATCAGGGTTCTCCTCGTAATCATCCTGCGACGTGAGAATAAGTATATGCTTTGAGGATATAAGTGTGTGATTAAGAATGAGAGAGCAAGGAAATGGAATCCCTAAACCTCGAGGTGAAGGTCACTATTTATAGTCGAAGTTGTGTGGAAAGAGATGGGCTGATGGGCCTTGGGCTTGTAGTCGACAACAAGGAATATCCGTTTTGTCCCCTCTACCACGACCGTTGGTGCTTCTGAGCGAGAGGGAAGCTGGCGCACGCTGAATGGATCTAAGTGGCCTGACCGTTGTCCTTGTTGGCTCGTCTGTCATCAGTGGCTAAGTGGAGATCGTGAAGCAGATGTCGGCGCACGCTGACTGGTGCCACATATGCGTCCTTGTGTACCTTCTTGTCTCCTGTACGATTGTTAATCGTAGAGCATGATCGGATACAACCTGTCTGACACTCATTGGTCCACTACTCTGCCAATTGTACCTTTAGTAGTTGTCCTAGGATTGTCTGCGCTTCTGTCCTCCGCGCGACCATCGGGGATATCCCGTGTAGCCGGCGCAAGGTCCCGGAGGTGAGAGTTTTCATCCAAGGAGCCAAGTGTGAAATATGGTCTTGTGTTTGCCCAGACCCCGCGCGCGGCCTAGGTTACACCTGATTAGCCGACGCGAGGTAGAGAAAGCTACCAAATTAGTCTGGTAAAGGTATGGTCTCGCGTGCGACCTGATTGGTCGGCGCAGGATTTGGGACCAAACCCCTTCATTACCTCAAAAAGTGATATTAATTAAATAAATACAAAAGTCATGAAAATTACAACAATATTAATTTAGATTAGAGTAAATTACAAGTTTTGTCTTTTATGTTTACATCAAATTTCAGGCGCTGTCCTTTTGGCCAAAAGTTTTACACGCGGTGTCCTTTACCTTTCAAAATCTTGCATGTTTTGTCCTTTAGGCCAAACCTGGTTAGAAATCTCAGTTAAAAAATGTCATGTGCAATGCACATGAGGGTAAAATGATATTTCCCTCTCAACCCTTTCAATTTCCCATTATGATATCTCCGTATCTATATATCGATCTTTGACTTTGAAAAAGTCAAAATTCCCAAATCAACTTATTTTGCCCTAAACACCAAATTTGTCCCTTCTGTTCTGTTTTGATTGAACGAATATTACTGATTCTTCTAGATTATGATTTAAAAACCTTAATCAGATCGTTTTATAAATCTGATTTCTTTCTTGGATCTTGGTTAACAAGGATTTTTGTATTCGATTCTTCGTAAATGTTAAAGGGATTTAGAAATTAACCGTTATTTCGATCAGAATATTCACTATTACGATTTTCTGGTTTGCCGGAGTTTCGCAGGAAAAACTGTTTTCCGATTTGGTTTCTAAAAAACGCTTACTGGGCATTAATTTGTTTGTTGATCTTTTGTTCGATTTGGCAATGTCTGAAACAATATTCACACCTTTTGTTTTCAATTTGGTTCCGGTTTGTTTGCGGATTTGGTTTTGTAAAAACAGGGTATATATTTTTAAAAATAGGGACGATCAAAAATTTGCAGGGAGATGAATGATCTCTTTTATTCTTTAATGTGGCAACGTGGCTCGGATGCCAATTGTGGGATCGTAATGTATAAACACAATTCACAGGTTTGTTTGAGAGAAATTTGTGCTAAAAACCCTAATACTGAAAGATGAGGGACAACGTATGTGATAAGAAGCTGAATTGAAGGGTTGGTGTGGGATATAACTAGGGAATTGAAATGGTTGAGAGGGAAATGACGATTTTACCCTCATGTGCATTGCACATGACATATTTTAACTGAGATATCTAACAAGTTTTGGCTTAAAGGACAAAACGTGCAAGATTTTGAAAGGTAAAGGACACCGCCTGTAAACTTTTGGTCAAAAGGACAACGCCTGAAATTTGATGTAAACATAAAAGACAAAACTTGTAATTTACTCTTTAGATTATTCATGTAAAATATGTAAGAATTTATGAGATGAATTCACATTTTACATGGATGGATATGATTGTGTTTGTAAGTCACTTACATGTCAATATAGTTTTTACTGAAACTAACAACTACTTCAGTTATATATAATAACTAGCTTAAGAACCCGTGTATTACACGGGTTGATTAAAGATAATATCTCATCATCATCGTCGTTTACATAAAATGTTATGAATAAATACATGTGTTGAAACGGATCAGGTAACAACCTTTTATTAACCATCAATATGCAGAAATCACAATTCGTTGAAAATCTCTTTATACACCTTTAGATAAAATGTTATGAATAAATACACGGGCTGTATAAATGAAATACTTCTTATAAATTTATCGATTTAATAAATTATATATAGATGTACATGTTACTATACTCACAATTGGTTCCCGTGTTACGATTATTAACATATTTTAACACCCCCAACTTATATAAAAAAAACAAATATTGTTAAAAAACAGTTGTCGATAGACCTATTTGCACACAAGCTAACAGCTCTTGGTAGCATAACGCCCTTCCTTAAAAGCTTGCAATGCATCCAGCCTAAACCTGCATATTTAAGTGCAATTAGAATATGTGGTTCGTGAAATGTATACCATAAATTAGGAGTGGTAACTCTTGACGCGACCAGAACCTGACACGAAGAAACACTTCATTTAGGTCGACACGACATGACACGTATAAAAAACGGGCCCGGTTCGGGTTGACCCGTATTAAAAACAGGTTGGGTACCGATAACCCGTTTAAGTATTTAGAAAAAAAAGAAGTTGAGCGAGGAGTGGCAGATCGCAATTAGCAATCTTTTCTTCCTTTGACTTTGACCTTGACTTTGACTTCCGGAACACGGGATGTTACATTTAGAGCTCCTAAAGGTTTTGTAAATGCCCTTTCTAAAGCTCTACAGACATGGGTGAAATTAGAATCAAAACTGCATTTAAAAGACACCGTATTAGCAATGCAATTGTTAACTAAGGTAACTTAGGCATGTGGCCTAGTGGTCAAGATGGTTTTCTTCTTGTGGAGTGACCCAATTTCAATTCTTGGGGTGAGGAGTAATATAGTATAATCTTTGCTGTTCAAAAAAATTGTTAACTAAGACCCTAATTCATGTATTTGTTGCTCCAATCATTACACATTACAAATTCTACAATGTAGGAAGAGGTTGCTAAGAAGATTACCAGAACCAACCATGTAGCTGTGATAATGGTCCTCAAAATTGTGATTGTAGTACCTAATCACAACACTTGTTCATGCTTTGAAACAATCAGTTGGGTATAACAAAATGGGAAAACAAATTTAATTAATATACTGCCATCTACGTTAAACCCGATCATAAGATCTAAACAACCACCCGTGAACAACTAACTTTTGAAAGCATATAACTTAAATTAGAGGAAATCAATGACATGTGATCATAATTTTGATATTAAAAGTCACTACATCTTCAATCCGATTCCTAAATACTTCATTAAACCTAAGAACAAAATAAAGATTCCAAAATTACCTAAAAGTATGGCCGGTGGTTGCAATTAAAAACACGGTGGAATCAGTCTTCAACTCCATATGCAATTCGAAGCCCTAAATAAGAAAATGAAAAAATCAAAGACATCACACACCTTAAATCCATAAGTCAACTGATTGTATATTTTAAATTAACTGATTGTTTAACCTCCAAAAGCTATTGAAATTAGAAAAGCATCATATCATATGAATCCCCAGATGAAACATCATACAACCACTTCCATGAAACAGCATACAACCACTATCATCTTTCACCATCTTATTCACCTTGATGTGTTGTCACAAAATATTACAAATTATCTTAACTCTTATATGAATAAATTTGTTTACAGCCAACATACCTCTTGCTAAAGCGGATAAAAGGAGATCAAGTTTGCTGAAGCAAAAGCCATCATAAGCATCATACTTGTAGTTTCTTTTCTAAACACCTGCTGCAGATTGCCCAGGATTGGTCAGTCTAGCATAATGCTCGAATGTTCGTTTGAATTTTAGCAAGTATGATGGTTATTGTGCAGTGACTTACATAGACTACCCAACACCCGCAGGAAGCTAATTGTATAACAAAAACATATCATAATGTCAAGTTTACATGTATTATGTTCATCTACTACCCTATATTGTACACTGAAAAAATGATCCAGACTCAATTTAATTTAAGCCTTGGTGATAATGAGTCTGCTAAAAGCATACGACATTTTGTAACGTACGATACTTTTGTCTTCTTTTGTCTTCAAATCCCGATCATCAGTACCATACCATGATGAGCTGCGTACATAAACTGACAACGAACAACACTGGTGCATGCCTACATCCATCGTAAACATGCAATTAAGTCGAATTGCATATACACGCTCAATGAAAACCATCTAGAAAACCTAACCTGAAATCGGAAGAATCTGATGATTCTTGTAAACAACCTTTATAGCTTTTAGTCAACCTTTTCAACCTATATAGTCATTTTCTTGCCTCATTGGTATGATTCTTATCCAGCACACATTAAGTATGTACTTAATACACTCAATTGTACAAATTAGAAGTCCCAGCCATCGAATTGACCTAATTGTTCTTGCCTCATTGGTATGATTCTTATCCAGCTCACACTAAGTACTTTTATAAAAAAACAAAATTTTCATTCATGCATAAACACAAACAGTTGGTGTGTATATTATAATCCAATACATAAAAGGCCAAAACCATAACAATCATGCATTCACTACTAACAATTCAACAACGAAACAATTGGCGTGCAAGAGGTAATCCAATCCATCAAAAAAATAAAAAAAATAAAAAACTTTCAGTCAAGCAAATACACAAACGGTTGGCGTGCATACACTAACTCAATCCACTATCATGCATCAGCAATCCAATGCCAAAATTCCTATCACACAACTTAACAGCATGCTTTGATTCAAATCCATTGTGAATTAGAACTTGAACAACATGAAAAGTTTAATTTCTTTTGTTGAATAACATGTATTATGTTCATCTACTACCCTATATTGTACATTGAAAAAATGATCCAGACTCAATTTAATTTAAGCCTTGGTGATAATGAGTCTGTTAAAAGCATACTAAATTTTGTAACGTACGATACTTTTGTCTTCAAATCCCGATCATCGTTACCATACCATGATGAGTTGCGTACATAAACTGACAACGAACAACACTGGTGCATGCAGAGCCGTCCCCGAAAACTCTCGAAAAAATTTAGGCCTCGGGCGACGAAAAGAATTGGGCCCAAAATTATGGTTAAGGGTAAATGAATTAAAAAAATAAACACTTAGTGATGGAGCAAAGACTTGAACTTGAGACCTTTATATTATTTTGAGATGGTTTTTGCCACTACACCACCAATACTTTTTTGAATAATAAATAGATGAATATACTAAATATATAATTTAATAAATATATACAAGCTTATAAAGACTTTTCGGGCCCTTTGAAATTTTGGGCCTCGAGCGCCGGCACGGGTTTTCCGGGCCCAGAGCCGGCCCTGGGTGCATGTCTACATCCATCGTAAACATACAATTAAGTCGAATTGCATATACACGCTCAATGAAATCCATCTAGAAAACCTAACCTGAAATCGGAAGAATCTGATGATTCTTGTAAACAACCTTTATAGCTTTTAGTCAACCTTTTCAACCTATATAGTCATTTTCTTGCCTCATTGGTATGATTCTTATCCAGCACACACTAAGTATGTACTTAATACACTCAATTGCACAAATTAGAAGTCCCAGCCATCGAATTGACCTAATTGTTCTTGCCTCATTGGTATGATTCTTATCCAGCACACACTAAGTACTTTTATAAAAAAAAAAACAAAATTTTCATTCATGCATAAACACAGACAGTTGGTGTGTATATTATAATCCAATACATAAAAGGCCAAAACCATAACAATCATGCATTCACTATTAACAATTCAACAACGAAACAATTAGCATGCAAGAGGTAATCCAATCCAACAAAAAAATAAAAAAAATAAAAAACTTTCAGTCAAGCAAATACACAAAGGTTGGCGTGCATACACTAACTCAATCCACTATCATGCATCAGCAATCCAATGCCAAAATTCCTGTCACACAACTTAACAGCTTGCTTTGATTCAAATCCATTGTGAATTAGAACTTGAACAACACGAAAAGTTTAATTTCTTTTGTTGAATTTGGAGTTTTGAAAAACTGTAATCGATGAAGAAAATAACTTGAAATCAAGATTATACAGATAACACGTATGAAAAACATCAAAATGATTCACGATTTTAAAGATTGAGAAGAAAACATACCTTTTGGCTAAGTTGCTTTAGGTGGGGATTTAGAGTTAAACCTTAGATCGGCAGAGAGAAATCCATCACCACCAGTTGCTGCGAAGGAAACCCTAGCTGACCGGAATCCTTTCAGAGAAGAATCGACAACATGAAATATATAATCAGATCTAGGGTTTTTTATTTTAAATCCGGTGGCACAAGACGTAGATTAGGGTTTTTGAATGTGAAGGAGGATGAAATAAAAATGGGAAAGAAGAGAGAGATGGCGGTGTGAAGAAACTTATGTGAGAAGGAGCATAGAGGAAAAAAGATTGGCGCCCAAGAGGAATTCTCTGGCCTAAGAGGGTGTCCACATCAACAAAATGATTGGCTAAAAATATGACATGTGGCTAAGGAGAATTCTTTTAGTATAGTAGATAGATTTGCTCACCCCTAATATAAAGCATATCAATTTTTTTTATTAAAGTTCAATTTGACATCCTCACTTTTTACCCCTAAAGGTAGTTTTCGTCAACCCGACTTCTTCTACTCTGGGCTCGCTTCTATGGGAGGACCCAAGTGTATGATCGTGTAGGCAGGTGCCCCCCTTAAAAAAATGTAGTATATTTTACAGGCAAAAGATTCTGATCGCACTCTTGGAAAATTTGGTTGAACTCCTTGTCCGCAGCCTCTAGAATATAATTTTTGATTCCGACACTCGAACCACTTCACTTCATTGATTTGATTTCCATTCTTCAAGATCAAGACCACAAAATCAAGATTAGTTACCAACCCGATATAAGGGAAGAGAAAAAACAACAATAATATTGTTATGAGAAAATGGTTTTAAAAATAACTGTAACACTAATTTAGACTACCAGATTATTAGGCCAGGCGGGGCGGTAGATCTTTTGTCCGTGATTAAAATTATCACGCGTGAAAACACCACCGCCACCATCACCATCACTCGTCAATTTTGTAACATGTGAGAATTATCACGCCGTGAAGAATGGTAGGTGTTCTTTGATTTGTTAGGTTGTGAGGGTTTATTGTTGAGTTTTATGAGTGATGACCATTTCCACTAGAAAATGTTGTGAGTGATGGAATAATGTTTGATGACATGGCAGAACTTGATTGGATGTTGTGAGTGATGAGTGATCAACACCCCCTCCCCCTTAGATATTTAGATCTAGAGATGGACAAAAAAACAAACAAACTGGATTTCCAAACCGGTTTGTAACAATTCAGCATAACCCAAACAATCATTTTGTATACCGGTTCCCCCACATTATCCAAACTAGTCTCAACCCAAACCGGTTTCAACAATGCCCAAATTTATATACATTTAAAAAAAATACCAGTTTTGGGTACTGATGTGTGCAAAATGCAACATATAAATTACATCAAATGAGGCATAAAACTAACCCTTTTTTAGTACTAATGTTGGAAAAAAGCGTGTTTTTGTCTTCCTTTTGTATTTTCAGGATTAAATGAGCTCAAATGAACAAAAGAAGCAAAAATGCAGCTAAATCTAACATAATTACAAGAGAAGGAATAAACGTGGCATGCCCGACCCCTCGACAGCATCTTCCCAAGCAAAAACAAGAAAACAGGAGGCTGAACACGCCACGTGCTCACCAAGCACGGGGGCGTGCCCAAGTGTCTACAGAAAAGACAAAGTTATAGAAGCTTCTATTTCCCAACACGGGGCGTGCCCAGCGGACACGGGGCCGTGGTCAAGACAAAGGTTTGTAGAATCTTGGCAAATCTTGATAGTACAGATACGCTTCTGCACACGGGGTCGTGCCCAGCGGACTCGGGGGCGTGGTCAACTAATGCAGACAAACTGCATTTAATGAAGAAAGAGACAAGGATGGACACGGGGCCGTGCCCACTTGACACGGGGCCGTGCCTGAGCTGTTGTTCAGGCTATAAATAGGGGTGCTTGGCTATTTACAAACCATCCCTTGGCACACCACCTCTCTCACACTTCACCCACCACCCACCACCATCACAACACCATTATCCACCACCATCATCCACCATCATCATCCATTGTCCATTGTCCATCATAGGGTGTGTGAGTCGTCTCGGGATCCAAGATTGATCGTAAGAGTTCTTGACAACCAAAGGCCATGATTGCCTAAGTCTCTTAAATCACTTGGTGAAGACAAATGTCTAGTGTAATACTTTTTACTTTTAATCTTTTCACACTTTTTACTTGGTTATGTATTAATGACTTTAATAACTAGTTTCTTATGTTGAAGGTGATTCTTCCTTATCGTTTGTCCGTGGTGTCGTGGCATTATTTTACTGTCTATATAAAATAAAAGATTTTCACCATTAATATCTCCACGGTCTATATGGAGGTATGTTGGCTACCTAGTCGGGGGTTAAGGGAACGGTTTGGTAAGAGTCTTGCCTTGTTCAGTGTATAGATCCTGCAAGGACCTGGGTCAAATTTAGTAGGATCTCCTTCAATACCCACCGGTATTGGATGGCGGGGGTCCCAACTCTTTGATCCCCTCATATGTAAGCTACTATTAATACTTTAACCCGACTACTTAGGACTGTATCCCTGCTGACTCAGACTACTTAGCCGAGGGTAACGTCACCTTCAAAAGAGGGACCGACCATAATATGCATTAATAACTTAATTAATTATCTTTCAATAATCCGACCCTTTAGGATTGTATCCTTGCTGACTCAAACTACTCGGTAAAACCAAAACCCTCATAATATTCCGACTCTCTAAATATACTATAAAATGTCTCAATATGTTTTATATTATACCCCGTATGTGAAAACCGAGCCCTAGTTATGTTATATATATATAGAATAAATTAAAAACCTGAAAAGTTAAGCTGAGGCGGGCCGCTTAGACCCACCCCATGCTTTTACGCGGGCCGTATCAAGACCAAACTATGACTCCGCTGACTTCTTTAGTTCATGCGAGCCGCTTCAACTTAAGCTTACATTAACGCGGGCCGCGCGGACTCATAACACGCGATCACACCAGAGGCCGACACGTGTCGACATCGTGGCGGACCTACTCAACGACTCAGCTAAGCTATAGTGTTGACTGGTGTTGACGCGGGCCGCGTAAGGGTCGCTTGTCTTTGACGCGGGCCGCGTGGAAGGCAGATTACACAACTATAAATAGATAGCATCAGATTACAGTTTCCGTCGCTCATTCACAAATCTCTTTCACGAATTCTGAAGTTATAGACATAATATTTTGGGTATTATACCCCTAATTAGCGAAGTTCTGCTCCGTTGTAAGTATTATAACCCCAGTTTCATAATAGTTACGCTGCCCGATCGATTTAGGGTTCCGTAACAACTGTCGTGGTTCTGCCCGACGTAGTTGTTGGAATGCCGTCTCGGGGAGGGTATTATTAATAATTTCAAAGGGTTATGATACTATCCAAAGTACATTTGTATAAATTATAGATTATATCCAGGAAACCCTCAAGTGAAATCTAAGATAGCAATGTGAGTTTATCCTCTTTTTGTTAATATTTTTGGAATACTTTACAAAACCTTAAATGTTTTACAATGTAATTAAGCAGTGATTGAGTCTTTGTAGTCTTCAATTACTGTCCGGTATGTTGGGGTTTTGTATACAAAATTTATACTACTTGTGAGTAGTAAGTCGAGTATGACAGTACGTTACCATTGGACAATGAGTTAGCCAATGTGTAATGTGACCCACAAGTCAGTGGATTGATAGTACCAATTGGAGTAATTGTGTAGACATAAACATTGTAATTCTCCTCGATACTGTTTTAATTTGATAAAATGTTTCTTGATTAAACTGGGATTCACTCACCAGTATTTCCGACTGACAAATGTTTTTAAAACGCGTTTCAGGTAACCCAATGTGACAGCCAATTATTAAAAAGCCAGCTGGAGAGCACTGAAGGCTTAGGGATAATGTGGCTATAAAAGTTACCAAATAAACGGTGTTTTAAATTAAATAAAATAGGGTTTATCCCTATAATGTATTGTAATAAGAAACTTGGGTTTTTCCCATGTTATTATTAATATGAAATATGGTGGTTTTACTCTGATAAATATTTCCTAACTACGATCCTGATGTAAATTCCGCTGCGAGACTAAACAAACTGATACCACCAAACTCTGAGCTCGCGTCCGCCCGTTCCCGGGAAACAGGGATCGGGGGTTGTGACACAACTTCATACACAACCTATGAAGACCCAAGGTATGAACCTCCTCCCTCATACTCATATTTTGAAGAACCAAGGTGTGAGCCTTCATACTCATACTTTGAGGAGCCAAGATATGAGCCACCACCTTCGTATGCTTATTATGAGGAACCAAGGCGTGAACAACCCACCTCATATGAGTATTATGAAGAACAAAATTACGACCCTTACCCATCATATACTTACAATGAAGGACAATGGTGTGAACCATCTACTTCCTATGAGTATTATGAGGAACAAAGGATCGAACAACCGGATTCGAGCTTTGAGGATCCCGATCCTTATTCTATCATCGAAACAACCAATAAGATAATAGAACACATTAAAACTATCGAACGTTGCATATTGGAATCTCGCGCAAGGGAAGAGGAGTCCCGCGCAAGAGAAGAATTAAATAGAAAAGAGATAGTTGAAAATGTAAAAATGGAAGAACAAATAAGTGAAAAACCGACACATGAGTTAAACAATGAAAAGGGTGAGTCCGACAACGTTAAAATTCAAGAAGAGTCTAATTTTGAAGAAATTAATCTCTTGTCACCTTCTTTCGAGAATCATTGTTTAGTACCCACTCATGCTAAGTTTTTAAAAGAGTTAAACACTAACATTAAAATAGACGAAACGGTAAGTATTAAGTTAACTAATGATCAAACCTCGCTAATAAAAGAAGATCCATTTGAAATTAACATTACACCGGTTCCATGTTTTTTTCAAAATTCATTTATTAGTAACGTCACAATTGATAAAGATCTTTGTGTTAACATAATGCCCAACTACATTTTAGAAAAATTAAGTATTAGTGATTTTTCTCCACTTCAAATACCCATTTTTCTATCCAATCGGAAGGTAATAAAATCAATCGGCGTAGTTGATGATGTCTTGGTTCAAACAAATCAAATGGTAATCCCAACCGACTTTGTCATCCTTGGTGATGCTCCTCTATTGTTGGGACGGCCCTTTGTAAAAACCCACGAAGCTTTGAAAAACCGGAAGTACAACAATCTATCTCTTCAATTAGGGGCATTTAAAAGGAGTGTCGATCTTGAGTGATCAATGAAATATCCGTTCGGCAATAATGACCCCCTAATTGAAGATGAAGATGAACCACCCGATACAAGTGAAAAGATTGACCACTTTGTTGAAGAAGAGGTCGCCATAGAACAAACTTTTAAAGTTCTTGATCAAATTGAGCAACCAAATAAGGAGTCTCCTAAAGACCCACCTCTTGAGCTCAAAGAACTTCCAAAAGGTTTGGAATATGCTTTTCTAGACAAAGATGGTAAATCACCTGTAATTATTTCATCTAAATTAGGTAGTTTAGAAAAAGAAAAATTAATTAAACTTTTGAAAAAACACAAAAATGCGATCGCTTGGAAGCTTGTAGACATTAAAGGAATA
Source organism: Helianthus tuberosus (assembly GCA_030545235.1). Taxonomy (NCBI): domain Eukaryota; kingdom Viridiplantae; phylum Streptophyta; class Magnoliopsida; order Asterales; family Asteraceae; genus Helianthus; species Helianthus tuberosus. The sequence goes on along the minus strand of CM060427.1, from coordinate 132,700,106 downwards.
AGTCCTTCCATGTGCATGCACAAAATTTTAATGAATGATGACTACAAATCGGTAATACAACCACAACGTCGAGTGAATCCAAATGTTCAAGAAGTGGTTAAAAACGAAGTCATCAAATTACTCGACGCCGGACTTATTTACCCTATCTCTGATAGTCCTTGGGTAAGTCCCATCCAAGTAGTTCCAAAGAAAGGAGGTATGACGGTAATAATTAATGAAAAGAATGAATTAATACCAACGAGAGCCGTCACAGGATGGAGAGTATGTATAGATTATAGACGATTAAATGAAGCAACAAGGAAAGATCACTTCCCTTTGCCCTTCATTGATCAAATGTTAGAAAGATTATCCGCTCATAAATTCTATTGTTTCTTGGATGGTTTTTCAGCTTACTTTCAAATCCCGATAGCACCAGAAGACCAAGAAAAGACAACCTTCACATGTCCCTATGGAACTTTTGCCTATCGACGCATGCCATTCGGTCTATGTAATCCCCCTGCAACCTTCCAACGTTGCATGGTAGTCATCTTCCATGACATGATAGAAAAGACAATGGAAGCCTTCATGGACGACTTTTCTATCTTTGGAGATTCATATGACCAATGCCTCGATAACCTTGAACGAATGCTATCCCGATGTGAGGAAACTAACCTCGCCCTTAACTGGGAAAAATGCCATTTCATGGTAACAGAGGGAATAGTACTCGGTCACAAGATCTCGAGCGAAGGAATGGAGGTTGATCGAGCCAAAATAGACACTATTTCTCGATTACCACCCCCATCCTCCGTTAGAGCTATCAGAAGTTTCCTAGGGCATGCCGGATTTTATAGGCGGTTTATCAAAGACTTTTCTAAAATTTCAAGACCTCTAACAAAATTACTTGAAAAAGATGCCCCTTTCATCTTTGACAAGGATTGCAATCAAGCATTTCTAACCCTAAAGGAAATGCTAGTCAATGCACCTATCATGATAGCACCTGATTGGAAATTTCCTTTCGAAATCATGTGCGATGCAAGTGACTTTGCAGTTGGAGCAGTCTTGGGACAAAGAAAAGAAAAGCATTTTCACCCAATTTATTATGCTAGTAAAACACTTAATGATGCACAAGAAAATTACACAACAACTGAAAAAGAATTACTAGCCGTGGTATTTGCTTTTGATAAATTTCGTTCTTATCTTGTTCTTTCTAAAACAATAGTCTATACAGATCATGCAGCCATTCGATATCTCTTCAAGAAACAGGATGCTAAACCGCGTTTGATTCGGTGGATTCTACTCCTCCAAGAATTTGATATTGAAATCAGAGACAAAAAAGGAGCGGAAAACACCACAGCAGATCATCTTTCGAGCCTAGAGGACCCAGCTTTGGAGGCAACCAGGGATGAGCAAATCAACGAAAAATTTCCAACAGAGTCCTTGGAAATGGTGGAATACAGAGAAGAACCATGGTACGCCGACTATGCTAACTACCTAGCTAGCGGTATAGTCGCAAAAGGTTGGCCACATCATCAAAGAAATAAATTCTTTGCCGATGTAAAGCATTATTTTTGGGAAGACCCTTATCTTTTCAAAATATGTGCCGACCAACTTATCCGACGATGCGTATATGGTAATGAAGCAAGAAGAATTCTCCGCCATTGTCACGAAGGACCATACGGAGGACATCATGGTGCCGCTAGTACCGCACGAAAGGTATTTGATTCAGGATTTTATTGGCCAACCATTTACAAAGACGCCCAAAGTCTTGTCAAGACATGTGACGCTTGCCAACGAACAGTAATATTTCTTCCAAAAACGAAATGCCACAAAATGGCATTCTTGTTTGTGAAATTTTTGATGTGTGGGGACTCGACTTTATGGGACCTTTCCCACCATCAAAAGGAAAAAAATATATACTTGTGGCGGTAGATTATTTGTCTAAATGGGCCGAGGCCGAGGCACTTCCAACAAATGATGGAAGAGTCGTGGTAAGATTCCTGAAACGTTTATTTTCTCGTTTCGGCACACCAAAAGCATTAATAAGTGATAGAGGTACCCATTTTTGTAATCATCAACTTGAAAAAATCTTAACAAGGTATGGGGTCTATCATCGGGTTTCAACGGCATATCACCCTCAAACAAACGGACAAGTCGAAGTAACTAATAGAGGTTTAAAATGAATACTTGAAAAAACCTAGGGTTAAATGAAAAAGAATGGGCTGATAAATTAGATGATCTTTATGGGCATTTCGAACTGCTTATAAAACAACAATAGGTACAACCCCATATAAGCTCGTCTATGGAAAAAGTTGTCATTTGCCAATAGAAATTGCACACAAGGCCTACTGGGCAATTAAAAATGTAAACCTTGATTTAGAATTTGCCAGTAAAAATCGATTCTGTCAATTAAATGAATTAGACGAATTAAGGAATTATGCATACTCTAACTCAAAAATTTATAAGGGAAGAATGAAAAACTTGCATGACAAACACATTAAACCTAATGAATTTCGAGTAGGAGACCAAGTTCTATTGTTTAATTCACGACTTCGATTATTTCCTGGTAAATTAAAGTCTAGGTGGTCAGGGCCTTTTTCCATCACCCATATTTTCCCACACGGTGCAATAGAAATTAAATCTCGGAATGGAATGGAATTCCATTCAAAGTCAATGGCCAGCGGCTGAAGCTCTATCAAGGATTCATTGAGGATGAGAAAGAAGAAATCTCGCTTCAAACAGTTGAGGAATAAAAGCATCAACATCATACCTGGTAACGTTACAAGCAAGCAGGGTGACATCTAAATCGGTAAGTCTTCTAACCAAGTTTCAGGAAACAGGGCACTCACACAAGCACTTAAAAAAAAAAGTTCGGCACGGGGCCGTGTCCGCGCAACTGTCGGGATAAAACCCCTTTTCCATATTAGTTTCTTCCTTCCACACGCCCCGTTTCCCCGAAAACTCTCTGGTTCGGGCGATTTTTCTGCAAGATTTCGACGTCTCCTCTACTTCTAACAACATCAAGGTATGATTCTATCAACATTAGTAGTTAGATTAAGCACTTGCATGTAGTTTAACATCAAAAATTTGGGGAAAAATCTAGGGTTCTTGAACTTCATCCGGATCGAACCTCAAATTTTTGCTTAGATCTGTTAGCATTAGTTTAGATTAGTGTTTTAGGAAGTAAATCAACTTGTATTGTTCATAAATTTGCCAGATTTCTCACAATAACACCAAACCCTTGTTTTTGAACCGAAAAAGATAAAATCGAAGGGGTAAACGGTTTGTTTTGGGAAAAACGGCACCTGGGGTTTCATTTTCGGGGAAAACCGCTACTACTGAACCAAAAATTTTCAAGTTTTCGAAATCGGGTCAAAAAATAAGATTTTTGGTAAACAGACGCCTGGACACGGGGCGGGGGCGTGTCCAGCTTGCTGTTCTCATTTTCTCTCGAAATTCTCACTGTTTCGTGCTAATTGTTTGGTGTATTCTTTCAGATGTCCAAGAAATTCACAAGGTTCAATGCAAATGAGCTGGACGCAAGGGCAAGGTACGACGTGCTTCGAACCAGGCCGGAGGAATACTCAAGAACAGTATGCATGGATCTTCTAGGAACAGTGAACCAGCTTGACCGGTTTAACAACCTAGTCACCGGCCCACTAAGAGCCTCTTTGTGCACTCGACTTCGTTCAGTCCATGAATACAACCTGGAATTCTACAGCACATTTGTTTTCAAAACAAGAACCGATGCATTCGATAATGATGGTGTAGAATTCCGGTGTGGAGGGACTTACTACTCAATCTCGATGGCACAGTTCGGGTCGATAGTTGGGTTGTATGCTGAGGAAGATGCGGGAAATGAAGAAAACACCGGAGGTCTTCGTGAGATACCAGAAAACCAACGCCAGACTGCATGGGCACAAATAGGAGAAGGCCACTACAATCCGAGCAGCGCTAAGTTGAGGGACCCTCTTTACCACTACATCCATACGGTCCTCACTTATTCTCTTAGTCAAAGGCATGATAGCAGCGGTGTTGTGGGTTTAAGGGATCTACTAGTCCTTCATTGCATCCATACCCTCACCAACCTTGATGTTCCGTACCTCCTGCTCCGAAACATGCATTTGAACCAGCTTGCTACTCCCCCGACTCCTATCTTCTTTGGGGGATGGATCTACCATCTTTTCAAGAACTTCGTGAACATGCCAAGATCTTTTGAAAAGAGCCCATGGTCGGGAAGAGTGGACATAAACATCTGTCGCTCCATGAATCTGATCTACGAAGCAGACGACGGGACGATCAGCTTCCAAAGAGTCCAGGGACATGCATGGAACCCGCAAGAGGCACTCTTCCTACATGCTCCACACGTCCAACATCCTCCTCATTACCAATACCAGCCTCATGGTGATCCGGGCCAATCCTCCTCACAAGGAGGTGGTTTTCCTAATTTTCAAAGTTTACATGATTTAATGCAGGAAAACCTCATGTGCAGCAGGAACACCTACAACCTTGCCAACAACACGTACACCCGGGTCAGAGCAATAGAGAGAAACATATCCGACATACAAGATGACATTGGGTACATCTGGGGATACATGGCGAGGCACGGAGGAGGTGGTGATGATGATGATGATGACAATGACGACATGGACTAAGCGGGAGGAGTGGAGGTAGTGGTTCATGGTTGGAGGTCCACAGGTTAATCCCTTATCTTTTGAACAATTTCCGGCCTGCGTGCCATGTGTTGAACAATTTACTTTCCTTTAACTCTTTTTATTTTCTGCATTTGTTTTTCTTTTTAACTTTGTGATGTGGATGTTGAACGATGGTAATTTAGGATGCTTGCTATGGTTTGGTGTACTGTTTATTGATGAAACAGGTACATACGAGGCTTAGAGTACTAAATATTAGTACTACTAAAGCCGGGACAACGAAACCGAAGCCAGAAACCTGTTTTTCACCTTTGCAGATTGTCTACACGGGGCCGTGTCCGGCCGACACGCCCCCGTGCCCATTACCCCAGACCTGCTGTTTGTTTAATTCTGCAGATTTTTGCTAGACACGGGGTCGTGCCCAGCCAACACGCCCCCGTGCCCACCTTCTGTAAGTTCTTGTTACTGGCACTTTGACCACGGGGTCGTGTTTACCCAACACGGGGCCGTGTCCAGGTAACCAGTAACATAAAATTTTGCTTTTCACACCTTTTTACACGTCCGATCAACCTAAAAACTTATTTTTGGGACACATTGGGGACAATGTGTAGTTTAAGTGTGGGGGGGATGCTAAAACCTTGAATTTTGCAAGTCCTAATTACAAGCCTTACACAAAACTCTATTGGAACCACTAAACACCCCAATTTTTTTTCAAAAATCTTTTGTTTTTTTACTTGTCTAAGTTTAAGTTGGGAATTTCAAATTCTAAAAAGGTGATATTTTTACAAATTTACAACCGATAGCGTCGTGATAAAAAGGAACCAACATAAGAAAATTATGAAACGGCATGACAAACCTAGTTAAAATTTGATTATATATACTTGATCACATAAAAACCCATTCCCACAAAAAGTGAGTTTTGAGCCTTTATTGAGCATACAAATACACATCTTTAAAATAAATGCTCATTTTTCGTTTCTTGTGTGAATAGCCGCTTGGTTCTTACGACTCTAGAACTTGCCACGACGATACATTCCCAGTCCTTACCAACTTAAACCCGAGTAAGTAAATGATGGAGACATTAGGACTAACCCTTTCTATTTCTACACCATTATTTTTCTTTTTTTTTTTACCACCTACCCAAAATCCCTCTAGTTAACCCCTTTGAGCCTAAACCTTTTCGTTTCTTAACCCAAAAAAAAACCCTTTTCACCCACCAAAACCTTTTTTTTACCCTTTTGTTTTAGTAACGAGCTCGGATTTTCTATTGACTTTCAAAAAAAATGATGATGATGAAGCAAAAGAGAAATAAACAAACAATTTTATCAAAAATAACTTTGTTTGAATAATGGCTTCATCGAAAAAAAATTGTCAAAAAAACAAAAAGTCTTACGAAAACCGACGCTTTTTACGCCTTTCGCCCTTTTTCTACTAACCACTAACCCAACCACCAACCTTTAACCCAAGCCTAACCATTCACCCCAAAAGTCCTCTTGATATTTATAAAGGTATATAGTTAAAAAGGAGGAGGATTGATTGCTTGGCAAGCTTATGGTAGAAATAAGTTCCATGCCACTCTCGAGTGTTTCACAAAAAAAATACATCTTCGGCCGAGTGTTTTGAGTGATCCCCCGTGAGGTATGTGAACTTGTATATAAATGGAATTTTAAAAAGGCATGTTATGCCCTAATAAGTAATTTATCTTTTGTAATGTTTTAAATAAATCATGACGAATAGGATTGTAAATAAATAAAAATAAAACTTGATAAAGACTCTTGGAAATCCCGACACTCTATGACAAGCCCAAAACCTTCTCTTCTACCCATTCCATCTGGGAAGTGTTAAGCCACATTATAAAGAGTTTTGCTTGAGGACAAGCAAAGATTCAAGTGAGGGGGTATTTGATGTGTGCAAAATGCAACATATAAATTACATCAAATGAGGCATAAAACTAACCATTTTTTAGTACTAATGTTGGAAAAAGCGTGTTTTTGTCTTCATTTTGTATTTTCAGGATTAAATGAGCTCAAATGAACAAAAGAAGCAAAAATGCAGCTAAATCTAACATAATTACAAGAGAAGGAATAAACGTGGCATGCCCGACCCCTCGACAGCATCTTCCCAAGCAAAAACAAGAAAACAGGAGGCTAAACACGCCCCGTGCTCACCAAGCACGGGGGCGTGCCCAAGTGTCTGCAGAAAAGACAAAGTTATAGAAGCTTCTATTTCCCAACACGGGGCGTGCCCAGCGGACACGGGGTCGTGGTCAAGACAAAGATTCGCAGAATCTTGGCAAATCTTGATAGTACAGATACGCTTCTGCACACGGGGTCGTGCCCAGCGGACACGGGGGCGTGGTCAACTAATGCAGACAAACTGCATTTAATGAAGAAAGAGACAAGGATGGACACGGGCCCGTGCCCACTGGACACGGGGTCGTGCCCGAGCTGCTGATCCACCACCATCATCCATTGTCCATCCCTTGGCACACCACCTCTCTCACACTTCACCCACCACCATCACAACACCATCATCCACCACCATCATCCATTGTCCATCATAGAGTGTGTGAGTCGTCTCGGGATCCAAGATTGATCGTAAGAGTTCTTGACAACCAAAGGCCATGATTGCCTAAGTCTCTTACATCACTTGGTGTAGACAAGTGTCTAGTGTAATACTTTTTATTTTTAATTTTTTCGCACTTTTTACTTGGTTATGTATTAATGACTTTAATAACTAGTTTCTTATGTTGAAGGTGATTCTTCCTTATCGTTTGTCCGTGGTGTCTTGGCATTATTTTACTGTCTATATAAAATAAAAGATTTTCACCATTAATATCTCCACGGTCTATATGGAGGTATGTTGGCTACCTGGTCGGGGGTTAAGGGAACGGTTTGGTAAGAGTCTTGCCTTGTTCAGTGTATAGATCCTGTAAGTACCTGGGTCAAATTTAGTAGGCTCTCCTTCAATACCCACCGGTATTGGATGGCGGGGGTCCCAACTCTTTGATCCCCTCATATGTAAGCTACTATTAATACTTTAACCCGGCTACTTAGGACTGTATCCCTGCTGACTCAGACTACTTAGCCGAGGGTAACGTCACCTTCAAAAGAGGGGCCTACCATAATATGCATTAATAACTTAATTAATTATCTTTTAATAATCCGACCCTTTAGGATTGTATCCTTGCTGACTCAAATTACTGGGTTGAAGGTAACGTCACTTTCAAAAGAGGGGCCTACTACAATAACTAAGATAATCTCTTAAAAAGTGCAAAAGTGCGGAAATAATCAAAGGTTACACTATACACGAGTCGGATCCAAGTGATTCATCTTGTCTATCTGTTTTTATTTTATTTTATTTTTCAGCATTTTAGTTAGTTTTATTTTTCTTACTTAAAAACCTTTTTTCAAACTTTTGATTTGATTAGACGTTGAGGACAAACCGGTATTAAAAGCTCTTGTGTCCTTGGACGACCTCGGTATCTTACCAACGCTATACTACGCTCACGATGGGTGCACTTGCCCATATGTGTGTTTAGTGTTAGTAAATATCGTGTTTTATAAATTTAAAACTTGACTAAAAAGTGTTAAAGGGATTAAAATATACATTAAATCTATACGACACTTCACACGCATCAGTACCACTTTATAAGGGTGTAAGGGGCACTCCTCTAAGTGGGGAGTGACCTCTCTTACCCACAGCCAATCAGCACGCGCCACGTCAACTCCCCCCACACCCTCAATTTGATGGCGGCACTCCTCTCTTGGGGGACTTGTTTTTTTATTTTTTTAATTAAGAAAATATTCATTGTTTATGTTGAAAAAATCAAAAAGTTTGAAAAGTTGTGCGGTGAATCAATGCCGCAGACCTATCCCCGCTTAGCCTCCCCGAGGGGTCGGCGGCGGTGTTCCCGAGCGGGGAACTCACTCACCGCACGCCACCCCGAGGGCGCCCCGTTCACCCTAACCCTAACCAATAGGATTTGAATATCCTTTAACCCAAGCCGGTTTATCTTCAAACTAATTTTAACCTAACTGATTCGTTTTATAACCCAAGTCGTTAAAAAACTTATTTCTACACCTTTAATTAGAGGTGGGAAAAAACCGGTTAATTAACCGGTTATTGGTTAATTTTAACCACATGTTAGTAACCGACTATAGATATTTAGTATAGGAACCGGTAGACCTGTTAACGAAAAAATAAAATAAATGACAAAAAACTAGTTATTTACCAAACCAGTTATAGTGATTAACCGGGCCAATTAAAGCAATAACCGGTTAAAACATTAACCAATTAAATTCGTTTTATAACCCAGTCGTAAAAAAACTTATTCCTACATCTTTAATTAGAAGCGAGCAAAAAACCGGCTATAAATATTTAGTATAGGAATCGGTAGACCTGTTAACCAAAAATAAAATAAAAGACAACAAACCAATTATTAACCGAACCGGTTAAAGTGATTAACCGGACCAATTAAAGCAATAACCGGTTAAAACATTAACCGATTAAAGTAAAAAGGTGAAATTAACAACCATAATCAGGGGTTAAGTTATTCTACAAAGGCTCCTAAAAATAAGAAGTATAAGAATAAATTATAGAGTGACAAGTGTCAAGGAACCTAAACCTAAACCTAAACTCACTGCACCACCACCCAAGAAAAAAAAACCCTAAAAAAACTTAACCCCACCCAATTTTTTTTTTTTGGTGGATGATTTGAGGGAGGGAGAGGTTTAGATTTTTGGGTGGTGGTAGGTGTTTAGGTTTTTTTTTGTATAGTTAGTTTATTTTTATCAGTCTTTTAACACTTCTTATATACTTTTACACTTCTTACTTACTTTTACTTAGGGCTGTAAACGAACCAAACGAACACGAACAAGGCCTTGTTCGTGTTCGTTCGTTAAGGAAATAAATGTGTTCACGAACGGTTCATGAACACTTACCGAACGAGATTTTATGTTCGTGTTCGTTCATTAAGGAAATGAGTGTGTTCACGAACAGTTCACGAACACAAATAAATTTGGTGAATGTGACGAAGGATAAAGGTGGATGGCCTAGAGAGTAGCACTAGAACTTGAATTCCTTATTCTAGAACGGATGCCGATCGTATTAGTCGATATAAATAATTAGAAATGAAAGAGAAATGGTGCATAAACAAGGTTAAATAGGGTTTTTTTAGTTTAATTTTTAGGGTAATAAAATAAATATAAGTTAGTTATATAAAAAAGTATAGATAAAATATGTGAAAGTACAAAAATCTTTCAATTAAAGACAAACATGCGAACATAAACGAACGCAAATGAACGAATATTCACGAACACCTTACCGAACGTTCACGAACACAATTGAACGAACGAGACCTTTGTTCATGTTCGTTCATTTAACTAATCGAACGAAATTCCTTGTTCGTGTTCGTTCGTTTATTAAACGAACGAACATAAACGAACTTCCCGCCGAACGGTTCACGAATTGTTCGCTGAACGTTCGGTTCGTTTACAGCCCTACTTTTACTTTTAGGAGCCTTTTATTTGATCTTAATCCCATAATTTGTGTACCTATAACAATTTTGGGCCTCCAAACTATGGCCCAAAGAGAAACTAGGCCGGCTATGTATAGTGAGTCAGGGCATCGTCGTTCTTCGTTGGTTGCAAACTCAATAACAGCTTCTTCTTCTTCTCTGTAACAATGGAGGTAGAACCAAAAGAGCAGAAAACATCGAGAAAAAAAGTAGCAGTGCTACCATGGATGAGAAATCCAGTTGACGTCAGCTCGTTTAACAAGTGTCCTCTTACTCAGCTTCCGTTCCTTCACCCTAGGTATCGATTCCGTTATGTTTCTGTTTATGATTATGATTATGATTTTGCTCAATTTGATAACCTATGTTCACTCAGGTTACGCGATTGAAACAGTCAGTAAGTAATTCATTCACTTGATAATTATTAATTAGCCGATTGATTTGTTGCCCTATGGTTTAGGTTTAATTGTTTATTAATTGGGGGAAAGTTTATCATCTATTGTTTTGTGATTGTTGATTGTTGTTGCTCTGTTGTCACAGTTTTATTCCTTCATGTTTGAAAGTGCATGTGATTGCAGTGGCGGAGCTTGAAAATTTCCACCGGGGTCGGAAGTCACCGGACCTAAAAGTATATACCTAAAAAAATTATTTTTTATAAAACCGGGGGGTCGAAAACGTATATACCTAAAAAAATTCTATACGAAACGTACATACATAACACTACTGAGCGAAAAGTTCGGGCGCCCCCTCCGGCCCGTTCATAGCTGCGCCACTGTGTGATTGTGTAGTGTTTTTGCATATATTAGGGCTTAAAACGAACTGAACGAGGTCTTGTGTGTGTTCGTTCGTGAAGGAGTAAACGTGTTCACGAATTGTTTATGAACACTTACGGAACAAGATTTTTTGTTCGTGTTTCTTAATTACGGAAATGAATTTGTTTGTGTTCGTTCGTTAACTTTAAGTAATGAACACAAACGGACGTTCATGAACAATATCGAACACAAACGAACATATATTAAGTTACGTAGACCCCGCTAAAATATACTAACCTAACATTCATTAAATATTTGAATAAAGTACTCTACACTAATAGCTATTAAATATTTATTCATGGAAATTTAGAAGTACGTAAATATAATACAAAAATTAAAAACCTTAATGAACTATCTTACACAGAGAACATAAACATACGATCGTAAACGAACATAAACATACGATCGTAAACGAACATAAACAAACCAACATAAAAGAACACGTTACCTAATGTTCAAGTTACCTAATGTTCGTTTATTTAAACGAAATTTCTTGTTCGTGTTCGTTCATGTATTAAACGGAAGAACACAAACAAACTTCTCACTGAACGGTTCACAAACTGTTCGGTTCACCCTCCCCATACCCTACCATTTGTGGGATTTACTAGGTACGGTTGTTGTTGTTTTGTGATATACTCATCTGTGTATACCTTGTTTAACATTAGGCTGGGAGAGGCTTTGTGCAATGGTGGAATTGAATCACTTTTTCCTGTTCAAGTTGCTGTATGGCAAGAGACCATGGGCCCCGGCTCCTTCGAAAGAGATATTTGTGTGAATTCACCGACCGGAAGCGGGAAAACCTTAGCCTATGCATTGCCAATCGTACAGATTCTTTCAACTCGTGCTGTCAAATGTCTTCGAGCGTTAGTGGTTTTGCCAACTCGCGATTTGGCTTTGCAGGTTAGACATATCATTCCTCAAGAATTAGGCCTGTAAATGAACCGAACGTTCATGAACTGTTCAGCAGAAAGTTTGTTTATGTTCGTTTATTTAAACAAACGAACGAACAATTTTTTTTGTTCATTTATGTTTGCCAACGTTTGTTTATGTTCGTTCATTTACGTTAGTTTAAAATTTAATAATACATAAATAGTTACCATTATATAAATATAAACATCAAACGGGATTTCAACTCCTTATATAAAAATAACTAATTAGTATTTGGACTTCCTAGTAATAAAAAGTGGCTTTCGAATTGAGCTTGTCGTAATTAATAACTAATTTATATAAAAAAACTACTCTATGTTCGTTTATGTTTGGTCAATGGTCAATTATGTTCATTTTTGTTCATTATGTTATATGTTAGTGTAAGTTTGTTTGTTTATATTCATTTACGTTCGTAAAATGTTCGTTTAGGTTTTAAACAAACGAACACGACCATGCTCATTTTCTTAATAACCGAACATGAAGAAAAAAATATGTCCGATTATATGTTCGTGTTCGTTCGGTTCGTTTACAGGCCTATCAAGAATAACTTCCAATGTTGTTAGTACGCCGTTGCATCAACGCGTATTCTTTTGTTATTCTTCTCAGGTTAGGGATGTTTTTGCGACTATTGCACCTGCAGTCGGGTTATCTGTCGGTTTGGCAGTTGGTCAATCGTCAATATCAGACGAAATTTCAATGCTAATCAAGAGACCGAAATTAGAGGCAGGAATCTGTTACGATCCCGAATCACGTCCCGTTGAGTTGCAAAGTGCCGTAGATATATTAGTCGCCACACCTGGACGACTTATGGATCATATTACTAACACTAAGGGTTTTACACTTGAGCATCTTCGTTTTCTGGTAAGTCGTTTACTTAAAAATTTGCGGTTACTTAAGAGTTTTTGTTTTTGGTTTTCAAATTTAATTTTTGTAATTCAGGTGGTTGATGAAACAGATCGATTGCTACGTGAAGCATATCAATCATGGCTTCCTACAGTGCTTCAGTGTACCAGCTCTAGTGTTGATGGTCTCTTTGCGTGTGACAGCAATCCACTTTCTTTTGGTTTTGGTTCGTTAAAGACTACAAGAAGAGTGTAAGTGCCAATTTTTCTGTGTTATCGGTTCAGAACTGTCGGTTTAAATTGGTCTCTAACCAGTTTCTAGGCTTATCGGTTTCTAACCAGTTTTAGGCCGGGTTTGAATCTGGTTTCGTTTTCCGCAACAGTTTTTTAAATAAAATTGTGTTTTTATTACTTACAGAAATAGATTAATAGGAGCATTATGTTGTTTACATTATGTACTTAGTTTTTATATTAAAAGAAACTTTTTTTATTAATCGGTTATTGAACTCGAACCGGTTCCCATTGTCTTTCCAATCCTCCATATTGGTTCCCAGTTGAACCAGTTCCTCCCTCAAATCGGGTTGACTTAATTGACCACAGCCTGAACCGGTTTAGGGTTTGAACCCGAATTGTGCACCTCTAATCCCGGTATGTAAAATTATTTCACCACACAATATTAGATATGTTTTTTTATTTAAGTTAGTTTTACTCGTTATGTAAAAATTAACATAAAATCCTATATCTGCTAGGCTTTATAAAACTAATTTGAGCTATTTGATATATATTTTTGTTCATAACAAAGTTAAGCTATTCAAAGTATTAGTTTTGACATTTAATCATCTTGTTTTTATCTAAACTTTTTCGCGATTATTATTTGAATAAATCATTATATATGAATAAACTGGCTTTTGTGTGTCGCTAGCAAGATAGAAAATTTTTGTGTGTTCAGTTGATAAATTGCGGAAATAGAAAGTGGGGTGGCATTATTAGTTTGTAACTAAGCAACGTTCATATAGCTTTACATCAACTGTGCTTAATTTCAAATAAATTGTTACAGTGGTGTTGAGAGGGGATTTAAGAATAAACCATACCCGAGGCTTGTGAAGATGGTTCTATCCGCCACACTAACCCAAGATCCGAGCAAGCTTGCTCAACTCGATCTGCACCATCCATTGTTCTTGACTACGGGGAAGATACGTTATCAGCTTCCGGAACACTTGGAGTCCTTCAAATTGGTACACTCTCTTGTCTAACTAGTTATACATTATTCATCACAACCATAATTATAAGAGAAAAATGCCTGGATAGTCCCTGTGGTTTGCCCAAATTTCACCTTTACCCCAACTTTCTAAAAATACACTCTTGTTCTTTGTGGTTTGACTAGTTACTCGGATATTCCCTAAAGTGGATGGAGGTTAGTTTTATCAGTTAAGTGGGTGTGAAATGACGAAATTGCCCTAATTATAAAAAGGATAATTAAAAAATTAAAAGAAATATATTTAATTAAATAATAATTACAGTGGGTCCAACCTTTTTTATTTAATTAAATATATTTCTTTTAATTTTTAAATTATCATTTTTTATAATAAGGGTAATTTTTTCATTTCACGCCCACTTAACTGAGAAAACTAATGTCCATCTACTTCAGGGACTACCCCAGTTACAACTGACCGAACCACATAGAACATGCATGTAATTTCAAAACGTTAGGGACTAAAGGTGAAATATGGGGAAACCACGGGGACTATCTGGGCACTTTTCTCTAATTAAAAATATCCGTTCTAATAAAACGTCTTGTAGGAGATAGTGTTCAAAAGTGCCTTTTGAAGATGTAGTTACGAGATAATTAGTTGGTTGAATGCTTCACAAACATTGATAATTTGTGGAAATAATAGATAAAAAAAGACTATAACATCCACATTTAGATATTCTTGAAGTATTCATATCTGAAACAGGGTTGTGCATGGGTTTGGTTCGGTTTTATGGTAAAACTGAAACCAGGTTTTCGGTTATTGAACGGTCCGGTTTCGGTTTTCTTAGTTTTAGCAACGCTTCTGTTTTTTGGAACAAAAATAAGTAAGATTCAAAAATAAAAAGTATAATCCAAGATTTAATAATCTTTCTTAGATGTTTACATTTAAGTTATTATGTTTAACCTTTTTAATTAATATCGTTCACATAAACTTAACTTCTAATCTATTTTTATGTTTCTCCAAAGTTTTTGTTAAGACACTTTCTTTTAAAATTCTTTGAAAATCATTAATTTTTATGTTAAATTTTGTTATTTCTTGTAGGCAATGGATAAATCATTTCAAAGATAAATAAACATGTTAATATTTTTATTATTAATACTTAACATTCAAGAATAAAACTAATAATTCCTAAGTCAATATGTAACTAACATTAAAAAAATGATTTTTTAGGTTATTCTTTTTTTTCCGGTTTTCATAAAATGCAAAAGCGTAACCGAACTGTAAATTTTGGTTTGTTTTTTTTTTGTGTTCGGCTTTTTTTCGGTTTGGTTAAATCGGTTTTCTCGGTTTTCTGCTCACCCCTATCTGAAATATGATAACTTTTGATTAGCTATTAATCATTCTTCTATAAATTATATGCTAACGTTGTCTTAAAATTCATCATATATTTTAGTATTTTACCAATATACTGTTATTAATATGAAAACATTGGTAAATAATAATATATATTTCCGAAGATTATTTAATCAGTTACTATATTCATAATAACTTTATCCAAACACTAGAAACCAATTATCACAGCTGAAAGTCGCAACAATCAGATAATGCGTCATTATATGACCATATTATATTATGTATAACCTTTTTTTACGAATGGAAGTTTAATCGTCCTATGTAGATATGTGAACCGAAGCTGAAGCCTCTGTACCTGGTTTCTCTTTTACAAAGCTTACAAGGGGAACAATGCATTGTTTTCACATCATCGGTCGAGTCAACTCACAGACTATGCACTTTACTTAAATTTTTTGGGGATTTAGGGATCAAGATCAAGGAGTATTCGGGTCATCAACATCAAAGTGTTAGAAGGTGAACTTAATTATACTCTATCCATTGTTTAATTTGTTTATAATTACTATTATATATAACAAAGTTCATGCTTGTGAATCGTGAGGTGGTGCTAAAATGCACCATCTTCCTTTAAATGAGCGTCCTATCTACACTAAAATGAGCCTCTTTTTCTGGTTTGTCTTTTTTAAACTTTCAATTGCACCCGTAGACTTTAAATAACTTGCGTTCATTCATTATACCGATTGTCGGTATTGTACTTTTGGAGTTTTTCCTTTCGGCTACGATATTGATTGTTGGTACTTTATCAGTACCGCAACGAACTGTACTGATACCGACTGGATTCCTGCCGCAACACAATGAGCCTCTCTTTCTGGTTTTTTGTCTTTTTATGTTTTTTTAACTTTCAATCGCACCTGTATACTTTAAATAACTTGCATTCGTTAATTATACCAATTGCCGGTATTGTACTTTTGGAGTTTTTCCTTTCGGTTGTGATACTGAGTGTCGATGGTGTATTGATACTGTCCCGATACCGACTGGATTCCCGCCTCAACGCGCAAGGGAAATTACTAGTTTTCATACAAGAGAACTTGTATACCTTTTTTCCTCTTTAGTTGTGTTCATCGCATGGGTGCCAATTTATAACACAACCCGAGATACGACATTGAAATAATTAGGTTTTGTGTTGTTATATCTAACCCATTTGATAAACAGGTCGTGTTTGGGTTGACCTGTTTAACCTGTTTAATTAAATGGGCCATGTTCACTTTAACATATTTAACCCGCTTATTCAAACGGGTTGTGTTTGGGTTGACTTGTTTAACTCGTTTAATTAAAAGGTCCACACATCAATCTATTTGATTAAACAACTTAACTCATCAACTCTTTTAATGAAACGCGTCGACCTGCCAATCCGTCTTACCCTCTTATTACAGTCCTCCAACCCTGTTTAACATGTTTACAACCTTATCACAACTCGCTAACCCGTTTGTCTCGTTAGACCTTAGATAAATGGGTTAAATATAGTGTTCGGTTACATCATTTATTTTGAGTTTTTGACCATATATTTGATTTTGCAGCAAGACATTGAGGGGATTCCGAGAAGGGGTAATACAAGTTGTTGTTTCTTCCGATGCAATGACACGTGGAATGGATGTTAAAGGGGTTAGAAATGTAATTAATTACGATAAGCCCCCATACATTAAAACGTATATTCATCGTGCTGGTCGCACTGCAAGAGCGGGGAATCATGGGCGCTGCTTCACCTTGTTACATGAAGATGAGGTATTTTTTTCCATACCTGTAAACTATGCAGTTAATATCAGTGATATACATCGATTATCGGTTCCTATGTGAAATATCGGTGTCAAATATCAAATATCGGTCAGAATATTGGTATTGACCGATATATCACCTATTTTCCCGATATCAGTACCTTTCTTCTTAGTTCTAACATTCGTCTTTCTTCTTATTGTTGCTATTAGTGTTTTATGTCTTAAGTGTTAATTGTTAGTATTAAATGTTGGTGTTTTAACTCTTAATCAGTTCCTACTTGCTACAATTGTTCTTATTGAAGAAAATGTTTTTATTTGTCGCATATAAAAAAGGATAGGAACAAATTTTACAAGGATTTCATAGTGTTCCTTTGTTATTAATTTGCATGTTTTTGTTGTTTGGTGCTTACCCATCCATTGTACATCTTATAGGTCAAACAATTCAAGAAACTCTTGAAGAAAGCCGACATTGATTCTTGCCCGACATATACGGTTCCATCGGATTCCGTACAGTCCCTCCGTTCGACCTATGATGAAGGTAATTTTTTTTTCTAATCTCGAAACTACAGTAATTTTTGACATTCGTCAGCTCCAGCTCATATAACTTAACATACCTCGAGTTCAGCGTATTTCGAGCTCTATGCCTAAAGGTCGACTCATCGACAATTAAACAAACTCGACCTCGGCTTGGACTCAGCTCGTTTATCATTTATTTAATTATTTATATGCATTTTAATTGTTTTAAATGTATTTATATAATTACTTTTTACATATTATATATATACACCATAATATATATTACTTAGTTTTTTTTATTATAATTATATATAGTAATATTTTTTATATATCGTTTTTTTATTATAATTATTTAAAAATTTATGCATTATAATTGTTTTTGAAAACTTTTCAAAATGAATGTTGTTATATTGCAATAGACATTCTAAAATAGAAATGCTATGATTCGACTTTCTGGGCACCAACATGAAAAGGTCCACATTTTCAGCCTCTTTATTCTGTATATATACTTTTACCATCGATTCTCGAGCTTCACTTTCACGGGTATGTGTTAAAGACGTTATCTTAGCTCTAAACCTCGTTATTTTATGCTCACTCAGCTTTGGAGAAACTAAAAGAGAGCGTTGAAGTGGAAACATTCAAGAAACAAAAGGCCGGAATCAAGTCTTCAATCAAGAGGAAGCGATGAATCACGCTTATAATATTGTTGTATTTTAACTCGTTTGAATTAAGTTTTCTTAGTTTCGTGGTTGCAGTTAATCAACTGCTTCAGTTTTGCAGTTCATAGGGAGCCAGGTGATCAGTTTCGGTTAATTTGTTATTTTATTATTGCATGTAATATTCTTCCCGTTCGGGTTTAATTGCTTTAACATTTTACACTTGTCCTCTTTCATTACAATTACACAGAACAGTGGTTTATGAGGCGTCACTCTACATTCGACCCGTTTCAAAATTGCCGTTTTGACCCATGACCAAACCCGGGCGATTTTCCTGGTTGATCCGAATCAGTTGTATGAGTATTTCCTCGGTAGAAGAATAATAAATGCCACCGTGTGCATTATATTATACCTGGCAAAACGGCCAGGTCAGTCGGGCGGGGTAACGGTCATACCAAGTTCGGGTCAAAATGGTCCATGTTAATAATTGTCAATTTGGTTCGGGTCATAACCGGTTATTATCATAATGACTAGTACAAAAATTATTCATAAAACAATCATAACAATAGCTAGTTAATGTATAAAATAAACGAAAAATCTTATGTAGTGGGTGCGTGCTAAAATATATAAGATGTAAAGGTTCATCTTCATAGATAGATTGTAAAAATTACCCACATTTTCCCTTGGGATCAAAGATGGCTTGATTGCTAGCCAAACATTTGTTAGTGAATTGCAAGTCAAAACATAAAGTTTGGCATCCATCTTTTTAACATTTTAAATTAATACTTAAATAACTATTTTAGTATTTTTACTTCATTTCACTAAATATTTTCAGGTTATATTATATTATACCGTGAGTACTCGTGTGTATTGGGGTGTTTTTAATGCCATCCATGCCCAAAGCATGCCCCATCTCGGCCCCCATGGGAGTTTTTTCGAAAAAAAATGTGAGGAGCGTGCAATATTCCACACCATATGGGGCATTCTTTAACCAATCACCAGTTTCCAAGCTTTATTTGTCCAATAACATTTTTTATGGTTTTTCTTTTATTTAATTCTATTACATCTCCATTACACCCATTTTAGATAAACGCCCCATTGCTGACTGGACTGCCACATGGCGCACAACGTCCATAGGTGGGGCATTATTCACCCCAACGACTACGCATGGTCTTAACATTTCATCAAATACTCTCCCCAGAAACCACGTGGGTACGTGCTTCACCTCCTCATGGTTTTCTACGCTCTTTACATTAAAATCGGGAACCACCCCTATATATAATCTTAACAGTATTTACGACATTATTTAGTTTTTGAAAACCGTCTGACTAATAGACTGATAAGGTGATCGGTTCAATGACCGACCTAATTATGGAAACATTGCTTGGCATTTCTCATTTTTGTGATACAATAAAAAATCTAATAATTAAAGCATAATAAAAACCTAATCCTAAATAAACAACTAGACTGGCTGAGAACTGTTACCACTCAACTTAGCTTAACCATTTAAGTAATATCATCTTTTTGCTAGGCACAAAATACCAATTTAACATCAACATGAACTATTTTGTTAATTAGCGGAGCCATGAATATTTTTCTATGCTGTCATTTTTTTCCATACCCGGGTTTATAATAACCCGGAGTCAAAACTTTGGATGGGTCGGTTTGAAGCAGATAATAAAAGTCAATATCATAATAAAAATACAAAGTCATTTGAAATATAAAAAATACATTTTATGTTAAACAATTGAAATAAACTAATTGGAATGGTTATTGAGTTAAAAAGTTTAAAATTAAACATGGGCCACTAATGGTTTAAAGTCCACTATAAAAACTAAATAGAGTAAATTATCTTTTGAGTTCTCGTGTTTTAGTGGTTTTAACCATTTGAGTCTAAAATCAAAATGTTTAACGCCCTAAGTCCCTAGACGCTTTTTTTATAACTTTTTGAGTCCAACTTTTAACCTTTCGAGTCCATTTTTTTTAACAAAATTGGACTCAAAATGTTATAAAATGAACAAAATTGGACTCAAAACGTTATAAAATAAGCGATTAGGGACTCAGGGCGTTAGACTTTTTGATTTTAGACTCAAGTGGTTAAAACCACTAAAACACAGAGACTCAAAACGTAATTTACTCAACTAAATAACTGAGCTTAATTTTTAAATTATAAATTTGTTTATTATGTAAAACGTTTAGAAAAAAGAATGGCGTCGCTTAAAATTTCCCTATAACACCATACATATGATACACATAATTCATTGGTGTCGGGCTAACTCGTTCACCACAATGCACCTCTCCCAATGCGTATAATAAGCAATAATGTCCGAGATAGTGTTATAAATACCCATTATTGTATACATCACAACCCCAACAACCCCATCACAAGGCTATAATGACTGAAAGTTTCGGGTTCATATTAAAATTGTATAATGTGCATTGAAATTTCTAAATGAGTATGGACGAACATAGCGAACAATTTAAGTTTTTTGTCGTCTTTTTAATAATTATAACGTTAATATTTATTTGAATCATTCATAAAACTAGTTGATTTTCCGCCTGCGCGTTGCGGCGGGGATCTAATGTCTGCGAACGCATGTCGGCAACGACAAGCAGATACCGAATATCAAAACA
Organism: Helianthus tuberosus; assembly: GCA_030545235.1. Lineage (NCBI taxonomy): Eukaryota > Viridiplantae > Streptophyta > Magnoliopsida > Asterales > Asteraceae > Helianthus > Helianthus tuberosus. Next base: position 132,679,261 of record CM060427.1, on the reverse strand, counting down.
TAAATAAAAATGACGTGGTAACGATAGTAACTTCGTCCTAAAAAAGCGATTTTAAATAATCTAATATATAATAATAGGACCCACACGTTCTACACGTTGGAAATTCGGTTGTTTTCAGTTTCGTTATTACGGTACTAACACCGTTAAAATATGGATGAGCTCAGTACAGGTAACGGCACCAAAAGTACCAATCCGGAAAATCATCGAAATTAAGTACCGGCACCGAAAATGCTCGGTACCATACGGTATGGTAGTTGAGGGTAAAAACCGGTGAATACCAGTGCCGAACCGATACTGAAAATGTCAAAAGTCGGTACCATTCGGTACTGAAAATATAACCGGTTTGGTAAATTTGATACCAGTACCGGTACCCGATACCATTTGCTCATCTCCTTGATGATGTTACTATTCATTGGGTTGTGTATGAAAAATAATCTAAACGGTGCAATTACGTGCGTTGCTACGTTGTTACAGGATTTGATGAGCCCGGTACCAACCGGTACAAAAAATACCGTTACCAAAAATCCTTAAAAGTGGGTACCGGTACCGAATATACCTGTCACGGTACGGTTCGGTACCGGTCAGGACTGGTTCGATACCGGTCGGTACAGGTACGTTACCGGTCGGTACTGGTACGGTCCCGGTATTTGAGGGTAAAAACCGGTGAATACCGGTGCCAAACCGATACAAAAAATGTCAAAAGTCGGTACCGAAAATATACCTGGTTTGGTAAATTTGATACTGTTACCAGTATCTGATACCGATACCAGTATCCGATACCATTTACTAATCCTTAGTGTTCATTGTCTTCAAAATTTAATATATAGGTAATACACATGCTCATAAACCAGTTCATAAAAAGTTTTATGTTGCCTACATTTTTTTATAAAGCATTATTTTCCCAATGCATGGTGTAGTTGCGCCCACTTTCTTTGAAAGGTGACATAGAAAGTGGTTACTACCTTCAAGATCTACTTTATTGATATACTTTAATTAATCACAAACTATTTTTTATATACAAACAACCTTCATTCATATTACTGATACTCTTAAAAAGAAAAATTCGGTAGAAACGCCATCGGCTTTGCCTCCCCTTCCCCTATACTTTTATAATGTTGCAATATTAGTCTCTTGGCTTTGTTACCTTCAAAGTTTCATAAAATGATAAATTTAGTCCCTAAACTACTACTTCATTTTACAAATAGTTTGTTTTTGACACCCCAACTTTATGGTAGTTTCCTTTTCAGTCCCAACTTTGTTATTATTTCCTTCTTACCCAAAAACTTTATCAAATTTTATCTTTACCCTTTCTTAGCCTTTAAGTTTAGGAAATGCAATTTTTAACCACTTAACTTTTTATGAACTTTGTAAATGCTATTTTGACCCCCTCGAGACTTTTTGGCTTGACGATATAAATTCGAGTTCGTCGGGTCACGTATAATACGTTATGATTTTACGATATAAATTCGATTTACGTTACGTTTTGATCCAATTGCAATACAACTATAGGATACATTGAGTTCAATCGGATACATCAAAACGTGTGTTTTCATATGGTTAACACATCACATAAGGGGTGGTGGGGTGGGGAAAAAATGTGTGCGTGATAGTTTCTTCCACGCGTGGAAAACAAACAATTCCCACCGCCACCTAAATTTATAACAAGTGATAGTATGCGTGCGTGATAAACTTCACGTGTTATGGGGTATTGAGTGATAAATGGATGTTAGGGTTTATTGTTGGGTGTTGTGAGTGATGACCATTGCCACTAAAAAAGGTTGTGAGTGATGGAAAAATGGTTGATGACATGGCGGAACTTGATTGGGTGTTGTGAGTGATGAGTGAGTGATGAGTGATGACCACCCCCACCCCCCTAACGTTTGGACTAATCCGTTCGATATTTGCGAAGTGCGGGTCTTACTACTAGTTCATAATAAACTTATAAAATCAAATTTCTTTCATTAATTCCATGTTTATTTAGTTTTGAACATTTTATACAACTAGTAAAATAGTAAATCACTTGTTCATGCATCATATTAAGAGTTGCAACCTTTTTTTAGTAGAATAATAAATCACTTGTTCATGCATCTTATATAATATTTTTATTCTTGTTATTAGAAATTTGTTTATAAGTGTTCCAATATACAAAAGAGTACTAACAGCTGGTAGATGCAACTTTACTATGTGTTTAAATATGTATGCTATTCCAACTAACTACAATAATTGTTTGTGTAATGTTTAACCATGCTTTAAAAAACCAGAAACACATATGTCAGGTATTGGTTTAGTTTTTTTAATTGAATGCCAACAAGAAACTTTATTAAAAAACTTCACAACAAAATACTAGTAATAATAAGCATACAAACCATCACAAGCTAGAGTGATAAACGAAATGAAATTACACAATTTTTTTTTTTAATTTTTTTGAATCGGTTTAGTTACTAGCTACTGGACCATACACAAATGAATCATGTGAAAAATAACCGATATTTGTCTTCTAACTTTGCTTGTCAACAAGCTTCGGAGACCAAACCAACCTTTATTCCTTGTACGTCTTACATCAATGAACCTGCTAGACCTACCGATCAGATATCCAACCCGTTTTCTTAATGTAAGAATTATGGTTCAAATCCTTGCCTGTTATTGATCAATGAATAACAATATATAGAGTATACATCAGATCTCCTTTTCTTGGAGAATAAGTTTACAATCAATCTCTCCTATAATTATGACAATCTATTCTATATTTACAATATTTCCTGTCGATTCTATTACACCCCCGCAGTTGAAGCGGGAGGAAGGCGAACGGTTAGACTGGACCGAAAGTCGTCAAACAGGATCTTTGGAAGTCCCTTGGTGAAGATGTCAGCTATTTGAAACCGAGAGGGGATGTGGAGAATACGAACCAGGCCTTTCTGAACATGCTCACGAACAAAGTGAATATCGAGCTCGATATGTTTGGTCCGTTGATGTTGAACTGGATTCCCGGACAGATAAATAGCGCTAACGTTGTCACAGTAGACAACAGTCGCCTGAGAGAGAGGGCGATGAAGCTCTAAGAGAAGATTGCGAAGCCAACATATTTCAGCAACAGCATTTGCAACTCCACGATATTCGGCTTCAGCACTGGAGCGGGAGATGGTGGACTGTCGTTTAGAAGACCAAGAAATTAGATTGTCGCCAAGATAGACACAGTAACCTGAGGTAGACCGCCGAGTGTCAGGGCAGCCAGCCCAGTCAGCATCAGTGTAAGCACGGAGAGAAAGAGATGTGGAAGGGCCCAAAGTAAGACCAAAATCAAGAGTACCCTGTATGTAACGAATGATCCGCTTCAAGGCATTCCAGTGTTCAACCCGAGGAGAATGCATGTGTATACAAATTTGCTGGACACTGTAGGTGATATCTGTAACGACTCTCATCAAAAAGTCATAATTATTAAATTAATTTGACCAATAGGAAACCCTAATTAAGACACCCAAGTGATTCTGTGCAAACCCTAAAATTTTCAGAATTTTCAGAATCAGGATTAGGGCCCCTAAAACTCAGAGGGGGTAAACCCTAGTGGATGATTATCCACTTAAAACTGCTGTCAACATATGAAAATTCGAGATATGTGAGTCAGCTAAGCTAGTCCCACACGTGGCTACTCTATAACCAACTTTTGAACCCTTACGCATCGTATCAAAGTATGTCCTACGATGCGCAGGCTATTTAAAACCCATACGATGCGTAGAGGTTTCTGGTCTACGGTGCGTATGCTTAGCATACGATGCGCAGGGGATGTTTGGCCTACGATGCGCAGGGCTTCTCAAATTTCAGCTATAAATAGCAGGCTGTGGCATTCGAAATCTGGACACTTTACGTCGAAAGAATTCTCGATTATACACCGAGTTTTCTGCTGTATACTTCAATTAACACCCAAAGCACTAAATTGAAGCTGCAATCAGGGTATTAGCACAATCGCTGTTACGATTCATTTATCCGACGATCAAGATATCCAATGAATGTTTAAATGCCGCCCACATTAGGGTTATACTTTATCGTTCGTCATTAATTTGACGGATTGTCGTTAATTCGATAGGTAAAGTATTATACTTTATCGTTCGTTGTTAATTCAACGGATCATCGTTAATTCGATGGGTAAAGTATTATACCTTGTCATTCATTGTTAATTCAATGGATCATCGTTAATTCGATGGACAAAGTATTGCATTTTGTCATTCATTATGAGATTTTGATCTCGGGAATTATCGTAATTGCTGGATTGATCACTAATTCCAAATTATGTACTTGTTATTGAAATTAGGATAAAAGGCTAATCAGTAGGCTAGGCTCTGCCCGTATAAATCTGCAAAGTGAGTCATTCTCTCTTTTTATCAAATCTATTTACAAAAGTATGTTTTATTCAAAGTTATAATTACGGGGATTAAGTCTTTGTAATCACCAAGTTACAGCCGGTATGTGGGGTTTTGTATACATTACTTGATAATCGTCACCATTGGGGCAGCCAATGGGGGATATGACCATAGCCACAGACACCATTGGACGAATGGGCCAATGGGTCGAGTGACAAGTACCGTGGGTAGTTGGCTTGATATCAGAAACATTGTAATCGCTCTTAATACTGTAAATTATAACAAATGGGTCATTTTAGTAAATAGAATGATTCACTCAGTATTTCCCGCTGACAAAACCTTTTTCAAACATGTTTCAGGTGATCTGTTGTAATTCAGGAAAAGTGCTGGGAAGCATATCAAGCTTAAGATAGTGGCTCAATATAAAATAAATAAATGCTTTTGTAATATCACGCTTTTATAATAAAAACATAATATTGTAAATTATCGGGGTTTTATCCCGAATTGTGAAATAAAATAATCGGGGAAAAATTTTAGCTTTAAGCGATCCTGTTTCCGCTGTTAAACTCAATTAAATTAATACCGCAGTATTTTCTGCCGCGGCTCCTGAAACGGGTCAAACCGGGTCTTGGGCCGTGACAGAAAAAGGTGGTATCAGAGCCACTGGGTTAAGCTGATTGAGTATTTAGAAATACTCAACATTTTTCCTGATTACAGCCACTGGGTTAAGCTAATTAAGTATTTAGAAATACTTAATTTTTCCTGATTATTATTAGGTGATTATGTGTTTTATTAACTGACTATTTGTTAATTTTAATATGGGCAGATTTTTATTTGTTGCTTTATTATTGTTAATCGAAAAATATTATAATTTTATTTGATTAATATATGGAATTACCTAATATAGTATTACTATATTGTGGTAAAGAAATTATATTTTTATATTTGAAGTATACTTTTATTAAAATTATTGTTTAGTTATTTATTATTAATAATTTTATTGTTAATAATAATATAATAATAGTAGTGGTATTAAGATTATTTTTAAATACTAAGGTTATTATCAAAGGCAGATATTGGATAACCTAGCCTTAGTTAGGCATGGACTGATCACCTATGCTTAAACAAGGCAGCACTAACCAATATCCACCATGATAATGACTAGTTAATATATATAAATTAAGTCATCATACTTATTTAGTATATAGATTTTTATATGGTAATTACTGTAAATAGTAAATATAAATCTTTAAAGATTCTGATTTAAAGTTTAGTATTTTTATTATTTACAGTCTAGAAAAAAAAAAAAATTTTAAATAGATTACAAATAAAACCTAGTATGTTTTAATTTTGAGTTGGGTTGGTAGTATGAAATACTATTTAAAAAGTTGTTACATAAAATTTTAGTATGATTTAATAATTATGTGTATTTTACTAATCAGCATGAGTGATCTGTCGGAAGCCCTTCAGAATTTAAATCTCTATCCAGTAAGAATCGAAGTTTCCAGAGATTTCAATAGGTATATACCAGATATAGAAGAACCTATAGAATTCAATGCTTTACCTTTCGAGAAACCTAAGCCTAAGAAAATGGAAATTGGGGAAAGTTCTAGGCAAATGGAGGAATTACCATCTCAAGAAGAACTAGATTTTATAATGGTAACTGATGATACTATTGAGCCTATTAATGAAAATAATTTTATGAACTTAGAACCATCTATTCCAAACTCTTCGAATCACTGGAATATAGACGAATGGTTAGATAATGAAATACTGTTACAAAACCATCCCTATAGGCTTTTTCCTAAGTATAATCCAGAATCTTTACCAAATTTACCAATAAGTAACGAGAATAGGACTGAACTCCATCATTTTGATAACATGGATGCTGGGATCCAAGAGACTTTGGGACAAATCTCCTGGAAATACGATGAGAAGAAACGCCGCTACTAGAACATCATCTTACAAAGGATAGGGGAATAATGAAACTGTGGTTGTGTAATAGTAACAGTAAAATCAGTATATGTAAAATAAATAATAAAACGAGTGTATATAGAAGCATAATATAAGAAAATATTAGAAAAAGTTACAATTTTGTTTGTATATTCAATTATGTGATTATGTGCAACTAAATTGTGACATTAGATTATTTCCTTTATACTAATTATGTATCTATAAAATAGATATCAGATGGAAAACGCTAATAATGAACCAGTTAATGAGGTTAATCAATCTGAGCAACTAGGGGATCAATATGTGACTAGGCAAGATATAGAAAATATCATTGCTCAAGAGATAGCCAACACTATTCCAGGAATAGTTGCTCAAGGGATAGCCAATGCTATTCCAGCAATCATTGCTGCTGTTAAAAATCCAATCGAACCACAACATGTTGTTCCTAGTAAACGCATTTCTGAAGATAATTTCAGTAATAGCGTAAGTGGAGGCAGTAATCATATTAACCATGATAATGAACCACGGCAAGCTCCGCTCCCTAAGAAAAGGAAAGTTGCAACGCCTGGTTGCACTTACAAAGAATTTCTTGCTTGTAAACCCACTAAGTTTGCAGGCAATGAAGGAGCGACTGCAGTACTGCGTTGGTTAGAGAAAACCGAGGCAGTAATTGCCATAAGTAAATGTGCTCAAAATGATCAGGTTATGTATACATCAAATCTTTTTAAACAAGTGGCGCTAGAATGGTGGAATATGATGTTACAAGTAAAAGGAAGAAGGATGGCGTATGCTATGAACTGGGAAGAATTTAAGAGTCTTGTAGAAAGAAAATTCTGTCCCGAATATGAAAAAGATCAAATGGCAAATAAGTTTCTAACTCACCGGATGGTGGATATAGATTGTCGAGGTTATACTACGACATTCTTCGAATATGCTCGAGTGGTACCAATCCTGGCTTCGCCAGAACCGGTACTTATTTCTCGTTATATTTGGGGATTGATTTCCGAGATCCGTAATATCGTCAAAGCTGCGAAACCTCGCACGATTGATGATGCGGTGGAATTAGCCAATACTATAAATGATGAGCTAGTACGGACAAGAGAAGAAAATAGAAGGAAAGAAGTAGCCCAAAAGATTTCCCAAGAATTCAGTCCGGGTAACCATAACCATTTCAAGAAAGGAGGGAATGGGCAAACTTCTACTAGTCCATTTTGCAAATTTTGCAAAAGGAAGCATTTTGGAAAATGCAAAGGATATTGCAATTTTTGTAAGATTCCGGGGCATCAAGAAAAAGATTGTAGAAGGAAGAAATTTTCAGTTTGCTACAACTGTAGAGAAACTGGACATCTTAGGCCAGATTGTCCAAAACTGAATAAACCATTCGACAATCAAGCCAAACCAACAGAAGGGGCAAAAAGGAATGAGAGAGAGACTTTCAGCTAACTACTCATGAAGACGAGATGATTCCAGATGTGATAGCCGGTATGTTCTTAGTTTACAACATTTACCTAAAAGTATTATTTGACTCTGGTGCCAACCAAAGTTTTATAAATACTTTACTCTACCAAATTCTTGACTTACCATTTACCAACATTAGATAGATTTCTATATTAGAAACGGCAGACGAGAATTCAGCTAAAATAGATAAGGTTATGCAGAACCTAGAAATAAGTTATAAGTTTTCTGCAACCCTATTATCTATGAATTCAATGTTGTGATCATTATCTGTGATTAGAATTTCTTAGAAATTCAAAGAAGTAATTATGATTACAGGAGATAAACCATGTAAGTCTATGAAGTTCATATCAGTAATGGAAATTGCTAAATATGAACAAAAGCAAAAGAATAGTATATATGAATTTAGTAATCATTAATACTAAAGATACAGAAATCAAGGAAATCTCTGTAGTTTCAGAATACCCAGATATATTTCCAGAAGATTTACCGGGAATATCACCAGATATGAAGATAGAATTTAGGATTTATCAACTCCAGGAATTTTACCAATAAGTCAGGAAACCTTATCGGTTAATACAATATTGGTTATTTAAGAAAAAGAAAATTTCGATAAGAATGTGTATTGATTATAGGAAATTGAATAAGGTTATAATTAAGAATCAATACCCATTAATTAGAATTTATGATCTATTCGATCAATTTAAGGAAGATAGATAGTTTTCTAAGATCAACTTATATTCCGTATATTATCAATTAAAAGTATCAAAGGAAGATGTATCTAAGACTATTTTCAGAACTAGCAATGGTCATTACTATTTTACAATCATGCCCTTGGATTAAAGAATGCAACTGTAGCATTTAGGGACATGATAAATAGGATCTGTAAACCCTATTTGGATAAATTGGTAAATATCTTCAAATGACGATATACTTATTTATTCCAAAAACGTATTCTTAACTTTGTTAAGAAAAGAAAAGCTTTACGCCAAATTTTCGAAGTATGAATTTCGGCTATCAGAAGTGCAAATTTTAGGTCATATGGTGAATCATGAAGGTATTCACTTAGATCTTGCTAAGATAGCAGTGATTACCAAATGGAAGATTTTGAAGTATAAGGTAATACTTCAAAGCTATGATTTGGATATATGTTTATATAACGCAAAAAGGTAATTGCGTAGGCCTCAAGCCAATTGAAAAAGGTACGAAGAAAACTATACCACTCAAGAATTAGAATTAGGAACCATAATTTTGCCTTAAGATTTAGAGATATTATCTGTATGGAAGTAAGGATACTATCCATACAGATTATAAGAAGTTGGGCAAAAAGAATTTGAGGCAAAGAAGATGGATGAAAATCCTAAGTGACTATAATTGTGATATTCAGTATCACAAAGGAAAAGCTGAAAACGGCAAGAGACAGTCATAAAGATTATGCAGATAATAGATAAAAAGCCGTTGGAGTTCGAGTTGGAGACAAAATATAATTGGAAGTATCTCCTTGGAAAGGAGTAAGAAAGGAAAACTAAGTCCGAAGATATGTAGGATCATTTCCAGTAAATCCACATATTGGACCAGTTATTTACAACTACCAGGAAGGTTAGTTGAAATACATGATATATTTTATATATCTAATCTCAAGAAATGTCTATCAGACGAATCTCTGGTAATACCTTTCTAAGATATAAAGGTAAACTAAGAATGTTAAGTAAAGTAGGATTCAAAGACAGGATCCTAATATACTTGGGAACTGGAATCCAAAAGAAAGAAAAAGTATTCTCAATTATTCCAGTAAATCTCGAGGACGAGATTTTTATTAAGTTGGGGAGAATGTAACGACTCTCATCAAAAGTCATAATTATTAAATTAATTTGACCAATAGGAAACCCTAATTAAGACACCCAAGTGATTCTGTGCAAACCCTAAAATTTTCAGAATTTTCAGAATCAGGATTAGGGCCCCTAAAACTCAGAGGGGGTAAACCCTAGTGGATGATTATCCACTTAAAACTGCTGTCAACATATGAAAATTCGAGATATGTGAGTCAGCTAAGCTAGTCCCACACGTGGCTACTCTATAACCAACTTTTGAACCCTTACGCATCGTATCAAAGTATGTCCTACGATGCGCAGGCTATTTAAAACCCATACGATGCGTAGAGGTTTCTGGTCTACGGTGCGTATGCTTAGCATACGATGCGCAGGGGATGTTTGGCCTACGATGCGCAGGGCTTCTCAAATTTCAGCTATAAATAGCAGGCTGTGGCATTCGAAATCTGGACACTTTACGTCGAAAGAATTCTTGATTATACACCGAGTTTTCTGCTGTATACTTCAATTAACACCCAAAGCACTAAATTGAAGCTGCAATCAGGGTATTAGCACAATCGCTGTTACGATTCATTTATCCGACGATCAAGATATCCAATGAATGTTTAAATGCCGCCCACATTAGGGTTATACTTTATCGTTCGTCATTAATTTGACGGATTGTCGTTAATTCGATAGGTAAAGTATTATACTTTATCGTTCGTTGTTAATTCAACGGATCATCGTTAATTCGATGGGTAAAGTATTATACCTTGTCATTCATTGTTAATTCAATGGATCATCGTTAATTCGATGGACAAAGTATTGCATTTTGTCATTCATTATGAGATTTTGATCTCGGGAATTATCGTAATTGCTGGATTGATCACTAATTCCAAATTATGTACTTGTTATTGAAATTAGGATAAAAGGCTAATCAGTAGGCTAGGCTCTGCCCGTATAAATCTGCAAAGTGAGTCATTCTCTCTTTTTATCAAATCTATTTACAAAAGTATGTTTTATTCAAAGTTATAATTACGGGGATTAAGTCTTTGTAATCACCAAGTTACAGCCGGTATGTGGGGTTTTGTATACATTACTTGATAATCGTCACCATTGGGGCAGCCAATGGGGGATATGACCATAGCCACAGACACCATTGGACGAATGGGCCAATGGGTCGAGTGACAAGTACCGTGGGTAGTTGGCTTGATATCAGAAACATTGTAATCGCTCTTAATACTGTAAATTATAACAAATGGGTCATTTTAGTAAATAGAATGATTCACTCAGTATTTCCCGCTGACAAAACCTTTTTCAAACATGTTTCAGGTGATCTGTTGTAATTCAGGAAAAGTGCTGGGAAGCATATCAAGCTTAAGATAGTGGCTCAATATAAAATAAATAAATGCTTTTGTAATATCACGCTTTTATAATAAAAACATAATATTGTAAATTATCGGGGTTTTATCCCGAATTGTGAAATAAAATAATCGGGGAAAAATTTTAGCTTTAAGCGATCCTGTTTCCGCTGTTAAACTCAATTAAATTAATACCGCAGTATTTTCTGCCGCGGCTCCTGAAACGGGTCAAACCGGGTCTTGGGCCGTGACAATATCCGGTCTGGTAAAAGTAAGATACTGCAAAGCTCCTGCAAGACTGCGAAACAAAGATGGGTCATCAAACTGGGATCCTTCGGCTGAAAGTTTGGACTGTGTATCAACTGGAGTCGCTGCAGGCTTGCAAGAATCCATAGCTGCTCGACTGATGATGTCCTTTGCATATGCTGCTTGTGACAAAAACATGGAGTTGGCCGTGCGAGTAACAGATATACCCAAAAAATATGATAAAGGACCCAAGTCCTTCATGGCGAATTCTCCTGATAATGTAGACATGAGCATGTCGCGTAATGTATTAGAAGAAGTGGTCAGGATAATGTCGTCTACATATATTAAAAGGTAAGCCATATCACTGCCATGATGATAAATAAACAAAGATGTGTCTGTTTTGCACTGAGTGAACCCCTGTTGAAGGACAAAATCCGTAAAACGTTGATACCACGCCCGAGGGGCTTGCTTTAGCCCATAAAGAGATTTCTTAAGTCGGCAAACATGATCGGGATACTGACGGTGACGAAAACCCATTGGCTGACACATATAGACGGTCTCATGCAAATGTCCATGTAAAAATGCATTAGTAACATCCAGTTGATGAATCGGCCATGATTGAGAGAGGGCAAGAGACAAAACCGTACGAATGGTAGCGGGTTTGACCACCGGGCTGAAGGTGTCACCGCAATCAATACCTACCTGTTGCGTACGCCCATCACAGACTAAGCGCGCCTTATAACGCTCAAGGCTACCATCCGACTGAAATTTATGCTTAAAGAGCCACATACTGCGAATCACATTCATGTGTGGTAGACGAGGAACCAACTCCCAAGTCTCATTCTTAATAAGTGCACTAAACTCGTCAGTCATGGCTTTATGCCATTCGGGTGTGGACAAGGCTACCTGAGGGTTTTTAGGAACGGGAATGACGGTGGTAGTGTTAAGATTAAGAAACTGTTTAGGTTTGGAAATACCGTCCATGGAGCGGGTTCACATGGAACGGGTATTAGTGGAGGAGTTAAGCTGGTCGGAAGGGAGGGTTTCGGGAGGTGGAGGGGGGGCTAAAGGGACAGAGGAAGTAGTTAACTGTGGGAGTGGGGCCGAAGGGGTACGGGAGGAAGGTTGGCGACGAGAGTATGTTTTAGTGGGCTGAGGACGGGATGTGGGGGACAGGGGCGGATGTGAGAAAGGGGCAGTAAGTGGGCCGGTTTGTGTTTGGGTTGAAGGAGGCGGCTGATGAGATGGGGATGGGGTCTGGGGTTGGGCCGTGGTCGATGGGTTTGCGGAGTCGGTTGGCCAGCAGTTGCTGAACCAACATGTGGCCATAGAAGTGGGTGTAGAGGGGTGGTAAGGAAGTCATAAGTGGGTAATGAAGTGGGTTTTTGGTGTGAGAAAGGAAAGATAGTTTCCTCGAATTGGACATGTCGAGAGACGAAGATGGTGTGGGTGGAAAGATCAAAACACTTGTACCCTCGGTGGTTAGATGGGTAACCAAGAAAGACACAAGGCTTTGAGCGATTGGCGAGTTTATGTATGGTGGTAGAGGGCAAGATAGGAAAGCAAAGGCAACCGAACACTCGAAGGTGTTCGTATGTAGGAAGGCAGTTATAAAGAAGAGTTGTGGGGGTGAGGAAGTTGTGCGATTTTTTTGGTAGAATATTGAGAAGATAGGTGGCGACCTCGAGCGCATGGTGCCAGAGGTTGGGGGGCAGGGAGGCTTGGGCAAGAAGAGTGCGAATCATATTATTTATAGTACGAATTTTGCGCTCTGCCTTTCCATTTTGAGAAGAAGTATAGGGGCAAGAGAAGCGAAAAATCATTCCATTATTGTGACAAAATTGTTGAAAATTTTTATTTTTATATTCTGTGCCGTTGTCGCATTGGAATTGTTTGATTTTTCGTTCAAATTGTGTGTTAATAAGGTTGTAAAAATGGGTGAAGGTTTGGTAAACTTGGGATTTGTTTGTAAGTGGGTATGTCCAAAGAAAATCACTAAAATCGTCAAGAAACAATATATAATAATGATGACCGCCGGTACTGAGTACCGGGGAGGTCCATAAGTCACTGTGCACGATATCAAAAGGTAATTTAGTAACATTAGGAGAATCATAAAACGGAAGTTTCACACTTTTGCCAAACACACAAGATTGACAAAGCAATTTATTTGGTTTTAGATAACTAATAGATGACGAAGACTTTAACGAATGCAATAAGTCATGGCCCGGGTGTCCAAGTCGTTGATGCCAACGGTCTTGAGTGGTTGCAATAAAGGCGGAAGGTGTTGGGAGATACTTGGTGATGTCCGATGTGAGAGGGTAGAGGTCCCCCGAGCTATTGCATCGTAGGATAGGAGCCTTGGTCTTGAGATCCTTCACAAGAAAACCGAATGGGTCAAATTCGATAGAAACTAAATTGTCAGTCGCGAGGCGACGAACAGAGATAAGGTTCTTGACAAGGTTAGGTGAATAAAGGACATTATTAAGTTTTAGAGGGGGGAAGGGGGGTGGTAGGATTTGGTTGCCTTGTCCAACAACGGGAATGGTCATGCCATTTCCGACAATAATTTGTTTAGTAGTGCAAGTATTAAAAACAGACGGGGAGAGATTCAAGGGTGGTCCATGCTGCGTAAGCGGTGGTGCCACGCTTCATGACAGTTTTGAGGAGGTCGGGCGAGATCGTGCCATAGAGCCATTGAAGCACAATAGCGTCTAGGCGTTCCCAAGAATCTGCCACGGGTTGAGCAGGTTTATCGGCTGTCTGTTTGTCAGCCGAGGAGGACTGTTCAGCAGGTTTGGGACGGGGCTGGAGATGGTCATCAACAAGAAACGCGGTGCAGTGGATCCGAAAGAGCTCGGACCAGGTTATGTAATTAGAGGATTCATTGTCGAGTTGAATGGGGATGAAAGACTTAATGTTGGACACGGTGCAAGCGGGATGAATCTTGTGTTCAGCCATTGGAAAGAAAACAAGAAACAGGAAGGCGGCAGCAGAGGGTTTCGAAGCAGAGGGTTTCGAAGAGGAGGATCTTTAGGCGTGTGATACCATGTAAGAATTATGGTTCAAATCCTTGCCTGTTATTGATCAATGAATAACAATATATAGAGTATACATCAGATCTCCTTTTCTTGGAGAATAAGTTTACAATCAATCTCTCCTATAATTATGACAATCTATTCTATATTTACAATATTTCCTGTCGATTCTATTACTTAAAACATTGGTGTTTAGTGAATGCGGTATGAATAGGGGTGTAAACGATGCGCAACGGCTCGAGAGCTACTCGGGATCGGATCGGTAAAAAGCTCGAACGAGTCGAGCTTTAACGAGCCCGAGCCTGAAATATGACTCGTTTAGCTATCGAGCCCGAGCTCGAGCTTTGCATACAAAGATCGTTTAGGCTCGCGAGCCTAAACGAGCCTAAACGAGCCTAAACATAATTATATATATATATATTACATAACATTGGAAGGCCGAGCTCGAGCCGAGCTTTGACTCGTTTAAGCTATATTGAAACGAGCCGAGCTTTGAACTCGTTTAAGATTGTTCTCAAATCATCTCGAGCCGAGCCGAGCCGGACTCGAGCTTTGGATTTTACTTACGAGCCGAGCTCGAGCTCAAACTTTTAGGCTCGAACCGAGCCGAGCTCGAGCTTCACTGAAGTATCACGAGCCGAGCTCGAGTAGTGGAAAGCTCGGGCTCGGCTCGGCTCGTTTACACCCCTAGGTATGAATATGATCTTTTAATTTGCAAGGCCTAAATGATTCCAATAATTTATTGTATAAAACATAAACTTTTGGAATTAAATTTGACAACATTTTAGTTGTGTAACAAGAAAACAAGATGCCGTTAGTTAGCCTAGTTTTGTAT
This sequence comes from Helianthus tuberosus, assembly GCA_030545235.1. NCBI lineage: Eukaryota > Viridiplantae > Streptophyta > Magnoliopsida > Asterales > Asteraceae > Helianthus > Helianthus tuberosus. Next base: position 132,664,213 of record CM060427.1, on the reverse strand, counting down.
ATGAGACAATAACTTGTTTGTTAACCCTCCGTTGTCCCAACACATTATAGTATTATATACCCTCCACTTTTAGTCCTCACACTTTTCTCTAAGTTTCATTTATACCACCATATAAATTAGTTTATGTAAAGTGGGTCAAGTAAGAACACATAAATAAAAAAAAGTTAAGGACTTTTGAGTCCTTATGTTTGATGGCTTTAAATACTTGAGCCAATTTCTAAAATTTCTAAACTGTTAAGCATATGATGTTTCCGATTGCAATAATTTGAGTCAAATTGCTTGCTCTACTTAATTAAAAATTGTAACAGAGTTAGTCGATTGGACTTACATCAAGTTATTGGTGAAGAGGACGATAGTGTCCCCCTTTGGCGACCAGGAAATGGGTTAGGGACGTTATGGGTCGCCAAAGAGGGTGATGTGACAGGGGCGGTATACCACACCTACCAGCTTAGTAAAACTTAATAAAATTAAACACACGTGCGCTTGCCTAAAACATTACATCAAAGTGACTAAGGGTGGAAGGGGCACCATTCGGTGACCCCTTCGGTGAGTGTATATGCTGATCGGGGAGGCACCCCTTGGGTGGATTCGGTGTTCGCTGAAAGCTTATTAGACCATGTGTAGTGGTTAAGAAAAATAATGCCCCCACCATGGGGCATTATCCGACACGTGTCATCCCAGTCAGCATGGGACGTTATTGCAAAAGTGGTGTAGTGGGAATAATGCCCCTCCCAATCATTAAACAAAAAAAACAAAAAAAACAAAGAAATTGCTCATTGGTCAGTCAAACAGTTGACCACTCCCCATTGGCCACCCTTTGATCTCTTAAGCGTTATAATTAAAACGCGTGTATGCAAATTTTCAAAAAATAACTCCATATAACGCCTAGTGTAGTGGGGGAGGGGGCGTTTTGGGACGTTTTTTTTTTCAATTTTTTTTAAAAATAACGCCCCACTACGGGTGGTCTTAAAGAGAGGGCTGTTAATGGTGGGCCCTCCATCTTTCAACCAATAACAAATTTATCTTTTCACTCTAAACTTGTTAAATTAAAGCCACGTGCAGCGGGGGTTGCGTGGCATGATGTTTGCTATTGGTCCAACTACGTGTGTGCCTTTTTGATGCCACGTGGCAAGCGGCTAGAGGAGGTGTATGTAACTTGCTGTGGGGACGCGCGTACGATAGGCGTTAACACCCATATCTTGTTTCAAAATCAGTGGGTCCAAGTATGCGGATAAGGCTACTTTACCCCTTCATGACTTCTTATTCTGTCAAAGTATATCCTTTGAGTATTAGAAATTAACGTATTGTACACACTTTTTCATTGAAGGTAAAAAGTTACCAAATCTTTTTTAATGTCTATAGATGATTCTCACACCAACAAAATGCCAATAGTAGGCCTAAAGGAATTCCTAAAAATCAGTAATCTATGATTTAAAGTAAAAAATTCACTTTACTATATTTTGTTGATTTAAGTACTTAAAATATTGTGATTTCAATTTAAAAAAAAAAAAAAAAAATCCTAAATACCAATAATCTAGGATGGCTTTAATTTTAAGATATGAGAAACAAAAAGAATTAAATAAAAAGAGATATTGAATTTAAATAACCATAACTTTCATCAATTAGTTGATGATACTTTCAACTTTCGATTTGTGCCACATAACTCCCAACTTTTAGCTTATTGGCTGATAATACTCTCAAACTAACTCACTGAACCATAACTCAATTACTTTTTTACTGATGTGACACTTGTTTGTTGACGTGACATCTGACGTGAAATATTTTTGATAACATGGCAGTCGACGTGGCAACTGACTTGGTTTTTTTATGACGTGACAACTGATGTGACAGTAGTTTGGTGACGTGGCAGCTTATGTCAGCAAACTGGGTTAGTGTTGGGTTAGTTTGAGAGTGTTATCGGTCAATAAGTTGAAAGTTGAGAGTGGTTTTATACAAATCAAAAGTTGATGAAAGTTGCGGTTATTTATATCCAATATCCCAAATAAAAATGATATTATAAATAGCTTTTAGTGACAATAAGATATTACATATTTAGGCCTATCTTTAACAACTCAAAATTACACATTTTTTGTTATCATGTAGTTAAACAGGCAATATAATATTTTTCCTTCCATTGTTAAATTTACATTAAGTAAATATTTTGCTAGTTCTTTTATAGAAACAAAAATGATATTTGTGGCGAGATCTATACGTATTGACATGTTTAAACATGCATCTTAGTTCCGATTGATTTAATGATTAAATTAAAAGTTAAATGTCATTTTAGTCCAAGTGGTTTGAGCCATTTTGGCAGTTTAGTCAAAAGGTTTCATTTTTCTCCAGTGGGTGCAAAAAGGTTTCATCGTTGTCATTTTAGTCCACTGGGTTAACTTCATTAATTTTTTCTATTAACGAGAAGCGCAATTCAGTCATTTTATATGTAATTTTATTAACTAGAAGGGTAATTCGGCCATATAAAATGACCGAATTACCCTTCTCGTTAACAGAAAAAATGGATGAAGTTAACCCAGTAGACTAAATGGCAACGGTAAAACATTTTTAGACCCAAAGACGAAAAATAAAACCTTTAAAATGAACTGAAAAAATGACCCAAACCACATGTACTAGAATGACACTTAACTCTTAAATTAATTAGCTTATAAATTACTACTTATGAGGTTATTACATATTATATTGCTTAATAAAGCAAAACTATAATGTAATGATCATTTTTTAACCCATATTTTACACATTATTTATTTATAAAAATAAAATATCTTTTCAAAGAAACCCAAATTAGTTTAAGTCTAGGGGTGTCAATCGTGTCGGGTTGATGAGTTGAACGTTGACGGGTTACGGATTGGTGGGTTGAAATGTTCAACCCGAACCCGACCCGTATTATTATTCGGGTCAAAGATTTCAACCATAACCCGCACACATATAAATGCGGGTCAAACCGAACCCGACCCGTTTAACCTGTATTTTTAAATGAGTCATGCATGTTGATAAATTATAAGTGAGTTGTTGGGTTTTAAGCGGGTTATCGATAACATGTTTAATATTGAGTATAAGTGTGACAATTAAATAATATAACATGTCAAAACTAATTTATTATAACCAACTATGTAAAATAGAAACGACAAAAACAAAAACATATATATATATATATATATATATATATTTTTAAATACTTAAACGAGTTAACGGGTCAAATCGTTTTATACGGGAACCCGACATGTTTTTTATACGGGTTAACTTGAACTTGACCCGATTTTTTAAACGAGTCGTGCTACTCGACCTAAACACCTGTTTTTTTCGTGTTGTGTTCGAGTCAGGTTAGGTTAAGGAGTCGTGTGAAGAATTACCACCCCTAGTTTTAACCCATTATATAAATTCAAGCTTTATGAACCTAACCTAATCGAAACTCACACCTATTGCAAAACCTATAACAAGTTAAAACAAACAAATTGTTTATTCCACATCCTTTTCACCTTCAAAATTTAAATTTCAAATACACTCACACCACATGGAACCAAAATCCCAAATCATCCAATCAAAAAACTCAAGACCCTCAACTTGACAAACACACATAACCTCAAGGTACCAAAGTGTAACTCATCCTTTAAAACGGTAGTTTCCCCAAAATTTAAATACCCCTATCTCCCCCATCTCGTCTCTTCAGTCTCTCTCTCTGTCTTCACCACTTTGAACAACATTTCTAGAGAGAGAAACTAGAGAGTGAGTGCTTCAAGCTGCATCTATGGCGTTCTTATCGTTCGTAGGTCGCGTTCTCTTCGTCTCCGTCTTCGTTTTCTCCGCTTATCAAGAGTAAGTTCCGGTTCTCTTGTTTCAGATCTATCTCGTTTGAAAATAAGTTTTGTAGCTTTGGATCTGGTTGTTGAATTGTGTTTTAATGTGGATGTATGTGTGTTAAATGTGATTTTTGATCTGTAATTGTGTTTGATTGCTTATTACGAGCTGTTATTTGGAGATTTAGGTTTACGAAGTGTACGTAAAGTATATCTTAGGTTTTAGTTTATGTATCTATCTCGTTTGAATGTGATTATTGATATGTAATTGTGTTTGTTTACTTATGAGCTGTTATTATTGAGATTTAGTCGTTTGAATGTGATTGTTGATCTGTAATTGTGTTTGTTTACTTATGAGCTGTTATTATGGATGTTTAGGTTTACGGAGTGTTTTTAAGTATAGTTTTAGCTTCGGTATCTATCTCGTTTGAATATAAGCTTTGTATTTTTGGATCTGGATGTTGAATGTGTTTTTTTTGTAGATGTATGTGTGTTAAATGTGATTGTTGATCTGTAATTGTGTTTGTCCACTTATTACGAGCTGTTATGGAGATTTAGGTTTGATTTGGTTATTAGGTTTACGAAGTGTTTGTAAGTATACATTAGGTTTTAGTTTCTCGTTCCGAATTTCGAAATCTAGAAGCTAAATGCTACCATAAAAGTAGTTTTTGACATTCAGATTTTTGTAGCTTAGTAGCATAGTGCTTAACTTGACAAAATCTAGTTTAAACTCTGTTGTTATTTTCTCTAGGTTATTAAATGTGATTGAATATGAATTATTTAGCTAGTTGGCTGTCAGATGTTATTAATTGCATTTTAAATATGAATTTAGAAGCTAAAGATGAATCAAATATGAATGGTAGTGGTATGATTTTTTTAAGATTTTTTTGATCTTGAGAAACTCTGGAGGGACAAGATATGTAACTGTTTCATATGTTAGTTGGGACACGATTACTAGTTGGTTTGGGTATTTAACAGTTACACTAGTACATTAGATTTGTTTGTTCTTAATTGTAAAGTTATGGTACTATTTCATTATGATAGTTTAGACATCATAACTATTCAAAGAGCAAGGATCTGTTGCTTTATAATAGGATTCACAATTGCATAATTGGTAATGCTTGTTTTGATATTGGAAAGGTATGCACTTTTGCATGCTGCTTGTTATCTAATTATGAACATTCCATGTGTTGGTTCATGATGTAACTAATTTGCATCAAAACCACATTTCATAAATGTACCACAGTCTGTTTTACACATCGAATTTTGTGTAATATTTGGTTGTTGAAGATGTTCCAAGTCCATTAATTTTCCTTTGCAGAGGAAGATAGCTTGAAACTGTCTATAAATTTCATGGGAAACTGATGCTTTTAGCCTTTTGAAACGATACATGATGTGCTTAATGTATTTGTATCTTTATCACTAATATTATGAATCTTTCCACCTTATGAAATGACCCATGATGTATTTTATGAATTTGAATCTATATTTTTGTTTACTTTAATACTAAAAGTTCATCAAGAAAATACATGTTCCTCATTTAATATAAGCATTCTTATGAATCTTTTGCTTCTGTTGCACGTAGGTTTAATGATTTTGGAGTTGATGGTGGATCAGCAGCAATTGCCCTTACACCAAAGTTCAATGTGCTTTCAAAGCATTTCACAACACATACAGGTTTCCAAGTGCCTGATTTTGAGGTATAATCGGTTTCACGTATATTTCTGTTTTACCGTGTCATGATAATTTATCTCTAATGTGTAATTTTAAATGGTTATCATACAGATCAAGTTCTTGGTTGCTGGAGCTATAGCCCTAAAAGCCCTTGGAAGCTTCCTTTTCGTCTTTGGCAGTACCATTGGTGCTACACTCTTGGTTAGCAACTCTCGGTTACAAAAATCATTTCCGGTTTTCCTTTTCAAAATAAATCGCTAAACCTTTCTCTCTTAACACCCGTTTTCAGATTCTGCACCAGTTGATCGCTACTCCTCTCTTATACGACTTCTACAACTATGACATCGAGAAGAAAGAATTCCTTCAGCTTTTTATCAAATTCACACAGGTTTGAATGCATTCTTTTTGGAAACTTACTTACTGATGGGTAGATTAAGGGCTGCAAACGAACCGAACGAAACACGAATATGTGTTCACAAACTGTGCATGAACACTTGCCGAACGAGATTTTATGTTCGTGTTCGTTTGTTAAGGAAATGAATTTGTTCGTGTTCTTTTGTGTTTGTTTGTTAAATGTAGGCAACGTAGGAAAACGAACGTTGATGAACACGAATGAGCACAAACTAATGTTCATGAACACAAATGGAAACAAACAAATACAAACATGCGTTTATGAACAAAACATATAATGCACTGGCGCTTATTAAATATTTTATTTGCCAGAATTTTGAAGTATTTAGATAAAATATAAAAAAACTTAAAACACTAATGAACTATTGAGCACAACCGAACACGTTACCGAACGTTCACGAACATAAATGAATGAGTGGGGCTTCTGTTCTTGTTCGCTCATTTAACTAAACGAACGGAATTTCTTGTTCGTGTTCATTTGTTTAATAAATAAACAAACACAAAAGAACTTCCCGCCGAACGGTTCACGAACCGTTTACCGAACGTTTGGTTCGTTTGCAGCCCTAGGTAGATTTGATCTGTTGTATAGCTTCTTTTTTGTAACCCTTGAAAGTGTACTTATTGGTTGTTGGTTTTTGTAGAGTTTGGCTTTGTTGGGGGCACTTTTGTTCTTCATCGGGATGAAGAACTCTATCCCAAGAAGATCTTCAACAACAAAGAAGGCTGCCAAAACGAAGACCGTCTAAGAGATGGTGTTGTACGCTTGCATCTTGATTTTCTTATTTTTTGTTTTCGTGAACCGTTGAGATTTCGATGTGATCTCTTGTATGATTTCTGTTAAGGTTTTGTTGTTGCTTAAGAGTTATGTTACATTCTTTAACTTGTATTTCTAGTTTAAGGTTCCGTCATTAATTTAAGTTCTGCTTTTATTTTTAGATTTAGTCGGATTAGTGACTGTGACAGGGTTTTTCAAAAACCGGGTAGGAACTGTTCTTGGGTTTGGTCAACAAAGTAAAAAATCGGGTCAGGTAGGAACCAGTTCTGGGTATGTTCGGGTTTTTGACCGGGTTTGACCAGTTTGGCTGGGTTTTTTTCGTGGTTTGGTTCGGGTCCAGGTTTTGACTGGGTAGAGGTGGAACCGGTTACGGTTCGTTTTTTTTTTCCAACCCCGGCCCTGGAACTGGTATGTACCTGCGGGTAGGGTTGAATCTGGTTCGGTTCCGGTTCCACTGGGTCGTGTAGGAACCGGTTTTTTTGTGCACCTCTACTTATGGTGTGTTCGACACGGCCTGACTTGTTTAACCCATAAAGATGTGTTTCGGCTGACCCAACCTGTTCAATTCACAAATATTTACCCCTTTCAAAATGTTACCCAGTCCTTTAAAATCTCTGTTTCGGTCACCATGTCTCCAATGACAATATTGTTACTTTAAGCTTGTTTGAAAAAAAATAGCTTGAAATCGGCTCGTGAGCCAGCTTTGATCGGATCGTTTATAAACCAAGGCTAGCTCAACTTGGTTCGTTTACAAACCCAGCCTCTCGACTCGTCTTGTTTACAAGCCGAGCTCGAGCTAGCCTTGGCTTGGCTCGATTTAGTTTGTGAACTACCTCTACTTTTGTCTTCTCGGTTCGTGATATGCTTAATTATAACAAGAACTTGGTTGTATCACTAAACCAAATGATAATAGGTCAAAGGTCCAAATATCAATATTATTTTGAGTTTAAGCATGGGTATGAATAACATATATATGTTTTTGTATAGACAAACATTTATAAGGTTGTAAATTTCACAAGTATGGTACAATTTATATCTTCAAATGAAGTAAACGCGGAACACCATCAAGGCCCTTAGAGACAGAATACTGAGCGTAGTCATGGACGGTGGTTTCCCTGTACATCGGTGGGTTCTCATCGGAAACCAGCTCCTTGATAGGCCCATACACTTTTGTGGACATCGCTAGCGCGGTGGTGAAAAAACACCCCACTGACACCCTCGGCCCTTTCTCATTCGCCACCACTCTGTGCTCCACACTTTTCAACTTGTCATTCGATATCATCTAAAACATAACAATATTAGACATCAGATTTAAATATCATACTCAAAATCAAATTAAACTTACTTGTAACAAATCACCGATATTGATCACAAGCGCGCCAGGAGTAGGTGGAACGTCAACCCATTGATTTTGATGAAGTATTTGCAGCCCGCCGATATCATCTTGTAGAAGTACAGTCAAGAAACCGTCGTCCGTGTGTTTGGTTGCACCCATGGTTAGATCCGGTTGCGGACAAGCAGGGTAACAATGGCCAACAAATGTCAACCCCTTGTCACAATCCATATCTCCTAAATGATTTGGTTCCAAACCTAAAGCCTCCGAGATCAACCGAAACAATAACCCGCCAAGTTTCAACACATGATTCGAGTACGCGATTTGTATGTCTCTACAAACCTCGGGCAATTCTTCCGCCTTTGGAGGTAACGGAGCCATAACCGAAAAAAAAGTGTCCCTCCAGTTCGCCGCAGGCGAACTATACAAATCAATGTTGCTATTATACACCACGGTATTCGAAGCGTCCCTCGTGTAAAACCGTTTTTTAGTCTCTACATCTTGTTTGTGGAATCTACGGACGCCTTTAAGCGTCTCGTCCATCACACTCAATGGGATTCCATGATTAACCACTTGGAAAAGCCCGAGGTTCTTCGAGGCCTCGCGGATCTTTTCCACCGTGGATGCTCTATCGGTTGAACCGAGGTCTATGAGTGGAAGCGCGATAGAGGTGGGAGCTTTTGGAATGGTTTCGGGTTGGTTGATGAAGATGCGAGGGACGTGTTGGATACCTGCATCGATGAGGCCTTGGACGCCGGTTTTTGCTTGGTCGAAAGCTTTGAGTTCGGTTGCTCGATCGTAGGGTGCGATGGTTGAAGTTGTAGTGGTCATGTTTGTGATGATGATCATACGCAAAGAGTCATTCTATAAACGGAGATATGTAGTATTAGTCAACTAGGGGAGGTTCATTTGAGAAGAAGATTAAATTGAGAAGAAAAAGAACAAAGGGTACAATTGTAAAACATTAAATAGTTTTTCTCTCATCTCATTTATTATTATTTTTTACTAATTAATTAGTCATAAAGACTATCATCCTACACACTAAAATTTTTGCCTAGACACATCAAAATTTATCTTACACGTTTTTGAAATTTATCCTACACATACTGAAATTTATCCTACACAACTCGTAATTCATCCTACACACCTCATACTTTATCCTACACTTTAAAATAATTTTTTTCTTCTTTGAAAAAATAATTTTTTTTTTTAAAATAAGTTACAATTTTAATTTAGTTAGCTTTTAAAAAGGAAGACTAACAATTAATGATCTATCTAATTTTACCAATATACCCTTACACCTATATTAAAGACAAAAATTAAATGAAGTAAAAAGAATCATTCTTATTGGTTGAAGATTGTTCTTTTTTATTCTTACAAAAAATTTCTTCTCATTTGAACCCTCCACTAGTCAACTATATAGATAACTAGATATAATAGCCGCCAAACACTAACTATTGCAATCTTTGACTATCATTTAGTAAATATCAAACCTTGGCTCATGAAATATCTAGCTTTGATTTTAAGTTATCCTTTTCAATGATTATAATATTTCATTTAAATAATATTTTTATTCTATATTAGACGAATTTACATCGAGATAGTTGGTAAACGGACAAAAAAGCTGCGCCGCTACCCATTTTTTAATAGCAAAACTAACGATTCAAGTTAAAAGTCACTAATGATTCAAGTACAAAACTTTTATTAAGTATAAAACTTCTATTAATGATACAACTCAAGTTGTAACCTACCATCCACGACTGAGTGTTCGTGAACTTTTGAATCCCAAGTCCTATACTATGGTTTTACACTTTTTTACGCAATAACGGATTTTTTTTTCCAGTGGGGGACAAGGACAAACCGATACGACTATACAAGTCAGATAAACTAAAAATGGACTAATCGAACAGGTCAAAATTATTTATCGGGCTACATATGTTTAACAAAAAATGCTTTATCTTTTGTTTTTGAATCCCTTTCATGAATAATATATCTGCTTTCTCACTTTTTCGTGATTTTTCATGACCCATATAAATTATATCGTCTCAACAACCAATTAGACTATGTGTTGGCTTGGACAAGAGAGTGGACAACACCATGTAATTTGCGCCAGGGGTGCAACCACCGCCACAATGGGTCATGGAAGGGGGTGTGGCGCAAGGGCTTAGACTGCGGGGTATGGTGGGGCTTGGGCGTGGGTTGGGGCGGGTGCTGACACGTGGAATGGGAGCCCCCCCCACTGCTTGGTACGTGTCCGCGGGGTATGGTGGGGCGTGGGTTGGGCGTGGGTTGGGCTTGGGTTGGGTGCACCGCGTGGCAGGGTAGTTTAAAAAAATATATACAAAATTTAAAAAAATCACACAAACATTTATAAAAAAAACATAAAACTTCATTAATATTTATAAAATTACATAAACCTAAAAATTACAAAATAAGAAACCTAAAGCGTTAAATAAATTTCAAAAAGGTCGATCTTGTCGAACGCCTTTTTTTCCTTGCCGCGAAACTCTATGTTCGCCACCGCCACCCGGTCCTCGTGGCTTAACTCGCCCCCGGGAACGGCTTCGTAGTAAGCCTTGAAACGCTCGAGCTTGGGACGTAGCTCGCGCCATTTATGTTGGCACGCGTTCATGTTGTGGCGGTCGTTACCGACGTTTAGTCGGTAGGCCGCGAAAGCTTCCGTCCAATATTTGGTTTGGCCCGGTGGCCGCCCCTTCATAGCGTCAACGACGCTTGTGACTAAGGCAAGTTCTTCGTCGTGGGTCCAGAATGCCATAGCGGGTTCGTGTGATGTTGGGTTTGTGGTGACCGGCTGGGGCAGCGGGTGGGGATATCGAATGTTTGGGACCACGGTGGGGGTTGGGATGGACCACCCGGTTGGGGTTTGGGGGTATTTATAGGGGATGTTGGGGTTTGGGTGACCGGTTGGGGTGACCGCTTGGCCAAGCCAACGGTTTGAATTTAAAAATTCAAAACTTTTGGGATGACCCGCTATGACGTGGCGGGTGAGCCAATGATATTCAGCCAACTAGGATGGCCAAACCGCCCCACGCCCGGCTTGAAACCCATGCCCCAAGGGCCACGCCGAAACCCATGCCCACCCGGGGTGGTGGCTTGGGCGTTTTCCCCCTACCCACGCCCAAACTCCCGCCCCATACCCCGCAGTCTTAGCTTGGTTTGAGAGTGTAAGCCGTGGAGCAAAGGGGAAGGTGACTCTTTTAATATTAAATAATATACTCACCGGATCGTATCCAACCATCTCAACTCAATACCACATTTCATATAAAGTCACGTAACACCCATTTAATAGTATAGACATTTTGAAATTCATTATTATCTATATATTATCTATATATTAAAGTTCAAAGCCAATGACAGTAACAAGAATTATCTATATATTAAGTTTCGTTTTATACATTATGAATAATAACAAGAATTTCATATTATCTTATTTATTTTATTATTACATTATTTTATACATATTTTTTTTCTTTTTATAACTTTTAAAATACGATGTTCAATAAAATGCTTTATAAATGCTATAACATGATATATTGTTTTGTATTCTTTTTTCATTTTCGGTATTTTAATATTCTTTTTTTCATTTTAGGTATTTTAATAATATTATATAATGCTTTGTAAAACTTCAAATTTACTAGTGCGACGTTCTTACTCTTTTCAATGTTTTGATCAAAGTTTTATTTAAAATTAAACGGGTCAAATATAATCAATCTTTTTTGGTCTTTATCGTAAAGAACCGTAATAATTATTTTCTTTACTTTTTAAGTTAAATACATTTTCATATTTTTCTTAACTATAATGATTTTTTTTGTATCACGGGTTGCGATAAGCTTGGTGTCAATCGGTATTGGAATCGAAAATACCGGTACGGCCACATGTTCGGTATCGGTGCATTAAGGTAAAAGTCGGTACCGAATTGATATTGGAAATCTTTCAGTTCAGGAAATTCAGTACCGCTACCCGGTACTATTTGCTCATCCGTGATCACGAGTACCGTACGAACAACAAATGTATCGTACAACTTTTTTTTGTTGATTTTCTTCAACTTTTAGTGATTTCTTTTTTTAGTTTCAGGGGTATGGATGAGCTCGGTGCCAACCTATACCGAAAATACCAGTTACGGTACCGGTATATGAAGTTAAAAACCGGTAGCGAACCGGTACCTGGAACGCCAAAAGTCGGTACCAAATTGGTACTTAAGATCTTTCGGTTCGAGAAATTCGGTGACCACGGGTTTCATACGAACAACATTATCACCATACAACTTTTTTGGTTGATTTTTTTCGGTTATCTTTTAGTGTTATTTAATACATTTTTTTTTATTTTTGTCGGCGGTTCCGTGTGCAACGCGCTCGTAGTATTTCAAAACAAATGTAAACACAGACTAAATAACCAAAGAAGTTCGCCGTAATGCGACAACGGTGATAAACCTAGTTCTATGAAAGATGTTTTGTCACATGTTTTAAATAATAATTATACAACTATTATATATAGAGAACTTAAAACCAACAGCTTGATATTTTTGGAGCCATAGTTAGATATTTTTTGGGCGACAATTCAAGATAAAATAGCAATAATAACTAATAAGTGGTCCGGGCAATGTTATCTCTATACATCTTTGCATATGATATGACCATTATCACATCACAAACATGGCTACAACCAAAACCACAGCTTCAACCATCGCACCCTACGATCGAGTAACCGAACTCAAAGCTTTCGACCAAACAAAAACCGGCGTCCAAGGCGTTGTCGATGCGGGTATCCAACACGTCCCACGCATCTTCATTAATCAGCCCGAAACCATTCCCAAATCTTCCACCCCTTCCGAGCTTCCAGTCATAGACCTCGGATCCACCGATAGAGCATCCACGGTGGAAAACATCCGTGCTGCCTCGGAGAATCTCGGGTTTTTTCAAGTAGTGAATCACGGAATCCCATTAAGTGTGATGGACCAAACGCTTCAAGGCGTCCGTAGATTCCACGAACAAGATGTAGAGACTAAAAAACGGTTTTACACGAGGGACGTTTCGAATACCGTGGTGTATAACAGCAATTTCGATCTGTATAGTTCCTCGGTCGCAAACTGGAGAGACACATTTGTTTCCCATATGGCTCCATCACCTCCTAAGGCGGAAGAATTGCCGGAGGTTTGTAGAGACATACAAATCGAGTACTCGAATCATGTGTTGAAACTTGGCGGCTTGCTGTTTCGATTGATCTCGGAGGCTTTAGGTCTGAAACCAACGTACCTGGCAGATATGGACTGTGACAAGCAGGGGCTGACATTCTTAGGCCATTGTTACCCTGCATGTCCCCAACCAGATGTAACCATGGGTACAACCAAACACACTGACGCCGGCTTCCTGACCGTGCTTCTACAAGACGAAATCGGAGGGCTGCAAATACTTCATCAAAATCAATGGGTTGATGTTCCACCTACTCCTGGTGCGCTTGTGATCAATATCGGCGATCTATTACAGGTAAGTTTAGCTCGGTATAGAACTAATGCATGCATTGTCTAGAGTTCTGTTTCTAAAGATTGAGCTCGGATTTATTTATTAATTATTTATATGTATATTTTTAATTATTTATTTTTATATTAATTAGCTAGTAGGTTACAATCTATGCTTCCGACGAGTACAAAACGTAGATTAGAGAGTGAAATAGAAAGGATCATGATATTTATTTCCACACCCCCAAAGCGCTCTGCTTTGGTATAAATTCGACAGACAAGAACTAAGCCTGTTAATCATTGTCTGTTGACTTGATACCTAAAGCGCCCCGCTTTGGCTAAAGCGGGGCATTTTGTGTTCACATTTTACATTTTTGAACACAAAATGCCCCTCTTTGGCCAAAGCGGGGCGCTGTCAACAAACAAGGACCGAAAGGTTCAGTCCTTGTCTGTTGACTTTACACCAAAGCGTGGCGTTTCAGTGTGTGTAAATAGCCAAGGGACGTGTGTGAATAGCCTGAGCCAATAGAAATTAACACACAAAATAACAAAAACCTAAAAGAAAAAGAAAAAAATAAACATTCCACAATGTAGTTAAGTTTATGTGAATTGTTATTATAATAATATTAGGTTAGAAACTCGTGTATTATATGAGCTGGATAAATATAATTTCATATACTAAGTAATATAAAATGACATCTTTAAAAACTCGTGCATTGCAAGATTGAATAAACACGTGTATTAAATAGCTTGAATACTAATAATTTAATCAATTAACACACAATCATCAATATATGTTTTTGAAAAAATAAACTTTGATGTATTATATACTTTTTGTAACATTTTACTTTGTTTTTTTATTTATTATTAGGTTAGAAACTTGTGTATTTAAGCGTTCAGGAGTTTGCAAACGGAAAATCGAACCCGGTAACGATAAATGAAAGGTTAAAAATCTGTACCTTATACATGTTAAGATAAACCGTATCGTTTGATCATTTGTTCATCGAATCCTATATTTAGACTGAAGGGTTCCTTAAGAAATTATTAGAATTAGATGTTTTTATATAAGTTTATCATGGCATATCTATCTATACTATATGATAAAAGAAACCTGTTTTGGGACACTTGTCATCATATTAGGCCATGTATATATCTATCATGTCAATCTCTTATGGATAATTATTATTTAGTTTAATCTATTGTAATTAATTATAGATAAGCCTCCTACTAAATATTATTTAGTTTAATCTCTTATGGATAATTAGTATTTAGTTTAATCTCTTCTAATTAATTATAGATAACTCTCCTACTAAATATTATTTTATTTTATTTAATATTTTCTACTTAATTATAGATAATTATTATTTAGTTTAAATTTAATGCATACTTCTCATTTTTTATTTATAATATACAAATTTACTCTTAATTTTTTCGTTGATGTAATTTTCTCTAATAAACTCTAATATTGTACCATAGTATATATAATGCTAGACATAAAATCGAACCAAATTATTTATCATCAAAACCAAACTTTGTATTAATATATTATTTATTTTTATTTTCATTATTAAAAAAATATTATATCGATTTTATTACTTAATTTTAAACAAATTGTATATAACTTTCAATATTACTTTATATATAAAATTAGATTTATTACGAGTTTTTTAAATATAATTTATATTTTATCACTCAAATGGCTGCTTATTTGCTTCTTGAATAACATGTTTGGTCATTGTATATTCTTTTCAATAATCATCTCCGCAATCACCATATCTATCACGTACCGAGTATATCTATTAGTTTTTTATATATAATATTCTTATTATTTGGTATATAAAATCATATTTATTCAACCCGAGTAATACACGAGTGTTTTCTAAAATATAACTTTTTTATTATTTGGCAAACAATATTACATTTATTCAACCCGTGTAATACACGTGGTTTTAAAGATAACATTTTTATTATTTGGTATATAAAATTACATTTATTCAAGCCATATAATACATATTGTTCTTATAGATATAACATTTTATTATTTAATATATGAAATTACATTTATTCAATCCGTGCAATAAAGAAGGTTTTTAAAGATATATTATTTTATTACTTATTATATAAAATTCATTTATTCAACCCCGTGTAATACACGGGGTTATAACCTAGTTTATTTTAAAAGAAATATACAGGAGGTCGAGGAGGAGAGCGAGGTAGATAGAGTGATTTCTAAGATATGGTATAAAACTTATATAGGATTCGAAAATTGATTCAGATCAGGTGTAGGATCCGCAAAAATTATATAACGGGTAGAAAAAGCTTCTTGGTGGGAAAATAATTGTGTGATAGATTGTGGGGGTCTCAAATATGGTTTCTTTTATTAAAATAGATATAATATATATATTTATATATATAGGGGAAGGTTCATTTGAGAAGAAATTTAATGTGAGAAGAAAAAGAAGAAAGGGCATATTAGTAAAATACTTTTTCATTTATAACTCATATCATTAATTTTTCTCTTTTTAATTAATTAGTCAACTAATCATTAATTATTCTACATATAATCTAGAACACCTACACATATCAAAATTTTCCGACATATTATAGAATTTTGTCCTACACAGCAAAAATTATCCTACACACCTCGAAATATATCATACACAACTTGTAATTTATCCTACACAACTAGTAATTCATTCTACACTTTAAATTAAGTTTTTTTTTATTTGGAAAAAGTATATATTTTGAAAAGAAGTTACAAATTTAATTTAGTTAGTTATTAAAGGGGAATAATACAAATTAATGATTTATGTAAGTTTACCAATATACCCTTATATTAAAATTAAATGCAAATATTAAATGAAGTAAAATGAAGTATTCTTATTGGTTGAAACTTCTTCTTACAAAAAAATTCTTCTTATTTGAACCTTCCACTATATATATATATATATATATATATATATATAAATATAAGAAAAAGTGTAACGTACAATAGAGCTTGTCGCACGAGCGCACGCGATTGTGAAACCGCATTTTATAAAAAAAAACGTTGATGAAATCGCATGTTGGAAAGTTTGATGAAATCGCATGTTGGTTTGTTTGATGAAATCGCATGGTATGGAATTCAAATTCGCATGTTGTTTTGTCTGACAAAATCGCATGTTGAAGATTGAATTCGCACCAGATCGTACGGCTGGGATGATCGCGTACGTAATGTAGGATAAGGGCTTTTGTACGTTAATTGAGAAACTTGAGAAGCATTCTGGACCACACATTTTCCTTAAGCAAAAAAATGAAAAAAATGCAAAAAAAAATGTAAAAAAATGCAAAAGGTTTTTTTTTTTTTTTTGGGGGGGGGGGGGGGGGGGGAATCGGAGCTTTTTCTTTAAGGTTTTTTTTTTTAATTTTTTTTGAGATTTATACACATGTGTATATTGTTAATCTTTTAACTATACATATTTGTATATTGTCAAATATACATATATGTATATACATGTTTAAAATTGAAAAATAAGTATTACTTAGGGTTTAGCATTAGTATTTAGGGTTTAACATTAGTATTTAGGGTATAACATCAGGGTTTAGCATTAGGGTTTAGGGTTTAGCATTAGTATTTAGGGTATTTAGGGTTTAGCTTTAGGGTTTAACATTAATATTTAGGTTTTAGCTTTTGGGTTTAGAATTAGGGTTTAGCTTTTGGGTTTAGAGTTTGATTTAGGGTTTAGCTTTAGGGTTTATCATTAGGGTTTAGCTTTAGCATTAGTGTTTAGCTTTAGCTTTAGGGTTTAGCATTAGAGTTTAGCTTTAAGGTTTAGAATTAGCGTTTAGCTTTAGGGTTTAGGGTATTGCATTAGGGTTTAGCTTTAGGGTTTAGGGTTTATAACACTTATTTTTCAATTTTAAACATGTATATACATATATATATATATATATATATAATTGACAATATACACATATGAATAGTTAAAAGATTAACAATATACACATGTTTATAAATCCCAAAAAATTATTTAATAAAAAAAACTTAAAGAAAAAGCTCTGATTTTTCCATTTTTTTTTTTGCATTTTTAACCTTTTTTTGCATTTTTTTCATTTTTTGCTTAGGGAAAATGTGTAGTCCAAATTGCTTCTCAAGTTTCTCAAATAGGGTGGACTTCTCTTAGGATCCCTACCCTATATATATATATATATATATATATAGGAGATTCTGTAAAAGAGAGATTTCTTATATGAAGTGTAGGAGACAAACTCAACCACTGATCTTTTAAGATCAATGACTCAAAACTAGTCGGTTACATTTTTTTGTAAATATCATGTTCAAAAAATTGAAGAAACAAATAGAGAAAATGTATTCTGATCTTTATCACTTGAACTCTATATGTTAATATTTTTAAAAAAATTACACCGTATTAACGAGTATTTCATTCTCTTTAATTCGAGTAGTATATTGCTATAGTTTTCTTAATTTTTTTTACATGAGTTTGAATACTCATTACGTGATTACATGATTTTGAATACTCAGCACATGATTACGTAATTTTAAATTGTCATTACGTGATTTCATTATAGTTTGTGAAACCACATTAAGTGATTACGTAATTATGTAACAATAGTTGACCATGCATTATTACGTGACTACATGATTTTGAATATCCATTTCGTGATTACGTGATTTCATTATAGTATTTTATGTGAAACCACACCGAGTGATTACGTAAAAATAAAAGCATGTAATACATAATATTTCATATAGAATACCTAATATTTTAAGTCTAATCACGTATTAAGGATAAATTATGTACAAAACATTAGCAAAAATTAACATATAATAGCCACATAATGCCGTGTATTATAGATTTAATCACGTAATAAAGCATAAACAATCAAGTTCTTATTAGTTTAATGTGTAATCACGTAATAAACATAATTGTAATAACATTAGTTATAACAAATCATATTGAATGTGTAATCACGTAATGGATTTATACTGAATGTGTAATCACTTAATGACAATTCAAAATCACGTAGTCATGTGCTGATTATTCAAAATCCTGTAATTTTTAAAGAAAACTATAGCAATAGGCTGCTCGAATTAAAGAAAATGAAATGCTCGTTAATACGGTTTATTTCTTAAAAATATTAACGTATGAAAAAGTTATATCCGTTTGAAAATCAAGAGGGAAGTTGTTCACTTGGAAAAAGACCAAATTACCCTTCATGCCAATGCCACCTGTCCTCGTATCCTTCTCAGATATGCTTCATACGTAATTCTTGTCATGTACATGATCCAACACACACACACACACACACACACACACACACACACACACACACACACACACACACACACACACACACACACACATATATACAGAGGCGGTGATGAGGGTGTGCGAGGAGGACCACCATACAGGGCCCATGATTTCGAGGGACACGCGTTTTTAAAAAAAATCCGATATATATATATATATATATATATGTTATTTTTAATATTATACTCATAACAACTCCAAGATATGTCCATTTACAAAACAATTTTTATAGTTTAGAAGTTAGCTCATGAGCATTAGGTTTAGTGAGCCCGATACTCATTTGATTAATAATAATAATAATAATAATAATAATAATAATAATAATATATTACGGAAGACACATTTTCTCGAGCTCGAACAAGGTATATGAATTCTCAGAGACGCCACTGTATATATATAGTAGATAATGTAATTAATATATAAAAAGGTTCATTTAGGCTCACATAGAGGAATGGACGGTTTTAAAAAAAAGTTCATTTAAGCTCACAGAGCAAGCTCATGTCGTGGGTGGTTTTAGTGTTATATGGTACTTTTCATCTAATAACCTCTAGTGAAACACTTACAAGAAAATATCTGTTTGTGATGCATGGAATTGTTCCATACCCAGTTATAAAATACTTCTAGCAAACTAGACTCTAATTTTGTTAAGATTCAGGTGTTATCAAATGACAAATTGAAAAGCGTAGAGCACAGAGTGGTGGCAAACAAGAAAGGGCCAAGGGTGTCGGTGGCTTGTTTTTTAAGTAGCTCTCGAGTGGCGTCGACAAAAGTATATGGACCTATCAAGGAGTTGGTTTCCGATGAGAACCCACCGAGGTACAAGGAAACCACCGTTCGTGACTACATGCAATATTCCTTCTCTAAGGGACTTGATGGTGTTCCACGTTTATATCATTTGAAGCTTTAAATTGTACTAAACACAGACATATAATAATCCTTAATAAACATAAAGGAGGCTTTCTCTCTTGCCTTTCCAAACATGATAAATTAAAACCATTTAAATTCACAATCCTACTTATATTAGCTTTCATTGTTCAAATAAGTCTTAACCGTGACTCTGATACCAACCCGATGGAAAAAACGAGCAACACAACCACAAACGATAAACAACAATTGTGGAATTAATCTTCGTTTGACCAAATTTTCCAACTCAAATGAACTAGTGAGGATGCAAACAAATATGGTATATCAAGAATGCAATCAAAACAGCTCCAAAAGAATAATTAAGCAACGACAACGAGACATCGAGCTTTAACGTATAAAACCACTCAAAGCGAGAGTATGAACCATGGGATTACTTGAGCCGCTTCAAATACACTATCACCAATATTAGAGCAATACATAGTCTTCTATAGGTAAACTAGAGATATATAATAATCATCATAAAAACAAATTACTTCAAGTATATAGAATAAAAAAAAACAAAGACGAGTAAAATGTATCACCAAAGAAACGTATTGATTGATCTTTAGAACTCTCTTTTGGTCTTCACGAATACATAAACTCAAAGCTTTCGACCAAACAAAAGCAGGCGTCTAAGGCCTCGTTGAGGCCAGAATCTAACACGTCCTTTCGAACTTCCAGTCGTAGACCTTGGATGGATCCACCGATACAGCATCAAAAACTCTGCAAGGCATAAGCAGAGTTAACGAGCAACATGTGTAGATGAAAATGTAAGATTAAAAATATTATTATTGTAATATTTCATCTTGTAGCCTTTATAATCATTTATATTATATAGATCAAAATATATTAATAACCTATTAATAATTGTTGGTAATTGTTGATGGACCATATTACCCTTATTAACTAATTGGGTTTCCTCTTGGGTGTATATATAAGGAGATTATTAGAGATATAAATGGTTACACAATTACAAAAACCTAATAATTATAACATCAATTCGGCTCTCTCTCCCTAACCGAAATCTCCATTGTTTCGGTTCATCACCATCATCACTTTACACCCTAAGGAGGAACCAGATCATCCTGACAAGAATATCAAACTCAATGGCTGCATCTCTGACTGGGTTCTCTGCAGGCCTGTATGCTATAACAGGTATGTTATTTATGTTTTCCATTATGTTTATACAGAACTGATCAACATGTGGTATCAGAGCATATGTTGATAAATCAGTTCTGTTTTCGTATCCATTAATTCTGGGATTGAAATCTGGAAAACAAAATTTTGAAAGTCTGATAAACAGCCGGTTTTGAGTCTTTTTACAATGTCCTGAATCACTGTTTTCGGAAAAGAATGTTTAATAATTGACTTGAAATCATAATGGGTAAAACTTGTTGTTCCGAAATCCATTACAAAACCATTAAAATTAAGGTTTCGGGTTTCCAGAATTATGTTTTTAATTTTTAGGGTTCATCATATGTTCTTAGGAAAATTAAAAAATTCCTTTATGTTTTGGAATATAATTTGGATTAGTGGGTGTTTTTTTTACTGTTTTGATCTGAATTATATCTCTTAAAACTTCAAAAACTATTAAAAGATAATCAAATTATAATTTTCAAAATCTTTTGTTAAGTTTAGATCAACACTAAAACAGGAAACACTATCCCACAATCCCAAAAATTTCGAGTTTTCAATTATATTTCACGCTGACAGCTGTTGACAGTAGGTTTCGAGACCAACCTTAATGACTCGAAACCATAAGATTCTGACTCGAGACCAAGGTTTCGACTCGAAATCTCACTAAAATACGAGGACAGCTGAGATTGCGACTGAGATTTCGACTCGCAATCAGGTGGTTGCGACTCGAAACCTCATTATGAAGTCGAAATCTCATTAAGACATCAATCTTCATTACTCAAAACCTCGAGATTTCGACTGCCATTAGTGACTCGCAATCAGGTGGTTGCGACTCGAAACCTTAATGACTCGAAACCTCATAATGATTCATAATGAGTCGAAATCTTACTCGAGACCTCACTCGAGATCTCATAAGTAAGTCGAGATCTCATAACTGAGTCGAGATCTCACTCGAAATCTAAGGTTAACTCGAGATCTCACTCAAAATCTCATTACTTTATTAAGCTGTTAATGTGAACTAAAATTTAGCTCGGGGCTCTGCCTCGAACCCCGCTAACAGGTGGTTTGTTATTAAATAATTGATTGTAAATACTAAATTACTTAATCAAAATCAGATATTTTTCACAAAACAAAAATAGCTTAACTTGAATGAGCTTTTGATGTATAGTGCGGTGCTAGGTGTGATATATTTTTATCTATATTTTAGCCCTTTTCTAACACGTAAATCAAGTTTTAAATTTATAAAACACGATATTCTACTAACACTTAAGCACACACACATGGGCAAGTGCACCCATCGTGGGCGTAGTATAGTGTTGGTAAGATACCGAGGTCGTCCAAGGACACAAGAGCTTTTAGTACCGGTTTATCCTCAACGTCTAATCAAATCAAAAGTTTGGAAAAAAAGTTTTAAACATGAAAATGAAATTAACTAAAAATGCTGAAAATAAAAATAAAAAATAAAAACAGATAGACAAGATGAATCACTTGGATCCGACTCGCCTTTAGTGTAACCTTTGATGAATTTCGCACTTTTGCACTTTTTAAGAGATTATCTTAGTTATAGTAGTAGGCCCCTCTTTTGAAGGTGACGTTACCCTCAACCCAGTAGTTTGAGACAGCAAGGATCAAATCCTAAAGGGTCGGAATATTGGAAGATAATTAATTAAGTTATTAATGCGTAATGTGGTAGGCCCCTCTTTTGAAGGTGGTGTTACCCTCGGCTAAGTGGTTTGAGGGGATCAAGCTATTCGCACCCCCGCCATCCAATACCAGTGGGTATTGAAGGAGGTCCTAATAAGCTTGACCCAGGTCCTTGCAGGAGAACAAGGCAAGAACCTTACTAAACCATTCCCTTAACCCCCGACCAGGTAGCCAACATATCTCTATATAGACTGTAGAGATATGAATGGTGTAAATATTTTATTTTATATAGACAGTAAAATAACGCCAAGACACCACGGACAAATGATAAGGAAGTTTCACCTTCAACATAAGAAACTAGTTATTAATGTCATTAATACAAAACCAAATAAAAAGTGCGAAAAGATTAAAAAACAAAAGTATTACACTAAATGCTTGTCTTCACCAAGTGATGTAAGAGACGTAGGCAAACATGGCCTTTGATTGTCAAGAACTCTTACTATCAATCTTGGATCCCGAGACTACTACACACACTCTATGATGGATGATGGTGGTGGATGTGGGTTGTGATGGTGGTGGAGGGTGGGTGAAGTGTGAGATAGGTGGTTTGTCAAGGGATGATTTGCAAGTGAGCCAAGCACCCCTATTTATAGCCTGCACAGAAGCCCGGACACGGCCCCGTGTCCACCCATCTTCTCTTTCTTCATTAATTGCAGTTTGTCTGCATTAGTTGACCACGCCCCCGTGTCCGCTGGGCACGACCCCGTATGCAGAAGTGTATCTGTACTATCAAGATTTGCTCAGATTCTGCGAATCTTTGCGTTGACCACGGCCCCGTGTCCCCTGGACACGCCCCCGTGTTGGGAAATAGAAGCTTCTACAACTTTGTCTTTTCTGCAGACACTTGGGCACGCCCCCGTGCTCACTGAGCACGGAGCATGTTCAGTCTTCTGTTGTCTTGTTTTTGCTTGGGGAGATGCTGTCGAGGGGTCGGGCATGCCACGTTTATTTCTTTTCTTGTATTTGTGTTAGATTTAGCTGTATTTTTGCTTCTTTTGTTCATTTGAGCTCATTTAATCCTGAAAATACAAAAGGAATACAAAAGCACACTTTTTCCAACATTAGTGCTAAAAAGGGTTATTTTTGTGCCTCATTTGATGTAATTTATATGTTGCATTTTGCACACATCAAATACCCCCACACTTGAATCTTTGCTTGTCCTCAAGTAAAACTCTTTATTTTGTGGCTTACACACCCAAATGGAATGGGTAGAAGAGAACGTTTTGGGCTTGTCATAGAGTGTCGGGATTCTAAGATTCTTTATTAGGTTTTATTTTTATTTTATTTACAATCCTATTCGTTATGATTTATTTAGAACATTATATAAGAGAAATTACTTATTTGGGCATAACATGCCTCTTTAAAATTCCATTTATATACAAGTTCACATACCTCACGGGAGATCACTCAACACTCGGCCGAAGATGTATTTTTGTGACACGCTCGAGACCGACATGGAAATTACTTCTACCATATGCTTGCCAAGCAATTAATCCTCCTCATTTTTTAACTATAAACCTTTTTAAATATCAAGAGGACTTTGGGGAAGGGTTAGGCTTGAAGGTAGGTGGTTTTGGGTTAGTGGTTAGTAGAAAAAGGGCAAAAAGGCGTAAAAAGCGTCGGTTTTCGTAAAACATTTTGTTTTTGTGACTTTTTATTCCAATGAAACATTTTTCAAACAAGATTTCTTTTAATGAGCTTGTTTGTTTATTGCTAACTTCATTTTTCTTTTCTTCTTTATCATCATTTTATTTATTTTTTTATTTTTTTTAAGATGTCACAAGAAAACCAAGCTTTGTTACTAAAATAAAGGGTTTAAAATGAAAAAGGTTTTGGTGGGTAAAGGGTGTTTGTTTTGGGAAAAGAAATGAAAAAGTTTAGGCTCAAAGGGGTTAACTAGGGAGATTTTGGGTAGGTGGTAAAAAAGAAAAATAATGGTGTTGAAAGAAAAAAATGGTTAGTCCTAATGCCTCCATCATTTACTTACTTGAATTTAAGTTGGTAAGGACCGGGAATGTATTGTCATGGCAAGTTCTAGAGTCGTAAGAAACCAAACGGCTATTCACAAAAGAAACGAAAGATGAGCATTTAATCTAAAGATGTGTATTTCTATGCTCAATAAAGGCTCAAAACTCACTTTTTGTGGGAATGGGTTTTTTAATGTGATCATGAATATATAATCAAATTTTAACTAGGTTTGTCATGCCGTTTCATAATTTTCTTATGTTGGTTCTTTTTATCACGACGCTATCGGTTGTAAATTAGTAAAAATATAACATTTTTAGAACTTGTTATTCCCAAATTAAACCAAGACAAGTAAAAAAAAAACGAAAAAGTTTTTGAAAAAATTTTGGGGTGATTAGCGGTTCCAATAGAGTTTTGTGTAAGGCTTGTAATTAGGACTTGCAAAATTCAAGGTTTTAGCATCCCCCCCCCCACTTAAATTACACATTGTTCTCAAAGTGTCCCAAAAATAAGTTTTTAGGTTGATTGAATGTGTAAAAAGGTGTGTTAAAACAAAAATTTGTGTTTACTGGGCAACTGGACACGGCCCCGTTGTGTCCGGGCACGGCCCCGTGTTTAGATTGCCAGTAATACAAAGTTACAAAAAAGTAACAGAAGGCTGGACACGGGGGCGTGTTCAGTGAACACGCCCCGTGTCGAGATACCTGAACTGGGCATTTTTCTGCAGATCCTTGAGCATGGGGCGTGTTGGCTAGGCACGGCCCCGTGTCGAATTTGCTATAATGAAGAAAAATTGTCGGGAGTCTCTGTTTTTGTGCATGGGGTGTTGGTTCAAGCTTCCCTTAGT
The DNA here is from genome assembly GCA_030545235.1 of Helianthus tuberosus. NCBI lineage: Eukaryota > Viridiplantae > Streptophyta > Magnoliopsida > Asterales > Asteraceae > Helianthus > Helianthus tuberosus. The sequence goes on along the minus strand of CM060427.1, from coordinate 132,638,867 downwards.
ATTCTTCACCATCCAGAGTGCGTTTTATCCATTACAACATCATCCAAACACCAAATAATTTAAAACCACCGTTCATTAAATAGAGAGAATTACACAAAGTTCCTAATAAAAAGCATAAACTAAAACTTAGATAAGTAGGTCAAGCAACACAAGAAATTTATAACCGCAAAGAAGTCCTAGCCTATAGTTTATTTTAAGAGCAAAATTTCCGACAAAAGATAATTTTCTCGGTTTAATGAGGCTTGAAGAACTTCTTTACCGGGCATGGTCCCTCACACATCGTTGAGCCATTCTTCTATCTCCCGAGGGAGAAGAAAAGCGGGCTCATTGGCGTCATCATTTTGAGGGGGTGCAACTTCCACCGGAACTTCTTGCAGATTGTCAAGAGTAGGTTCTGTCGGGATGTCATCCCACCCGTTGGGGTTATTGATTCCAAGTGCTAGGTTCCAATCTTCTTGGGGGAGGATTGGTTCCATGGGAGGTGTTACAAGAATGTTCAACCTCTGGTGCAAGAGGTTGATCTCTTGGAAACTGTTTTCCAGCCCCACCGTAAGGTAATTTATACGGTCAATCAGGACCTCTTCTACGGATGTCATTTCGTCGAGAGCTTCTCGTAGTGCCATCACATAGCGTACAAGAGTGGCTTCGATTGAGGGACTTCGTTCCCTTCGACTGTTTCTGGAATGTGCTGAAGATGTTCCACTATTTTGGCTCGACATTCTAAGAAAACAAACCGAAAAGAGCTCATTTTAATGTAACAGTACCTCGGACACGGCCCCGTGCTCAACGAGCACGGCCCCGTGTTCAGCTGTCTGCAGACTTTTGGAAAAAGGAATCTTGGAGTTTCAAATTATTTTTTCTGACCTTTGAGGCATTTTTGACCAAAAATAACTTAAAACAATGTTGTAAAACTTATTTTTGACAAGATTCCTTAAATAAAAATCTAGCAAACATCTCAATAAAGCTTGAAACCATGGTGATTTGAAGCTTTAATGGAGGTGTTGAGGTAAAAAAAATGAAGAAGAAGGCAATAGACAAAAGTAGAAAAGACAATATGGTTGTTGGGAACCTTCTTTAGAATATACCTAGGATGGTATGTGTGAAGATCCCACCAAATCTTTGTCTTTGGAGTGGTCCAAATGTGCAGGAATCTTGGCTGCATTTATAGAAAACGACATTATGCTGGACACGGCCCCGTGTGCAGACAAGATTCTGACACAGTTTGTCCGTATTCTGACCGATAGTCAGACGGGAATCTTTTGGTGGACACGGGGGCGTGCTGACCTGGACACGGCCCCGTGTCTAGAGGCTGTTTATGAAGTTTTGTCTAATTTTAAGGAATTTATCCGGATCGGGTGGTTCCTTACTGGACGGAACAACACCGAAGTGCCTGAGATACCTTAGTTGTTCTAGATTTAGACGAGAACGCAAGAGGTTATCGGTAAGGGTGATTCCTATGCTAAATGTAGGTGGACAAGTCCAACCCTTTCCCGGGCTCTCGTTAAAGAAGGTGTATGTCGAATCGCTCAGGTCTATGTATGCATCGAACGAAGTTGATGGGTAGTCCTTCACGACATAATCGACACAGGGACGACTAACTCTCAAGTCATCACAAGAGTTAGAGGTGATTTCGGGAGCAACGATGTTGTTTTAATCTGAATGCGATCTCAATAATTCTTCTTGGATGTCGTTTTGAGATGAATTAGTCATGTCCATCTCAAGTTCTTTTATCCATCGGAGAATTAGATCTTCTAGTTGAAAGAATTCCTCAAGGAGCATTTCATCTAGAAGGGACGATTGAGAGCATCAAGGGAGAGATTGGGATTATTTTTACTTTCGCCCCTCTTAAGGCTACAGGAAAACAATGGGTCTATATAGTGGGGCTTGTAATTTAAAAAATAACATTTTAATTCTTCATGAGGGCCACCACATAATTGACACCACGTACCATACGAGGAGCGGAAGTAAAAATTATAAGTATCGCTCATGATTGTGTCAGAAATTACCAGCCGTCGGGATCTTACGGCTCTGTTTTCAGTATCTGAAGCATGGGTACGGGGCGTGTTCAGTGGGCACGGCCCCGTGTTCAGCTACTGTATGACTTAAAACAAGATTGCCAGTACCAAAGATTGGGCACGGGGCGTGTTCAGCGGGCACGACCAGTGCGGAGCTTCTGCAGAAATAGAAAATTTAAGAAAAATCCTAAAAAAACAGAAAAATAAGAAAAGCGATTAGGCCGTTGATTCCTAACTTTCTTAAAATCCTTGTGTCCCCGGCAACGGCGACAAAAACTTGGTGCGGTGCTAGGTGTGATATATTTTTATCTATATTTTAGCCCTTTTCTAACACGTAAATCAAGTTTTAAATTTATAAAACACGATATTCTACTAACACTTAAGCACAAACACATGGGCAAGTGCACCCATCGTGGGCGTAGTAAAGTATTGGTAAGATACCGAGGTCGTCCAAGGACACAAGAGCTTTTAGTACCGGTTTATCCTCAACGTCTAATCAAATCAAAAGTTTGGAAAAAAGGTTTTAAACATGAAAATGAAATTAACTAAAAATGCTGAAAATAAAAATAAAAAATAAAAACAGATAGACAAGATGAATCACTTGGATCCGACTCGCCTTTAGTGTAACCTTTGATGAATTTCGCACTTTTGCACTTTTTAAGAGATTATCTTAGTTATAGTAGTAGGCCCCTCTTTTGAAGGTGACGTTACCCTCAACCCAGTAGTTTGAGTCAGCAAGGATACAATCCTAAAGGGTCGGAATATTGGAAGATAATTAATTAAGTTATTAATGCGTAATGTGGTAGGCCCCTCTTTTGAAGGTGACGTTACCCTCGGCTAAGTGGTTTGAGTCAGCAAGGATACAATCCCAAGTAGCCGGGTTAATGTAATAATAGTAGTTTACATATGAGGGGATCAAGCTATTCGCACCCCCGCCATCCAATACCAGTGGGTATTGAAGGAGGTCCTAATAAGCTTGACCCAGGTCCTTGCAGGAGAACAAGGCAAGAACCTTACCAAACCATTCCCTTAACCCCCGACCAGGTAGCCAACATATCTCTATATAGACCGTAGAGATATGAATGGTGTAAATATTTTATTTTATATAGACAGTAAAATAACGCCAAGACACCACGGACAAATGATAAGGAAGTTTCACCTTCAACATAAGAAACTAGTTATTAATGTCATTAATACAAAACCAAATAAAAAGTGCGAAAAGATTAAAAAACAAAAGTATTACACTAAATGCTTGTCTTCACCAAGTGATGTAAGAGACGTAGGCAAACATGGCCTTTGATTGTCAAGAACTCTTACTATCAATCTCGGATCCCGAGACTACTACACACACTCTATGATGGATGATGGTGGTGGATGTGGGTTGTGATGGTGGTGGAGGGTGGGTGAAGTGTGAGAGAGGTGGTTTGTCAAGGGATGATTTGCAAGTGAGCCAAGTACCCCTATTTATAGCCTGCATAGAAGCCCGGACACGGCCCCGTGTCCACCCATCTTCTCTTTCTTCATTAATTGCAGTTTGTCTGCATTAGTTGACCACGCCCCCGTGTCCGCTGGGCACGGCCCCGTATGCAGAAGCGTATCTGTACTATCAAGATTTGCTCAGATTCTGCGAATCTTTGCGTTGACCACGGCCCCGTGTCCGCTGGACACACCCCCGTGTTGGGAAATAAAAGCTTCTACAACTTTGTCTTTTCTGCAGACACTTGAGCACGCCCCCGTGCTCACTGAGCACGGGGCATGTTCAGTCTTCTGTTGTCTTGTTTTTGCTTGGGGAGATGCTGTCGAGGGGTCGGGCATGCCACGTTTATTTCTTTTCTTGTATTTGTGTTAGATTTAGCTGCATTTTTGCTTCTTTTGTTCATTTGAGCTCATTTAATCCTGAAAATACAAAAGGAATACAAAATCACACTTTTTCCAACATTAGTACTAAAAAAGGGTTAGTTTTGTGCCTCATTTGATGTAATTTATGTGTTGCATTTTGCACATATCAAATACCCCCACACTTGAATCTTTGCTTGTCCTCAAGCAAAACTCTTTATTTTGTGGCTTACACACCCAAATGGAATGGGTAGAACAGAAGGTTTTGGGCTTGTCATAGAGTGTCGGGATTCCAAGATTATTTATTAGGTTTTATTTTTATTTTATTTACAATCCTATTCGTTATGATTTATTTAGAACATTATATAAGAGAAATTACTTATTTGGGCATAACATGCCTCTTTAAAATTCCATTTATATACAAGTTCACATACCTCACGGGAGATCACTCAACACTCGGCCGAAGATGTATTTTTGTGACACGCTCGAGACCGGCATGGAACTTACTTCTACCATATGCTTGCCAAGTAATCAATCCTCCTCCTTTTTAACTATAAACCTTTATAAATATCAAGAGGACTTTGGGGAAGGGTTAGGCTTGAAGGTAGGTGGTTTTGGGTTAGTGGTTAGTAGAAAAAGGGCAAAAAGGCGTAAAAAGCGTCGGTTTTCGTAAAACATTTTGTTTTTGTGACTTTTTATTCCAATGAAGCATTTTTCAAACAAGATTTCTTTTAATGAGCTTGTTTGTTTATTGCTAACTTCTTTTTTCAAACAGTCTTCTGTTGTTTTGTTTTTGCTTGGGGAGATGCTGTTGAGGGGTCGGGCATGCCACGTTTATTCCTTTTCTTGTATTTGTGTTAGATTTAGCTGTATTTTTTGCTTCTTTTGTTCATTTGAGCTCATTTAATCCTAAAAATACAAAAGGAAGACAAAAGCACACTTTTTCCAACATTAGTACTAAAAAAGGGTTAGTTTTGTGCCTCATTTGATGTAATTTATATGTTGCATTTTGCACACATCAATGTATCACTTCTGGCCAAAGCTGATTTGATACTTTTATTTATTGTTCAAGTATTATAAAAGCTTGGTTAACTATGCATTACAAACGTGAATGTCTTAATTTCTAGCCAAAGCTGATTTAATTCATTCATGTATAGCATACTTAAAAAGTGCATAACTAAAGTGATTGGCTCATTTCTGGCCAATGCTGATTTGTCATGATTACTTTACACACATACTTAAATGATTACAATTCTGGCCAAAGCTGATTTGTCTTCGTTTAAGTAGAATTCAACTAAGTCTATTATTTTGATGTTAGTAATAGACAATATCACAACTTTATAATTAAAATGGTCATTATTTATGCCAGCCTTAGTATAACATGCCCTTAGATCACATTAGAACTTCTTAATTAGTATCATAATTTGCTCATCTTATTTCCACTATTAGCACCCAATTGCGGGATTCCACCTTTGACTGGTGATAACCTTGCTGCATGGAAGGACTCTCTCATGCTTACGCTTGGATTGCTGGACTTCGATTATGCTCTGAGAGAATAAGCCAGCGGACCTTACTCCTCAAAGTACTGCTGCTGAGCAAATAAGTCATGAAAACTGGACTAGGTGTAACCGCATGCCTCTCATGTTTATGAAGCAGTCCATAAACAATGCAATCAGAGGAGCCATTCCTGATTCTGATGATGCTAAAACCTACTTGGCTTCTGTGGAGGAGCAATTCAAGGGAACCTCAAAAGCGCACGCTAGTACTTTAATCCTCAAGCTGGTGACAACTAAGTATGATGGGAGGAGCGGCATTCGCGAACACATCATGATGATGAATGTCATGGCCAATAAGCTGAAGGGGCTAGAGTTGGAAATCAGTGATTGTTTTCTTGTTCACTTCATCATCACTTCGCTTCCTTCATCCAATGAAGCATTCAAGATCAGTTACAACACCTAATTGACCGCTATGTACGTGCAGGAGGAAGAGTGTATGAAGATGGATCGCACTACTGATGTTGCAAACTTCACCACCTCCAACTCTAAGAAGAGGAAGAATAATTATCAAAGAAAGGATGCTTCCAAAGTCCAAAGGCCCAATCCTAAAACAAGTGCACCTCCCAGCTCTAAGAACTCCTTAGGCAAACCCTATTGCAAGTTCTGTAAGAAGACAGGACATAAGCAAAAGGAATGCCCCGACTTTAAGGAGTGGCTGGCTAAGAAAGGTAACGATTTTTTCATGATACTTGAGTCATATAATTTAAATATTCCTGCTAATTCTTGGTGGTTTGATTCTGGTTCTATGGTTCATGTAACCAATTCTACTCAGGGATTCCTTTCAATCCGGAAGCTAGGAAGAAACCAAAGAACACTTAAAGTTGGGGATGATCGGGAATTAGAAGTGAAGGCCATAGGAACATTACAATTATTTTTGAAAACTGGTTTATGTATTAAACTTTATGATACCTTATATGTTCCTGAGGTAACTCGGAACCTTGTATCAGGACCAAAGTTAGACATGGACAGTTTTGTTGTTTCCCATGGTCATCGCAAACTCTCTATTCTCTATGATTCCGTTGTTTATGGTACTGGCATTCTGGATGGTGGAATTTATAGATTAGAACTAGATGATGATTTTTCCAAATCTTTGTTGTCATATAATATTTATGAATCACTCACAAAGATGGAAAAGAAACGAGACTTAGAGACTTCATCCATGTTGTGACATCAATGTTTAGGCCACATCTCAAGAGAACGATTAAATCATCTCGTAAAGGATGAAGTCTTACCTCCTCTCGATTTCACTGATTTTGGAACATGTGTCAAATGTCTTAAAGGTAAAATGACATTAACGAATAAGAAATGTGCCACAAGGAGCTCAAATTTATAAGAACTCATTCATACTGACATTAGTGGTCCTTACCAAATCGCTGGCATAACTGGACATACTTCATTTATCACTTTTATTGATGATTATTCTCTTTACATGTACTTGTATCTCATTTAGGAAAAATCTGAATCTCTTACAACTTTTAAAGGTTATAAAGCTGAAGTTGAAAAACAACTAGATCGGAAAATTAAAGTTGTGAGATCAGATAGAGGCGGTGAATATTATGGAACGCATACTGATGTGGGTCAAGCTCCTGGTCCATTTTATGAGTTTTGTAAGGGCCAAGGGATTGTGAACCAATACACCATGCCTGGTACAACTCAACAGAACGGTGTCGCTGAACGAAGAAACTGTACCCTTATGAACATGGTGCGCAATATGTTAGCCAACACTAATTTACCATTATTCCTCTGGACTGAAGCGTTAAAAGAAGATGTTGATATACTCAATAGAGTTCCTTCTAAGTCTGTCCCTAAAACTTCTTATGAACTTTGGAAAGGAAGGAAATCGAGTCTTAAATATATGAAAGTATGGGGCTGAATTGCTGAAGCAAAACTTTATAATCCTTTCTTGAGGAAACTTGACCCTAAAACAGTTACCTGCTTCTTTATCGGGTATCCTGATTATTCAAAGGGTTATCGTTTCTATTGTCCTTCCCACGTCACCCGTATTGTTGAAACCAAGCGTGCTGCGTTGCTAGAGGATTTCAAGGTCAGTGGGAGCAATACCAACCCTTATGAAGAATTGCAAGAAGTACAAGACGCAGGGGGGGGGGGACTCGTCGCTTAGCATTACTCCGTTTACTCCTCTTGCACCCAATGCAACTACTGCACCGGAGGCTACTGCACCAACTCCAAATATACCTTCACAGTCAGAACCCATTATACCTTATAACGAAGGCACATCAAACGCTCAAAACCAAGACAACGCTGAACCCGATAATCAACTCAGGAGGTCATCCATGCAAAGAAGGCCTACTAATTAGGATGATTATGTTACCTACCTGACTGAAATGGATGCCAGAAAGCTCAATGATCCTATCTCTTATATTGAAGCCATTAGCTGTGATCAGTCTTCTGAATGGAATAAAGCAATGATTGATGAGCTTGAATCCATGAAGAAAAATGACGATTGGGATTTGGTAGAATTACCCAAAAGGTTTCAAACCCGTAGGATGTAAATGGATGTTCAAAACAAATCTGGATCCGAATGGGAACGTTGAACGCTACAAAGCGAGATTGGTTGCAAAGGGCTACACTCAGAAAGAGGGAATTGATTATCAAGAGACGTTTTCACCTATCTCTCGTAAAGATTCATTAAGGATCGTTATGGCCCTAGTAGCACATTTTGATTTAGAGCTGCATCAGATGGACGTTAAAACCGTTTTCCTTAACGGAGACTTAAATGAAGATGCTTACATGAAACAATCTGAAGGTCAGGAGCATCTAGTCTGTAAGTTGAAGAAATACATTTACGGGTTAAAACAAGCATCACGTCAATCGTATCTCAAGTTTGATGAAGTCATGAAGAAACAAGGTTTTATAAAGAATCAAGTGGATCAATGCACCTACCTCAAGATGTGTAGGAGCAACTTTACTATACTTATCCTTTACGTAGATGATATTCTATTGGCAAGTAATAGTTTAGACATGTTGCATGAGTCGAAGCGGTTACTCTCGCATAACTTCGACATGAAGGATCTCGGAGATGATTCTTATGTCATTGGCATCGAAATTCATCGAGATAGACACAAAGGGATCTTAGGATTGTCTCAAAAGACTTACATTGATCGTGTCCTTACACGTTACAACATGCAACAGTGCAAACCCTCAGTCGCTCCAGTAGTTAAGGGAGATGTTTTCGGTTCATTCCAGTGTCCGAAAACAGAGGTTGAAAAGGAGCAAATGAGCCAGATACCTTACACGTCAGTAGTCAGGAGCCCGATGTATGCTCAAGTCTGTACTAGCCCAGATATCGCTTATATTGCTGGAATGCTAGGCCGTTATCAGACTAATCCTGGCCTAGATCACAAGAAAGCAGCTAAGAAAGTACTTCGATATCTGCAAGGGATGAAAGACTATAACCTGACTTATAGAAGAAGTGATCACTTAGAAGTGGTAGGTTATTCTGATTCTGACTTTGCCAAATGCAAAGATGATAAGGAATCCATTTCGGGCTATATCTTTATGTTAGCAGGCGGACCTATCTCATGGAAGAGTCATATACAACAGTTAACCAAAACTTCCACAATGATGGCAGAATACATTGCTGTTTATAACACAACCTGTCATGAAATGTTGGTTAGAAATCTGATCACTAGACTCAAAATCGTTAATTACATTTCTAGACCATTGAAGCTTTACTGTGATAACTCAGCTGCTGTTAGTTTTTCGAACAGTAACAGTTCGAGTGGAGCTGGTTTATATCTCGATACAAAATATATGTTCGTACGTGAACGAGTTGAGGAAAATAATCTTTGTATTGAGTATATTAGTACTAAAGATATGCTTGCGGATCCGATGACTAAAGGTCTCCCACCTAAAGTTTTTGAAGAACATGTTTCGAATATGGGACTTACTAAAGACCTTATTTAATGGCATATTGTACTAGCTTATGTTTTAATTAATGAAATTTCCTCAGTTTGTTTTTGTATGTTTCTAATATATGTTCTGCCGGTGTAATGACATATAGACAAATATAAATACAAATCAGACGCTAAAGGGCTTAAGCGTATTTTGATCATAACTATTAGGATTTAAATTGAGGTTGTAGTATGACTAATGGGGGTCCTGAGTCGCATAATGATTCAACGGCTGTATTTCTCTGCTACAGTTCTTGGTTTAAAGCTAAAATGAGTGTTAAATCCTGGCCAGGCTCATCTAATACTCATGATAAATGATTACTCGGCTAAGTGGGAGAATGTAAGATTAAATATATTATTATTGTAATATTTAATCTTGTAGCCATTATAATCATTTATATTATATAGATCAAAATATATTAATAACCTATTAATAATTAGTTGGTAATTGTTGATGGACCATATTACCCTTATTAACTCATTGGGTTTCCTCTTGGTTGTATATATAAGGAGATTATTAGAGAGATAAAGGGTTACACAATTACAAAAACCTAATAATCATAACATCAATTCGGCTCTCTCTCCCTAACCGAAATCTCCCTTGTTTCGTTTCATCACCATCATCACTTTACACCCTAAGGAGTAACCAGATCATCCTGACAAGAATGTCGAACTCAATGGCTGCATCTCTGACTGGGTTCTCTGCTGGACTGTCTTCTGTAACAGGTATGTTATTCATGTTTTCCATTATGTTTATACAGAACTGATCAACAGAAAAAACAGTTTTACACGAGGGACACTTTAATGACCGTGGCGTGGTGTATAATAACAATTTCGATGTGTATAGGTCCTTTCGATGTGGTCTCTTGTATGATTTATGTCAAGGTTTTGTTGTTGCTTCAGAGTTATGTTACATTCTTTAAACTTGTATTTCTAGTTTAAGTTTTGCCGTTAATTTAGATTTAGTTTGGTTAGTACGATGTGACTATATATTTGACTACTTATGGTGCGTTCAACACGACCTGATTTGTTCAACCAACAAAGATGTGCTTCGGTCAACACAACCTGTTCAAATCACAAATATGTATCCGTTTTGAAACGTTACCTAACCCTCCTGACCTGCACATAAAACCTTTGTAAGAGAGGTTTACTCGAAAAAAAGTGGTTGATCAAAGCAGGTTATCATGTTTAAGATCTCTGTTTGATGGACCATATTACCCATATTAACTAATTGGGTTTTCTCTTAGGTGTATATATAAGGAGATTATTAGAGAGATAAATGGTTACACAATTACAAAAACCTAATAATCATAACATAAATTCGGCTCTCTCTCCCTAACCGAAATCTCCATTGTTTCGGTTCATCACCATCATCACTTTACACCCTAAGGAGGAACCAGATCATCCTAACAAGAATGTCAAACTCAATGGCTGCATCTCTGACTGGGTTCTCTGTTGGCCTGTCTGCTATAACAGGTATGTTATTCATGTTTTCCATTATGTTTATACAGAACTGATCAACATGTGGTATCAGAGCATATGTTGATAAATCAGTTCTGTTTTCGTATCCATTAATTCTGGGATTGAAATCTGGAAAACAGAATTTTGGAAGTCTTATAAACAGTCGGTTTCGAGTCCTTTTACAATTTCCCGAATCATTGTTTTCGGAAAAGAATGTTTAATAATTGACTCGAAATCATAATGGGTAAAACTTGTTGTTCCGAAATCCATTATAAAACCATTAAAATTAAGGTTTCGGGTTTCCAAAATTATGTTTTTTTTTTAATTTTTAGGGTTCATCATATGTTCTTAGGAAAATTCGAAAATTCCTTTATGTTTTGGAATATAATTTGGATTAGTGGGTGTTTTTTCTACTGTTTTGATCTGAATTATATCTCTTAAAACTTCGAAAACTGTTAAAATATAATCAAATTATAATTTTCAAAATCTTTTGATAAGTTTAGATCAACACTAAAACAGGAAATACTATCCCACAATCCTAAAAATTTCAAGTTTTCAATTATATTTCACGCTGACAGCTGTTGACAGTAGGTTTCGAGACCAACCTTAATGACTCGAAATCATAAGATTCTGACTCGAGACCAAGGTTCCGACTGAGATTCCGACTCGAAATCTCACTAAAATACGAGGACAGCTGAGATTGCGACTGAGATTTCGACTCGCAATCAGGTGGTTGCGACTCGAAACCTCATTATGAAGTCGAAATCTCATTAAGACATCAATCTTCATTACTCAAAACCTCGAGATTTCGACTACCATTAGTGGCTCGCAATCAGGTGGTTCCGACTCGAAACCTTAATGACTCGAAACCTCATAATGATTCATAATGAGTCGAAATTTTACTCGAAACCTTACTCGAGACCTCACTCGAGATCTCATAAGTAAGTCGAGATCTCATAACTAAGTCGATATCTCACTCGAAATCTAAGGTTAACTCGAGATCTCACTCAAAATCTCATTACTTTATTAAGCTGTTAATGTGAACTAAAATTTAGCTCTGGGCTCCGCCTCGAACCCTGCTAACAGGTGGTTTGCTATTAAATAATTGGTTTGTAAATACTAAATTACTTAATCAGAATCAGATAATTTTCACAAAACAAAATAGCTTAACTTGAATGAGCTTCTGATGTATCACTTCTGGCCAAAGCTGATTTGATACATTTATTTATTGTTCAAGTATTATAAAGGTTAGGTTAACTATGCATTACAAACGTGAATGTCTTAATTTTTAGCCAAAGCTGATTTGATTCATACATGTATAGCCTACTTAAAAGGTGCATAACTAAAGTGATTGGCTCATTTCTGGCCAAAGCTGATTTGTCACGATTACTTTACACACATACTTAAATGATTACACTTCTGGCCAAAGCTGATTTGTCTTTGTTTAAGTAGAATTCAACTAAGTCTATTATTTTGATGCTAGTAATAGACAATATCACAACTTTATAATTAAAATGGTCATTATTTATGCCAGCCTTAGTATAACATGTCCTTAGATCACATTAGAACTTCTTAATTAGTATCATAATTTGCTCATCTTATTTCCACTATTAGCACCCAATTGCGGGATTCCACCTTTGACTGGTGATAACCTTACTGCATGGAAGGACTCTCTCATGCTTACGCTTGGATTGCTGGACTTCGATTATGCTCTGAGAGAGAATAAGCCAGCGGACCTTACTCCTCAAAGTACTGCTGCTGAGCAGATAATTCATGAAAACTGGACTTGGTGTAACCACATGTCTCTCATGTTTATGAAGCAGTCCATAAACAATGCAATCAGAGGAGCCATTCCTGATTCTAATAATGCTAAAACCTACTTGGCTTCTGTGGAGGAGCAATTCAAGGGAACCTCAAAAGCGCACGCTAGTACTTTAATCCTCAAGCTGGTGACAACTAAGTATGATGGGAGGAGCAGCATTCGCGAACACATCATGATGATGAATGTCATGGCCAATAAGCTGAAGGGGCTAGAGATGGAAATTAGTGATTGTTTTCTTGTTCACTTCATCATTACTTCGCTTCCTTCATCCTATGAAGCATTCAATATCAATTACAACACTCAGAAGGACAAATGGACGATGAGTGAGCTGATCGCTATGTGCGTGCAGGAGGAATAGTGTATGAAGATGGATCGCACTACTAATGTTGCAAACTTCACTACCTCTAACTCTAAGAAGAGGAAGAACAATTATCAAAGAAAGGATGCTTCCAAAGTCCAAAGGCCCAATCCTAATTCAAGTGCACCTTCTAGCTCTAAGAACTCCTTAGGCAAACCCTATTGCAAGTTCTGTAAGAAGACATGACATAAGCAAAAGGAATGCCCCGACTTAAAGGAGTGGCTGGCTAAGAAAGGTAACGATTTTTTCTTGATACTTGAGTCCTATAATTTAAATATTCCTGCTACTTCTTGGTGGTTTGATTCTGGTTCTATGGTTCATGTAACCAATTCTACTCAGGGATTCCTTTCAATCCGGAAGCTGGGAAGAAACCAAAGAACACTTAAAGTTGGGGATTATCGGGAATTATAAGTGAAGGCCATAGGAACATTACAATTATTTTTGAAAACTGGTTTATGTATTAAACTTTATGATACCTTATATGTTCCTGAGGTAACTCGGAACCTTGTATCAGGACCAAAGTTAGACATGGACGGTTTTGTTGTTTCCCATGGTCATCGCAAACTCTCCATTCTCTATGATTCCGTTGTTTATAGTACTGGCATTCTGGATGGTGGTCTTTATAGATTAGAACTAGATGATGATTTTTCCTAATCTTTGTTGTCATATAATATTAATGAATCACTCACAAAGATGGAAAAGAAACGAGACTTAGAGACTTCATCCATGTTGTGACATCAACGTTTAGGCCACATCTCAAGAGAACGATCAAATCCTCTCGTAAAGGATGAAGTCTCACCTCCTCTCGATTTCACTGATTTTGGAACACGTGTCAAATGTCTTAAAGGTAAAATGACATTACCGAATAAGAAAGGTGCCACTAGGAGCTACAATTTATTAGAACTCATTCATACTGACATTAGTGGTCCTTACCAAATCGCTGGCATAACTGGACATACTTCATTTATCACTTTTATTGATGATTATTCTCGTTACATGTACTTGTATCCCATTAAAGAAAAATCTGAATCTCTTACAACTTTTAAAGATTATAAGCTGAAGTTGAAAACCAACTAGATCGTAAAATTAAAGTTCTGAGATCAGATAGAGGCGGTGAATATTATGGAAGGCATACTGATGTGGGTCAAGCTCCTGGTCTATTTTATGAGTTTTGTAAGGGCCAAGGGATTGTGAACCAATACACCATGCCTGGGACGGCTCAGCAGAACGGTGTCGCTGAACGAAGAAACCGTACCCTTATGAACATGGTGCGCTGTATGTTAGCCAACACTAATTTACCATTATTCCTCTGGACTGAAGCGTTAAAAGAAGATGTTGATATACTCAATAGAGTTCCTTCTAAGTCTGTCCCTAAAACTTCTTTTGAACTTTGGAAAGGAAGGAAATCGAGTCTTAAATATATGAAAGTATGGGGCTGCATTGCTGAAGCAAAACTTTATAATCCTTTCCTAAGGAAACTTGACCCTAAAACAGTTACCTGCTTCTTTATCGGGTATCCTGATTATTCAAAGGGTTATCGTTTCTATTGTCCTTCCCACGTCACCCGTATTGTTGAAACCAAGCGTGTTGCGTTGCGATAGGATTTCAAGGTCAGTGGGAGCAATACCAACCCTTATGAAGAATTGCAAGAAGTACAAGATGCGGGGGGGGGGGGAGACTTGTCGCTTACCATTACTACATTTACTCCTCTTGCACCCAATGCAACTACTGCACCTGAAGCTACTGCATGAACTCCAAATATACCTTCACAATCAGAACCCATTATACCTTATAATGAAGGCACATCAAACGCTTAAAACCAAGACAACGCTGAACCCGATAATCAACTTAGGAGGTCATCCATGCAAAGAAGGCCTACTAATTGGGATGATTATGCTACGTACCTGACTGAAATGGATGCCGGAAAGCTCAATGATCCTATCTCTTATATTGAAGCCATTAGCAGCGATCAGTCTTCTGAATGGAATAAAGCAATGATTGATGAGCTAAAAATCCCTGAAGAAAAATGACGTTTGGGATTTGGTAGAATTACCCAACGGTGTCAAACCCGTAGGATGTAAATGGGTGTTTAAAACAAAACTGGATCCGAATGGGAACGTTGAACGCTACAAAGCGAGATTGGTTGCAAAGGGCTACACTCAGAAAGAGGGAATTTATTATCAAGAGACGTTTTCACCTATCTCTCATAAAGATTCATTAAGGATCGTTATGGCCCTAGTAGCTCATTTTGACTTAGATCTGCATCAGATGAACGTTAAAACCGTTTTCCTTAACGGAGACTTAGATGAAGATGTTTACATGAAACAACCTGAAGGCTTTAAACCTGAAGGTCAGGAGCATCTAGTCTGTAAGTTGAAGAAATCCATTTACGGGTTAAAACAAACATCATGTCAATGGTATCTCAAGTTTGATGAAGTCATGAAGAAACAAGGTTTTATAAAGAATCAAGTGGATCAATGCACCTACCTCAAGATGGGTAGGAGCAACTTTACTATACTTGTCCTTTACGTAGATGACATTCTATTGGCAAGTAATAGTTTAGACATGTTGCATGAGTCGAAGCGGTTACTCTCGCATAACTTCGACATGAAGGATCTCGGAGATGATTCTTATGTCATTGGCATCGAAATTCATCGAGATAGACACAAAGGCATCTTAGGATTGTCTCAAAAGACTTACATAGATCGTGTCCTTACACGTTACAACATTCAACAGTGCAAACCCTCAGTCGCTCCAGTAGTTAAGGGAGATGTTATCGGTTCATTCCAGTGTCCGACAGCAGAGGTTGAAATCGAGCAAATGAGCAAGATACCTTACGCGTCAGTAGTCGGGAGCCTGATGTATGCTCAAGTCTGTACTCGCCCAGATATCGCTTATATTGCTGGAATGCTTGGCCGTTATCAGACTAATCCTGGCCTATATCACTAGAAAACAGCTAAGAAAGTACTTCGATATCTGCAAGGGATGAAAGACTATAAACTGACTTATAGAAGAAGTGATCACTTAGAAGTGGTAGGTTATTCTGATTCTGACTTTGCCAAATGCAAAGATGATAAGAAATCCATTTCGGGCTATATCTTTATCTTAACAGGCGAACCTATCTCATGGAAGAGTCATAAACAACAGTTAACCATAACTTCCACAACGATGGCAGAATACATTGCTGTTTATAACACAACCTGTCATGAAATGTTGGTTAGAAATCTGATCACTGGACTCAAAATTGTTAATTACATTTCTAGACCATTGAAGCTTTACTGTGATAACTCAGCTGCTGTTAGTTTTTCGAACAGTAACAGTTCGAGTGGAGCTGGTTTATATCTCGATACAAAATATATGTTTGTACGTGAACGAGTTGAGGAAAATAATCTTTGTATTGAGTATATTAGTACTAAAGATATGCTTGCGGATCCGATGACTAAAGGTCTCCCACCTAAAGTTTTCGAAGAACATGTTTCGAATATGGGACTTACTAAAGACCTTATTTAATGGCATATTGTACTAGCTTATGTTTTAATTAATGAAATTTCCTCAGTTTGTTTTTGTATGTTTCTAACATATGTTCTGCCGGTGTAATGACATATAGACAAATATAAATACAAATCAGACGCTAAAGGTCTTATGCGTATTTTGATCATAACTATTAGGTTTTAAATTGTAACACCCCGTAAAATCATGTCCAATGATGTATTGACACGTGTAATAAACCCTAATAAAGTCAAACGTTGACTATGAAGGACTAATTTTGTGAAAAATAAAAAAAAATTTGATTATGGAAGGACTGGAAGTGTTATCATGCTTAAAATAAGTCTCTGAATAACCTCTTACAATATTCATATTCACAAATTAGCCACATGTTGATCGAGAGTAGCCGTTTGCATAATAATTTGAAAGTTTGCGCGACGAAGGGTTAAAAGCGTCAACATGTTCATTCTTACCTCTGAGTGACCTCTTAACAAACTGAGAGCTTCATGATGGTTGATTATACCCTCGGGGATGCCAAATATTGGTCATCTAAGGCTTTTATGCCTTTAAGTGACGTTACGCGCAACTTTGCAAGTTTAAGGGGTTAAAAGCGTCAATATGTTTAATTATACCTCTGAATGACCTTTTAACAAACCCGAAGCATTGTGATGGTTAATAATACTTTCAAGAATTCCTAATATGGATTAGATAAGGCTTCGATGCTATTAAACGATGATATGTGCAAGTTTGCGCATTAGAGGGACCAAAAGCGTCAACTTTTGAATCTATGCCTTTTGGTGACCATTTAAGCTAACGGGAGTGTAGTAATATTTAAACAGATGCTTGGGAATATCCATTATGGGCCACGGAAGGCTTGGATATCATTAAACGACATTTCGCGCTACTTTGTGCGATTAAAGGA
Source organism: Helianthus tuberosus (assembly GCA_030545235.1). Taxonomy (NCBI): domain Eukaryota; kingdom Viridiplantae; phylum Streptophyta; class Magnoliopsida; order Asterales; family Asteraceae; genus Helianthus; species Helianthus tuberosus. Next base: position 132,621,497 of record CM060427.1, on the reverse strand, counting down.
CTATTTGCGTCAAACTGCAAAAGTATACCGAATCGAATGGCAACGAACATTCTGGAACTTGACCATAAATTAAACATACCATAAATATCCTTTACATAGCTTAGAAATAGGCTTTGAGGGGTTCGGTGTGCAAAAATAAACTTTTGTGTCAAACAGGGACTAAAAGCGTCAAAAAGTGCATAAGTTTGCATTTTCGCGCATATCTTACATTCTGAATATATCCGGACATCCAAAAATTTATGTAATCATTAAAATATTTTATTTTAGTGATTGGCATGATAAAAGTCCATTCGTCATGTAATTTAGATCGTTTTTCGCTTCCGTTCGTGTTTCGTCGTAATTAACCGAACAACGCAACTGTACGGCCAAATGAACCGACATCCAAGATGTTTTTGGGCATGTTTTATGTTCCCTATGTTTACGCATCATTGTAGAGCCTTGAAAATGGCTTAACGGGCCTTAAACGGGTCAAAAGGGGCCTTAAACACATGCAGGGACCAAAGTTGCAATATTTGAAACTGTTGCTGAGTTCCCAGGTGGTCGCGGGTCGCGTAAGAAGTAGGCCCAGCCTACGCGGGGCTCGAGAGCCCATCAGATCAGCAAAAAAAAAACCAGTTTTTCAAATCAGCTGCTGGTTTATAGCTTTGGACATGGTTTTCTTCATCCTATGGGCTTGTTTTAGGCACCCATAGTATTGAAATTCAGTGGGTAACACGGATCAAAGCACGGGTTACGAGAAACGATCCTAACGGTTCTTGAAATCCTATAAATCCCCATTTGTTTTGCTCTCATTTCACACTTCATTCCAATCTGCTCTTGCTCTCTGATTTTAAGAGGATCCTGACCAACTTGGGAACCTCCTTCAGTCCTAAGGACCACTCGTAAGTGTTCCTTTCGTGCTTAGTTAAGTTGTTTGGTTCTTAAAGCCGAAAAGTCAAGCGTTCACGATAAACGCTTTGACTTTTAAACGGTCGAGCCATTGTTCGCAACGAACATGGCTACGTGATCGTAATTAGGTAGGTATTAAACCCTCAAAAGGGCACCTCCTAATTACCACGTTTGCTTAGTTAATTGTCGGGTCAAAGTAATTAGAATAAAAGTCAAACGAGTCGGTTTTTAAATAAAATTCATAACTAATGATGTAAAGGCAATAAAATCAGTTTTGTCACTTTAATAACTTGGTAAATACTAATTGAACATGTCTAGGCATGTTCAACCCGACAATTCTGAGTTTAGGCTCGGTTCGGAACCGAAAATCGCAAAAGTAGACTTTTGCTTTGACTTTCAGTTCTGACCCGATTTAGCTTAGTTTAGTTATGCCTTAGGATTCCTTTAGGACCATATTATATGTTAGTATAATCCTCCAAGGTTATACAACATGGTTCCATAGAAATCCTAGTTCATTGCATGTTTCCGTTAAATGCTTAAAAGTTGACCGTTATGCCCTTTTGATAATTAAAACGAGATTTTTGAAAACGTGAGAGGACAAAAACCTGTATTACTGATTTATAAGCATGTCCTAAAAATTTGACATCAGTTTGTGGTCTAAATTAGGAGTTATGCTCGATATCGCAAATTGAAGGATTTTATTATTTAAATGGCATTTTTAGTATAAATCACATTCAAACCCAATTTTTGTTGCCAAACTTGCCACCTACTGTTAAGATATAATATTTAGAGATTTTTGGAAATTTTTTTAAAATTTTTAAACTGATCATAACATAGGGTTCTTGCATTGACTCGGTAATTGACGGTTATGCCCTTTTTGCTAATAAAATGAGTTTTACACATCCTTTACATATCAAACCTTTTGCTACTGATTTTATACAATAAATAAATTATTTTAAACAGTAGAGGCTGATCAAAATCTCAGATTTTCTTAATCAACCCAAATACCGTCAAATACCGACTTTTATGCGATTTAGGCACATAGTATGGTTTAAAACCATATTTAGCACCTAAGGCTTGTTACCTACTGATGTTATGAATAAATTTTTATACTTAAACGGTAAGTAAAATTTTTGAACTCAGATTTCCAAATTTGACCCTTATGGTGTGAAATGACCAAAATGCCCCCACGGTGCATAGTTTGGTCATAAATGATAAATTTCACATATGTATGATATCTTACTGATATAATTTATTAAAATAAATATATTTACTGATCATTTTAGACCAGAACCTCAGATTGTTATTTAACCTCTTTTATAATCTTTAAAATGACCAAAATACCCCTACGGGGCTTAAATTGATTTTAAATTCGTTTTGGGCATAATGGAAGATATCCTACTGATATCATAACATATTAAAAGCATATTAACTTGTTCATGACTCATTTGGTTACCCGTTATGCATTTTCGCACTCGGTATGGTTTATGTAACTAGTTTGCATAAATTAACCGAAACGGGTCAAACCTTATCATTTTTACTTCAAAATCCAGAATGTATTTAGTTTACCCATATTGTACAAGTCTTCATACTTGTTGGGTCTAAATCACATTCTGATCCGGTCTTCGCTTAATCTTGCGTTTTGAACCGTAAACCTTTCCTTAAAACTAACCGGTCTAAGTTACAACTTAAATAAGACCCGTTAGGAATCTAATAGGTTAATAAAAACCTTCGTTCCAGATTGAGAGCCCCGGTAGAAGTACTTGCACTTGCTGATTAGAATATACGGCTGAGTATAAATTACATTTTAAGCTCAGGTAAATACTTTTAACTTATTTTACCTTATACGGGCTTGGGATACGGTAAATTATTACCGCTTGGTCGGGTGTAGAAACCTTTTAACCGGAGATGGTTAAATTGCATAATCCCGTTTTAATCAGTATTGCTTGATAACATATAACATTGGGGGTTAATGACCGTGTCCTGGATATCCTTGGCTCATTTAAAAAGCATAAATGGCCACAACTTAAGCACAGGGTGTAGGCATACACCTGCCTGTTGCGTATGTAAAAGATATACTCACTCGTGAGGTAACTTCTTATGAGTTTATATTTGTGGTGTGTCGATTAATCTTGTTCGGTTTATTTAACACCGACCCTAAATGTTGGACAAACATGTAAATCTGATACAAGATTGTTATTAATATAATTGTCCCAAGTTATAAAAGAATTTTGTGCCTTGTGCATTTAAAAATCAAATTTTATAAAAACTTTCAAAAGAGTCAGTTAATTGTATTTACCAGTGTAAACTGACGTATTTTCCAAAAAGATTAAGTGACAGGTACTGTACGTAAATTAGCTGGGAGCTCAGGGCGTTAATAAGGAATCTTGCCAGTTCTAAACGTCTAAAGTCTGTTGAACAATGTTTATATTTCTGTTTTAAGATCCGCCTGTGGATCCATATACAACCGTTGTGTAATATTTTATTATACTTTCGAATCGGTTGGTATTATTATTACTTTAGACTTCCGCTGTGCATTGAACTGTGATTATTTGACTATGATGATATCAACTACGTCGCGATACTCCCCACCGATCCCACCGGTAATACGTGGAAATATCGGGGTGTGACATAAATTGAGATTGTAGTATGACTAATGGGGGTCCTGAGTCGCATAATGATTCAACGGTTGTATTTCTCTGCTACAGTTCTTGGTTTAAAGCTAAAATGAGTGTTAAATCCTGCCCAGGCTCATCTAATACTCATGATAAATGATTACTCAGCTAAGTGGGAGAATGTAAGATTAAATATATTATTATTGTAATATTTAATCTTGTAGCCATTATAATCATTTATATTATATAGATCAAAATATATTAATAACCTATTAATAATTAGTTGGTAATTGTTGATAGACCATATTACCCTTATTAACTCATTGGGTTTCCTCTTGGTTGTTGTCACGCCCCCCCCCCCGTCCCGGTTTTACCCGGTTCAGGAGTCGCGGGACAGAAACCCGTGGTATTAATTTGGTTTGGCAGCAGAAGTTTAACAGGATCTTTTAAAACTTGAAAATACCCAATTATTTTATTTCACAATTTGGGATAAACCTCATAATTTACAATAGAGGAATTTTACTAGGAAATTCCCTGTTTTTCAAAACATGTTTATTTATTTTACTGAGCCACCACTTCAAGCTTGTTAGTGCTCCGTAACATGTTTTTCCTTGGTTCACAGTAAGTCACCTGAAACATGTTTTAAAAATATTTTATCAGCGGGGAAATACTGGCAAGTCACTCAATTTTGATAAAATGACTCCTAGTTATAAATTACAGCATAAGAGCGATTACAATGGCTACTATCTTATTTTTATCTGGCGCCGTGTCACACCCTGGTGATGGTTAATGAACCTAACCGTGAGAGATTAGTAATGTGCACAATACCCCACTTGCCAGTGATTCAAGATAACCACGACTTAATCCCTGTAATTATAACTTTTGAAAATAATTTGAGTATTGTAAAACATTGTTGATAAAAATAGAATGACTCACATTGCAAGTTTAGATGGCAGAGTTTAGCCTACTGATAAGCCTGATAACCTAATTTAGATAACAATGCACACGAAACTAGGTAAGTAACTTAATACAACATTTACGATAAACTTCACGAAATAAAAACCCTCACGACGAATGACAAAGTATAGCCCAAATACGGGCAGCACTTAAACATCCATCGGATCGGTTTCAATCGATCGGACATTGTATCGTAGCAGTGATCGAGTTAATACCCTGTAATCGTAGCAGGGTTTCCTTACTCGGAAATTCGAATTTAAGTAGTATATGGTCATTTTGAAAGTGAGATTTCGAACACAGAAGCAAGTCCCTGGTCCAGGCTACTTATAGCAGATTTTTGGGTTTTACGCGGCCCGCGTAAACCTACTCAAGACTCTTACGCGGCCTGCGTGGACTCCTAGTCTACGTGTAGGGCTAGCGTGTCATCAGTAGGTTCGCCACGTGGCTGCCACATGGCCTGTAACACTTATCCGGTGAACTTAGATTTGACGCGACCCGCGTAAATGTTACCTTATGGTTTACGCGGCCCGCGTGAAGACCAGATTTCATGTTTTCTTGGTTTTTCATGCGCATTAGGGTTTCAGGGGTCCGGGTTTTCACTTACGGGTCGGTTATGGACATTTTTGCAGGTCCTTACATCCTCCCCACCTTATTTAAAATCTCGTCCTCGAGATTTACTGAAATAAGTGAGGATATTTCCGCTTCATCTCCGATTCCAGCTCCCAGGTGTATTCGGGTCCTCTTTTTGAATCCCACTTGACTTTGACCAGTACCAATCTTTTATGTTTGAGGAATTTAATCTTTCTGTCTTCTATTTGGAGCGGTTTCTCTACGAACTTCAATTTTTCATTCACCTTTATGTCTTGAAGAGGGATTATCAGGGATTCGTCGGATAAACATTTCTTGAGGTTGGATACATGAAATACATCATGTACCCCAACAAATTCTTTCAGTAGTTGTAAGCGATAGGCGACTGGTCCTATTTGCTGGATTACTGGGAAGGGTCCTACGTATCTTGGACTTAGCTTTTCTTTCTTACCGAACCGAACTACTCCTTTCCAAGGAGAAACTTTCAATAGTACTTTGTCTCCAACCTGGAATTCTAACGGCTTACGTCGATTATCGGCATAACTTTTCTGGTGATCTCGAGCCGTCTTTAGTCTTTCCTTGATTTAAGTGATATTGTCGGTGGTTTCTTGCACAATCTCGGGACCTGATAATTGACTTTCTCCTATTTCTGCCCAGCAAACTGGAGTTCTACACTTTCGTCCATATAGTGCTTCGAATGGGGCAGCTTCGATGCTTGCATGATAACTATTGTTATAGGAGAATTCAATTAAAGGTAGGTGGTCATCCCAGTTTCCACCGAAATCTATAACACATGTTCTAAGCATGTCTTCCAGGGTTTGGATCGTCCTTTCACTCTGTCCGTCCGTTTGGGGATGATATGCAGTACTTAAATTCAATCGAGTTCCCATTGCTTCCTGGAAACTTGTCCAGAAATGTGAAGTGAAACGACTATCCCTATCCGATACAATGGAGAGTGGCACTCCAAGTAAGGATACTACTTCGTCTACGTACAACTTGGCTAATATTTCCATGCTAAAGGTTTCCTTCATGGGTAGAAAATGAGCTGATTTGGTTAATCGATCCACAATTACCCAAATTGCATCGTTACCTTTTCTGGTTTTGGGTAACTTAGTAACAAAATCCATTGTTACGAGCTCCCATTTCCGTACAGGCATTTCTAACTGTTGTAGTAGACCTGAGGGTTTCTGGTGTTCTGCCTTAACTTGCGAACAAGTTAGGCACTTAGAGACGTAGCTAGCTATGTCCTTTTTCATGCCGATCCACCAGAAATTATTTCTTAAATCTTGGTACATCTTATTGTTACCAGGATGCATGGTATACCTAGATTTATGGGCTTCCTCTAAAATCTAATTTCTTAAGTTTCCTTGCTTAGGTACCCAAATCCTTTTCTTATGGAATCTCCAAATTCCATCACTTCCTTGCTCTAATTCCTTTATTTGTCCTTTCATTCCTTCAGCATCATCCTTGATTGCTGTCTCCTGAGTATTCTTCAGTTGTTCCATTAAATCTAACTGTAGACTTAATCTAAGAGCACGAACTCGTCGTTGTTTCTCATGATACTTACGACTGAGGGCATCGGCTACTACATTTTCCTTCCCTTAGTGATATTGAATATCACAGTCGTAGTCACTTAGAATTTCCATCCATCTTCTTTGCCTCATGTTCAATTCCTTTTGCCCAAATATGTATCTTAAACTCTTATGATCTGTATAGACAGTAAACTTACTTCCGTACAGATAGTGTCTCCAAATCTTAAGGGCAAAAATTATCGATCCTAATTCTAAGTCATGTGTCGTATAGTTTTCCTCGTGCTTCTTTAATTGCCTTGAGGCGTACGCAATTACCTTCTTGCGTTGCATTAACACACATCCTAATCCTAGTTTAGAAGCATCACAATAAACTTCAAAATCTTCTGTTCCTTTGGGTAAGGCAAGAATTGGGGCGTTTGTTAACCTTTGCTTTAAAATCTTAAAAGCCTCTTCTTGTCTAGGTCCCCATTCAAACTTCACTGCTTTACAGGTTAGCTTAGTTAATGGCACAACTATTTTGGAAAAATCCTTAATAAACCGTGTATAGTATCCGGCTAACCCTAGAAAACTTCTAACTTCCATAGTGGATTGCGGGACCTTCCATTTGGTAATCACTTCTATTTTGGAGGGATCTATGTGAATACCTTCATGATTCACCATGTGTCCTAAAAATTGCACTTCCTGTAGCCAAAATTCATACTTCGAGAATTTGGCGTAAAGCTTCTCTTTTCTTAACAAAGTTAAGAGTGCTCGTAGGTGCTCACAATGCTCGTCCTGACTTTTGGAATAAATAAGTATATCGTCGATAAAGACAATTACAAATTTATCCAAGTACTGTTTACAGATCCTATTCATCATGTCCATGAATGCTGCAGGAGCATTTGTTAGTCCAAAGGGCATGACTGTAAACTCGTAATGACCATACCTAGTTCTGAAAGCAGTTTTAGGTATGTCCTCTTCTTGTACTTTCAACTGATGGTATCCGGAGTGTAAATCTATCTTAGAAAAATATCTAGCTCCTTGAAGTTGATCGAAAAGATCATCAATCCTAGGTAATGGGTATCGATTCTTAATTGTAACCTTATTCAATTCTCTGTAATTGATACACATTCGCATCGAACCATCTTTCTTTTTCAACAACAATACTGGTGCTCCCCACGGGAATGAACTAGGTTGTATAAATCCTTTGCTTAACAATTCATCTAACTGCTTTTTCAATTCTAACATTTCGGTGGGTGCTAACCGATAAGGTGCATTGGCTATCGGTGTAGTTCCAGGGATTAGATGAATTCTAAATTCCACCTCCCTATCGGGTGGTAATCCAGGTAGTTCTTCTGGGAATACATCCGGGTATTCTGATACTACTGGAATTTCCTTAAGTTCCTTACCCTTAGGGCTAATGATTACCGAAATCATATACACTATTCCTTGCTTTCGTTCAAAACTAGCAACTTTCATTACCGAAATGAACTTCATTGGTTTTCGCGGCTTATCCCCTGTAATCATAATTACTTCTCCTGTGGGTGTATTAATTTCTATGGAATTCTTATCACAAAGGATTCGAGCATGGTTAGCTACTAACCAATCCATTCCTAATACGACATCGAATCCGGCTAAATTCATAGGTAACAGGTTTGCAGAAAATTTATGGCCTAAGAGTTCTATCTTCCCTTCTTGCAAAACTTTATCTATGTTAACAGAATTCCCATCTGCCGTTTCTATTGTAAAGATTTGCCTAAGTTTGGTTAAGGGTAGTTTAAGAGCTTGGCAGAAAGAACTATTTATAAAACTTTGGTTTGCACCAGAGTCGAATAATACTTTTGCATAAACGTCGTGAACTAGGAACGTACCAGCAATCACATCAGGGATTAGCTCTGCTTCCTGGGTAGTCAACTGGAAGGCTCTTGCATTTTTCTTGGTAGTTCCTTCTGCAGGTTTGGCTTTGTTGTCAGCTGGTTTAACCAATTTAGGGCAGTCTGGCCTAAAATGTCCAGCTTCTCCACAGTTGAAGCAAATTATGGATTTCTTCCTTCTGCAGTCTTCTTCTTGATGCCCTGGAATTTTGCAGAAATTGCAATACCCTTTGCATCTTCCAAAATGCTTTCTTTTACAAGTACTGCAAAATGGAGCAGTGGAAGATTGCCCAGTTCCCTTTTTCTTGAAATTACTACTATTACCCACACGGAATCCTTGGGCAATCTTTTGGGCCACTTCCTTCTTCTGGTTTTCTTCGCTCGTGCGCACCAGTCCGTCGGTTAAAGTGTTGGCTAATTCTTCTGCATCGTCAATTGTGCGGGGTCTCGCAGCTTTAACGATATCACGGATTTCGCCAATCAAACCCCAGATACAGCGAGAAATAAGTACCGGTTCTGGCGAAGCCAGGGTTGGTACAACTCTAGCATACTCGAAGAATGTCGAAGTATACCCTCGACAGTCAACGTCCACCATCCGGTGGTTCAGGAACTTATTTGTCATTTGTTCCTTTTCATATTCGGGACAGAATTTTCTTTCCACTAGACTCTTAAATTCTTCCCAATTCATGTGTAAGACCCTAATCCGTTTTAGTCTAAGATTCGCAGCGGAAAATACATACTAAAAATTTCTTTATAAGTTATTCTTCCTTTCACTTAAATACATTAAAAACTAACATACTTATATCAAATTAAATGACCACATACACACCCACGTACAATCCATGTCTTGACTCGATCATCAACCGCTTACTCTTCATGTTGAGAATTTCGTAACCTCGTGTAACCTGCAGTCACCACATACAATTACTTCATTAGCAACCGGTGACGTAATACATATACTTTAAAACATGCATCATCAAGCATCAACATTTCTTATCCTCGCTTATGTGAATCCATTCATCCATCCAGTCGAACTCTCTCGTCCGACTCTCCATACTTAACCCTCATTCTTCATTCTTAGTATACCTGCACTTCCATTTCATACTTAACAGAAAACAGTTAGCATCATTAAACTTATCTCATAGGTGTAATTTCACGAGTACACATAACCAAATCTCATTCATTTGTGCATTTAACTAAATTACCTTTTCATGCATAATACCTTACCATACATACCCACTTCATTTACAACTTACATCTTACCCACAAGTATAATTATTTACTTTATCTTTGTGTATAATACTAACATGTAAGTTCCCTACCTTACCCATACTTAATAGAAATTACTTTCTTCCCACTTTCGACTCACTTTCCGTAAACTTACCTTATTACCCCCATTGATTCATACTTTCCCACATAATTCACAATAACCATCATACTACAATACATTTTACATCTAAAGTGTAAGTTCGGGATTCACTTACCTTATGCGCCCGTATTTGCATCCGCTTACTTGAGTCTTCTTGGCCCGTTAGCCTTCCACGCTCCCATCCCTCTTGACATGATTCCTATACTTTCATGTCATTACGTTTACATCCTTATTAGCATACATGATTATACATATGAACGATCATATCAAGTTCATATCTCACATAGGCCTTTCATTAGCCGATTCAAACAAGCATATAGCATACTCAACATCATCATAACATAACCTTCACATATTAATGTCATTTAGACATTTCATCAAACACTTGGTGTGCGTACTACTTTTTAAGCATAATGTACACGTTTTTCATGCCTTTCCTCCTAATTATCCCTTTCATTCATCAACCTAAATAAACATCATTCAAATTCTATACCATACTTCATCCATATACAAGCACACATCACATACTACACATATTCATGATCAAATTCATACCATTTCATGGATTAAACATAAACCCACTTAGCTAAAAGTGGTAATTCATCCAAACACCTAAATTATAGCAATTCACTAAGAATTTTCACATAGGATTAGTTCCTAAACAAGCATATATCGTCAATTTGGCCATAACCTCTACGATTCATACATAAATCACTACTTGTGATGTTCATCAAGATTTCTCAACTTCATTAAACATCAAAATTTAACATACCTTATGATCCCCTAGCTTGGGTGATCGTTAATTCATGTTCCTTCTTGAATTTGAGCCTCGATTCATCCTTTAATTGGATGATATATGATGAACTAGGGTTTGGCTCTCTAGAGCCTTCCCCTGATCACGTACAGAACACACACACGATGTGTGTGTATGTGTGTGTGTTATTTTCTTTTAATAAAACAACTTTCAAGTTGTTCACTTTGGTCCCTCATGTTTCGTTTTTAATTAATTAAGGCTACAACCCTTCGTTTAATACCAACGATACTAATATTCAACTAGGTTAATTATTCCTAGTTAATATTCATTTACAGGTTCACTTTTACTCCAAACGGTAATTTACCCGTTCCTTTATATTAACCGGGTTTAAATTATCAAACCCCATTTTTGGGATGTTACATCATGGCATACGCCGCATCACTTCCCTTGGCTTGTAGCACGGTGTTCCACCATTCTAACGCTCCTTCTTTAAAAAGATGTGACGCGTACATGACCTTGTCTTCCTCGGCACATTTACTTGTTTTAATTACTGCTTCGGTTTTCTCTAACCAACGCAGTGCAGCAGTTGCCCCTTCGTTGCCCGCAAATTCAACCGGTTTACAGGCAAGAAATTCCTTGTAAGTGCAACCAAGCGTTGCAACTTTCATTCTTTTAAGAAATGGGGCTTGCATCACATCATTATCATTATTATTATTATTATTGTTTCAGCCTCCATTTACGCTATTACTGAAGTTGTCGCCGTGAGTACGTTTACTGGGAATAATTGGTTGAGGTTCAACTGGATTTTGGGCAGCAGCAAGGATTGCTGGATTAGCATTGGCTATTCCTTGGGCAACGATATTTTCTATATCTTGCCTATTAAGAAATTGGTCTCCATTATTTTGTTCAGATTGGTTAACTTCGCTAACTGGCTCATTGACGGCGGGTTCCATCTGATAATTTTCAATATTTAAATGTATAAATTATTGGCACAAAATAAAATAAATAATAATTAGTCACAATAAAACAATCACACATAATCATGTCAACACGTATAGTCAAAATTGTCGACTTTGCGACTTTCATATGTTATATATATTAGTATGCATCATTACATACCCGTTATATTACAAAAGTTTTATTTTAAGTTGCTTTACATGATTATATTTTTATTAATATTTATTATTATTAAACACGTAACCACACAACCACACAAGCACATACGATCCCGTTAGCTGGCACTTCAGAAACGACGTTCCCTCTTGTCGTATTTCCATGATATCCTCTCCCCCACTTCCCTGATTCTAATTCCTGCGTCTACCAGCTCCTCGCCATAGTGGCAGAGTTCAGCCAAGTTTTCTGTGCTCATAGGTGGGTTTGGTGCAGGCTCAGGGTCAAACTGGGGGAAAAAGGTGTGAGGGTTATTCAAAAGATTCTGAAATTGCCAATCACTTGTCCACCATTCCTCCAGTTCTCCGGGTAGAAGTTGGTGGTTGACAATGGGATCTGGGATAGCAGGTTCCAAATTAACTGGAAGTTGTGATTCAACTGGGTAATTGAAGAGGTCTTCATTGGCAGGTCCAATGAGGTCACAATTTGCCAGTTTGCGATCAAGCTCCTCCCACGGTGGCATTTTCTGGGCTTGCCCTGAACTTTCCCCGATCTCTTTTCCTTTGCCCATTATCCTTGGGATCCTCAGTCTTTTTAACCCTCTGTGCGGCTGGCTTCTTCCTCCGTGCGCGTCTCCAACCTATGATTCTTCTTCTCTTTTTCGTCTTGGGTTTCTCCTGAGCTTGAGCCTGGAATTCCATGGGTTCTTCAGTGTCGGCCAGATAATCGGAAAAGTCTCTGGAAACTTCCATTCCAGCAGAATGGAGATTGAGATTCTGAAGAGCTTCAGACAACTCATTCATGCTGTTTAGCAGATATAGAGAAAACACAAAATTGCAAGTTAAATTTTCACAGAATCACAGAGTGGCAAATTTTGAGAAATTAAGTATTTCTAAATACTTAATTGGGCTTAAATCAGTGGCTCTGATACCACCTTTTTCCTGTCACGGCCCCCCGTCCCGGTTTTACCCGGTTCAGGAGTCACGGGACAGAAACCCGTGGTATTAATTTGGTTTGGCAGCGGAAGTTTAACAGGATCTTTTAAAACTTGAAAATACCCAATTATTTTATTTCACAATTTGGGATAAACCCCATAATTTACAATAGAGGAATTTTACTAGGAAATTCCCTGTTTTTCAAAACATGTTTATTTATTTTACTGAGCCACCACTTCAAGCTTGTTAGTGCTCCGTAGCATGTTTTTCCTTGGTTCACAGTAAGTCACCTGAAACATGTTTTAAAAATATTTTATCAGCGGGGAAATACTGGCGAGTCACTCAATTTTGATAAAACGACTCCTAGTTATAAATTACAGCATAAGAGCGATTACAATGGCTACTATCTTATTTTTATCTGGCGCCGTGTCACACCCTGGTGACGATGGTCATACCACTATTGGGTCCTTTCACCCAAGTAGTGATGATTATCACTGTTAGGTTGATGAACCTAACCGTGAGAGATTAGTAATGTGCATAATACCCCACTTGCCAGTGATTCAAGATAACCACTACTTAATCCCTGTAATTATAACTTTTGAAAATAATTTGAGTATTGTAAAACATTGTTGATAAAAAGAGAATGACTCACATTACAAGTTTAGATGGCAGAGTTTAGCCTACTGATAAGCCTGATAACCTAATTTAGATAACAATGCACACGAAACTAGGTAAGTAACTTAATACAACATTTACGATAAACTTCACGAAATCAAAACCCTCACGACGAATGACAAAGTATAGCCCAAATACGGGCAGCACTTAAACATCCATTGGATCGGTTTCAATCGATCGGACATTGTATCGTAGCAGTGATCGAGTTAATACCCTGTAATCATAGCAGCGTTTCCTTACTCGAAAATTCGAATTAAGCAGTATATGGTCGTTTTGAAAGTGAGATTTCGAACACAGAAGCAAGTCCTTGGTCCAGGCTACTTATAGCAGATTTTTGGGTTTTACGCGGCCCGCGTAAACCCACTCAAGACTCTTACGCGACCCGTGTGGACTCCTAGTCTACGTGTAGGGCTAGCGTGTCATCAGTAGGTTCGCCACGTGGCTGCCACGTGGCCTGTAACGCTTATCCGGTGAACTCAAATTTGACGCAGCCCGCGTAAATGTTACCTTATGGTTTACGCGGCCCGCGTGAAGACCAGATTTCATGTTTTCTTGGTTTTTCATGCGCATTAGGGTTTCAGGGGTCCGGGTTTTCACTTACGAGTCGTTTATGGACATTTTTGCAGGTCCTTACAGTTGTATATATAAGGAGATTATTAGAGAGATAAAGGGTTACACAATTACAAAAACCTAATAATCATAACATCAATTCGGCTCTCCCTCCCTAACCGAAATCTCCCTTGTTTCGGTTCATCACCATCATCACTTTACACCCTAAGGAGTAACCAGATCATCCTGACAAGAATGTCGAACTCAATGGCTGCATCTCTGACTGGGTTCTCTGCTGGCCTGTCTTCTGTAACAGGTATGTTATTCATGTTTTCCATTATGTTTATACAGAACTGATCAACAGAAAAAACAGTTTTACACGAGGGACACTTTAAGGACCATGGCGTGGTGTATAACAACAATTTCGATGTGTATAGGTCCTTTCGATGTGGTCTCTTGTAAGATTTCTGTCAAGGTTTTGTTGTTGCTTCAGAGTTATGTTACATTCATTAAACTTGTATTTCTAGTTTAAGTTTTGCTGTTATTTTAGATTTAGTTTGGTTAGTACGCTGTGACTATATATTTGACTACCTATGGTGCGTTCAACACGACCTGATTTGTTCAACCAACAAATATGTGTTTCGGTCAACATAACCTGTACAATTCATAAATATTTATCCGTTTTGAAATGTTACCTAACCCTCCTGACCTGCACATAAAACCTTTGTAAGAGAGGTTTACTCGAAAAAAAGTGGTTGATCAAAGCATGTTATCATGTTTAAGATCTCTGTTTGAGCTAGAGGTGCACAAACGGGTAAATTTCCATAATCGGTTTGGTTAACTGGTTATGGCGTTTGATTTCACCTTTTTACTTTAACCGGTTATTGCTTTAACTGGTTCGGTTAATCACTTTAATAGATTTTTTTGTGAATTTTGTTTTTTTTTTGTTAACCGGTCTACTAGTTAATAAGCAGTTCTTATACTATATATCTATAACCGGTTACTAACCGTGATTAAAACTAACCACTAACCAGTCAATGTTCTACCAATTGCCGGTTCCAGTTAATTAACCGTTTTTTGCCCCCCTCTAGTTTGAGCCACCATGTCTCCAATGACAATATTGTGAAAGTTTGCTTGAAAAAATTTGCTCAAAATCGGCTAGGGAGCCAACTTGGCTTGGGTTGTTGATAGGCCTAGCCTAGCTCGGCTCGGTTCGTTTATAAACCAAGAGAACTCGTGATGCAAAGATATCTACGAATATTATTTGAATATTTATTTGAATTTTGATTTCCATATTTATCTCTTAGACAGTTTAGCATAAATAGGGGTTTTAGGGTTTATTTTTAGTTAGTTTTTGAGTTTGATTATTGTAAAGAAAACCTTTAGGTTTCTTTGAAACATTCGGTTCCAAGTCTTTGAATGAATCATTGTGTTGAGCCATTTGATTGCACGCGAAACTGCATCAACTCGGCTCGTCTCAATTACAAACCAAACTTAGCCCGAACATCCATGGCTTGGCTTGTTTCGGCTTGTGAACATCCCTATAGTAAACTAGCGGCTGAACACATCCTCGTATCATGCTCGGTTGCTAATATGGTATCGGCCATGATTATTCAATATTAGCCAACGGTGCAAACTACCCTCTATTTTTGTCAACTCAGTTCGTGATCTGCTCACAAGGACTTGGTTGTAGACTTGTATCACTAAACCAAATGCTAATTGTTCAAAATTCTTCGTGGACCAAATATAATATTATTTTGAACTTAAGCATGGCCGCATGGGTATGAATAACACATATATGTTTTTCTATAAACAAACAATCATAGGGTTGTAAGTTTCGTAAGTATATCAATATGATATGTGCCTTCTAAGTTGGAGCTCCGTCGGTTTTGAATCAAAATGATATTTCCTTTATTTATATATTTTTCACATGTTAAATTTATTTTTACTGTATTACCTAGTCAATAGAGTGAGTAATGGGTTGTTACCCATGATCTCTATATTCTTAGTTAGTGGATATATTAGTGGGTTAGTTATTTTTCTTGTAATGCTATAAATAGCAAAGTATGTTTAGTATTTTAGGATTATGAATGAAAAATATTAAGTTTTAAATTCTCTCTAGATTTCATCTTGTTTCCCTCTATTTTGTTGTGGAGCTTGACCCACTTTAACGGGTTATCTATCAAACCAAGTGGTACACATCATTAATTGTTGTGTGCCATTTGCCCACGTTGCCATGATCATATACATTAACTAAAACCATCTGACCATGTGTAGTGGGCAATATTCACCCTTGGGCGTTTTGCGCCATGTGACAGCCCAGTCAGCAATGGGGTATTATTGGGCGTTTTCTAAAATGGATGTAGTGGGGATGGGGCATTATTGGGCATTATGTTTTGTAGTAAAATAAAATAAAAAAAAACATTTAAAAATCTTATTGGCCAAGCAAATGGAAGCTCAAATGTGATTGGCCAACAATCTACCCATTCGGCGTTTTTCAAACCACGCCAAGGGGCCTTTTTGCAAGATAACGCCCAATCACGCCTAGGGGAGCGGTGAATGGGCATTTTTGGGCGTGATTGGGCAATTTAAAAAAAAAAAACGCCCCACTACGCTTGGTCTCAGAATATACATGTGGGGAATTGCAATTTATTTTAATTATGCGTAGTGTTAGTTTGTTATTTTCCTACAAATTGGTAGTAGTGGGTGGATTAGTGGGTTGGTTATTTTCCTTGAAATGTTATAAATAGCAAAGTATGTTTAATGTTTTGCTTATGAATGAAAAATTAGAGAATTATCTCAAGTCTTGTTTTTTGCTAATTTTTTTTGAGCTTGATCCACTCAACGGATTATCTATCAACTGATTGGTACATATCACAATATTGTTTTGAATTTAAGCACGGATGACACATATATCTTTTTCTCTAAACACACAATTATAAGGTTGTAAGTTTTATAAGTAAGCTACAATTTATATCTTATAATGAAGTAAACGCGGAACACCATCAAGGCCCTTAGAGACGGAATACTGAGCGTAGTCATGAACGGTGGTTTCCCTGTACCTCGGTGGGTTCACATCCGAAACCAGCTCCTTAATAGGCCCATATACCTTCGTGGACGCCGCTAGCGCGGTGGTGAAAAAACACCCCACTGACACCCTCGGCCCTTTCTCATTCGCCACCACTCTATGCTCCACACTTTTCAACTTGTCATTCGATATCATCTAAAACATAACAATATTAGACATTAGATTTAAATATCCATACTCAAAATCAAATTAAACTTACTTGTAACAAATCGCCGATATTGATCACAAGCGCGCCAGGAGTAGGTGGAACATCAACCCATTGATTTTGATGAAGTATTTGCAGCCCGCCGATATCATCTTGTAGAAGTACAGTCAAGAAAGCGTCGTCTGTGTGTTTGGTTGCACCCATGGTTAGATCCGGTTGCGGACAAGCAGGGTAACAATGGCCAACAAATGTCAACCCCTTGTCACAATCCATATCTCCTAAATGATTTGGTTCCAAACCTAAAGCCTCCGAGATCAACCGAAACAATAACCCGCCAAGTTTCAACACATGATTCGAGTACGCAATTTGTATGTCTCTACAAACCTCGGGCAATTCTTCCGCCTTTGGAGGCAACGGAGCCATAACCGAAAAAAAAGTGTCCCTCCAGTTCGCCGCAGGCGAACTATACAAATCAATGTTGCTATTATACACCACGGTATTCGAAGCGTCCCTCGTGTAAAACCGTTTTTTAGTCTCTACATCTTGTTCGTGGAATCTACGGACGCCTTTAAGCGTCTCGTCCATCACACTCAATGGGATTCCATGATTTACCACTTGGAAAATCCCGAGGTTCTTCGAGGCCTCGCGGATCTTTTCCACCGTGGATGCTCTATCGAGTGATCCGAGGTCTATGAGTGGAAGCTCGATAGAGGTGGGAGCTTTTGGAATGGTTTCGGGTTGGTTGATGAAGATGCGAGGGACGTGTTGGATACCCGCATCGACGAGGCCTTGGACGCCGGTTTTTGTTTGGTCGAAAGCTTTGAGTTCGGTTACTCGATCGTAGATGGTTGAAAGTGTGGTGGCCATGTTTGTGATGATGATCATATGCAAAGATTCATTCTATAAATGAAGATACGTAGTCAACTATATAGATAGAATCGTTGACTAAAGATAATAAACCACAATCTAAAGAATTTCTAGATAGGATTTTAAGTTATATTTTTCAATGATCATAATGTGTCATTTGAATAATCTTTTTTTTTTTTTTGTAAATTACAAAAAATGAACCATATTCGTCAATATTGGACTATATTATCTTTGATTCTAATCGTTGACTAAAGATATTAAACCACGATCTAAAAAATATGTGGATATGATTTTAAGTTATATTTATCAAAGATCATGATGCGTCATTTTTGAATAATCTTTCTCTTTTTTTTTTTTTTTTTTTTGTAAATTATAAAAAATGAACCCTATTTGTCAGTATTGGACTATATCATGCTATTGAGTAAATTACAAAAATCGTCATTTATGTTGATACTAGACTGCAAAGTGTGTCATTTGTCTTCAAAAAGTACAAAAAACGTACTCAATGTTTGCAAACCCTTGCGCATTATGCAATGTTTTCAGAACCGGACCGGACGTCGAACCGGTATTCTTACCGGTTCAATGGTCCGACCGGTTAAACCGGACGTAAGAACCGGAATGTATCGTAAATATTATAAAAATTAATAGGGTTAAATCTGAAAAAATATATAAAAAACCGGTCCGACCGGCCGGCTTCCCGGTCCAACCGTCGGGTCGCCGGTTCAACTCCGGTTCAATGCATCTCCGGCCCGATACGATGACCTGGACCGGCTCAACCTCCGGTTCCCGGTCCGACCGGCCGGTCCGGGTCTGAAAACACCGACATTATGTCCTTTAACCCTAACTAAGTTAATTTTAATGGTTAAATTTGACCAAGTGGACCCCATACGAGAGTATTTTGGTCATTTTACCCTAAACACTAAAATAAATAATCAATAAACCCATATTTTCCCTCAACTCTCTCTCTCTACAAACTCTCTCTCTCTCTCTCTCCCTCTCGCTCTATAATCTGAGCCACCACTGCCTATAGAACCACCGCCATAACACTGATCACCACGGATCCACTGTCGGCCACTGTAGCAGCAACTTGCCATAGCACCGTTCACAACCGCCATAGCTCCGCCGTCGTTCAACAGATAGCTCCGTTCATTCGTTCCACAGAAGCCGATGTTCGTTCCACAAAAATCGTTGTTGTTCGTTCCAGGTAATGGAATTACCCGATCTTCATTCTAGGGTTAGGATTCTTACGAATTACCCGATCTTCATTCTAGGGTTAGGATTCTTACGATTTGGTGTGGTGGTGCTAGGGCAATGGTTTATGTCAGTGGTGGTTTATGGTAGTGGTGGTGCTTGGGCAGTGGTGGGCACAAAAGTCGTACATATGGTGCGGTGGTTGGGATTTGGCAGTGGTGGTGCTAGGGTGGTGATTTATTAGCGGCTGCTGGTGGGAGTGGTGGTGGACGGTGGTTAAGGTGAGAGTTAGGTAAAAGGACTAAATTACCCTTGTGTTACCTAATTTAAACAAAAAAATTACCTGAGTTAGGGTTAAAAGACGTAACGTGCAAGAGTTTGCAAATATCGTGTACGTTTTTTTGTACTTTTTGAAGACGAAGGACACACTTTGCAATTTATTGTTAACATAAAAGACGATTTTTGTAATTTACTCTATATTATTATTATTATTAAAGGATTCGGTTACAATATATAGATATCATAATAAAACCCTAACAGCCTAATGAGCCCGTGGGCCTTTACTAGCAAACCTCAATCTAATAAATAATTATCTAATACTCCACTGCAGTCCGAGCTAGAGGAAACCAGAAGCTCGGACTGGGATACCAAAAAACAATACTAATAAATAATAAGATAAACGTCCTTCGATTGATTCAGGAATCCAAACTTTTTGCCAACAATCCATCTTTTGCTTGATTTTGCCAATCATAGTCTTCAATGACGAATCCCGTAATTCGGCGTGGTAAAATTCTAAATAACTAACTAATGGCGCAGTGGCAGACCGTAGTCCTGCAGGCGGCGCATTGGAGGTACGAAGTCCATTGAGCGGCGGGCCGAAGTCGATGGCGATAGGAAGGAACCGTTATTCAATGAGCGGCGGACCGAAGTCGGACTGTTGTCCAATAAGTGGCGGACCGAAGTAGGCAATAATAAATAAAAACAAAAGAGAGTAGCGGCGTGCGGCTGGAATGCGCCACTTGAGGAGTATGATGGGCCGCGTGGTGGCATTGAGCGACTTGAGGAGTACTATGGGTCAAACCATCACAAATACAATCAATTTCATGTGGTATGTGTCGTTCACCATATATGACGGCTATAACACCCAATACACTAAAAGCAACAAAGACAATCATTGTCCCTTTTTGGTCTCGTTCAACGCAATTGGCAAGGAACAAACATGATTCAAAGCACAATAACCACGGTTTGTTTAATGAATAATTATGGCAGTAACTTCAAACAAAAAGGAATTTGTTCTTTTCGTGAACGGTATGCTGGGTTTTCGTGTGGTTGGCGAAACGAATAAATGGCTTGAGTCTTCAACTGATAAAGAAGCTTTATTCAATGAGAAACTAGAAAATAGAAAAGAAACAAAATAAAAAAACGAAGGTGGGACAGGGCGGCGGCGGTGGCGACACGCCGCCATGTCTAGGGCTTGTGTTATTAAGGGGTTTGCATTCCATTCTCTATCTATTGTAATGGGTTATTTAAATAATATCAATTCAGTAATAATATAGTCCAATCGTGTGAAGGATGAAAATAAAAGTACGTCTACAAGGCGCTATATAGCAACATTTTTTTCTTGTTAAAGCCCCTTTCGACCCCTTCTTTCAAGCGCACTACATATAGTCTTATTCATATAGATATCTTGAGAGTTAACCAATATGGGTATTGGATGAGGCGTTTTTGGAGTTGTCAACTGTTGGGAATTCCGAACAATGAAACCAACATGATGTGCAAGGCTCAAGGAGGGTTTTAAGGAGTGAATAATTATAGATTAGAGTAAACAGCCAAAATAGTCCCTGAGATTTGGTCACTTTTGCCATTTTAGTCCAAAACTCAAACATTTTGAATTTGGGTCCCTATGGTTTCAATTTGTTGCCATTTTCATTCAAAAACAAAATCTGGTCAGATTTTCCAGTTAAAGTAAACTGCCATTTTGGTCCATGAGGTTTGGTTACTTTTGCCACTTTAGTCTAAAACTCAAACCTTTGGATCTGGGTTTTTTGTCATATTTTGCATCTAGGTCCCTGTGGTTTCAGTTTTATTGTCATTTTGGTCCAAAAGTGAAATCATGTCATATTTCTCGTATAAAGTCATGTTTTTTTTTGTCCCTTTTCTCAGTTTAATGAAGGGCAAAATGGTCACTATAAGCTTTCTCTCTCTACCCTAATTTTCTCTAGCCGTCACTCCAAACTTGGATTAAACTCCCTTGAGTTCATATATTCATGTTGTGTGGAATTCATATATTCATGCTTGCTGTTGTGGTATTAAAGGCTTGAATTCATTATCTTTCACGCGGTTACGAGGATCCAACCCTTAACCTGGATTAAACTCCCCTGAGTTCACAGTAATAGGGGTGTAGGTTGTAACCCATCCGATACTGTAGTATCAGCATTGTTATTCATGTCCATCTCAATATCTAAATTGGAACTAAGATTTTCAACAGGATTCAGACTACTCGTGGGTTGGACAGTCAACAACAAGGAGTTATCACGGTACTCAGAATTGGGATTCAGCATATTACCTGGGTTAGCGTCTGAGGATGTAGAACAGGGGAATCCACTCCCTGAATTAATCGCTGAGTTCCATTTCCTGCTTTCGTCACATACAAACCCTCAGATTGCTGGTTTCCTTCAGACATACGTTTCACCCAGGACCCAAGGGCCGCAACGAAGTTGGAGCTGGCCAGTTCATGGTTGATTTGTGCAGGGTAGAGGTATCTTCCCCCAAATTCAAGTTGAAATCCTCCAGATTGAGGTTAAGAACCATTCGATTGTTGGATTTCAGTTGTTGATTGGAACCAATTTCAAGCGTATCATTGTTTTGCAAAGGGTTTGACGAGTTATCAGGGTTTTGAGTGCGACTGGAGGTTTCAAGATGAGGAGATATAGCCGGGTTTGGGAGATGAGGGGAATTAGGGGGCTTAGATGGTTAGGGTTTTGGGTGTTCTTGTTGAAGAAGATGAGATGATAATAGAGTTCTATATATACATGGATTATTTAATTTTATTATTTTAATTAAGAAAAATTAAAATGACTATTTTGTCCCTGATGAAAAAGACAAGATAGCAGGATTTTATAAGACAAATATGATCTGATTTTACTTTTGAACCAAAATGGCAATAAAACTGAAACCCAGGGACCCAGATGCAAAAAGTTTGAGTTTTGGATTAAAGTGGCAAAAGTGACCAAACCTCAGGGACCAAATGGAAGTTTACTCTTTCAGTTAACATTCAGCTTTTTTTTGTCTTTTTCCTCCTTTTTAATGAAGGGCAAAATGGTTATATTTTTTAATTTATTATAATAAAACGTTAAAAGACCATTTTGCCCTTCATTAAAAGGGAGGAAAAAGACAAAAAAAACTGGATGTTAACTGAAAAATCTAACTAGATTTTGATTTTAGATGAAAATGGCAACAAAATTGAAACCACAGGGACCCAAATTCAAAAAGTTTGAGTTTTGAACTAAAGTGGCAAAAGTGACCAAACCTTAAGGACCATTTTGGCAATTTACTCTATAGATTATCAAATGTGTTTTATAATTAATTGTAATTATCATGCCCTAGTTAGTTAATTAAATAATTATCTAGCATTCTAAACGAGTTAGGTTTGGATGTCTTAAGGATAATTACGTGAACAACCCTAGCTAAGTCTAACGCGTTAGGTTAGCTATATATACCGTGTATTGGGTAGGGATTTGTAATCAAGTTTTTGTATAGTTTTCTTGGTCTAATAATATTGTGGGAGTTAGTCATAATTTTATGTTCGTTTGATATTCGATCGGGACTTGAATTGGTATCAAAGCCAAGTTCAATCGTCGATATCAAACGGGTACTCGGGTTCTTACCAAACTGATTAAGTGAAAACCAATTGGTTAATAAAATAAACTAATCGATGACTTGGATTTCAATTGAGAATAATAACCAAACCAACCGACAATGTTTGTGTTTCCCGTCACATCGCGTGAGCACCCTTCTAGTTCCTTTATAATGTGTTAACATAGATGAGCCGATGGTACCGAAGCTCATTTTACTGGTTCATTGTTTTGATTAGTGATACGAACATCCTGTATAATATTTTTTGTACTTTCTTTTATGTTTATACTTTTGTAATATGTAATTTAAAATCCCATCTTCCACTGTGCATTGTGATTATTGATATCAATCGTCACGCATATACCCCAACTCCGGGCCCACCGGGAAATCAGGGTGTGACAATAAATGACAAAGTTCAGATATAAGACATACGGAATTGAATTCAGATATCATAATTGATCAATGAAAGGTCATATGCTAAAGAAAATACTGAAATGATCGGTAGAAACGGACCTAGACACATCAAAATTCATACGAGATCAAACAAAATCAAACATATCGAATTTCAGAATTCTAAGACGTAAACAGATTCGGATAAACTCTAATCTACATAATAGGAATCCAAAAGCGTACACATGTGATTCACAATTACGTTCATGGTCGTAATTGGCAATCACCTTACATCAGTGCCCTAACGGTTTCCTGTCGAGCATCTCTACGATCTATCGAAAGTGTAGAGAAGGAAAAGTGACGATAAATGAATCACGGTTAGCTATAATTCAGAAAAAATGATGAGAGGATACCTAAAGCTTAAGCGTTAATTCTGCTTGAAAATATAACTGATGTGAAACACCACTTGGAGCACATATGGTATCAATGTCCTTGTTGCACGCAGTACGTAATAGGTAAATAGATAGTAACGACGAAAATGCTTCAAATAGATAAATCGAAAGACCACAAACAGATGAGAATGAACACTGATTAGAAGTTGAGCTCCTAACCCAATGTCTACCCGTTACCTCACAGGTTTAGTTGATCAAGTTTAAGTATTCGTGATACCCTTCATGACGCCCCTCCATAACACATCTGCAACGGTGTTGGGGGCACTATGGAGCTGAGTTGGCAGGGGATGTGAGCCCATACCAACCAGCCTAAGAGAAAAGCAAAGAAAACACCAAAAGTTATGAGTGGGCCATGTGGCAAAAGGGTTGAGATCATGTACAAACAGTGCTAACTGTAAGAACCGTAAGAACAAATCTGAGCCATTGAGAGTTTAAATTAAGGGTTGATATTGATTACAAATAAAACCCCTATAATTAATAATTAATACTATCAAGTTAGCGTATTTTAGTCATTTAGTCATTTCCCATAAAATACTAATTCCACCAAGTTTTTTTAAACTAAAATAACTTTTATATGTTTCATTAATTTTGGAAAAAAAATTATACCATAAAATCAAGTATTTTTTTATCTTTAATATGAGTACCATATTGCTATACTTTTTTTATTTATAAAAATGACTTTTAAAAAAGTTACAAAAAGATGTTTTATAATTGTGCTAGTTACGTAGTTGGAATATGCTAATATGAAAATGTATTGTGTTAATTTTAAATCTATACGTATGTTCTTATTTTATTATGTAGTTCTTATGTGTTGTTATTTTTTTTTCCTTTTGTGTTATTATTTAGAGCCTATTTATAAATAAATTTGTTTTTACTAGTTATGTAATAGTATGTGTTATTTACAAAATTAAAACAAAAATATGAAATTGTGCTAGTATGTAACAGTATGTATTGTTTATAAAATTAAAAAAAATGAAATTGTGCTAATTATGTAATAATTATGAAATTGTGCTAGTATGTGTTTATAAAATTAAAAAAAAATTGTGCTAGTATGTAACAGTATGTGTTGTTTATAAAATTAAAAAAATGAAATTGTGCTAGTATAGAACAATATGTGTTGTTTATAAAATTAAAAAAAAAAAGAAATTGTGCTAGTTATGTAATAGTATCTGTTGTTATTTTTTTCCTTTTGTGTTGTTATTGGGAGCCTGTTTAGAAATAAATTCGTTGGAATGTCGTATTTTTATTGTGCTAATGTTGTTTTGTTGGTGTTACCGTCGGATGCCCAGATGGTGGTGTTAAGAGAGTGCTAATGTCGTTATTTGATTGTGCTAATGTCGTTTTTTGATTGTGCTAATGTCGTTATTTGATTGTGCTAATGTCGTTTTTTTATTGTGCTAATGTCGTTGATAATGGAAGTTCCTTTTTTGATTGAAACGAGAATGCTGATAATGTGGATGGTCTTACGTTATGCTAATGTCGTTTTTTGATTGTGCTAAGGTCGTTGATAATGGAAGTTCCTTTTTTATTGAAACGAGAGTGCTAATAATGGAAGTTCCTTTTTGATTGTGCTAATGTCGTTTATGTGGGTGTGCTTATGTTTTTTGTATTGGTGGTTCCTGCAGGTTGGTTTGATTTGAATATGTTACAAAAATTCAAATTTTGGTTTGAATTAATCTACATGGATTTAGGGATATTTTGATAATTAATTTTAGTTAGTTATAAATTAATAGGGTCAAAATGTCTAAATTACCCCTAAACTAATTTTTAATTGAATAACACTTGTCATTTATGTATTGGTTCTTACAAACATAAGAGTTTGTATTTTATCCCATGCCATGTGGCAAATTCTAGTTAGCCATTATAACAAAGAAACACATAGAAAAGTATTATGGTTTAAAAGGTAAGTCCATTTACATATGAGGAACCATCTGGCTCTAGCCCAGTGGCCAGCAACAATGAAGGGGAGAGCTTGGGGGCTGAAAGGTCACCGGTTCGAACCCGAGGAGCGACCGAGTTTTCGAGTAACCGCGCTTGAGCCTTCGGCTGGGCAAACCCACACCTATACGGATGTGGGGTGGTGAAGTTTCTCGGGGGACGCCAAGCCACACTCGCCAAGCGTGGGCCCGGTTAAGACAACATAGTCTTGGCTGAGTGGGGTGGTGGTCAGCTACCGATTTATCGGTAGTAGCGGCCTCGCCGTTTGTTGTGAAAGTCGCCGTCCAAAAAAAAAAAATTTACATATGAGGAGTCCATGTTATACAGATACTTATTGATGGGACATATTATAACTTTAAAAGTAACTCGTAGTTGTGCTATAACAACTTGGACCGGTAATGGTATTGTTCATACCGAAAACTAGTTAATATTATACATAATTTGAAATTGGTTGTATGTTTGATGTTTTTTCAACTGTTTTAAATGAAATAATACAACTATTAAATACAGATATTAAAAATCATAGCTTGATATTTTGGGGGCCATGGTTAGATATTGTTGGTCAACTATGTGCAATAATGATAGGGTCCCAACAATTATATCTCTAGCTGACTGCTAATTTCTTCGATATATAGAATGATCTGATCTTTGCATAGTTTCATCTCACATAAGAAAAACAAAACATGGTTCTTGCCAAAACCATAGCTTCAATCTTTGCACACTACGATCGAGCAACCGAACTCAAATCATTCGACCAAACAAAATCTGGAGTCCAAGGCCTTGTCGATGCTGGAATCAAACAAGTCCCTCGCATCTTCTTCATCAATCAATCGAAAAGCATTCGCAAAACTTCCAACTCTTTGGAACTTCCTGTCGTAGACCTTGGGTCCACCGATAGAGCATTGACAATTGAGAAGATCCGTGTGGCCTCAGAAAACATGGGGTTTTTTCAAGTGGTGAACCACGGAATCCCATTGAGTGTGATGAACGAGACGCTACAAGGCGTCCGTAGATTTCATGAACAAGATGTGGAGATTAAAAAACGGTTTTACACTAGAGATGCGTCGAGGCCCGTGGTGTATAATAGCAATTTCGATTTGTATACTTCTCCCGCGGCCAACTGGAGAGACACATTTTTTTCATTCATGGCTCCATCGCCCCCGTCCCCGGAAGAATTGCCAGAGGTTTGTAGAGACATTCAAATCAAGTACTCAAATCAAGTTCTGAAACTAGGCGGCTTATTGTTTCGATTGATCTCAGAGGCCTTAGGTCTAAAACCAAGTTACTTGGGAGATCTGGATTGTGACAAGGGGCTCGCATTCTTCGGCCATTGTTACCCTGCCTGTCCACAACCAGATCTAACCATGGGTACAACCAAACATACAGACACCGGTTTCCTGACTGTGCTTCTACAAGATGATATCGGCGGGCTGCAAATACTTCATCAAAATCAATGGGTTGATGTTCCGCCTACTCCGGGTGCGCTTGTCATCAATATCGGTGATTTATTGCAGGCAAGTTTACCATAGTATAATATCATCATTTGACTTGTATTCTAGAATTCAAAACCAGTCTTCAGACCAAAAGTTTTTTAGTCGGGTCACCATAAAGCGCTATGCAGTTAATATCAGTGATATATCGGTTATGGGTCCCCATGTAAAATATTGGTCAGAATATTGGTAACGATATATCACAGATATTTGACCGATATAACTGATAAATCAGTGAATTGCTAGTGTTAAGTTGCTATATATATATAATGGATATATATATAAATTTTGCATGATATTAAAATTACCGATATCTCACCGAGATAACCTACATCTCAAATATCGGTCCTTGACTGATATCCGATATTTTACCGCATTAACTGCAAAGTCAGACTCTTTATTGCTTATGATTAGGTGGTCAAACTCTTTTTTTTCAATTACAAATCTCATATTCAGTATTTTAAAATCCAACAAATTATGTTCGCATTGATCAACGGACTCTCTTGACCCACCTCTGGTTCGACCTATGTTTAAAACCAGAGGCTAATTCAGTTATGTTTCAGATGATGTCGAATGATAAATTGAAAAGTGTGGAGCATAGAGTGGTGGCAAATGAGAAAGGGCCGAGGGTGTCGGTGGCGTGTTTTTTCAGCAGCTCGTTAGCTCCGTTGACGAAGCTATATGGACCTATCAAGGAGTTGGTTTCCGATGAGAACCCACCGAGGTACAGGGAAACCACTGTTCATGACTACATGCAGTATTCCTTGTCTACAGCACTTGATGGTGCTCCTCGTTTACTTCATTTGAAGCTTTAAATTGTACCATTTTTAATATAACTAGATCTCATCTAATCATTGGGTGGATGAGATCATCTAATATAACTAGATCATCTAATCATTGGGACAATAATATATGTGGAGTGGGTGTTTAATTGGGTTCATGACATGTGTTCAACTGTTCATGACTTGTGTCATGTACTTTAATAACTTTTACGTTATATTAACTTTTAGTTTTAAATCTTTTTAATTTGGTAAAATATACTATGTATTATTTTTGTTTAAAAAGATTTGTTAATGTGATGAATCTTTAATTTTATTTTTCGTATACTATCCATTAGTTTAAATATAAAATACTTTATTAACAAAGTCTTGGTTTGTTATAATATGTTAATTGAATTTATATCTTTTTTTGAACGACGTACGGTTAGAATATCACTAACCTGGTTAGTATCACAAAGTTAGTACTAAACCCCCTTGCCTAGACTTGAACGCAGAACCTCTAAGAGAAGCAAAGCTTCCCACCTCCCCTTAACCAGTAGTTAATTGAATTTATATAATAATTTGATTTATTATAAAAATTGATTATTAAACATAAATAAAAAAGGGTTATTAGATTTTATCACTCCTAACTATTGGGTATTGGCCGCTGTCACTCCCAACTATCACTTTGACTCCCACCACTCCCAACTTAACACTTTGTGTGTTGTGTCTCTCCGGTTGATTGGAATTTGGCTCCCCTTTTGTCTTTTAGTAGCAGATTCACCTGCAGTCATTAGTAATTCACAAAGTGTTAGCCTAATATCACCAATAACACAAGTCAAACGCTAAAAAATATTCACCTACGGAGTGACATAACACGCAAAGTGTTAAGTTGGGAGTGGTGGGAGTCAAAGTGATAGTTAAGTGTGGCAGCGGCCAATATCAATAGTTGACAGTGATAAAATCCAATAACCCAATAAAAATGTAATGATAGTGTAGAAATGTAAGGATGTCTTAATAATCAATATAAGAGTGGGGATAAAATAAATGTTTTAGAGGATGATGGAAATTTGATATTCCCATTATGTGTGTGCATGTGGTTTCTCAAGTCTCAATCAACAATTTAACAAGTTGAAAAAATAATTAAAATTGAATCATGAGAAAATAATTCAAAACTGATTACTCTTCTTTTAAACTATAACCTGGTTTCTTTCTCTTCTCTTCACCTTAATCACAACTTTAATCAGGTTATATAGGGAATGATTTGGTTACAATTAGGGTCTGTTTGGTATGGCATAATGGAATAGATGAGGAATGAAATGGACGAGGTAATGGAATGAACAAAGGAATGAAATTGATCATTACATTCCATTGTCTTGTTTGGTTACCATGCAGGAAAGGAATAAATCATTACCTAGTGTTATTTGGTAGGTAAGAAAAGAGGAATGAATTAAATCGACGATGGGTGGTGGCGGTGATCGGTGGCGGCTAGTGGCGGTGGCAGCGATGGGTGGCGGTGGTCGGTGGTAGTGGTGGAGGGTGGCGGTGGTCGGTGGGTGACGGTTGTTAGCGGTGGCGACGGCGATGGTCGGGGTTGGCGGTGGTCTGTGGTGGCAGGTGGCGGCGATGGTGGTCGATGGTGGTGGCGACGACGGTGGGTGGTGGTGGTCGACGGTAGCGGGAGGTGGCCACAGAGGATGGCGGTAGTGGTTGGGGTGGCGGTGGTCGGTGGTGGCGGGTGGCGGCGATGGTGGTGGTCGATGGTGGTGGCGACGGGTGGTGGTGGTGACGATGACAGTGGGTGATGGTGGTCGACGGTAGCGGGTGGTGGCAGAGGAGGATGGTAGTGGTTGGCGGTAGTGGTCGACGGAGGGTGGCGGTAGTGGTCGGGGTGGCGGTGGTTTACGATGGCGGGTGGCAACGATGGTAATTGATGGCGGCGGGCTGCAGTGTCGGCGGGTGGCGGAGACGGTGGTTGTGGTGGTGGCAAATGGTGGAGGTGATGGGTGGTGTTTGTGATGTAGGCTGAGAGAGGGAATGGAATGGGAAAAAAACATGGGGAGTGGATGGAATGAATTTGAGGGAATTGAATGACTTATGTAATGGGTTATTCCATTACGTTGACAAAACAAACACACTTTTTTTCATTCCCTCGCAATAGTTCATTCCATTCCACCTCCCATTCCTACATACCAAACACTACCTTAGAGTAGAACGCAACTTCCTGATTAGATAATAATAGATTAAACTCCCATATTTATCTATCTATTATAAATTAAATATAACTCATTTAATTTATCTCTAATTAACTTAATCAAATAACCATACTAATTCATAACTCGAATTAGTCGGCCCAACCTTAACCACCCATTTACGAGATCGGCATAACCCGCCTCATAGACTCGAGTACGGGAATTACTTCCTAACAGTTTCAAAGTTTTGGGTTGGAGATGGTCTCATTCGTATAAAATTTGTCTCCATCTCTTCTAAATGATTCTAAAATTTAATTTGTATATTTCAGTTTTTCCAAAATTCCATAAACGCTTCCCCATGTACAAACTATAAAACTAAGGGGAGACGGGGCGGTGCCTAAGTTGTACGTGATGGAAATTATCAACACGTGGAAGTTGATCAAATTCCACCGCCACCCATCAAGTTTCACGTGTGAATATAAATTCGCGTGATAAAATTCACACCGTGATGAATGGAACATGTGAGTGGGTGTGAGGGTTTATTGTTGGGTGTTGTAAGTGATGACCATTTCCACTAAAAAAGGTTGTGAGTGATGGAATAATGGTTGATGACATGGCGGAACTTGATTGGATGTTGTGAGTGATGAGTGATCACCACCCCCTCCCCCCAAGCATGGATCTGTCATATTTTACCAATGGGGTGGTGACCCATTGGCAAAAGTAAAGCCTTTAAACATCTTCGAAGAGTGAGGTCTTGGGTTCAAGTCTCACAGACGACAGAAGTAAAGAAATTTGCCGTTCAAAAAAAAGTTTTAGCCTCCAACTCGAATTTATTATGGAGCATCATTAACACCCTCTTGAGGGAATTTGTTATGTCAGATTTGGATAATCTTCATCATATTTTTGGTATCTGATGACGGGGGTAGCCCAAGACTAAATAAAATGACTTAGGCACATAAACGCTTGAAAGGTTAAAGGATTAGAGGGTTCAAATCCCGCGAACTCGGGTGAACAGCAAAAAGGATGTGAGCAGTAAACCATCACTTCACTGAATGCTTGTCCAGCCCTCTCACAGCCGTAAAAGAGAACATGTGCACAGAGAACAACCTTTTATCCGCAGGTCCAAACGCTTCAACCCCTAAAAGGGTAAGTCCTCCACTGCAAGCATTGTTCAGTAGTCCAAGGTTTCCTCTTTGGGCGATATCTTCCTCTATAAAATGACACTTCATTTAGTGCTGAGAAACATTCCGATCAACTCGGATTCCCTTGGGATCTCTGGTTTTCCTTCTCGAGCACTTGTTTCATACAAGTCTCCTTTCTTCACATTCAACACACACATTTCTACTGCTCTTGCATCCGAAGCTGAACACACTTCAGTTGAGGATCTTGAACAAATAACAAAATATAACTAGTGAACCCCTCTCCACATCTTGCAAACGTGGGGGGACCCCACGACCTGCGTTAGACAAACCGGAACCCTCCAACCTTTTTGCCTAACCAGCCTAGCTACTATCATTGGTCTAGTATTTGTTGCATCAACAAGTTGGCGCCCACCGTGGGGCTACGCCACTAATTTTCTTCAAAAGACCTAGTAGTGTAGCTTCATTCTTTCAAAACCATCATGTCGGAAAGTGAATCTCCGGGAGAGGTAAATCAAGTCCTGCATACCTCTACCCCAAGCACTAGCCAAGCTCATGTGGCTATACCAACGTCCTTCTTAACACCGGGAAGCACTCCTACTGGAGCAACATACCCCGAGTTCCTCACTTTCCAAACACCGACTCCGTCTAGATCAGGGGTTCCATCCCCTAACGTTGGTGCCTCTAACACCCCTTCACTTGTTGAACTTACCCCTGAATGGGACGCCAACAACTTTCTAGAGTTGAGGTCTCTCATCAACCAATACGTGAGTAGGGAAAGAGACAAAGGGGTAAGGATTCGGTTGGACTATGACGAGCCAGAGCCATCGTTATCCCCTGGACCTCCAGCTCTTCCTTTCACAAGCTCACAACCAACCCTGTCCAGGAACGAGGCTGGTCCCAGCCATCCACCTCCAAATCCTAACCCATACATATACACCAGGCCAGATTCGACAACGTTTCCTCTCTTTTCTTCCCAACCAGCTGCAACCGGTGCTCCATTGAGACATGAGCTAACTCTGGATCAACTACTACAATCTCCCGTTGCAAGCCTTCCACCCCCAGTCACATCTACATGGGAACAAGCTTTGTCTGTACTCCCCTTGGCATGAAGTGCCGTTATGAGTGCTCCTTTGGGGATAAACTGCTCAGCTGCACCTGGAAGCCTTCAAGGCTTCAACCTTATGCCTCAAATGATGGCTCAGATGATGGCCACCTTCCCTTGGCAGCACTTTATTAATCAAGTGTTGGCCACACAAGGGAATAACAACAACAACACAGGTGCAAGGGTGGAAGAGGATTTGGCCAAGCCATACAAACCAAGTAATCTCTCGTGCTTCTCACAGCAAATAGCCGATTATGATTTACAAACAAAAATCAAAATGCCATCCCATATCAAGACATATGAAGGAACCGAGGATCCGGAAGATCACCTTCAGATCTTCACTGGTGCTGCTAGAATTGAGAAATGGTCAAATGCTGAATGCTGCCTCATGTTCATGCAAACCTTCATAGGATCAGCCAGAATATTGTTCAACGATTTACCAGCCAGAAGCATTCGAAGTTTCGATGATCTGAGCAAAGGGTTTCTAGCCAATATCTCACAACAAAGGCAGTACGTCAAAGATGCCACGGTGATCTTTCAGATAAAACAAAGGGATGACGAAAGCCTTCGAGAGTTCATAGAAAGGTATAAAAAGGAAGGTCTAACGTATGTGGGGGCGGACGAAAAGATGAGAGTAGCCGGTTTCATGAATGCAATCACCTCCAAATACCTTATAAGGGATTTCAACAAGTCCATGCCAAAGACCTTAGAAGAAGCTCTCGAAAGGGTCGAAGCCCACATCAGAGGAAAGGAGGCTGTAGACATAAAATAGCAAAGGAAAAGGGGATCTAGCTGGCGAGGCAGCAGTCCAGCTAGAAAAAAGGGGAATTTCCATTCCTATGACAGACGTCAAAGGGGCTCAGAGCAACGAAGGTCTGAAGGCTGGAACCCTCCAAGCAGGGAGAAGGCCATGAACTTTACACCCCTTACCAAAACCCCCCAAGAGATTCTTGCCACGGAGGAAGTGAAACAAAGCTTCCGACCTCCCAGAACTCTCCCTAAAAGCAAAAGGAACGAAAATTCCACCCAGTTTTGTGAATTTCATGAAGAGAAGGGTCACCATACTAACGATTGCTTTCAACTCAAAAAGAGGATTGAGGAGGCCGTCAAGTCCGGGGAGCTTGCCCACTTAGTGAAGGGGGTAAGAGACAAGATAGCTGAAGGGAAAAGCAAGGAAGTTAACATGGTGGATTTTGATGGAAAGGTTCCCTACAAACGGTAGCGGTTGGAAGCTTGGGAGCTTCAGTGTGTCTGTTTCCCTCCAACAGAAAAGGACCCGCTCTCAAACCCTCTTGTGGTCGAAGCAACTGTGGGTACACTAAAGACAAGCAGAGCATATATAGACACTGGTGCAGCTACGGAAATTATGTTTGAAAAGTTCTTCAATCGTTTGAGCAATGAGGAACGTTCGAAGCTTCAACCATCCGGAACCTCCATAAAAGGTATTGCTGACATACCCCTCAAGCCTTTAGGGCAACTAACCCTTTATGTCCGTTTCAGTGAAGACAGGATGGAAAGGGTTCAACATCTCACTTTTGTGGTTATCAATATACCTTCCAACTATGATGTAATCATAGGAAGGCCAGGGCAGTGTGCATTCTATATGGCTGTTTCTTTTGGACATGGCACAGTAAAGTTCCCTACCGAGAGAGGGATTGCAACCCTTCAACCCACTCAAGAAGCTTACATGGTTGAAGGGGAAAGTTCAAAAAGTGAAGACGACAAGCAAGGGCTGATCATAAACCCCAAATATCCTGAACAACGGATAAGGGTCAATCCAAGCCTTTCTCAGGAAACCCTCTCGTACCTTGAAAAGCTGCTAGTACATTATAGTGATGACTTTGCTTGGTACCCGGAAGACATGACGGGTATCCCTCGAAGCATCGCTGAACATGAGCTGAAAATACCACCCGATGTCAAGCCTGTTGTCCAAAAGAAGCGAAGTCTAGCACCCGAAAGAAGCTTGGCAGCATGCCAAGAGGTTGAAAAGCTTGTCTCAGCTGTAATTCTCCGGGAAGTTAAGTATCAATCTTGGGTTGCAAACCCAGTCATGGTTCGAAAGCCCGATAATTCTTGGAGAATGTGCATCGACTTCAAGGACTTGAACAAAGCTTGTCCCAAAGATTCTTACCCGTTGCCAGAAATCGACCTTAAGGTTGATTCTCTCACTGGCTACTCTTTCAAGTGTTTTCTCGATGCTTACAAGGGTTACCATCAAATTCTTATGAAAGAAGAGGATGAAGAAAAGACCGCCTTTCACATGGACAAGGGTATCTTTTGCTATCAAAAGATGCCTTTTGGCCTTAAAAGTGCGGGTGCAACCTACCAATGCCTAGTTGACAAAGCTTTTGCTAGTCAAATTGGTAGAAACATGGAAGCATATTTTGACGATTTGGTGATCAAAAGCAAAACAGAATACCCAATGCTTGATGACATACAAGAAACCTTCAGGAACCTAAGGAAGGTCAACATGAAACTCAACCCTGAGAAATGTTCGTTTGGGTTTGAAGAAGGTAAATTTCTGGGGCATATTGTGGGAAAACAAAGTATAAAGGCTAACCCAAGCAAAGTCAAAGCTGTCCTTGAAACCAATCCACCACGAAGCAAGAAGGAGGTAGAAAGTCTGAATGGAAAGCTTGCAACCCTGAAGCGTTTTACCTCAAAACTGGCTGAAAAATCTTTGCCTTTCTTTAAAACGCTTAAAGGGTGCTCTGACAAAAAAGATTTCAAATGGACTAAAGAAGCTGAGGAAGCCTTTAACCAGATGAAGCAACACTTAGCTTCACTTCTAGATATCGTGTAACAACCCTCAAAACACCCTAGAACAAACCCTAACCCGAACCCTAGACGCATACGACGAAAACCGAAACGAGAAATGAAAAATTTTTATTTTTGGTGTTCTCGCGGGCCGCGACCAATGAAGAGAGAGCTCTTGCGGGGTGCGAGAGACTCATCTCAATCCAGACACGTGTCGATCTGACGCTGTGACTCAGCAACCCTAAACCGCCCTATGCTTCCTCGCGGGCCGCGAAAAATGAAGATGAAGGTGTTGCGGGCCGCGACCCGCCCCGATGTCAACTTATAAATAGCAGCCGATGGTTTCAGTTCAATTCGCTCAATTCTTTTCTTCTCTCAGCTTCTATTATAGCAAAATAGTAGCTCGGTATTATACCCTAAACCCCGAAACTCTGCCCGTTATTAGGGTAATAACTCTAATCACTGGTACGATACTGTATCCGATCGATTAAAACCTATCTAATGGATGTTTAAGTACTGCTAATATCTGGCTATACTTTGTCATTCGTTGTGAGGGTTTCGATCTCGTGATTATCGTTAAAGTTGAATTGAGTTAATGCACTAATACGAGTTCCGTTGTATCTAGATATTAGAACTCATAACTAGGAAACTGTTAAACCAGAATACTTAGCAATTAAGTAAACTTAGTGGTTAAGATAACTTAACAGTTAAGTAAACTTAGTGGCTAAGAAAACTTAATGGTTAAGTAATAGTTAAGGAAACTTAGCAGTTAAGAAAACTGTAGGATCGTTTTGACGATCAAATGAGTCAATTAGAGGCAACATACAACAGTTTGAGTGGCGGAAACAAACAAACTGCTTTGAATCAGTAAGAAATGAGTAGAAACAGATTGTTGTACTTTAAACTACACTTCTCATTCATATATGACTTGAAAATCCGGCAGAGTAACGTTACACCTCAGCTCATTACCCTTTGAAATGAGAAGCTAAGCACACCTATATATAGTACACTTGATTTCACTTGAAACATACATATGACTATTCAAGCGAAATTACCATAATATACTTTCAAGCGAAATCACACAAAAACAATATAAAAATCCTATTTCGTGTGAATTGAACTTTCTGTTTCGGATGTGTAATTTCATGATATAAGATGTGATGTCATCTCTATGATGCAAGATATGATGTCACTTGTATGATGTCATCATCAAGAATGATGACATCATTCTTGTTCAGATTCGCAACGAAACCGAGACTCGATATAAGACGAAGTCAACAGACATATGCACCAACAGTCTCCCCCTTGGATGTTGACGGAGTCTTCAGTACAAGACGTCAAAACTATAGTCTTAATCAGTCTTCACACTTTCCAAAAATGTTTGACGCTGAAGCATCCTTTAAACTCTCTTTTTCTCTTCAATCACTATCATCAGCTATCTTCCAGAATCTGAGTCTGGCTCTTTCACTCTTCAAACTCCTCTTTGCTAACAGACTCCCCCTTAAGTTGTTCCCGGATCGCAGTCTGGAATTTGTAGCTTAGGATCGAAAACCTGACATTAATCCTCAGGAATCGAAACCTAGCTTTTTCAACATTTCCTGCACATTCTCTACCTACAACATAAGTTTTTATTTATATCACTTTGAAAAACTTACTGATAGAGAGCATTCATTCATCAAACATTAATAGTTACATCAAGTTCAAATTAATGACCTTGATTAACTAAACATGCAATCATTCTTAAAAACATCTTTTTCAAAATCATTTCTCAATCAAACTCTCCCAACCCAATGTGGTTCATCATGTTTAGCACTCGGAATTTTGAAAATCAACACTTCAACATCAGTTGTCGAAAATAATATAAGGTAAAATCTTTTTGATTTTTCAAAATTTTATGCTAAAACACATTCTTTTTGGATTTTTGTTTAATGAAAAGCAGTAAAGAGATATTTACAAACAATATTTTTGTGAGTTTGCGTTAGAGGATCATATCAGTTTATTGAGACAAATCAGCTGCACCGTTGATCTAAACATTTACCACTTAAAGCTTTTAAACAATTCACCCTAGATCATCGATATTGTGATCCACTTAAACTCCTCTAAGATGTTCGTAATGCTTACTGATACGATTAAGGTATATTTAGATAGCACTAAAGTCTTATGTGCCCCACGATCTTAGCATATCCCCTCATCATGCAATACACTAACTCGCGTAATGCCTTTAAACTTTCATCAA
This sequence comes from Helianthus tuberosus, assembly GCA_030545235.1. NCBI lineage: Eukaryota > Viridiplantae > Streptophyta > Magnoliopsida > Asterales > Asteraceae > Helianthus > Helianthus tuberosus. The sequence goes on along the minus strand of CM060427.1, from coordinate 132,584,069 downwards.
CTGTGATTTGTGTAAAAAACAATGCAGAATGTTTAAACATTAACAATCAGGTCGATACTTCCGTATACGCAGAGAAAGTCCAATGTTTAAACAAAATAAGAAATAAAAAATAAGTTGAAGTTGTTTAGGCTTTAACCACCAGGTCGATACTCCCGTATACGCAGAGGTGATCCAAAGCTTAAACGAAACACCAAAGAAAATAAAGCAGAACGTTTAGGCAATAACATCCAGGTCGATACTCACGTATACGCAGAGGATGTCCAATGCTTAAACAAAATAAAGAAATAAAACAAGTTTAAATCTTTGCAAAATGAAAACACAGAATCACAGTGACTTTACAGCAAAGTTGTGAAAACTCACAAACTTAACCGGTTTTATGTCTTTCGACAAACAGCAATTACCGAGCAGGCACACAGTCAAGAAGGACAAAACTAAGTACTATGCGTTCGACCGTGTTTCCCACTAGACTTAGGCTTTTTGCTTTATATTTGTATCATTTTCGCAAAACTACTAGTCTTAGCTGAGCCTATCAACACATCCCTAGTGAGACTGTTTAAAACTTTATAAAACTTTTCATTTCTCTAGCGTGCACTGATAGTCCAACTGATGTACTATCATTTCCTCTTTTTCACAACAAAACTCATTTTGAATTTTTCAATGTTTTTGGCATTTTCAAATTTTCTAATTTTTTTAAAATTTTTCTCCCCCTAAAATCAAAATTATATTTCAAATTTTGATTTTCTGGGAAAATTTAACAAATAAAGCAGTAAACTATACAAAGTGACAAACTGATGAGAATTGCCTCAATTCGCCATCCACTTGGCTTAAACAATCAGAACTCCCCCTGACAACAAACTATTTTCCCATTATGATTTCAAAACACTTAAGTTTGTTTTAATCAAAATGGTTTTTCCGGAAAATTAGTTTGTGGGGTTTCATCACATCGTTTTCAACCACTTGTAGGTTTATCACAAAAACAATTTCCAATACTCATACCACTTGTAAGATAGTTAAATCAAGTACAACTTAATGTCCTTGATTAACTACTTGTAAGACGAAATATCACAGTTACCAACCTGTGAATTTTTCAAGAAAGATGTCGATTCCTACTCCCCAATTACCAACCTGGGAGTTCCGGCAAGTCAGGATTTTAAGCAAAGAATGCAGGCACCCAAGCCTGACCAGCCTTGGGTGTATTTGAGTTATTTTCACTCGGGATTTGAACATTCCTTTTTGTTTCATAAAATTCTTTAACCCCTTTAACCTTTCCCTTAACCATCTTTCCAAAAATATTTTTTACTTTGTCATTAAAAGCCTTTTCGACATCAAATTCTTTCTTTTCAGAATAGAATTGATTCGAACTTTTCACTTTACTAACTTTTTGTTTAAAATTTTCAGTCCGCAATGGTGGAAAGTTGATATCATCCATTGGCGGAACTGAATTTTCACTTTTGAGCTCAACTTGTGGCTCCTCTGATTTTGACGAATCTAAATCATCACCAGAATGTGGCTCATCTGACTTAGATAAGCCAGATTCATCGCCAACACGTAGCTCCTTTGTTTTCGAAGAAACAAATTCATCGCTAACCACTTCAACCTTCTTTATCTCCTCTTTTGTCATTAGATTTGCATCTGAAGAATTCGGTTTAATTGACTTTGTTGTCGAGTGAAGCGATTCATCAGCACTCTTATTTGTTGTACTCGAGGACAAAATCCTTTCAAGATACTCCCTTGCTTTCTTTCTCTTCTTCCTCAGTCTGTCTTTCTGCCCTTGTGAAAGCTTCACTTTTTGTTTTTGAACTTTCTGTTCTTTCGGCTTTACTTCGACTTTGACTGGTTTCTTTGCCATTTTCTGAGATTCAGCCCTCAATATTCCCATTGATCTCATTGGACAATCTCTGGCAATGTGACCTTTGATTTGGCATTCAAAGCATCTTCTTGTTTCAAAATACGTATTTTGGCAGTTAACAGCAATGTGTCCTCTAAAACCACAGTTGTAACACACTCTGTTATCGTACCATTCACCACTTTCATACCAAACATTCAGATCATAACACTATTTGGCCTTGTGGTAGTCTTGTCTTCTTCTGTCAACTTGATTTGGCTTTTGAGCACTGTGGTCAAACCTGCACCACTTATTACCAACTTTTTGTGAGTTTTGATTTTTAACTTTTTGTGATTTTTGATTGGATGATTGAACTGATGATCTTTTATTTTTGTTTTGAACATTTTCTGAATTTTTAACATTTTGTTTTTGTTCCACGTTCTTCTTTACAGGTTTATGCTTTGAGCATTCACCTTTTTCAGTAGAATGTAAAACAGTTTCTTGAAATTTTTCTTTTAATTTCAAAAAGATTTTCTTTTTCTCTTTTTCATCATCAGTTTTATCATCACAATCTTCAATTATGACTTTGTCATAATTTGTGACATTGTCACTTATTGGAATTTCATTAATCGGTTTTGGACAGATATAATCTGATTTTGATGACAAATTCACAAAACCTTTCAATTTATTCTCTAACTCCTTGATTTTATTTCGAGCACTTTCAGCTTCATTTTCAAGCCGAATGATTTTCTGAAGATAAGAATTTATTTCAATTTGTTTTTCAATGTTATTTTTGCCAAAAATAGATTTCTCATCTTCTAAAATCTTTATTTGACTTTGAAAATCTTTTTCAATTTTTAATTTTTCATTTTCAAACATTTTTATTTTATTTTCAAAATCTTTTTCTTTTTCTTTCAAAATTTTGTTTTCCAATGTCAAACTCTCCACATTTTCCAAGAGTTTGACATTGTCTGCTTCAGATTTATCACAGTTTAAGCACTTCTCAGACATCTTTTCAGCTTCAGCTTTCTTCTCAACTTTGATAGCTGAAATTTCGTCAACTTGCTTCTCTACCACTTGAACATTTTCCTCAGATTTGACTTTTACTTCAACAGTTGCTGCTTTATGATTCTTTTCTTCTGAATCAGACTTCAATTTTCTAATCTTTTGGAACTCAAGTTCTTGAGCTTGAATCTTCTCGACGAATGCACTAAGATTCCAATTAACATAATCTGAATTGTTCTTCACCACCAGCAAATAAGTAACCCATTCATCGTACGTCAATGCATCTGCCAATTTATCGATCCACTCCTTATTGGTCTTTTTTATTTCCAATCTCCCCATCTCCACAACTAAATGGCAGTATCTTTCAATCAATTGTTTTGTAGTTTCACCTTTGATACCCGTGAAACTATCAAATTTCTTCTGTGCAATATAAAACTCAGAACCCATGTTTTGGTATTGAAAGATTCACGAAGACAGATTTTCAAACAATATAAAAATTCACACAATCTAAAATCAATTCAATCACTTTATCAAACCACTTGATTCAAACAATTTAGTTCAAACAACTGTTTCTTAATCGATTAATACAAGAATTCTATTGGGCCGAGGACAATTTTTATCAATCAATTTTTATTAGACCTCTACACATATATCACAATCTCATTGGTCCAACAATCTATTACAATTCAAATCAAATTTGATTGGACCTTAAATTCCACTAAGCCGACAACAACATTAATTGGGCCAATAGTCTGATAACATCACATGGGCCATTTAATATACAAATGATTTAACTTTTGATATAGGCCGACAATGACTTTCAACACAAATTAGATCACATGCAAAATGGCCGACAAACAATTAATTGTTGTTGTATAGAAATTGGGCTGTGAACTTTGACTCTTGGGCCGATGAACTTCACATGAAAAGTCTAATGTAATTGTATTTCAATTGGACCTCAAAATTGTAATGGCAGACAACAATTTTCAATGTTTATCGAGACTCATAAAATCACATGCACACCTGACAACTTCACATGCAATTTTTATTTTATTTTAATGAACCGACAAGCAACAATCAGCTGACAATTTTAACTTTCAACATAAATTGATTGGGCCACACTATGAATTCAAATGCAATATATGACTATTGTTTTAAGAAACACACCGATTGCACTTAATACTTCTGATAAAGTTGACTAAATAACCCTATCAAACCGATGCAACCTGACACAAATCTTAAATGAACTGAACAACTTTCATGTGAATTGGACTTTTTCAAGCGGAATCAAAAGATTTTCAAGCGGAATCACTTATTTCCAAGTGATTTTCAAGCGGAATCAGATCATCTCAAGCGAAATCACTAATTTTGCTTCAAATAACCACAATTTTCAAGCGGAATCAAATACTTCGTTCAAGAGAAATTAGATTTTCAGTCCATTTTTATCAGTTTTAGGCCGAATTTTGATCTGATTCTTTCAAGGGTTTCTTAAAACACACTTTTACACACAATATCAAAAACTCAGTCCATTTTGTCCGGTAAAAAGTCCAAAAGTCCAAGAAAGTGTAGAAAAAGCTACTGATTCAAGTGTATTGGCTCCTAACTGGCTCTGATACCAATTGTAGGATCGTTTTGACGATCAAATGAGTCAATCAGAGGCAACACACAACAGTTTGAGTGGCGAAAACAAACAAACTGCTTTGAATCAGTAAGAAATGAGTATAAACAGATTGGTGTACTTTAAACTACACTTCTCATTCATATATGACTTGAAAATCCGGCAGAGTAACGTTACACCTCAGCTCATTACCCTTTGAAATGAGAAGCTAAGCACACCTATATATAGTACACTTGATTTCACTTGAAATATACATATGACTATTCAAGCGAAATTACCATAATATACTCTCAAGCGAAATCACACAAAAACAATATAAAAATCCTATTTCGTGTGAATTGAACTTTCTGTTTCGGATGTGTAATTTCATGATATAAGATGTGATGTCATCTCTATGATGCAAGATATGATGTCACTTGTATGATGTCATCATCAAGAATGATGACATCATTCTTGTTCAGATTCGCAACGAAACCGAGACTCGATATAAGATGAAGTCAACAGACATATGCACCAACAAAAACTTAGCGGTTAAGAAAACTTAATAGCAAAGGAAACTTAACAGCTAAGTAAGCTAAGTAAGTAAATTAATTAATCGGCTAAGTAAATTACTTAATTAAACAGTTAAGGAAGATTAATCAAATAAACAGCTACGTAAGATAATCAGTTAAAAAGCTAAGTAAACTTGACAGCTAAAACAATTAAGTAAACTTAATAAATAAGTAAACTTAATAGGTAAGAGAACTTAATCAGTAAGAAAAACCTAATAAATAAAGGAAACTTAATAAGTAAGAAAACTTCATAGCTAAGAAAGGAACCTGCCTTACCTATAAATAGGAGCATAGGATTCATTTTTCTTTTCTTCTATACGTTGGTGTTCTAACCAATAATCGCCGATACGATATTTTGTCCGATCGATTCGGGAACCAACTAACGAATGCCAAAGTGCTGTCTAAATAATACTATACTTTGTGAATTTCGTTAAGGTTCTGATCTCGTGACCATCGTCTGGTTTGATGTGGTTTTACACTAATACGTATTCCACTCTGTTAAACTAAATGTTTAACTATCAGAACACTGATACGTGGTCAAAAACTGGTGTTCGTTTATGTCTAAGTTCATGTTTTTACTTAACTTTTAATACCGAATAGCCTACTTGTAAAAGGATTTGTGTTTTGCAGGTCTTGTGAAGTTTAAGGAGCTAATTTGGAGCTAAACGGACCACCGGGACGCGAAACGGGCCAACCGGACTCAAGAAATGGAAAGAGCAGAAAATCAAATTTGGAGGCACCGTCGCCGACGCCCAAAGGGGCCGTCGCCGACGGTCTATGCATCCTTCCGTCGTCAGTTTTGTCCGTAGACAGCAAGTTAGCCCGTCGGCACAAATCCAACATGCACCAACCGTCGCCGACGGGGCATCAGGCCTTCGGCGACGGCCCATCAATGTTGCTGTCGTGAAATATGGTTTTTCATTGGTCCGAGAACGGGTAAAAGGGGGGTTGGTCATCAATTTCGGGGGTTACACTTATTTTGGAGGTTTAAATTCAGGATTAGAGCATTATCATCCATCTATCATTCATTTTTTCACCAATCATCACCAACCATCATCTCTACAACGGAAATTAAGAAGAAAATCAACATCTCTTGATTCAAAAAAACCCTAATTCCTTAATCTTCTCCCAATCCATCATCACCAACCTCCCATAACCCTAATCATTCATCCACCTTCAAGCTTCAAGATGATCCAATTCCATTCTCAAGCACTCGTTGATCGTGCCTTTTTCACCATGAGCGGCTAAATTCTTGGAGGTTTCACCCCGGTGTAGGTTTTTGTAAGTTCTTAGGGTTTTAAACATTGTATTTGAGATTCAATTTGTGACAAGTTGTGATTTGATTTTGAAACTTATGATAATTGTCTTGCATTGGTATTGTATTCGTGAATTGTCGAGTGAAGATTAAATTTGGCTTTGCGAAATGTTTATGTGTAATTATACCTTATCTAAGTTAGAGTTTACATGTTCTTGGTAACGAAGTGCATTGTGGTCCGTCATTCACGACGTTGATAGCTCTTGGCACCTAAGCCTTGTAACACTAAATTTGTTAATCATATTTGCAATTGAATCGAATCTAAAACGTGTAGAAACCCTAAGACTTCAATTACCGAACCGGGTGTGAGCCTTGTTTTCCTTATATTGTTTAATCAATCAATTTCATTTCTTGCAATTTATTAATTGTTAGTAGTTAATCAATCTAATTGTTTTAGTAATTTTAATTCACATGTTTCAACAAAACAAAAATACAAAAATATATCATAGCAAGCTTCATAATTGTGACACCTTTTCATAATTCAATCGAATCCATTCGCAAACCACATACTCTTCGTGGGTCGACCCCTTACTATCACTAACTATTTGTTAAGGGTAATTTGGGACTATAAATATTATCTTTGACCGGAGCGCGACACTCCGATCAAACACTCCAAACTATACACTTACAATCAAACAAGACGTTTAAGCATCAGAAGGTTCAGAACTATAAAATAGTTGCTTAGTTATCAGAAGGCTTGTTTAATCAAGACTATATGCTAACAAGGTGAGTCATTCTCTTTTTATCAAATTGCTTTTCCAAAACTCTACTTGTTTTCAAAGTTATAGTTACAGGGATTAAGTCTTTGTAATCTTCAATTACTGCCGGTATGTGGGGTTTTGTATACACTACTTGATAACCGTCACCATTGGACAACGGGTTAGCCAATGGGTGATATGACCATAGTCACAGATACGGTCGAGCGACAAATACCGATTTGGGGTAATTGGTTGATATATAAACATTGTAATCGCTCTTAATACTGTGAATTATAACAAAGTTGTAATTGCAGTGACTAAGTCTTTGCCAATCTTGCAAGGGCAAATGTAAAAACTCTTAATGCTGTGAATTATAACAATTAAATTTTTGTACAAAATGAATGAACTCACCAGTATTTCCTGCTGACCAAATGTTTTTAAAACGCGTTTCAGGTGATTACAGTAGATCGGAATAAGAGTTGGATACGGCACCAAAAGGCTTAAAAAAAGTGGCTTATTTTAAAATTAAATTGAATTAAGAAAAGTTGTTTATGTATTCGGATTATCCAATATAAAAGCTACCTTTGTAAAACATGGGTTTATTCCCATCTGTTTAATAAATAAAATCCGGTGTTTCTAAACTCTGATATTTTTCCTAACTCACGGTCCTGATGAACATTTCCGCTGCAATGTTTTTAAAATAACCACCGGTACCACTTGACTGCTCACGGCTCCCGTCCAGGGTGTGGTCGGGGGTCGTGACAGAAGGTGGTATCAGAGCCAAGCCACTGGTTTAAGCAATTGGGTGTTGTAATAATACCTAAGCTTAAACGAAAGAGTTAGGAAATTGCTATTAACTGGTAGCACACATGATAATATTTAGACTTGAACCTAAGAAAAATGCCTTAGTATAAGCTTCGAGATAAGCTAATTACTTGCGTAGATAAAGTATGATGGGTGTTGGTATGCCATGAGGATGATGACTAGAACGTTGCAAGTATGGTAAATAAGCGATAACACTTGGCCACTGTTATTTCTTATTTATTGGTACTACTTGGTTCTGGAATATGATCCGTCATGTGAATACTAATTTCCTTGTTTCTTGATGCAAGCCATAATAAAAGATGCACTTTCCAAATCATGATTTAAGAAAGATCTATTTATGGGAAATACAAATTACTTCTCCGGCAAGACTGGGTATGGTGTAGCAGACTCTCCAGCTTGTCCGGGTGAGATGGGGTTACCTCTCCGGCGAGAACCGGGTAAGGTGGGGTATATGAGATGTCAAATAAGTGACAAAATTCGCTAAATAGTATCATGACCTGATGTCTGACTTGTTTTTGGAAATATGAATCTGTTAAATACATTGACCTTATGAATGGTATGTATATTATAGTATGGGAAATATATGATTATATAGATATGTATATTTATAAGGAAATCCAAAAACCATAAGAATTGACCATTTAGAATAAAGCACGAGCATGTGTGTCAATGATAATTCTAGATTTCTTTATTAGGAATCTCTCGTATCCATCTATAAGTCCGATATCGAAAACTATATCATTTGATCATCCGTCTCGTAACTCGTGCGACAAGATGAACAATGTGAACCCTTTATGTTGAGATGCCATCGAAAGTATAAGAATTCCCTTCGTGTTACCTTAGATTATTAACGCATTAGGAAACCTGTAGCTAAAGTTGTGCTAGGCACAAAACGTCTAAGAACTTACGCTAATAAGAGTAATTCTACTTTCTTTAAGAACTCTTGCAAAGATAGAAGTAACAACGAATAGATGCACTTACAAAGACTCTCTTCACTTATAATCCTATTAAGATTACCAGTAATAAAGAAGCAGTTACAACAATACATGGGCAGCAAAGGACTAAAGTTGTCCAAACCATTAGTATATATGCTAAGACGAATGAAGTAATGTGTGCTTCAAAATTTAGACGTTAAGATAGTGAGACCTGAGCTTCGAAACACATGATTAAGACATATGCCATAAAATGGAAAGAATGAAAGGAACTGACAGAAAGGAAATTATGTATGCTTCATAAAAAGAAACAAATGGAAACAATGACTCCTGAGGTGATGACTGAATTAGGTTGAGATTTACAAGCCAACCGGAGAAGTGACCACAAGGAAACAAGACAGACTAGCCGACAAAGTTCATCTCTGTGATGAAAGCTGCAAGTTATGCACGGAAATAAGACATCGCGTATATGGTCTCGGAGTTCATTAACACTAGAGGCATGGAACTGAAAGAAATTCCGACCGACGTTTTCCCAGAAGATTTACTTGGACTATCACCCGATCATGAGGAGGAACTCAGAATTCACCGAGTACTAGGAACATACCTAATTCTTAGGAAAGCTAATAAAACTAAGTATATGATGCATCATTGAAAGGGGTATTAATGTTTGAATAAGAATTGCGGATGGATAGGAATGAAGAAGGATGTAGCAAGTTACAAGTATTTAGTTTATTAGCAAGTTAAAACTAAACATTAGAACCCTTTAGGTTTACCTCAGCAATTAGAAAAGCAAGTATGGACATGAGATTGATAACAATGGATTTTGTTACCAAATTAACCAACCCAAGAAAATGCAACGACACAATCTGGGAGATTGGGGATCGACTAACCAAGTCAGATAAATCTCTAACAGTGAAGAAAACCCTTTGGTATAAAACGCTTAGTTAAGTGGTGTGGGGACGAAATAGTCTCATTACATAGAATCCCGTTATCTATTCGAGACAGTCATTTCACCTCTCATTTCTAGGAAAATTTTAACCCGGACTTATTTTGAGCAGTAGGAACACTACAAATATAGAAAGACATGTTAAGTACAGTGCGATAAATATTGATGAAAGTAGGTCTATCATTTATTTTTCAATAATTGGCCTACAAGTATTAGTGTTACCGTTTGAAGCACTTCATGGATGAAGGTACCATCTAGTATGATAGGCAGAAATATGTGAAAAGCAACTATCAGGTCATAAGATGGGCAAACCATTAGAATTTCAAAGCAGAATAAGAATGATACTAAAAGTCTCTCCGTGAAAAGTAAATAGTCCGATGCGGCAAGAAAGAAAAGTTAAGTCTAAAATTTACCATTTGAAATCATTAAATAAATTGGATCAGTAGCTTATCAGCTAGAGTTACCAGAAGAAATGACAGAAATGCAAGATGTGTTTCATAGATGCAACTTAAGGAACGCCTAACTGATAAATCTTTACTTGTACCTCTTCAAGATATAAAGGTAAAATAAAAATTTAAGTCCATTAAAAGATCTTACAAGTCAAAGATAAGAATCTCAAAAAAGGGAAAATGGTTCTGGTCAAAGTAAAGTGGAATTCAAAGCAAAGACCAGAGTATAGTTGGAAACTAGGATTAGTGTCAAAGTAAGAGTATTCCTCTAAATTTCCGTAAATCTCGAGGAAGAGATTTAAAATAAGGTGGGGAGGATGTAACAACCCTCAAAACACCCTAGAACGAACCCTAACCCGAACCCTAGACGCATACGATGAAAACCGAAACGAGAAATCAAAAATTTTGATTTTTGGTGTTCTCGCAGGCCGCGACTAATGAAGAGAGAGCTCTTGCGGGGTGCGAGAGACTCATCTCAATCCAGACACGTGTTAAGCCACGTGTCCCTACACGTGTCGATCTGACGCTGTGACTCAGCAACCCTAAACCGCCCGATGCTTCCTCGCGGACCGCGAAAAATGAAGATGAAGGTGTCGCGGGCCGCCACCCGCCCCGATGTCAGCTTATAAATAGCAGCCGATGGTTTCAGTTCAATTCTTTTCTTCTCTCAGCTTCTATTATAGCAAAATAGTAGCTCGGTATTATACCCTAAACCCCGAAACTCTGCCCATTATTAGGGTAATAACTCTAATCACTGCTATGATACTGTATCCGATCGACTAAAACCTATCTAATGGATGTTTAAGTACTGCCAATATCTGGCTATACTTTGTCATTCGTTGTGAGGGTTTCGATCTCGTGATTATCGTTAAAGTTGAATTGAGTTAATGCACTAATACGAGTTCTGTTGTATCTAGAAATTAGAACTCATAACCAGGAAACTGTTAAACCAGAATACTTAGCAACTAAGTAAACTTAATGGTTAAGATAACTTAACAGTTAAGTAAACTTAGTGGCTAAGAAAACTTAATGGTTAAGTAAACTCAATAGTTAAGGAAACTTAGCAGTTAAGAAAACTTAGCGGTTAAGAAAACTTAATAGCAAAGGAAACTTAACACCTAAGTAAGTAAATTAATTAATCGGCTAAGTAAATTACTTAATTAAATAGTTAAGGAAGATTAATTAAATAAACAGCTATGTAAGATAATCAGTTAAAAAGCTAAGTAAACTTGACAGCTAAAACAATTAAGTAAACTTAATAAATAAGTAAACTTAATAGGTAAGAAAACTTAATCAGTAAGAAAAACCTAATAAATAAAGGAAACTTAATAAGTAAGAAAACTTCATAGCTAAGAAAGGAACCTGCCTTACCTATAAATAGGAGCCTAGGATTCATTTTTCTTTACTCATTCCTTCTATTCTTCTATACGTTGGTGTTCTAACCAATAATCGCCGATACGATATTTTGTCCGATCGATTCGGGAACCAACTAACGAATGCCAAAGTGCTGTCTAAATAAGACTATACTTTGTGAATTTCGTTAAGGTTCTGATCTCGTGACCATCGTCAGGTTTGATGTGGTTTTACACCAATACGTATTCCACTCTGTTAAACTAAATGTTTAACTATCAGAACACTCCAAACTATACACTTACAATCAAACAAGACGTTTAAGCATCAGAAGGTTCAGAACTATAAAATAGTTGCTTAGTTATCAGAAGGTTTGTTTAATCAAGACTATATGCTAACAAGGTGAGTCATTCTCTTTTTATCAAATTGCTTTTCCAAAACTCTACTTGTTTTCAAAGTTATAGTTACAGGGATTAAGTGTTTGTAATCTTCAATTACTGTCGGTATATGGGGTTTTGTATACACTACTTGATAACTGTCACCATTGGACAACGGGTTAGCCAATAGGTGATATGACCATAGTCACAGATACAGTCGAGTGACAAATACCGATTTGGAGTAATTGGTTGATAGATAAACATTGTAATCGCTCTTAATATTGTGAATTATAACAATGTTGTAATTGCAGTGATTAAGTCTTTGCCAATCTTGAAAGGGCAAATGTAAAAACTCTTAATGCTGTGAATTATGACAATTATATTTTTGTACAAAATGAATGAACTCACCAGTATTTCCTGCTGACCAAATGTTTTTAAAATGCGTTTCAGGTGATTACAGTAGATCGGAATAAGAGTTGGATATGACACCAAAAGGCTTAAAGAAGTGGCTTATTTTATCATTAAATTGAATTAAGAAAAGTTGTTTATGTATTCGGATTATCCAATATAAAAGCTACCTTTGTAAAACATGGGTTTATTCCCATCTGTTTAATAAATAAAATCCGGTGTTTCTAAACTCTGATATTTTTCCTAACTCAAGGTCCCGATGAACATTTTCGCTACAATGTTTTTAAAATAACCACCGGTACCACTTGACTACTCACAGCTCCCGTCCAGGGTGTGGTCGGGGGTCGTGACATATCACAGCCCCAAAAACAGGAGAATTGATCTCTGTATACCTTTCAGTTGCTGAAGAAGCAATAAGTGCGGTTTTAACCATCGAACGAGATAAAGTTCAGGTACCCGTTTATTTCTTCAGCAACACTTTAAAATTGGTAGAGATCAAGTATCCTCCTCTGGAAAAACTTGCTCTACCCCTAGTCCAAACGGCAAGAAGGCTTCGAAGGTATTTCTAAGCACACCCTATACAAGTGGTCACCGACCAACCCATTAAGAGTCTGCTTGAAAAACCAGAAAATTCAGGGCGATTAGCCAAATGGGCTGTGGAACTAGGTGAGCACAAAATCACCTATGTTCCAAGAAAAGCCATCAAAGCCCAAGTCTTGGCTGATTTCATCGTGGAAGTCCCAAAGCAAGCCATCACGGAAGTTAACACAACTACCACTGAACCCTTTGACCTCGAAGCCTGGAAGCTTTTTACCGATGGGGCTTCAAGCGTTGAAGGGTCAGGGGCTGGGCTCATTCTGATCAATCCTGAAGGGTTAGAATTTACATATGCTCTTCGGTTTGAATTTCAGACCACCAACAATGAAGCCGAATACGAAGCATTGATAGCCGGCTTGAGGTTAGCCAAGGAAATGAAGGTTCAAAAGCTTCAAGTCTTCACAGACTCATTGCTGGTGTCAAGTCAAGTCAATGACAGTTATGTTGCAAAGGAGCCCAACATGAAAAAATACAAAGAAAAATCTAAAGAGCTGATGAACACATTCCAAACATGTACCATCAAGCAAATCCCAAGGTCTCAAAACAAGAAAGTTGATGCTTTGAGTAAACTTGCTTCTCTAACCTTTGCCCACCTCACCAAAAAGGTATTAGTGGAGGTGTTGAAAACTCCTTCGATTGAAGAATTGGAGGTTCAAGATGTAATCACCGAAGAAGGCCCCAATTGGATGACTCCTATTAAAAAATTCCTCAAAAATGGTGAGTTACCCACTGATCAAACAGAGGCTGAAAGGGTTAAAATCAAAAATAGGCAGTATGTGTTGCAAGGTGAAATCCTCTACAAAAAGGGTTACCTTGCACCGTTACTGAGGTGTGTTGGCCCGGAACAAAGCCAGACTGCCAGTACCTGGTCAAAGAGGTTCATGAGGGGATATGTGGAGCTCATTTTGGAGCAAGAACGGTGGTCGCTAAACTAATGAATCTTGGGTATTTTGGCCTTCCATGCACCGAGACACCACTGAACAACTGAGAAAATGTGATTCTTGTCAAATACATGCACCGGTCCCAAAGAGCCCCAAGCATGATCTTGTCCCGATATCTTCTGCCTGGCCATTTCATAAATGGGGAATGGACATTGTCGGCCCATTCCCACCAGCTAAAGGTGGAGTAAAGTTTTTATTGGTGGCCATAGACTACTTTACCAAGTGGCCTGAAGTCAAACCACTTGCAAAAATCAAGGGCAAATAGGTCATCGACTTCATTTGGGAAAACATCATTTGTCGCTATGGGCTGCCGGGAGTGTGGGTCACAGATAATGGGAAACAATTCGCTGAGAAACCTTTCAGCACTTGGTGCAAAGAATTCAGAATAACTCAGGTTTTCAGCTCAGTTGCATACCCACAATCAAACGGCCAAGTTGAAAGAACGAATCAGAGCATTGTTGAAGGAATCAAGATGAAATTGGGAAGGCATGAAGGCAATTGGCTTGAAGAATTGCCAAATGTTCTATGGGCTATACGAACAACGGAAAAAACAAGCCACAAAAGAACACCTTACAGCTTGGTGTTCGGGTCGGAAGCCATGATTCCAGCTGAAGTAGGAGTTGTAACTCAAAGAACACTCAACATTAATCCCGAAGCAAACAACAAAAAGACCATGTTGAACTTGCAATTCCAAGAGGAAACACGAGACCAAGCTGCAATTCAAGAAGCCAAGTACAAACAAAAGATGGAAGCTTATTACAACGCAAGAGTCAAGCATGAACGCTTCAAGCCAGGAGACCATGTGCTTAGAAACAATGAGGCTAGTAAAAAAGAGAACCAAGGAAAACTTGGCCCAAAGTGGGAGGGGCCATATACAATCCTTGAAGCACATAAGGGTGGATCCAATAAACTAGCCGACGCAAAAGGTAAAAAGTTTCCCAGACATTGGAATTGCAAGACCCTTAAAAGGTTCCATGTCTGATCAAGAAAGTTAGTTTGTATTTCAAGAGTTGTCTCATGCTCACTTTTTGTAAAACAATATCTCTTGAATGAATGATGATGTTTTATCAAATTTGTCTTTCTATCCTAAAATCAGGTTGAGAACCTAGCAAAAAACTAAATGGCAAGGGCTATGTAAGGGGATGAGCTCACAGGCCATATCGCTAAATAGGTTCAAGGGTTGAATGAACCTATATAAGGGGTGAGTTCCTAAATCAATACAACTCCATGAGACTTATGAAATTATCAAAAACAAAGTTGTCTCATAGACGGGTCCGAACAACCTACACCAAATGTTCCTTAAGCCTTGTAAAAGTTCTAAAAAGCAAACCATTATTAACAGGCTTACGAACCAAAATCAAACCAAGAGAAGTAATAAATAGGATATGTGCTATGTCTTCTTGTTAAAAATACCAAGGCTAAGTGTCTGCAGCACTGAACCCTTTAAGGTATAAAAAGCATAAAGACAACACAAACCCAACAAAGACAATGCCATAAACATAAAGAATGATTCAAGGGGCAACACAACAACACAATAGTGAAAGGTTGTATACAACCCAAAATAAGAAATACAAACTAAGGCATCAAAATAAAGTAGCAACCGGAAGCCTCGAAGGCTTCAAGCTACAAACATCCCACAAAGCCACTTTACAAAGAATACAACTACATCTAAAAGCCATAGCACAGGGCAAGTAGTAAAAAGTTAATAGCATAAGAAGCTTTAAAAGCTTCCAAATATTCAGACAAGTTAAAACAAACCTCAACGGTCTGTAAACATAGATATTGTTCAAATAGCCACTAAGGCCAACCACAACCACAAAACAGAAACCTTAAGGGTTTCTGCAAAACCTAAAGTGTTTAGAGAAATTACATAACATTAAGATGCTAAGAAAGCTACGAATAAGCCTTAAAAGTTTTCACTTTGCATCACTGACCACAGGCTTCGATGCACCGGCTTCATCACCCTTCACTTTCTTAGCTTTTTTCTTCTTCTTCTTACCTTCCTTAGCTGCCGTCCCCGAGGCTTCAAGGCTTGGGTCCTTCGAGCCTTCATCAGCACAAGAAAGGGTCTCCTCACTGTCCCTCGAGCAAGAGTGCTTCTTTGACAAAGATTTAAGCACTTCTTTGCATGCAGCCTCATCAAGCCCATGCGACTTCAAATCCTGCAAAACAGATATAGGCTTGCCAAAACACTTCGAGATCTCACCAACATAGGGATAAGTCAGGCGCTCCATCTCCTGGACTGAATCTTGAAAAACCTTGAGGGCTTTGGGCCGATAAAGGGAAGACTTGTCTTGAGGGTCACCAGACTGGCAAGCTTTGTAACCGGCAACATAACCTTGATGCCTCCCATGCTCCAAAAGCTTACCATACACACCACCCAAAACACCATTAAATTCAGCCGAATGTAAGAGATAAGTGACAACCTGTTGAAACCCATGCTCAATCAACCATTTGTTGTCATCAGTGAGTTGAACCCTTGAAGCCTCCAAGGCTTCCACCTGTTTTTCAGCTCACCAACCTCCACCTCATGTTTTTGGGTAAGCTCCTCAACCCTCTTAGCCAAATTTCCTCCTTCTTCACCAAACCTTCATTTTCTTTCTTCAAAGTGCTCATAGCAGCCTTCATCTTGTCCTTCTTCTTCGAAAATTCCTCATACTCATGCATCCTCTTAAGGAAACGGGCAACTCCTTGAGGAAGCATGGCAGCAAGGTTGCAGGTACTCAATATCATACGAGACAGCATCATATGGTCATCCATCTCGGCAATAGTACCATGAACCAAGGGAGGGGCGATGTGGCTCAACACATCCTCACAAACAGCAGCATCTTTGAAACTATCACCCAACTTCACACCCCAATCAGGTACATAAACTTGATGAACGTCAAGACCCTCAGAACCGCTAACGCTTTTACCAGATGAACCTGCCACAACAACTCCTTTCCCAACAGACTTCTTCCCAGCAACAACCAACTCTTTCTCTTTGTCAACACCTTCATCCAGACCTTGATCCACAGAAACACCAATGTCATCACTCAAATCCACATGTTCCGGAGTAGATGGTGGGCCGGAAACATTCAAACGTCGATTTGAACGACGAACAACCTTGGGAACAATAGCCTTCTTAAAACCCTTCACGTCAGGCACATTGACGTAACCCGAACCTTCAAACCTCTGTTCAGAACCCTTAACCATAGCATTTTCACCAGGTGAAGCCTGGACATCCGCAAATGCAACATCTGATGTATCATCACTCTTAATAAACTCCAAAGCAGACATGACTGCAAAAAATTAACAAACATATAAAGGATCCTAAAATGCAAACAAAAGAGAAAAAACAAATGTACAAAAACATACCCTGTCCATCCCTCATAAGAACCGGGTCTCGATTTGGTTTATCCCACAATTTACTAATACCCAGTAACACCAACAGTTGCTCGGGAAAAGGACGAACCCTTGAGGGACATTCCCTGATAATTTCAAGGAAACGGGTGTTTATCTAAGAAGCAGAGGGTTCAGGTTCGTAAAGAATGGCATCAGGTTGCCTCCAAACCATTTTGAACGGAATAATCTCATCCGAAACCCAGAAAAACCGATCTTTCCAGGCACCAAGTGCGGTGACCATTGACGAAACCAAACAAATATCGGCTTTAGATGTCTCAAACGTAAACCAATCACCGTTCTTCGCCAACCGAAAGAAACGGCGGAACGACAACAAAGTAGGATCATAACCACACGCTCGACACAAAACCTCAAAATGTAAAACCCTAGCCAAACCCTGCGGGTGTATTTGACCGAAAGATACACTATAATACTCTAACAAATTCAAAACAAAGAGGGAAAACGGATGACGAAGATTAGAAAACTCAAAATGTCGACAGTAAAGAGCAATCGAACCGGCCGGACACCGATCGATCGAAACATCCATCCCCGAAGCAACTGGTTTAAACCTCATCCCAATCCCCCATTCCATACAAAACGTTTCAACCTCCTCTTGGGTTAAACGAGAATAACTTACGGCTAAATTTTTACGAGCACCCATAAGTTATGATTGAAAGACAGAAAAAACGGAAATAAGAACTAACCTGGACAAAGGAAAGGGAAGATATGGAAGGAAACTTGAGAAAAAATGAAGAACGTTTGTGATTATCTTGATAATAAATGAAAAATAAGGCTAATAGGTGTTATGATTACATGACAGTTAATTAAAATGCCCTCTGCAAAAACCGCCGTCAGTCACATCAACCGTCCTGTCAAAATTCAAATTTCAAAAAACTGAACTGTAACGAACCCTTCAAGCCTTCAAGCCTTCAAGGCTTGAAGCCTTTAAGCAATACAAATAAATGTGTAAAAGTCAGAAGTCTTTGAGCTCATTTCCCAAAAACCTCTGACTTGGGGGGCTGATGACGGGGGTAGCCCAAGACTAAATAAAATGACTTAGGCACATAAACGCTTAAAAGGTTAAAGAATTAAAGGGTTCAAATCCCGCGAACTCGGGTGAACAGCAAAAAGGATGTGAACAGTAAACCATCACTTCACTGATTGCTTGTCCAGCCCTCTCATAGCTGTAAAAGAGAACATGTGCACAGAGAACAACCTTTTATCCGCAGGTCCAAACGCTTCAACCCCTAAAAGGGTAAGTCCTCCACTGCAAGCATGGTTCACTAGTCCAAGGTTTCCTCTTTGGGCGATATCTTCCTCCATAAAATGACACTTCATTTAGTTCCGAGAAACATTCCGATCAACTCGGATTCCCTTGGGATCTCTGGTCTTCCTTCTCGAGCACTTGTTTCATACAAGTCTCCTTTCTTCACATTCAACACACACATTTCTACTGCTCTTGCATCCGAAACTGAACACACTTCAGTTGAGGATTTTGAACAAATAACAAAATATAACTAGTGAACCTCTCTTCACGTCTTGCAAACGTGGGGGGACCCCACGATCTGCGTTAGGCAAACTGGAACCCTCCAACCTTTTTGCCTAACCAGCCTAGCTATTATCATTGGTCTAGTATTTGTTGCATCAACAGTATCATTGCCACTTGAGACATACATAACCTTCTTTTTTGTCTCAAGCCACCTACATTCGTGAAATTTTTTACGTGCAGGTATGTCAGTAGGTGAACCATGTGCTACACCCATGGATACGTCCAATAAGCTCAGCACAACCTTTGGTGACTTGCTTCTTGATATACCGAACTCTAGCTGGGGTGTTACAATATCTTACCTTCATGCGCCCAGACATTACTTTTGCCGTTCAGCAGGTCTGTTTGGTTTTGTATGCCCAAGTGAACCTCATTTTCAATTCATGATGCGTATCTTGCGATACCAGAATGGTACAATTAATTGCGGTCTACGCTTGGTTTCGTTTTCTACTTATTCAATGACAACATCTGATGCTGATTTGGGAAGACGTCTAGATTCCACTCGGTCAACATCGAGATATTGTGTTTTTGTGAGCGATAACTTACTATCTCGGTCATCCGAACCTCAACTGACAATATCCAGATCCAGTGGGGTGTAGCTAATGTCGTTGCTGAAACTACATGGTTGCATAATCTACTACTCGAGCTTCATGTCCCACTGCACCGAGCTACGGTAGTTTATTGTGACAACGTGTCAATTGTCTACTAGTCCGAGAACCCGGTTCAACATCAACATACAAAACATGTTGAAATTGACACACACTTCGTTTAGGAAAAAGCCGGCCATGGCCACATTTGGGTTCTATATATTCCGGCTTCCTCTAAATAGATTGATATATCCACAAAGGGCACCCCAGATGCTCCAAATTTTTTTTCGCTCCAGTTCGAGTGTTTGTCCAATCGCCGCTCAAACTGCGGATAAATATTAGAGTATATGATGTTTATTGAAAAATGATTGTATTTATGTTTTCCAAATTTAGTTGGTAAACAGGCAACAAGCTGCGCCGTTACCCTTTTTTAATCATTAATAAAGAAAATCTATACTTGAACCGTTTTTATGACTTTTGACAAATAGGGTTCATCTTCATAATTTACAAAATAAACGATTTTTTTTTTTTAAAATAGAACAGTACTGATATTTAAATAAGATAGCTTCAAAGTTCGAACCACAACTTAATTTTTGTGGGGCAATGGTTTTGCTATTTTCATCATTGATTAAAAGTCAAATATGGCGCTCAAAAAAAAGTCAAAGATTGCAATAATGAATTTGTGGCGGCAATTCTCTCTCTAGTTGACTACATATCTCCATTTATAGAAAGAATCTTTGCATACGATCATCATCACAAACATGACCACCACAACTTCAGCCATCACACCATACGATCGAGTAACCGAACTCAAAGCTTTCGACCAAGCAAAAACCGGCGTCCAAGGCCTCGTCGATGCGGGTATCCAACACGTCCCTCGCATCTTCATCAATCAACCCGAAACCATTCAAAAAGCTTCTACCTCTATCGAGCTTCCACTCATAGACCTCGGATCCACCGATAGAGCATCCGTGGTGGAAAAGATCCGTGTTGCCTCCGAGAATATCGGGCTCTTTCAAGTAGTGAATCATGGAATTCCGTTGAGTGTGATGCACGAGACGCTTCAAGGCGTCCGTAGATTCCACGAACAAGATGTGGAGATTAAAAAACGGTTTTACTCGAGAGATGCTTCGAGGACCTTGGTGTATAATAGCAATTTCGATCTATATACTTCGCCAGCCGCGAACTGGAGGGACACTTTTTTTTCGGTTATGGCTCCGTTACCTCCAAAGGCGGAAGAATTGCCCGAGGTTTGTAGAGACATACAAATCGCGTACTCGAATCATGTGTTGAAACTTGGCGGCTTACTGTTTCGGTTGATCTCGGAGGCTCTAGGTTTGAAACCAAATCACTTGGGGGATATGGAGTGTGACAAGGGCTTGACATTTGTTGGCCATTGTTACCCTGCTTGTCCGCAACCGGATCTAACCATGGGTGCAACCAAACACACGGACGATGGTTTGTTGACTGTACTTCTACAAGATGATATCGGGGCTGCAAATACTTCATCAAAATCAATGGGTTGATGTTCCACCTACTCCGGGTGCGCTTGTGATCAATATTGGGGATCTGTTACAGGCAAGTCTAGTTCTACATGTTATTTTGATTATGGAAATCAGGCTTGTAAACGAACTGGATGTTTAGTGAACGGTTCGTTCATGAACAAAACGAACGATCATGAACAAACGAACAATCATGAACAAAACTTTTTTATTCATTTAATTGATTTAATGAACAAACACGAACACATGTTCAGTTCGTTAATTATGTTAATGGACGTTCGTTCATTTAAATACGCTTACTTTTTTTTAAGTTCTTTGGTTTATCGTTTAAATTTGTTACGCCCGTTACCATTTAGTGTAGTTTTATGAAACTAAAATATCACCAATTATAATTTAGTCTAGTTTTATAATTTTAAAACAACGTTATTCATAGTTAGTTTTAATTGGTGTTAGCTTAGTTGTGTTCATTTATCTATGTTCAGTTATGTTTGTTTGTTTACATTCGTGAACACCATTCGTTTATACTATTAATGAAAGAACCCAAATAAACACGACCACATTTGTTTTCTTAAGGAACTAACACGAACAAGTAAACCCCGTTCGTTTAAATGTTCGTGCAAGCACATATGTTTGGTTAAAGTTAAACAAATGAACATGTACAATGTTCGTGTTCATTTACAAGCCTATTGAAAACTATTAAAAACTAGAATCTAATATTGTTAAGTTTCAGATGATATCGAATGACAAATTGAAAAGTGTGGAGCACAGAGTGGTGGCGAATGAGAAAGGACCAAGGGTGTCGGTGGCATGTTTATTTAGCAGCTCCCTAGCGGCGTCCACGAAGTTGTACGGACCTATCAAGGAGTTGCTTTCCGATGAGAACCCACCGAGGTACAGGGAAACCACAGTTCATGACTACGTTCAATATTCCTTCTCTAAGGGCCTTGATGGTGCTCCTCGTTTGCTTCATTTGAAGCTTTAAATTGTACCATACTTGTGAAATCTGCAATCTTATTATTATTTTTAAAGAAAAGTATATATATATATATATTGATCATACCCATGCTTATTAATATTAATATCTGGTCAACAAGGTATGTTGACCTATTAGCATTTCGTTTAGCTCTTTTAGAACGGTAACTCACACACCACTAAACATGTTCCTAAATCCACATCATTGTCCATTCCGGAACCAGAACCCTCACCACTTGGGGAGGGAAATCTTACTCCACTCCTTAGTACCACTAAGCTACAAGCCCTTTGGGTAGCATTTGGTTTAGCGGTACGAGTGTACGACCAAGTTCTACAAACTTTACGTTGGAGGTACATAACGCAGATACGCTCAAAGACGTGAAGATTGATCGATTCTTCATCAAGGCGCAACCAATTATAAGAGTTCTGACTTTAAACTATATGAAATCTAAAAAACATCTAACTTGCCAAACAAAAACATATAAACATTAGGTCCTAGAGACTGATTTTTTTTTTATTTTTTTTTTGTAACACATGTTGAGTAGTGTTTAGTTATTTAAATGTATTATCGTAATCGGCTAAAGAGTAACAGTTACCCGCACAACATTTAAGCTTTTAAACGGACCCTTTCCATGATTTAAATTTATATATGCCACAAGAACAATTTGGTTGATTTCCTCTATTTGTGTTCTGGGTAAGCCATATTTATAAAATACTTTCTACACTAAAAACTACAACTCAAATACTTTCTACACTACTTCAATAGTTTGTTCTGATATGTGCTCAATAATAAAAACAAATAAAAAACTCCATAACCTTGAAGTATGTGTTTATTTTATGTATTTAGTGTGTAAATTATCTGCAATAATTTGTTCATATATCATATATCTGTTGGAAATTTGTGAAAATAGCATTTTTCACAAATATAGGAAAATGTTTTTTTTCTATTTTGCACTAGAAATAAATATAAGAAAATGAGCTGGTTTTATATAAACCACGTCCAAAACGGAGCTAAGATGAATGAGATATCGATACTCAAAGTTTGGTGTTTGAAACTTGAATGCTAAAAAAAGTGGGAAAGTGGCACCTTGTCCCACATAGAAGGAGAGATGAAACTTAAAGGGGTATTTAAGTGGGAACTCTCCATCCTTATTGTTTCATGCAAGCACACACTAAGTGTACTCGCAAAGGGTAACTCGCACACGCGTGCGTGGCGTGGGCGATGAGACGCAATGTGACGCTTCATGGCGCCCCTCCCATAACACATCTGCAACGGTATGGAGCACTATGAAGCTAAGTTGGCAGGTAGGGTTGTAAACGAACCGAACGAACACGAACAAGGCCATGTTCGTGTTCGTTCGTTAAGGAAATTAACATGTTCGCGAACTGTTCACGAACGCATACCGAACATAACTTTGTGTTCGTGTTCGTTCGTTAAGGAAATTCAGTTGTTCACAAACAGTTCGTGAACACTGGTCTTGAACACAAACAAACGCAAAGGAACATTTAACTTGAAAATAAAAAATAAAAACATCATTATCCTTAAACATTGGATATAAGTAGTTAAATACAACCATCAAATAATAAATAAAAATACATGAAGTCTACTAGACCACCAAACGATTAATCAAGTTTAACTAATCAGACATAATTATTCCCAAAAATGTCTTAGTATGTCCAAATTTTAGCTAACTTAGAAAAAATAGGATTTCAAGTTTTCAATATGTTTTGATAAAAGGTTTATTATTTATTATTTTTTTGATATAATCAAACGAACACGAACGAACATATTACCGAACGTTCACGAACGTAGTCGAACGAACGAGACCTGTGTTCGTGTTTGTTCGCTAAGCTAACCGAACGAAATTTTTTGTTCGTGTTCGTTCGTTAAGCTAATCGAACGAACATAAATGAACTTTCCGCCGAACGGTTCACGAACTGTTCGCTGAACGTTCGATTCGTTTACAGCCCTATTGGCAGGGGATGTGAGCCCATACCAACCAGCCTAAGAAAAAAGCAAAGAAAACACCAAAAGTTATGAGTGGGCCATGTGGCAAATTCTAGTTAGCCATTATAAAAAAACACATACAAAAGTATTATGGTTTAAAAGGCAAGTCCATTTATATATGAGGACGAGGAGCCATGTTATACTTATTGAGAGGATATATTATAACCTTAAAAGTAACTCGTAGTTGTGGTATAACAACTTGGACTGGTGATGGTATTGTTCATACCGAGAACTTGTTAATATTATACATAATTTGAAATTGGTTGTATGTTTGATGTTTTTCAACTCTTTTAAATGAAATACATACAACTATTAAATACAGATATTAAAAAGCATAGCTTGATATTTTTGGGGGCCATGGTTAATTTTTTTTGGTCAACTATTAAAGATAAAGTTTGCAGTAATGATAGGGTCGCAACAATTATATCTCTAGCTGACTGCTAATTTCTTCGATATATAGAATGATCTGATCTTTGCATAGTTTCATCTCACATAAGAAAAACAAAACATGGTTCTTGCCAAAACCATAGCTTCAATCTTTGCACACTACGATCGAGCAACCGAACTCAAATCATTCGACCAAACAAAATCTGGAGTCCAAGGCCTTGTCAATGCTGGAATCAAACAAGTCCCTCGCATCTTCTTCATCAATCAATCGAAAAGCATTCGCAAAACTTCCAACTCTTTGGAACTTCCTGTCGTAGACCTTGGGTCCACCGATAGAGCATTGACGATTGAGAAGATCCGTGTGGCCTCAGAAAACATGGGGTTTTTTCAAGTGGTGAACCACGGAATCCCATTGAGTGTGATGAACGAGACGCTACAAGGCGTCCGTAGATTTCATGAACAAGATGTGGAGATTAAAAAACGGTTTTACACTAGAGATGCGTCGAGGCCCGTGGTGTACAATAGCAATTTCGATTTGTATACTTCTCCCGCGGCCAACTGGAGAGACACATTTTTTTCATTCATGGCTCCATCGCCCCCGCCCCCGGAAGAATTGCCAGAGGTTTGTAGAGACATTCAAATCGAGTACTCAAATCAAGTGCTGAAACTAGGCGGCTTATTGTTTCGATTGATCTCAGAGGCCTTAGGTCTAAAACCAAGTTACTTGGGAGATCTGGATTGTGACAAGGGGCTCGCATTCTTCGGCCATTGTTACCCTGCCTGTCCACAACCAGATCTAACCATGGGTACAACCAAACATACAGACACCGGTTTCCTGACTGTGCTTCTACAAGATGATATCGGCGGGCTGCAAATACTTCATCAAAATCAATGGGTTGATGTTCCGCCTACTCCGGGTGCGCTTGTCATCAATATCGGTGATCTATTGCAGGCAAGTTTACCATAGTATAATATCATCATTTGACTTGTATTCTAGAATTCAAAACCAGTCTTCAGACCAAAAGTTTTTTAGTCGGGTCACCATAAAGCGCTATGCAGTTAATATCAGTGATATATCGGTTATGGGTCCCCATGTAAAATATTGGTCAGAATATCGGTAACGATATATCACAGATATTTGACTGATATAACCGATAAATCTGTGAATTGTTAGTGTTAAGTTGCTATATATATAATGGCTATATATATAAATTTTGCATGATATTAAAATTACCGATATCTCACCGAGATAACCTACATCTCAAATGTCGGTCCTTGACTGATATCCGATATTTTACCACATTAACCGCATAGTCAAACTCTTTACTGCTTATGATTAGGTGGTCAAACTCTTTTTTTTCAATTAAAAATCTCATATTCAGTATTTTAAAATCCAACAAATTATGTTCGCATTGATCAACGGACTCTCTTGACCCACCTCTGGTTCGACCTATGTTTAAAACCAGAGGCTAATTCAGTTATGTTTCAGATGATGTCGAATGATAAATTGAAAAGTGTGGAGCATAGAGTGGTGGCAAATGAGAAAGGGCCGAGGGTGTCGGTGGCGTGTTTTTTCAGCAGCTCGTTAGCTCCGTTGACGAAGCTATATGGACCTATCAAGGAGTTGGTTTCCGATGAGAACCCACCGAGGTACAGGGAAACCACTGTTCATGACTACATGCAGTATTCCTTGTCTACAGCACTTGATGGTGCTCCTCGTTTACTTCATTTGAAGCTTTAAATTGTACCATTTTTAATAGGGTCTACATATTTACACACCTTTATGCCTATTTTGACACCCTTCAGGACGCCTCGTATAGACCTATACGAGGCGTATAGGGTTACTTTTCCGACCATCTCTGCAACAAAGCACAATGTCAAATCAGTCACATCAGACGGGGAGTATAGGTCTGTACGAGGGATGGATACGAGGTACTCAGACGCCTCGTATAGACCTATACGAGGCGTCTTGAATGGCTGCTTTACTGTACATTTGACAAGTGACTAAAAGGTATACGAGGGGTATAGAACTATACGAGGCGTCTAAGACTTATGAAAAAGTGCAACATACAGTTATGCTTTGTCCACACCCTAGCATCCTCGACATAAATGTGCTTCATCTTTCTGCTTCTTATTCATCGTTCTGCTGCTGCTTCTTCTTCTTCTTTCATTACAGGTACTTAAATGTCATCATACTGGGACGGTAACTATGTCTTCGGGCAGTATTATAGCGAGAACTGGGTGCCCGAAAGCGATCCGGTAACGGTACAGGTACTTAAATGTTTTAATTAGTTTTTGTTTTAGTTTATTATTTACTAATGATGATACGGTTCTTTATTTTGGAGGAGTCTTGCGTTCCCGATTCTAATGAGCAAGAGGAGGTTGTGTCTAGTATACAAGGAGAACAAAACAAACCGTTTCTAGATTTGAACAATCATCCCCCTGTTGATGAAACAGCCCCTGTAGATGACTCATACCATGCTTGTCAACCAAGTTATCTGACGCAACAAGGGTATCCGGATTATAGATACGGGTGTGAATACGGAGGAGACGGTGGATACGGAGGAGACGGTGGATACGGAGGAGACGGTGGATACGGAGGAGACGGTGGATACGGAGGAGACGGTGGATACGGAGGAGACGGTGGATACGGAGGAGACGGTGGTTACAGAGGAGATGGTGGATACAGTGGATACGGAGGAGACGGTGGTTATGGTGGATATGGTAGATATGGTGGTGAGACACCTCCCATCCAGGACAGTCCGTACTTAAAAAAGCAGGTATTAATTACTATTTTTGTATTATTTAATTATTTAATTATTGTTATTAGTATTATTATTAGTATTATTATTAATATTATTATTATTATTATTATTTATTTATTAAAATTATTTATTATTATTGTCGATATTACAGGTTTTCAACTCTTTAGATGAACTAAAGAATCGGATTCAAGAAATAGCAAACGCGGATGGTTTCGTTATTGTCACCCGTCGATCAAAGAAAACCGGTGGAATAATCCGGAGGGTATGGCTTGAATGTGATCGTGCTGGTGAGCACCAGACTACAGCAACACTTAGAAAAGCCGGAAGCAAAAAAACCGGTTGCCCGTTTTACCTGCTGGCTGTGCGAAACCACCCGTATGAAACCTGGGAGATTAAAGACGGAAAAATTGAACATAACCACGAACTTTGTGAGGACCTGTCGGCCCACGCGTTTGTGCGAAGGTTTACTCCAAGCGAAATGAAACTGATCGAGCAGCTGACAGCTCAAAACATGGAGTCGCGCAAAATATTTCAAACGATAAGGAAGCAGGACCCCGACAGGTTTCATGTTCTGAAAGACGTTCAAAACATTGTGGCGAAGATTAGAGCCGAACAAAGACAAGGATTGACTCCCATGCAGTCACTAGAAGACAAGCTGATAAACGGGCAACCGTGCAGAGCGTCCGATTCAACTCGAAGACGTGGACGTCTTCTGGCGGAGACTTAACTTCCAAAGTTGTAAATTGATAGACGATGACGTGGACGTGGTCGAAGAGCTAAATATTGTTAGACAACAATTAGAGTCGCACCCCCCAGCTCAGCAAAAAAGCCTGATTTCAAAGATTAAAGCGGTGTTGACTCCAAAGAAATCTACCAAGAAACCACCGGTTGTCCAACAAAATACTCGTGGCCGACCAACAACAAAGCAGGTACAACAAAGGTTGGACGAGGCCTCTCGTATAGATGAAGAATTGAGGAGAAGCTCATTCGGTGATGCAAACACGTGCTTTGAAGGTTCCCGACAAAGTAAGTACGACAAACCTCGTCACAGCTCGTACGTTCCGTCACAGGCCTCTCAACAGTCGGTTATAAGGTCCCAAAAACCCAAAGCGAGCCTAAGCCGTTCAAAGAGTTCTAAGAAGAAAGAGACACGAGATGCTCACGGTTTTCCGTTAATCATTGGGGACGAGTACGTGGGAATCATCGAAATGTTTCAGGATGACATTCCGCTAGTGTTCCATCCGTACGTCTCGTGCATACGAGATGTGATGCCGGACGGTCATTGTGGGTTTCGGTCTGTGGCTGTGGGCTTAGGTATGGAACAGAGTTCATGGGGGCTCATTCGAAGGCACCTTGTTCAAGAAATGGATAAGAACAAATCGATCTGGTTCCCAATATTTGAAGCATGGGATAAAGGTTATTTTTACACGCATCGTCAGGGCCTAATTTGGGATTCAGTGTCCGGTTGTGGGGGGGATCACTGGATGGACTTCCCCTATGCAGGACTTCTTATTGCACAAACGTACGGTATCGGGGTGCACCTGTTAACGACAACCATGGGTGCGAGTTCCACTTTCTTCCCGATACTAAGTCCTCCGGCTAATCAACAACCATTGTTCATAACGCTTACACATGTATCATTTTTCAATAATTACATCGATAGTGATACGGAAGAATGATTTTTGTAATTTGAATGTATTTTTTTTTATTAATTCCTATAATTTTCTACAATTTCTATAATTTTTTTTATAATTTGTATCATTTTTCAATAATTAAAACAGTTTAATATCATTTTTTAAAAAAATTAAAAATATACGACGCGTATAGAGCTATACGCGTCGTATAGATATGCCCAAAAGACCATTCTGCCCCTGTTATGCCCCCAATCTAGGCTTATTTCAGGGGCTAAAAGGTCATTTACAAAACCACAGACGCCTCGTATAGATCTATACGAGACGTCTATTTGAGCGGGTTTTTGAAATTTTGAATTTTGAAAATTTGAAAATCAAAATTTGAATTTTTTGAATTAGGACGCCTCGTATAGATCTATACGAGGCGTCTACAGTGTCTGCAACAATTCTTTTTTTAAATTTTGAATTTTGAAAATATTTTATGTTAATTACCATTTTGCCCCTGTAAAGCCCCCAGTATAGACCATTAACAGGGGCTTAAAGGTAATTTTGAAACCCCAGACGCCGCGTATAGAGCTATACGTGTCGTCTTCTGAGGCGGCAACTTTTTGAGATTTTTTGTTTTTTAATTATTAAAAACAGTTTATTAAATTACCATTTTGCCCCTGTAAAGCCCTCAGTATAGGCTTTATTCAGGGGCAAAATGGTAATTAACCATTCCAGAAATATCTTTTTGGAATGGTTAATTACCATTTTGCCCCTGAATAATGCCTATACTGGGGGCATACCAGGGGCTAAATGGTCATTTAATAAAAACCGAAGACGCCTCGTATAGAGCTATACGAGGCGTCTAGGCCTCGTATATCACAGGGGGGGTCTAGACGAGGCTGCTTATACCCCCAAACAAAAAACAAACACACATACGGAGAATACAGCTCTATACGCCTCGGATACGGATCTCGACCGGATTTTCGAAGATTTGAAGCATCACCGGTATGTATTTCGCCCCGTAGTTTAGTATTTTTGCCATTTTTTTGCCTTTAGACCGTAGGTTTGCCCTGAAATTTGATTTTTGTGGGGTTTGGGGGTTTGAGTTTTGAGGTTGAAGATGAATATGGAAGAACAGGACGCCGAGTATAGCCCTATACGAGGGCTATACGAGGCTCTGTGTTTTTTTTTTTTTTTTTTTTTAATTAATTATTATTATTAGTTTTATTATTATTGTTATTATTATTATTATTTATTATTACTATTATTTATTATTATTGTTATTGTTATTTATTATTATTATTATTATTATTATTATTATTATTATTATTATCATTGTTTATTATTATTATTATTATTATTATTATTATTTATTTATTATTACTATTATTTATTATTATTGTTATTGTTATTTATTATTATTTTTATTTATTATTATTATTATTATTGTTTATTATTATTATTATTATTATTTATTATTATTACTATTATTTATTATTATTGTTATTGTTATTGATTATTATTTTTATTTATTATTATTATTATTATTATTGTTTATTATTATTATTATTATTATTATTTATTATTATTACTATTATTTATTATTATTGTTATTGTTATTGATTATTATTTTTATTTATTATTATTATTATTATTATTATTATTATTATTTATTATTTGCAGATTGATTATGGAGGGCGATGATATTGAGATAGAGATTGAGGGGGGTCCGCCGGTTCAGGAGGGTCCACGACGGAGACGGCGGCCGCCTCTGGATACGCTGCAGGGTTGTCCGTATCTAGAGTTTCCCGCGGGCAGCGATGCCGCCCGCCATTGCCAGAAGCTTCGGAGGATGTACATTGGATCGCATGCATCGATCGACTGGGATGCGATGGGGGAGCTTGCTGAGACGGATAGAGTGCGTCGGTTTGTACCTCTCGATTCGCCGTGGCATCGACTTTTCGATTTGGCGCACACGCCGACCTACAGGGAGCTGCTGGTCGAGTTCCTTTCGTCATTCACATTTCACCCTCCTGGGGTCCCAGTGCCGCTGCCGTACCCAGGTGCTCCCCCTCCGCCTGAGATTTCTTTCAGGCTCGCTGGCGTTTTGCGTACGATGACGCTAGCAGACTTTGCGGTGCGTTCTGGTTTATACATGCAGGGGGAGATCGAGACTGAGGTTTACACAGCGGGGCTAGTGGTGGTTGAAAAACCCATTCTTCTGGGGTTTTGGCAGGTGATTGCGGGGCCAGATCATTGGGAGCACGATAAGTCGAAGGGGAGGGTGTCGTTTGTTGCGGACCCACTATACAGGTACGTATGTTTATTACGGTAATTATTGTGATTATGTGCATTGTTTATTTATCTCTATTTCTGTATTTCGCTAACACTAACACTATCTGCAGGTATCTGCACCATTTGCTCGCTACTTCTATCTCAGCGCGCGGGTACAGCCGTGAGTGGTGTACGACCACAGATCTTTTTTTCCTTTACTGTTTGTTGTATAGGAGGCCGTGCGCGCTAGCACACGGTCTAGCCCAGTACTACGCCTCCGCCCATCACCGGCAGGAGCGCGGATTTTTGTATGGCGGGGCGTATGTGACCGTCATTGCCCGTTCATTTGGCCTCGTGCTGCACGAGGACCCACATCTACGGACGCCGCCAGTCATGCCGACGCGGATGGGCATGCAGTCGCTGTGGGGGATGAAGGTTATCAGGAGGTTTCCAGTTGGCCCGCGGTTTAAAAACCGCGAGACCGGGGGCATATGGACAGAGGAGGCACTACCAGAGCATTTCGAGCCCGTTTATCCTCCTGTAGATCCTGCTGATATAGTGCCTGTGGAGGAGCCTCCGGAGGATGTAGACGGTGCAGCGGTGCCACAGCCACCGCCACCTGCCGGGGCGCCTCAGTTTCCACGTCACGCTATTCCAGGTCATGCCCCAGGACCTGCGCCGATACATCCGAAGGTACGAGCAGAGCTTGACAGGCTCAGCGATTTGATAGGTTGGGTGGTTCGGGAGCTGCAGGATAGACGCGAGAGAGATGGGTTACCCGCGATACCGCTCCCACCACCTCGAGCACCACATCAGCAGCAGCAGCCGCAGTAGCCAGATTCGGATTCGGATTCGGATGCATAGACCTGTTGTTGTTTTTATTTTTATTATGGATGTACAAACTTATCTTATATATTTTTGTTATGGATGTACAAAGTTATCTTATCTATGTCATATTTATGTTTGTTTTCAATTATTCGGTTACTTAATGATTGTTGTCTTAAATTGAGATAATACGGAAACAAAATATGTTTTGAATATTTGAACGAGATAAAATTTTAATCGGAAGAATAATATTTAAAAAAGTAAAATGTAAAAAACATTATAATATTTAATCGATATAATATATTTAAAGAGTCGATTTTTAAAATAGTTCATTTTTAAAAAACAAAAAAAACATAACTTTTTTTAAAAACAAAAAAATTTTCAATAAAAAACACATCTTCAAAAACCATCCAAAAACCATACCAAAACCCACCAAAACACCCCCCATTTCAGCCAAAAAAAAACCCAATCTTAGACGCCTCGTATAGCTCTGTACGAGGCGTCTAGTGTTCCTTAAACTTTGTGCCTGACACCCTCGCAGACCCCCTTGAATTCAGTGCGTAGACGCCTCGTATAGACCTATACGAGGCGTCTAGGGCACCAAAGGTGTGAAAATAGGCGCGATGGGTGTCCAAATATCTCCAGCCTTTTTAATATAACTAGATCTCATCTAATCATTGGGTGGATGAGATCATCTAATATAACTAGATCATCTAATCATTGGGACAATAATATATGTGGAGTGGGTGTTTAATTGGGTTCATGACATGTGTTCAACTGTTCATGACTTGTGTCATGTACTTTAATAACTTTTACGTTATATTAACTATGTATTATTTTTGTTTAAAAAGATTTGTTTATGTGATGAATCTTTAGTTTTATTTTTCGTATACTATCTATTAGTTTAAATATAAAATACTTTATTAACAAAGTCTTGGTTTGTTATAATATGTTAATTGAATTTATATCTTTTTTTGAACGACGTACGGTTAGAATATCGCTAACCTGGTTAGTATCACAAAATTAGTATTAAAACCCCCCTTGCCTAGATTTGAACACAGAACCTCTAAGAGAAGCAAAGCTTCCCACCTCCCCTTAACCAGTAGTTAATTGAATTTATATAATAATTTGATTTATTATAAAATTTGATTATTAAACATAAATAAAAAAAGGGTTATTAGATTTTATCACTCCTAACTATTGGGTATTGGCCGCTGGCACTCCCAACTATCACTTTGACTCCCACCACTCCCAACTTAACACTTTGTGTGTTGTGTCTCTCCGGTTGATTGGAATTTGGCTCCCCTTTTGTCTTTTAGTAGCAGATTCACCTGCAGTCATTAGTAATTCACAAAGTGTTAGCCTAATATCACCAATAACACAAGTCAAACGCTAAAAAAAATATTCACCTATGGAGTGACATAACACACAAAGTGTTAAGTTGGGAGTGGTGGGAGTCAAAGTGATAGTTAAGTGTGGCAGCGGCCAATATCCAATAGTTGAGAGTGATAAAATCCAATAACCCAATAAAAATGTGATGATAGTGTAGAAATGTAAGGATGTCTTAATAATCAATATAAGAGTGGGGATAAAATAAATGTTTTAGAGGATGATGGAAATTTGATATTCCCATTATGTGTGTGCATGTGGTTTCTCAAGTCTCAATCAACAATTTAACAAGTTGAAAAAATAATTAAAATTGAATCATGAGAAAATAATTCAAAACTGATTACTCTTCTTTTAAACTATAACCTGGTTTCTCCCTCTTCTCTTCACCTTAATCACAACTTTAATCAGGTTATATAGGGAATGATTTGGTTACAATTTGGGTCTGTTTGGTATGGTATAATGGAATAGATGAGGAATGAAATGGACGAGGTAATGGAATGAACAAAGAAATGAAATGGATCATTACATTCCATAGTCTTGTTTGGTTACCATGCAGGAAAGGAATAAATCATTACCTAGTGTTATTTGGTAGGTAAGAAAATAGGAATGAATTAAATCGACGATGGGTGGTGGCGGTGATCGGTGGCGGCTAGTGGCGGTGGCAGCGATGGGTGGCGGTGGTCGGTGGTAGTGGTGGAGGGTGGCGGTGGTCGGTGGGTGACGGTTGTTAGCGGTGGCGACGACGATGGTCGGGGTTGGCGGTGGTCTGTGGTGGCAGGTGGCGGCGATGGTGGTCGATGGTGGTGGCGACGACGATGGGTGGTGGTGGTCGACGGTAGTGGGAGGTGGCCACAGAGGATGGCGGTAGTGGTTGGGGTGGCGGTGGTCGGTGGTGGCGGGTGGCGACGGGTGGTGGTGGTGACGATGACAGTGGGTGATGGTGGTCGACGGTAGCGGGTGGTGGCAGAGGAGGATGGTGGTGGTGGTTGGCGGTAGTGGTCGATGGAGGGTGGCGGTAGTGGTCGGGGTGGCGGTGGTTTACGATGGCGGGTGGCAACGATGGTAGTTGATGGCGGCGGGCAAGTGGCGGAGACGGTGGTGGTGGTGGTCGGCGGAGGTTGGTGGCGGGTGGTGACGGCGACAGGTGGTGGTGGTGGCAAATGGTGGAGGTGATGGGTGGTGTTTGTGATGTAGGCTGAGAGAGGGAATGGAATTGGAAAAAAAACATGGGGAGTGGATGTAATGAATTTGAGGGAATTGAATGACTTATGTAATGGGTGATTCCATTACGTTGACAAAACAAACACACTTTTTTTTCATTCCCTCGCAATAGTTCATTCCATTCCACCTCCCATTCCTACATACCAAACACTACCTTAGAGTAGAACGTAACTTCCTGATTAGATAATAATAGATTAAACTCCCATATTTATCTATCTATAATAAATTAAATATAACTCATTTAATTTATCTCTAATTAACTTAATCAAATAACCATACTAATTCATAACTCGAATTAGTCGGCCCAACCTTAACCACCCATTTACGAGATCGGCCCAACCCGCCTCATAGACTCGAGTACGGGAATTACTTCCTAACAGTTTCAAAGTTTTGGGTTGGAGATGGTCTCATTCGTATAAAAATCTGTCTCCATCTCTTCTAAGTGATTCTAAAATTTAATTTGTATATTTCAGTTTTTCCAAAATTCCATAAACGCTTCCCCATGTACAAACTATAAAACTAAGGGGAGGCGGGGCGGTGCCTAAGTTGTACGTGATGGAAATTATCAATGCGTGGAAGTTGATCAAATTCCACCGCCACCCATCAAGTTTCACGTGTGAATGTAAATTCGCGTGATAAAATTCACACCGTGATGAATGGAACATGTGAGTGGGTGTGAGGGTTTATTGTTGGGTGTTGTAAGTGATGACCATTCCCACTAAAAAAAGGTTGTGAGTGATGGAATAATGGTTGATGACATGGCGGAACTTGATTGGATGTTGCGAGTGATGAGTGATCACCACCCCCTCCCCCCCAAGCATGGATCTTTCATATTTTACCAATGGGGTGCTGACCCATTGGCAAAAGTAAAGCCTTTAAACATCTTCGAAGACTGAGGTCTTGGGTTCAAGTCTCACAGACGACAGAAGTAAAGAAATTTGCCGTTCAAAAAAAAAAGTTTTAGCCTCTAACTCGAATTTATTATGGAGCATCATTAACACCCTCTTGAGGGAATTTGTTATGTCAAATTTGGATAATCTTCATCATATTTTTGGTATCTGATGACGGGGGTAGCCCAAGACTAAATAAAATGAATTAGGCACATAAACGCTTGAAAGGTTAAAGGATTAGAGGGTTCAAATCCCGCGAACTCGGGTGAACAGCAAAAAGGATGTGAGCAGTAAACCATCACTTCACTGATTGCTTGTCCAGCCCTCTCACAGCCGTAAAAGAGAACATGTGCACAGAGAACAACCTTTTATCCGCAGGTCCAAACGCTTCAACCCCTAAAAGGGTAAGTCCTCCACTGCAAGCATGGTTCAGTAGTCCAAGGTTTCCTCTTTGGGCGATATCTTCCTCTATAAAATGACACTTCATTTAGTGCTGAGAAACATTCCGATCAGCTCGGATTCCCTTGGGATCTCTAGTCTTTCTTCTCGAGCACTTGTTTCATACAAGTCTCCTTTCTTCACATTCAACACACACATTTCTACTGCTCTTGCATCCGAAGCTGAACACACTTCAGTTGAGGATCTTGAACAAATAACAAAATATAACTAGTGAACCTCTCTCCACGTCTTGCAAAAGTAGGGGGGACCCCATGACCTGCGTTAGGCAAACCGGAACCCTGCAACCTTTTTGCCTAACCAGCCTAGCTACTATCATTGGTCTAGTATTTGTTGCATCAACAAGTTGGCGCCCACCGTGGGGCTACGCCACTAATTTTCTTTAAAAGACCTAGTAGTGTAGCTCCATTCTTTCAAAACCATCATGTTGGAAAGTGAATCTCCGGGAGAGGTAAATTAAGTCCCGTATACCTCTACCCCAAGCACTAGCCAAGCTCATGTGGCTATACCAACGTCCTTCTCAACACCGGGAAGCACTCCTACTGGAGCAACATACCCCGAGTTCCTCACTTTCCAAACACCGACTCAGTCTAGATCAGGGGTTCCATCCCCTAACGTCGGTGCCTCTAACACCCCCTCACGTGTTGACCTTACCCCTGAATGGGTCGCCAACAACTTCCTAGAGTTGAGGTCTCTCCTCAACCAATACGT
Source organism: Helianthus tuberosus (assembly GCA_030545235.1). Lineage (NCBI taxonomy): Eukaryota > Viridiplantae > Streptophyta > Magnoliopsida > Asterales > Asteraceae > Helianthus > Helianthus tuberosus. The sequence goes on along the minus strand of CM060427.1, from coordinate 132,547,699 downwards.
GAGTAGGGAAAGAGAAAAAAAGGTAAGGATTCGGTTGGACTATGACGATCTAGGGCCATCGTTATCCCCTGGACCTCCAGCTCTTCCTTTCACAAGCTCACAACCAACCCTGTCCAGGAACGAGGCTGGTCCCAGCCATCCACCTCCAAATCCTAACCCATACATATACACCAGACCATATTCGACAACGTTTCCTCTCTTTTCTTCCCAACCAGCTGCAACCGGTGCTCCATTGGGACATGAGCTAACTCTGGATCAACTACTACAATCTCCCATTGCAAGCCTTCTGTCACGACCCCTGACCACACCCTGGACGGGAGCCGCGAGCAGTCAAGTGGTACCGGTGGTTATTTTGAAAAGTATTGCAGCGGAAATTTCATCAGGATCGTGAGTTAGGAAAAATATCAGAGTTTAGAAACACTGGATTTTATTTATTAAGCAGATGGGGATGAACCCATGTTTTTGCAAAGGTAGCTTTAATATGAAACAATCCTGAATACATAAAACAATTTTTCTTAGTTTAATTTAGTTGATAAAATAAGCCACTTCTATAAGCCTTGTTGGCGCCGTATCCAACTCTTATTCCGATCTACTGTATTTACCTGAAACGCGTTTTAAAAAGATTTGGTCAGCAGGAAATACTGGTGAGTTCATTCATTTTGTTCAAAAACACATTTGTTATAATTTACATTATTAAGAGCAATTACAATTGCCCATATCTTATAATTAACTGACCCAGTTGTCACTCGATCGGATCTGTGACCGTGGACATACCACTTATTGGGTCCGTTCACCCAAAAGTGATAAATAATTAGTAGTAATGTGCACATACCCCCACTCACTGCCAGTAATTTAAGATAACAAAGACTTAATCCCTGTAAAATATAACTGGAAAATATTTTGAGATTTAGGAAAACAGTTTGATAAAAAGAGAATGACTCACTTTGTTAGCATATAGCCTTGATTAACAAGCCTTTTGATTCTAGGCCTCTTGATAACTAAGCATCTACTTTCTTTAGAGTTCTGAATCTTCTGATGATTTAAGCGTCTGTTTTGATTGTAAGTGTTTAGTGTAGATTTTCTGGTAGTTAAACATTTAGTTTAACAGAATGGAATACGTATTAGTGCTAAACCCAAATCAAACCTAACGATGGTCACGAGATCAGGACCTTAACGAAATTCACAAAGTATAGTCTTATTTAGACAGCGCTTTGGCATTCATTTCAGAATCTTAACGAAATTCACAAAGTATAGCACTTTGGCATTCATTTCATAATCTTAACGAAATTCACAAAGTATAGCACTTTGGCATTCGTTAGTTGGTTCCCGAATCGATCGGACAGAATATCACATCGGTGATTATTGGTTAGAACACCAACGTATAGAGAGAAGAATAGAAGAAATGAGCAAAAGAAAATGAATCCTAAGCTTCCTATTTATTGATAAGAGGATAAGTCTTACCCCTATATAGAATTTCCCTAGATAAACTTTTCCCCAGATAAAGCCTTCCCTATATATTACTTTCCTTAGATAGTATTTTCCTTAAATAATACCTACCCCATATATATCTATTTTCATGTATATCTATTTAAGTGTTTAATTTACTTAGTTAATTAATCTTACTTAGCTGATTAATTAATCTTACTTAGCTTAATTAATCTTGCTTAACTGATTAATTAATCTTACTTAACTGATTAATTAATCTTACTTAGCTTAATTAATCTTGCTTAACTGATTAATTAATCTTACTTAACTGATTAATTAATCTTACTTAGCTTAATTAATCATACTTAGCTAATTAATTAATTAGCTTGCTTAACTGCTAAGTTTCCTTTCCTGTTAAGTTTCCTAAGCTATTAAGTTTCTTTAACCGCTAAGTTTTACTTTACCATTAAGTTTACTTAATTACTAAGTTTACTTAGCCATTAAGTTTCCTTAACTACTAAGTTTACTTAATTGTTAAGTTATTTTAACTACTATGTTTACTTAATCGCTAAGTATTCTAGCAGCTCCCTAGTTACGAGTTCTAATTTCTAGCTACAATGGAACTCGTATTAGTGTATTAACTCAATTCAACTTTAACGATAATCACGAGATCAAAACTCACAACGAATGACAAAGTATACCCGTATACAGGCAGCACTTAAACATTCGTTGGATCAGTTTCAATCAATCGGATATAGTACCGTGTCCGTGATTAGAGTTATTACCCTGATAACGAGCAGAGTTTCGCGATTTAGAAGTTCTGACATTAGAATGACAGAACAAGAGAACAAGAGAAAGAAAAGAATTGAACGATTTGAAATGAAACTCGAACTCCTTATTTATAGGGCTGAAAATGGGGCGCGTCGCGGCCCGCGAAGCACATAAGCTTCTTCTACGCGGCCAGCGAGGGAGTCTAGGTTGACACGTGTAACGACGCGTGTCCCTCATCCTTATCCGGTTACCCTTGAGCTGTCGCACCCCGCGTAAGCTTCGGTTAACTCTTACGCGGCCCACGAGCGATCCATAAAATTGAATTTCTTGATTTTTCACAAGGATTAGGGTTTTAGGGGTCCGGGTTTCCACTTACGGAGTGTTGTGGGACATTTTTGCAGGTCCTTACATCCTCCCCACCTTAATTAAAATCTCGTCCTCAAGATTTACTTGAACAAGTAAGGATACTTCCGTCTTATCTTCGATACCCAAGTATATTCTTGTCCACGCTTTAAGTCCTATTTCATCCTGACCAGAACTAATCTTGCATGTTTTTGGAATTCTCATAATTGACTGATAAGGTCTTTCATTTACTTCTATATTTTGAGGAGGTATAACTAAAGATTTCTAAGTATTTCATGAAATGTATCATGTATACTTGCCATTTTAGCTGATAGGCTACTGGTCCACTTTGTTTAGTTACTTAACTTTCCTTTCTAAACACAGAGAGACTTTTAGTGATATCCTTTCTCTGATTTAAATTTCAATGGTTTGCCGATCTCATGGCCTGATAGTTGCTTTTCTCATATGTATGTCTAACATACTGGATGATACTATCATCAATAAAGTGCTTTGAACGGGTAACACTAATAATGGTAGGTTAGTTATTGAAAAAAAATCTTATGGGTGATAAGTGATAGTCCTACTTTCACCAAAGATTTATTGCACCTGTACTTAGCACCTCTTTCTATGTTTTGTAGTGTTCCTTTACACTATTCAAAATAAGTCGGGCTAAAATTTTCCCAGAAATGAGAAGTGAAATGAATATCTCAATAGATAACAGAGTTCTATGTAAAGAGACTATTTCGTCTCCACACAACTTAACTAAGGGTTTTATACTAAAATGTTTCCTTCATTGGTAGGGATTGAGCAGACTTGGTTAGTCTATCCACAATCACCCAGATTGTGTCGTTTCTTGTTTTGGGTAATTTGGTAACAATATCCATTGTTATCAACCTCATATCCAAGTTTGCATTTCTAATTCCTGAGGTAAACCTAAAGGTTCCTAACGTTAGCTAACAGATAACTTGCTATCTATCAGTAATTCTTATAAACTCTTGATACCTCATACCACCTACATGATGCAACAAATACTTAGTTCTATGAGTTCCTTCGAGAATTCCTTCTCATAGGTTTCCTTGAGTAGTACCCAAATTCTTTTCTTTTGGAATCTCCAATTCCACTAGTTCCTTTTTCTAATTCCTTTTAAATTTTTATCATCATTCTTGATTGATGTTTCTTGGGCACTCTTTAATTGTTTTATTAAATTTTTCCGCAATTTTAATTTAAGAGCACATACTTATTTTGTCTCCTTATGAAACTTATGTCTTAAAGCATCAACTACTACATTAGTCTTACTTTGTGATATAACAATCGGTGTTGTTCCTAGTACCTGGTGAATTCTGAGTTCCTACTCATGATCAGGTGATAGTCCAAGTAGATTCTCTGGGAAAACGTCGGTCGGAATTTCTTTCAATTCCATGCCTCTAGTGTTCATGCACTTCGCGACCGTATGCGTTATGTCTTACTTTCGTGCATACTCACAGCTTTCATCACAGAGACGAACTTTGTCGGCTGGTCTGTCTTGTCTCCTTGTAGTCACTTCTCTGGTTGGCTTGCAAATCTCAACCTAATTCAGCAATCATCTCAGGAATCATCTTTTCCATTTGTTTCTTTTTATGAAGCAGACAAAATTTTCTTTCTGTCAGTTCTTTCCATTCCATGGCATACGTCGTGATTAGGTGTTTTGAAGATCGGGTCTCACTATCTTAATGTTTAAATTTTGAAGCATACATTACTTCATTCTTCTTAACATATATACTAATGGTTTTGACAACTTTAGTCCTTTATAGCCCATGTATTTCGTAACAGCTTCTTTATTACGGGTAAGCTTAGTAGGATTATAGGTGAAGAGAGTCTTGATAAGTGCACCTAGTCGTGGTTACTCTTATCTTCGCAATAATTCTTAAAGAAAGTAGAATTACTCTTATTGGTGTAGGTTTTTAGACGTTTTTGTGCCTAGCACAACTTTAGCTACAGGTTTCCTAATGCGTTAATAATCTAAGGTAACACAAAGGGAATTCTTATACTTTTGATGGCATACCAACATAAAGGGTTCACATCGTTCATCTTGTCACACGAGTTACGAGACAGGTGATCAAATGGAATAGTTTTCAATGTCGGAATTATAGATGTATACGAGAGATTCCTGATAAAGAATTCTAGAACTATTATTGACACACAGGCTCGTGATGTATTTTAATTTGTCGATCCTTATGGTTTTTGGATTTCCTTATCGATATACATATCTATATAATCATATATTTCACATACTGTAATATACATACCATTTATAAGGTCAATGTATTTAACAGATTCATATTTCCAAAAACAAGTCAGGCATCTGGTCATGATACTATTTAGGGAATTATGTCACTCGTTTGACATATTATATACTCCATCTTACCCGGTTCTCACCGGAGAGGTAACCTCATCTTACCCGGTTCTCTCCGGAGAGGTAATTTGTATTTCCCATAAATAGAATCTTCTCAATTCATGATTCAAAGAAATGAATCTTTTATTAGGGCTTGTATCAAAGAACAAGGTAATTAGTATTCACATGACGGATCATATTCCAGAACCAAGTAGTACTAATAAATAAGAAATAACAGTGGCCAAGTGTTATCGCTTATTTACCATACTTGCAATGTTCTAGTCATCATCCCCACGGCATACCAATACCCATCACACTTTATTTATGCAAGTAATTAGCTTATCTCGAAGCTAATTCTTATGTTCAAGTCTAAATACTATCACGTGTGCTACCAGTTAATAGCAATTTCCTAACTCTTTCGTTTAAGCTTAGGCATTATTACAACACCCAATTGCTTAAACCAGTGGCTTGGCTCTGATACCACCTTCTGTCACGACCCCCGACCACACCCTGGACGGGAGCCGCGAGCAGTCAAGTGGTACCGGTGGTTATTTTGAAAAGTATTGCAGAGGAAATTTCATCAGGATCGTGAGTTAGGAAAAATATCAGAGTTTAGAAACACCGGATTTTATTTATTAAACAGATGGGGATGAACCCATGTTTTTGCAAAGGTAGCTTTAATATGAAACAATCCTGAATACATAAAACAATTTTTCTTAGTTTAATTTAGCTGATAAAACAAGCCACTTCTATAAGCCTTGTTGGTGCCGTATCCAACTCTTATTCCGATCTACTGTAATTACCTGAAACACGTTTTAAAAAGATTTGGTCAGCAGGAAATACTGGTGAGTTCATTCATTTTGTTCAAAAACACATTTGTTATAATTTACAGTATTAAGAGCGATTACAATTGCCCCTATCTTATAATTAACTGACCCAGTTGTCACTCGACCGGATCTGTGACCGTGGACATACCACTTATTGGGTCTGTTCACCCAAAAGTGATAAATAATTAGTAGTAATGTGCACATACCCCCACTTACTGCCAGTAATTTAAGATAACAAAGACTTAATCCCTGTAAAATATAACTGGAAAATATTTTGAGATTTAGGAAAACAGTTTGATAAAAAGAGAATGACTCACTTTGTTAGCATATAGCCTTGATTAACAAGCCTTCTGATTCTAGGCCTCTTGATAACTAAGCATTTACTTTCTTTAGAGTTCTGAATCTTCTGATGATTTAAGCATCTATTTTGATTGTAAGTGTTTAGTGTAGATTTTCTGGTAGTTAAACATTTAGTTTAACAGAATGGAATACGTATTAGTGTTAAACCCAAATCAAACCTAACGATGGTCACGAGATCAGGAGCTTAACGAAATTCACAAAGTATAGTCTTATTTAGACAGCGCTTTGGCATTCGTTTCAGAATCTTAACGAAATTCACAAAGTATAGCACTTTGGCATTCGTTAGTTGGTTCCCGAATCGATCAGACATAATATCGAATCGGTGATTATTGGTTAGAACACCAACGTTGTGACAAACCGTAACTTCGAGGTAAAAACCCATCTATTTCGTTTCTATAAATCAAATCTTATGTTTATTTTATTTGATGAATTAACCAAATCCTTACCGTGTTGTATCGACCCGAATCGATTGAACCAAAGTATTTGCCTCGATTGTCGATCTAACCAACCCGTGTAATCCGAAGCTTATGAGACCCGAATAATAATGATAGTAGTAGTAGTAGTAGTAGTATGTTTTGCTTTTTTGTGTGTTCCGTATTAAACCCAAACCGCCCCCACTTGCTACGGCCCAATCAGCCCACACCTTAACAACCCTTCATGCAACCCAAAGTTTCAACCCACTATACCACATGTCTCGGCCCACAACAACAAGTTTCCACCGACTTCTTTTGTTCAGCCATCAATTACGTGAGTTTGTTTATATTGCAAAACGATCTCACAAGACCACAAACCCTACGGCAATTGGCAGCAGCTTCCTCCACCATCCCGTACACCACCTCTCGTCCCTCTCCCTCCCTCAGCAATCGGAGAACATCACCACTCCTCCGTCACCGATCGCCGGTAAGTCCCACAAATTTCGTTACTTCGTTTTTGAACGCGTTGTCTCGGTTTTGGTCCATTCATAGCGTTGTTTGGTGCCTGCGATTGAGTGATTATATGGAACTATATGAAAGTATATATATTTGTTCGATGATCTGTACATGTGTTGTTCATGCTCAATGTTATACATGAAGATATGAATGATAAGTGTGTAGGTTGCATCTGTGTATTGTTTACACTCAATACATGTAAAATATATGATGCCTTGTGAAACATGTCGGTGACTGTAAGTGATTATATAGGTGCATTATGGAACCGAGATGTATATAATAATAAACTGTGGATGGTCAAGCAGAGTGTTTAAACGATGGATTTCGTGATTTTTGTTATGAATTAGATGATGTGAAAATAGGTGATTGCTCTAATAAAACTAACTTGAATGAGGCGTACAGTAGCAAACCATAAAGATGTTGTGTATTATGTAATAAATGATATCGAAACAATGCTCTGTTCTTATAATTGTTGTTGGGTTTTCTTGGATTGTACAATTAAACCTGCTCTGAGTACAACCGAATGATGCATGTCTAACTAGTTAGTAGTTGGATAAGAGATGGTGCTATTGGAATGATTGTTGGAAATAAAACAGTGATATGAGGATGTTGATGATGTTAATGGTTCATGTTGATGCTTTTATTTGTTAGTTTCTTAAAAGTGTACAACTATAAATGCTCTATGTACAACCTGGCCATGCATGCTTGATGATATTTGCTAAATGGTAGTTCTCGTTAAATAACAAACAGTAGGATATAATTTGGCTAAAGGTTCACATGCTAGAGTTCTTGATATAATTGATTTCATGATTTTTGGTGCATGGTGTATTATGTGATCTGATATATGGAATTGTTTTTCAAGGAAGATGAAGATGGGTTTAGGGAGTGTACAAGTAAACTAGCATAGGGTACAACTCATCTTTTATTGCATCAATTGAAATTCGTGATTTAATGCTCTTTTCTCTTTTTCTGTTGATTCAAAAAGAATAAAAGATTATATGTTGTTGATTTGTCGACCGTATAATATAAATGACACCACCACCACTTTTTGCACATCTATTATAGCATATCCTTCACTGTATATAAGTCGCACAATTATTAATGATCGTAGTCACGCACTGTTTGGTCGTACACTACTTACTGTTTGTATACTACTATGAAATACATGATTACTTACTATGTGTACGAAATGCGTATTATATGTGAATTACTTGCATACGGTCCTAACGATGGGTAATCGTTATAGGACGCGGTGACCAAGTTTAGGATAAACATTATTATCTACCGAGCAATCTAAGGTGAGTTCACACTCTTAAGGCATGGGATTCCCGGTGGGTTGGGAATGGGATTAAGAAGCTAATATGAAACCTGTATATTCACCACTAATAGACGACATTTAATCCTGCGTATTCTCGGATTGGGAAGAATACGTACCTCCGTCCTCGGATTGGGAAGGACGCCTACACTAAACCTGCGTATTCTCGGATTGGGAAGAATACGTACCTCCGTCCTCGGATTGGGAAGGACGCCTACATTTAACCTGCGTATTCTCGATTGGGTAGAATTCGTACCTCCGTCCTCGGTTGGGAAGGACGCCAATGTATATAACTAGTCTAGTGGTTTACAACATGGGGTAGCCCCCACTGGTTATGGTTTGGGAAACAAGGAATTGGTTAACACATGGTTTTCGAAAGAACTCATGGTTTTTGGAACAACATTAAAACTGGACAACCAACTGTGAACTCGCTCAACTTTGTTGTTGACTCATTGTTACATGCCTTGTAGGCCGTTTAGGTGCTTATTGTTGGAACTTGCTGTCTGGGAGGCTGGAGTGGTCATGGGTCGAGATACATGGAATCGCAACACAAGACTAATGGTTTATAAAAACTTAACGAATGATTTCTGCTTCCGCTGTATAATGTGAATTGTTTGTAATGTTATAACACTTAATGTCAATAAATGAAAGTTTTTATTTAATCAAATTATGCGAAGTTCAATGTGATTGGTGGCTTGGATCCTTGTACGTCACACGCCCCGCGGTAATTCCGCACGTGGTATTTTGGGGGTGTGACAGATTGGTATCAGAGCCATTGGTTATAGTGAACTTGGTTTTAAAAAGAGGAAAAACGTTTTTATAAAACCAGACTATAACCGAACAATTCTGAAAATGTGAATACGACCATGACACTCAGCTCCAGATTGCAAGGTTCGTCTCTCGTATACTCATTGTACTGCATAACTAGTGAACACTTACATATGATATTGCATGTGATTGCACGTTTAGCACAACAATATAAATCCCTGTATTACTTGCATGTGTTATGTGACTGATAGGGTGGTATTTCCCTAAACCTTCATGACTTACGCTTAGTGATGCTCTTTGTTTGCTACTCGAGTTTGAGGAACCATTTGACATGAGTTAAGATGAGCTGAGATGAGCATGCAACTCGCAATATTATTATGGGTGCACACATAATAATTATGTGGGGTGCATGTGAGTCCTAGTGAGGCTTAACAAGTGGAAAAGGGGTTCTGTTCCGTTATTTGATCAATGTGAAAATAACAAACCGATAGGGGTCATAGCAGTGATTGTCCCCTACTCGAACGTGAATTTTTCATTCATCTCTAGATCCCTTCGAATCTCGATGCTATCGAGTATTACCTGAACACCCATCTGAACACCTAGCGAACCATGTAGAATGTTGGGTGCTTATATGAACGTCCCTGAGTTGGATGTCGCAGCGTCGAATGATTGATCGATACCTTTCTTACTCCTCTTCATTTGCTGGAACTCATGTATTGATATCTTAGATCCCGAAGTACTTCTGAAATACCCTCGTAACAGACCGTGTATTACTCAAACAACTTGCAACATCGATGGACAGGAGGATGAGTGTAGTACTTTACCGACCTTAGTACTTTGATGACCTTAGTTATCAACAATGAACATCAGCGATTTGACTCCAATCGAATCCTTAACCCCAGCCAGTGACTCATGAGGGTCAACTTTTACAAGGTAATCAGGACATAGGCAATGACAATTGACTGTAGAATGGAAGGTGAACCCCCCCCCCCCCCCCCCTGCGCACAGTGAGTAGTGCCTTAGCACGTACCATGGAATGTGAAGAGGTGGACCCTGTCGGTAAAAGATCATAGAGCTCCGTTTCAAACAACAGCATTAGAGGCAACAGTCACGGCAACATCAGGGTGTTTGTAATGGTAACCAACAGTATGGGAAGTTGTAACGCCCCAAAAATCTGAATGTTAATAATTGTCGTATGTTCTTATGTGACACGTTATGAAATAAATAACTAGGCTATTTAACCTAGTTAAGGGTATGGTCAAAAGTATTAAATAATGAGGGTAGTGTCAGTTATGTTTTAAAGGCGAAACCCGAGGGGCTAAAGTGGAACTAACGAAAAGTTGGGTTATTAAAAGAAAAAGAACACACACACACACACACTTTCGTGTGTGTTCTGGATAGATCGATCAGGGGCTCTCAAGAGCCCCAAAACCCTAGTTCTTCAAAAGCTTCAATTTGAAGGATGAATCAAGGCCCAAATCCATAACCGAGCATGGATTAATGATCACCAACACGAGAGGATCATAAGGTATGTTTTAAATCTAAGATTGGTGATCATGGGTGAAGTGGGTTATGTTCTAATCCGTGAGTTAATATGAAATTGACCATGTACAAGGGTTAGACTCCTCGTATAGAACATGGGTTTGTATGGTTTGCGTTAATTTGATGATTAGAGGTGAAACCCGTTAGTTAGGGTGAAGATGATGACTAGAATCACCTCATATGTTCAAGTCTTGTTGAATGATTGATGTATTATGTGGGTATGATGAATTATTGTTAGATGAAAGTATAGGAATATGATGATGTTATGTTTAATGTTCATTTGGAATGATATATGATGATGAGTAGAAGGATTTGATGAGTTATGTATGAGTTTAGAAGATTCATGCATGAATTAGTTGTACGTTATGCTTAAAAGGTGGTATGCACATCAAGTGTATGATGAAATGTATATAGTGTCGTCCGTATAATCGAATATGATGTTACGTGTATATGATGATAAGTCGATGGTTAAATATGGAATATAGTTGACTTTCAAAAGTCAACTAAGCATAAGAAACTTGAATTGACACGTGGTCGTAAAGGCAGGATAATAGGAATTCGTATGGTACATGTTATGTCAATATGCGTTGTTATGATTATATGATGAATTACATGAGTTTAAACGTATATGAATATAATCATATGAGTTATGTATGTTAGAAATGACTAATGAAGGTTAAGGGTGAAATATGTGATTGATACGATTGTTAACATGTACGAATGCATATGCTAATAGGAGCGTGATCTTGATGAAAAGAGCGTATAGGAATCATGTCAAGACGGACGCAAGCATGAAAGGATAGCGGGTCAAGAAAAGGCGAGGAATCGGATACGAGCACGGACGCATAAGGTAAGTGATTTCCGTAATCACTTCTTAGTACAAGTAAGTAATAAAGTGTTGTAATGAATTAAACATGAGGTTTGAGGTCAAATAGGTGTTAAAGTCTTTCGTCGTAAGTGATGGGTTTAAGGTTGACCAAAATGCCCTTGATGGGTATTTTGGGGTAGACGATCTTAAAAGTAGTTTAGAAGCAAGTTATTCGATTAGAGTAATGTTTTGGACAAGTATGGAAGTGGGGATGATGGTTTGGTCAGTCATAAACCAATTAATGCGCGAATACCCTTAACGGGTCAAATTAAGCATATGAATGATAATGTGTTAAGAGGATGCAAGACATCCAAGAATTTAGTAGTTTATGATAGACGTCACGGATATTGTGAGGTTTATAAGGTGCTATGGTAAAATAACCAAGTTATGTTGATGAATGCACGAATGGGTCAAAGTTTGGGAAAAGGGTAATAAGCCGAAGAGTTAGAAGTATGAAATTTTATTATGTTGGATGTTGGTTTTTAACTCCACAAGGTAGAGGATTAAATTATGGACGCGTAGGAAAAAGAATCGGGTAAAACGGATCAAAAACGAGAGAGTTATGCTCATTTCCGTGAAACGGGATCGTGCTGGGAATATGCAGCAAGTTGCTGCACATCTTCTGCCAAAACAGGGGCCTAGCGTGACGCCAGGGCCCTTGGCGTCACGCGAGCCCCCCTGGTTGGCGAAAGTTGCTCGTTTGCTCAGTTTTGGCTTGGGAACTCGTTTAAACGCGTTTTAAGTTGCGTATGACTAATTTAACTCATGTTTTGTGACCATTATGGTAAGCGTATGCGTGGATAGGTATGTATGGATGTTGTATATCTCTATAAATGTATGTAGAAGTGTATGTAAGCGTGTATGCGCGAATGTATGTAAGATTATGGTGTGTAAGCGAGTACATAAGGATATATATGAAGATGTATATGAGTAGGCAAGTATGAGTCGGGTATATTGAAATGGTTGATTGAAAATATAAATGTAGGCATGTATGTAGGTGGGTATGTATGTATGTTGTATAAGTATAAGTGTATGTATGTAAGGGTGTATGTAGATAGTATGTATATGTAGTCAAGTGAGTATGTACGAAGGTATGCACGTATGTAAGTTGTGAGAAGGTATGGAATAAGTATGTACGTATATATGTAAGTATGTATGTATGTTTGTATGTAAGTATGTATGTAGGTTTGTATGTATGTATGTAGGTATGTATGTATGTATGTAGGCATGTGAGTATGTATGTATGTATGTATGAATGGATGTATTTAGGTATGCACGTACGTATGTATGTAGGTACATAGGTATGTATGTTGCTATGTGTGATCGTAAGTGTATGTATAGGTCGTATGAAGGTATGTACGCATGCATTCAATGAAATTGAGTACTAACGATAATAACATCGTGCCTGGTGATGAAGTGTAACGCAGGATACCAAGGAAGTCTCACTACGGGTCGTATGATCAAAAGGGAAAGCCGGGGTGTGAAGAGTTAATGAAATGAAAAGTAAACGTGTACAAATCTAGTATGCTTATAATACGTACTAACGTTATGAATTTTATGTGGTGAGCGCAGGTAGTACAAGCCATGAGGATTACCAAGGAGTAGAGATCGAAGATCGAGTCACAAGACGGATTGTACGGGAATGACTAAATATGTAATTTAGTGCCGATAAGTTATGTTCTTATATTATAAAATGAATTCTTAGAATGTCAAGATGTATGTCATGAAAGAAATTTTCAGACTCGAAATTCCGCTGCGTAGTTTTAAGGTTAAACGTGATTAGGGTGTTACAAGTTGGTATCAGAGCCCTGGTTTGAGGGAATCAAGTAAGAGAAGGTAAGTACTTGAACTCAAACTTGTGTGCTCTTGAGATAAGAAATCCATACAATCCAAGACTCGATCAAGATCCAAAGGTAAAGGCTAATGTAAGTATGTACTTATGTATACGTATAAAGAAACTGACGGTTTTGTATGTTCAAGGTAAGCATAAGTGTTGGAAGAGGATGATCCGTGAATACAGCCTAGAATGAATACTAAGGCAGGCAAAGAGGTAATAAGACAAGTAGGCAAATGAGCCCAGGTACGTAAATTTAATATGTGGGTGTAAGTAATGGTAAAATTCATTAAGGGAAGGAGAATCCTAAAATGAAAGACAATGATTGTATAGTAATGAAGTATTGGAAGCGATACACGCGCCGAAACCTAAGCTACGGACATAAGGTGACAATTACATGAAGGCACGAAACTATTATGTGGATTGTGTACCTGGCCAGTACACGAGAAACGTATGACGTTCGTGAGAGCATGATAATTGCTACATGTATGTCCGGTGGAGTTGGGTAGCAGGCGGGCGTGTGGGCGAAATGGGAAGTAAGACTCTCGGGAAATTGAGAGTACTATGTAAGAAGGAAAAACATGCCTGATAAGAATGAAGGATGTTGAATCCGTGATTAAGTGCGGATCAACGAGATATGAATAATATGTTTGAATCCGCGAGACGGATTCAGGGAATGAAAGGTATGAATGCAATGTTTGAATCCGTGAGACGGATTCAAGGATGAAAGGCATGGATGTTATGGTTGAATCCGTGAGACGGATTCAAGGATGAAAGGCATGAATGATATGTATGAATCCGTGAGACGGATTCAAGGATGAAAGGCATGAATGATATGTATGAATCCGCGAGACGGATTCAAGGGTGAAAGGTATTAATGCAATGTTTGAATCCGTGAGACGGATTCAAGGATGAAAGGCATGAATGTAATGTTTGAATCCGTAAGGCGGATTCAATGAATGAAAAAGCATGAATGATGCGTCTGAATCCGTGAGACGGATTCAAAAATATAAAAAGATGAAATTAATCCGCCTAAGAAGATGTCGACAGTTTGACCATGATTGAGTCGAACAGGTCATAAAAATAAGTATAAAGTAAAAAGTGATAGTATAATAGACGAAGTTTTGTATAAGTTACGTGTTAGATGTGTTAGAAATTGACTCTTAGAAGTCAGAATGATGACGGGCTGTGACCCGGACAATAACTTGAGTATGGGCGGGAATGGTAAGCTTAGTAAGAAATATTGAAACGATGTAATAAGGTCTTCGTAAGTAAGCATGAATGGAAGGAAGTACGAGCGTGTACTTCAGTTGGCGAAATGGTTAATTGAATGAAAGGATTGCATGTAAGAAATAGAATGTGTGGTATGTTATAGCAGGTACGTAGGAAATTGTAGAAGGGTTATAGGTGGGTAATCACCTAGTGTAATGAATGTTTGAATGACATATGCTAACCGCTGATGTTGTTGATGATAATGTTAGAACTATTGATGTAATGAAACCAATCGTATTGGTGAAAGGACGTGCACGAGCGGAAGCTCATTATACGAATGAATGAAACCTGGCCTGTACGGCTAGTACTCGAGGAGAAGATGATCGATCTGGGTTGAGGATCGTGGTTTGGGAAATGAAAAAAAAAAAAAAGAGGTTAGTAAAATGTTTAACTCCTGATTGGAGAGATATGAACTATTTATACACGTGAATTAAGTAATGCATGAAGTGAAAGCAATAGTAATGTGAAATGAACGAAATGATTTAAAGATAGTATAAAAGTATGCAAGGTATACGTAACTGTAGAAAAAGTAGAGTAAGGTTAACGTTAGAGTTAAGCACGTAGGTGTGACCATGAAATAGTAGTTTTGTGGAGGTAACAAAACAAAAGTTAAATGTTATACAGAGTATGTAGAGAATGTAAATTTTTAGAGGTGAGATGGAGGTATTAGATCCATTAAGAAGGGATCATGTTAAAGGACGGAAGAGTATGTGTATTGACCAGTTATTGACAGGTCAAGTAAATGAAAATGAAAATGATATAGGAAAGAATGATCAGGAAAGTATGGGCTAGTGGTCGTATGGATGGACTAGAAGAAAAGATAATGTGTGTTCGATGAAAGTGAGAAAGGTTTCGGGGACGAAACCTTGTTTAAGGGTGGTAGACTTGTAACGCCCCAAAAATCTGAATGTTAATAATTGTCGTATGTTCTTATGTGACACGTTATGAAATAAATAACTAGGCTATTTAACCTAGTTAAGGGTATGGTCAAAAGTATTAAATAATGAGGGTAGTGTCAGTTATGTTTTAAAGGCGAAACCCGAGGGGCTAAAGTGGAACTAACGAAAAGTTGGGTTATTAAAAGAAAAAGAACACACACACACACACACTTTCGTGTGTGTTCTGGATAGATCGATCAGGGGCTCTCAAGGGCCCCAAAACCCTAGTTCTTCAAAAGCTTCAATTTGAAGGATGAATCAAGGCCCAAATCCATAGCCGAGCATGGATTAATGATCACCAACACGAGAGGATCATAAGGTATGTTTTAAATCTAAGATTGGTGATCATGGGTGAAGTGGGTTATGTTCTAATCCGTGAGTTAATATGAAATTGACCATGTACAAGGGTTAGACTCCTCGTATAGAACATGGGTTATGTATGGTTTGCGTTAATTTGATGATTAGAGGTGAAACCCGTTAGTTAGGGTGAAGATGATGACTAGAATCACCTCATATGTTCAAGTCTTGTTGAATGATTGATGTATTATGTGGGTATGATGAATTATTGTTAGATGAAAGTATAGGAATATGACGATGTTATGTTTAATGTTCATTTGGAATGATATATGATGATGAGTAGAAGGATTTGATGAGTTATGTATGAGTTTAGAAGATTCATGCATGAATTAGTTGTACGTTATGCTTAAAAGGTGGTATGCACATCAAGTGTATGATGAAATGTATATAGTGTCGTCCGTATAATCGAATATGATGTTACGTGTATATGATGATAAGTCGATGGTTAAATATGGAATATAGTTGACTTTCAAAAGTCAACTAAGCATAAGAAACTTGAATTGACACGTGGTCGTAAAGGCAGGATAATAGGAATTCGTATGGTACATGTTATGTCAATATGCGTTGTTATGATTATATGATGAATTACATGAGTTTAAACGTATATGAATATAATCATATGAGTTATGTATGTTAGAAATGACTAATGAAGGTTAAGGGTGAAATATGCGATTGATACGATTGTTAACATGTACGAATGCATATGCTAATAGGAGCGTGATCTTGATGAAAAGAGCGTATAGGAATCATGTCAAGACGGACGCAAGCATGAAAGGATAGCGGGTCAAGAAAAGGCGAGGAATCGGATACGAGCACGGACGCATAAGGTAAGTGATTTCCGTAATCACTTCTTAGTACAAGTAAGTAATAAAGTGTTGTAATGAATTAAACATGAGGTTTGAGGTCAAATAGGTGTTAAAGTCTTTCGTCTTAAGTGATGGGTTTAAGGTTGACCAAAATGCCCTTGATGGGTATTTTGGGGTAGACGATCTTAAAAGTAGTTTAGAAGCAAGTTATTCGATTAGAGTAATGTTTTGGACAAGTATGGAAGTGGGGATGATGGTTTGGTCAGTCATAAACCAATTAATGCGCGAATACCCTTAACGGGTCAAATTAAGCATATGAATGATAATGTGTTAAGAGGATGCAAGACATCCAAGAATTTAGTAGTTTATGATAGACGTCACGGATATTGTGAGGTTTATAAGGTGCTATGGTAAAATAACCAAGTTATGTTGATGAATGCACGAATGGGTCAAAGTTTGGGAAAAGGGTAATAAGCCGAAGAGTTAGAAGTATGAAATTTTATTATGTTGGATGTTGGTTTTTAACTCCACAAGGTAGAGGATTAAATTATGGACGCGTAGGAAAAAGAATCGGGTAAAACGGATCAAAAACGAGAGAGTTATGCTCGTTTCCGTGAAACGGGATCGTGCTGGGAATATGCAGCAAGTTGCTGCACATCTTCTGCCAAAACAGGGGCCTAGCGTGACGCCAGGGCCCTTGGCGTCACGCGAGCCCCCCTGGTTGGCGAAAGTTGCTCGTTTGCTCAGTTTTGGCTTGGGAACTCGTTTAAACGCGTTTTAAGTTGCGTATGACTAATTTAACTCATGTTTTGTGACCATTATGGTAAGCGTATGCGTGGATAGGTATGTATGGATGTTGTATATCTCTATAAATGTATGTAGAAGTGTATGTAAGCGTGTATGTGCGAATGTATGTAAGATTATGGTGTGTAAGCGAGTACATAAGGATATATATGAAGACGTATATGAGTAGGCAAGTATGAGTCGGGTATATTGAAATGGTTGATTGAAAATATAAATGTAGGCATGTATGTAGGTGGGTATGTATGTATGTTGTATAAGTATAAGTGTATGTATGTAAGGGTGTATGTAGATAGTATGTATATGTAGTCAAGTGAGTATGTACGAAGGTATGCACGTATGTAAGTTGTGAGAAGGTATGGAATAAGTATGTACGTATATATGTAAGTATGTATGTATGTTTGTATGTAAGTATGTATGTAGGTTTGTATGTATGTATGTAGGTATGTATGTATGTATGTAGGCATGTGAGTATGTATGTATGTATGTATGAATGGATGTATTTAGGTATGCACGTACGTATGTATGTAGGTACATAGGTATGTATGTTGCTATGTGTGATCGTAAGTGTATGTATAGGTCGTATGAAGGTATGTACGCATGCATTCATTGAAATTGAGTACTAACGATAATAACATCGTGCCTGGTGATGAAGTGTAACGCAGGATACCAAGGAAGTCTCACTACGGGTCGTATGATCAAAAGGGAAAGCCGGGGTGTGAAGAGTTAATGAAATGAAAAGTAAACGTGTACAAATCTAGTATGCTTATAATACGTACTAACGTTATGAATTTTATGTGGTGAGCGCAGGTAGTACAAGCCATGAGGATTACCAAGGAGTAGAGATCGAAGATCGAGTCACAAGACGGATTGTACGGGAATGACTAAATATGTAATTTAGTGCCGATAAGTTATGTTCTTATATTATAAAATGAATTCTTAGAATGTCAAGATGTATGTCATGAAAGAAATTTTCAGACTCGAAATTCCGCTGCGTAATTTTAAGGTTAAACGTGATTAGGGTGTTACAGAATTGAAGGTGCCTACGACAGGGAGTGGCCGTTGCTAAATCCAACGACAACAACCAAGGGAACGACGGCCGTACTAGAAATCCTCGCAATGAGTACAACAACGCAGGAAATGATGCTCATGGAGGGGCAGTTAGGATCGGCGTGGGCAACGCCAGGATTATAACAACATGGTGGCCTACATGTTCTGGGTGAATAATCACTTCGTCAATGTTCTGCTTCACCCTGATGCTTCTTGAAACCGAACCTGTTGTGGAATCAACTTGGAGCAAGTCAAATGAAACCTTATATGTCCGTTGGGATGTAAAATCGACCTTGTGGGACAAGTGTTCGACGTCGGCCTTCTTTCTGCCATCCTCGATAGCTCGATGCAGTAGTTAGTATGGATTGGTTATCCAGATATCGTGTAATTATACGCGGCGTGAAGGTTGGAATCATATCAACAATGAAAGCCAGAAAGCGTCTACGGAGGGACTACCCCGATGTGTTGGCAACCGTTACTAATGTTTGGGCTAAGAAAAGAGGATCGAGGATCCACTAATTGTTCAGGATTCCACTCAGCATGCTACGGGAGGACTATCAGGTTTACTTCCACAACTATTAGACAGACTCTCAGTTTGATCTCATGCCAGTGGCAGCCCTGATTCTTCGTATTTTCTTACCGTCTTGCACCAGGAGGGTTGAGGGAGTTGTCAAATCAACAACAGGGACTGTTAGGCAGGAGTTTTGTCGGACCTAGTTTTCGCTTTAGGGAGCCCCAGTTTTGTCCGGGAAGATAGGTTATATTGTTGGATATGTGTATTGATTATTGAGAACCTAACAAGGTAACACTTAAGAACCGCTTGCCTCGACCATGTATTGAAAACCAGTCGATCAATTGCGAGGGACAAGCTTCCATTCGAGGATTGACTAACGAGTGAGCTATCACCAGATGGAAGTTCAAGGGGGAGCATGTTCCTACAACAAATCATCAAACGTAATGCGGCCATTTCGACCTTGTTCAGCTTAACCATCGAGTTGATCAACACATCAGCAGCTTTGTGGATCCCCAGAATCGACCGTATTCAGTAACAACGTTTTGGATCATCTCCGGGAGGAAGAAATATTTTGGACGACATTGTATCTCACTCAGAACTCCTGAGGGAAGAGTCGCTTCGCACGAAGTCTGGTTGAGAGTAACTCCTAGATTCGAGAGGTACCTTTTTGGCTATTTAGTCAACGAAGAAGGAATACACATGGATCTCGCTAAGGTCCGTTTTGGTTAGAAACTGGTCGACACCACATGATTCCTTGGTGGATGCAGCAATTCCTTGATTTCGCTAGATATTATTGCAGCTTACCCACATGATTTTCGAAGGCCGCATAGCTTAAATCTCCTTAGCACAGTGGGGTGCTATGTTTGTGAAAGACGAAACGGGAGTATGTCTTTTCAGCTTTTGAATTGCAACTCTGTAATGCACTGAGCATCGTCTTTACTTGATGGTGCGGGTGATTTAGTGGTATACCATGATGGTCCGAATCAGAGTCCCAGTTACACACCGATGCAACTCGAGAGAGAGATGACTTACGTGATGGAGTTACAACGAGGGACTGCACAACACACAACCTGCGGTGGCAACCGTGGGCCTTGGATTTAAGTTGGAGGCATTACTTGGACGGTGCCAGATGCGTTATTTAGACCGATCACAAGAGCCTCCCGTGTACTTGGCATCGCTGGAGGGAAACTCTAGGATAATTACAACTATGAAAATTGAATGTGCGCGAGCTTCGCAGCCCACTATCGACTCTAACTTACCTGATCCGATTCGCCCTGTTCAAACTGGAGAACCGAGGGAAGGGGATCTTCAAGTTGAACCCATGTGGGGCATGGAGAAGCAACCTTGGCAGGTCAGACGATAGTCGCTACCTCATGGAACGAGTATGGATGCATTATACAACAACTGTAGGATATTTGTGTTGAGCAAAGCACCGACTTTGATATTCTAGCCATCTGGGTTTTGATGAGAGACATTTGGATTTATAAACTTTGTACTGGTGATCGGGCATGAAGGCCCACCTAGCTAGGTATAGGAATGATATTTGACTTGTGGGAAAGTCAAGGTGAAGTGTTAGCATCCAGAAACACTTATATGGAAAGCGAAAACAGACTGCCATGGATTTGGTCGCTAGTCTACTTACAACTTGAAGCGGAAACAATATCACCTGGATGATCGTTGATTGTCTCACGAAACCAGCACACTTTCTAGCCATCAAGGAAACGGATAAGTTTTCTACACTTGCAGTCATCTACATAGAAGAAGTGGTCGTTAGGCACGGGGTGCCAACCTCCATTATCTCTGATTGCGACCCACGATTTGCTTTTGATTTGTGGCAAGCGATGCACAAATCCTTTAGCTCACGTCTAGACATGAGCATGGCATATCATTCGCAGACAGATGGGCAGACTGAATGCACCATCCAAACTCTTGAAGACATGCTTCGAGCAAGTCTAATCGACCTTGTTAACGGCTGGGAGTGGCATCTACCTTTAGTGGAATTTTCATATAACAAAAGTTACCACACCAACATCCAGGCTGCTCTGTTTGGGGCATTGTACGGGCGTAAGTGCCGATCACACTCTTGTTGGGCAGAGGTTGGAGACAGCCAAATCATAGGTCCAGAACTCGTCGTCGACACGACAGAGAAGATTGCTCAGATACGACAACGAATGGCGGCAGCTCATGTTCATCAGAAAAGCTACGCTGATAAGCGTAGGAAACCTCTAGAATTCCAGGTCGGGGACCGGGTTCTACTTAAAGTCTTACCTTGGAAAGGTGTAGTTCATTTTGGTAAACGAGGCAACTCAACCCGCGATATGTTGGACCTTTCGAAATCACTGAGAGAATTGGCAAGGTGGCCTACAGGTTGAATCTACCCGAAGAACTCAGTGGAGTTCACAATGTATTCCATGTGTCGAATCTGAAGAAGTGTCAGTCAGATGAAACCCTCATAGTTCCTTTCAAGGAGCTCACCATCGACGGTCAGTTGCGATTTGCTGAAGAACCAGTGGAAATCTTTGACCGGGAGGTTAAGATTCTCAAACGCACTAGGATACCTATTGTTCGAGTTCGTTGGAACTCCCGTCGCGGCCCAGAGTTTACCTAGGAACGAGAAGACCAAATGAAACACAAATATCCCCAGTTGTTCGGGAACAGTGAAACCACTACTGAGGCTGAAGCTACTGCGGAATTTCGGGACGAAATTCCAAACCAACGGGGGAAGGATGTGACACCCCAGGAAAACCACGCAACCTAACTAGCTTCCTTAGTAACTACGCGCTAAATTTCGGTACGAAATTTCTTTCAACTTGGGGATGATGTGACAACCCGTAACTTCGAGGTAAAAACCCATCTATTTCGTTTTTATAAATCAAATCTTATGTTTATTTTATTTGATGAATTAACCAAATCCTTACCGTGTTGTATTGACCCGAACCGTTTGAACCAAAGTACACGCCTCGTTTGTCGATCTAACCCACCCGTGTAATCCGAAGATTATGAGACCCGGATAATAATAGTATATGGATGTATGTAAATTGAGAATATAGTGCAGCCAATGAATTGTGTTATGTTTTGCTTTTTTGTGTGTTCCGTATCAAACCCAAACCGCCCCCACTTGCTACGGCCCAATCAGCCCACACCTTAACAGCCCTTCATGCAACCCAAAGTTTCAACCCACTATTCCTCATGTCTCGGCCCACAACAGCAAGTTTCCACCGACTTCTTTTGTTCAGCCATTAATTACGTGAGTTTGTTTATACTTCAAAACGATCTCACAAGAACACAAACCCTACGGCATTTGGCAGCAGCTTCCTCCACCATCCCGTACACCACCTCTCGTCCCTCTCCCTCCCTTGGCAACCGGAGAACATCACCACTCCTCCGTCACCGATCGCCGGTAAGTCCCACAAATTTCGTTACTTCGTTTTCGAACGCGTTGTCTCGGTTTCAGTCCATTCATAGCGTTGTTTGGTGCCTGCGATTGAGTGATTATATGGAACTATATGAAAGTATATATATTTGTTCGATGATCTATACATGTGCTGTTCATGCTCGATGTTATACATGAAGATATGAATGATAAGTGTGTAGGTTGCATGTGTGTATTGTTTACACTCAATACATGTAAAATATATGATGCCTTGTGAAACATGTCGGTGACTGTAAGGGATTATATAGGTGCATTATGGAACCGAGATGTATATAATAATAAACTGTGGATGG
Source organism: Helianthus tuberosus (assembly GCA_030545235.1). Taxonomy (NCBI): domain Eukaryota; kingdom Viridiplantae; phylum Streptophyta; class Magnoliopsida; order Asterales; family Asteraceae; genus Helianthus; species Helianthus tuberosus. Next base: position 132,524,883 of record CM060427.1, on the reverse strand, counting down.
TCAAGCGGAGTGTTTGAACGATGGATTTCGTGATTTTTGTTATGAATTAGATGATGTGAAAATAGGTGATTGCTCTAATAAAACTAACTTGAATGAGGCGTACAGTAGCAAACCATAAAGATGTTGTGTATTATGTAATAAATGATATCGAAACAATGCTCTGTTCTTATAATTGTTGTTGGGTTTTCTTGGATTGTACAATTAAACCTGCTCTGAGTACAACCGAATGATGCATGTCTAACTAGTTAGTAGTAGGATAAGAGATGGTGCCATTGGAATGATTGTTGGAAATAAAACAGTGATATTTGCTAGTTTCTTAAAAGTGTACAACTATAAATGCTCTATGTACAACTTGGCCATGCATGCTTGATGATATTTGCTAAATGGTAGTTCTCGTTAAATAACAAACAATAGGATATAATTTGGCTAAAGGTTCACATGCTAGAGTTCTTGATATAATTGATTTCATGATTTTTGGTGCATGGTGTATTATGTGATCTGATATACGGAATTGTTTTTCAAGGATGATGAAGATGGGTTTATGGAGTGTACAAGTAAACTAGCAGAGGGTACAACTCATCTTTTATTGCATGAATTGAAATTCGTGATTTAATGCTCTTTTGTCTTTTTCTGTTGATTCAAAAAGAAAAAAAGATTATATGTTGTTGATTTGTCGACCGAATAATATAAATGACCCCACCACCACTTTTTGCACATCTATTATAGCATATCCTTCACTGTATATAAGGCGCATAATTATTAATGATCGTAGTCACGCACTTTTTGGTCGTACACTACTTACTGTTTGTATACTACTATGAAATACATGATTACTTACTACGTGTACGAAATGCTTATTATATGTGAATTACTTGCATACGGTCCTAACGATGGGTAATCGTTATAGGACGCGGTGACCATGTTTAGGATAAACATTATTATCTACCGAGCAATCTAAGGTGAGTTCACACTCTTAAGGCATGGGATTCCCGGTGGTTGGGAATGGGATTAAGAAGCTAAGATGAAACCTGTATATTCACCACTAATAGACTACATTTAATCCTGCATATTCTCCGATTGGGAAGAATACGTACCTCCGTCCTCGGATTGGGAAGGACGTCTACACTAAACCTGCGTATTCTCGGATTGGGAAGAATAGGAAGAATACGTACCTCCGTCCTCGGATTGGGAAGGACGTCTACACTAAACCTGCGTATTCTCGGATTGGGAAGAATACGTACCTCCGTCCTCGGATTGGGAAGGACGCCTACATTTAACCTGCGTATTCTCAGTTGGGTAGAATACGTACCTCCGTCCTCGGTTGGGAAGGACGCCAATGTATATAACTAGTCTAGTGGTTTACAACATGGGGTAACCCCCACTGGTTATGGTTTGGGAAACAAGGAATTGGTTAACACATGGTTTTCGAAAGAACTCATGGTTTTTGGAACAACATTAAAACTGGACAACCAACTGTGAACTCGCTCAACTTTGTTGTTGACTCGTTGTTACATGCCTTGCAGACCTTTTAGGTGCTTATTGTTGGAACTTGCTGTCTGGGAGGCTGGAGTGGTCATGGGTCGAGATACATGGAATCGCAACACAAGACTAATGGTTTACAAACACTTAATGAATGATTTCTGCTTCCGCTGTATACTGTGAATTGTTTGTAACGTTATAACACTTAATGTCAATAAATGAAAGTTTTATTTAATCAAATTATGCGAAGTTCAATGTGATTGGTGGCTTGGATCCTGGTACGTCACATGCCCCACGGTAATTCCGCACATGGTATTTTGGGGGTGTGACAAACGTATAGAGAGAAGAATAGAAGAAATGAGCAAAGGAAAATGAATTCTAAGCTTCCTATTTATAGGTAAGAGGATAAGTCTTACCCCTATATAGAATTTCCCTAGATAAGCTTTTCCCCAGATAAAGCCTTCCCCAGATAATGCTTCCCTATATATTACTTTCCTTAGATAGTATTTTCCTTAAATAATACCTACCCTATATATATCTATTTTCATGTATATCTATTTAAGTGTTTAATTTACTTAGTTAATTAATCTTACTTAGCTGATTAATTAATCTTACTTAGCTTAATTAATCTTGCTTAACTGATTAATTAATCTTACTTAACTGATTAATTAATCTTACTTAGCTTAATTAATCTTGCTTAACTGATTAATTAATCTTACTTAACTGATTAATTAATCTTACTTAGCTTAATTAATCCTACTTAGCTGATTAATTAATTAGCTTGCTTAACTGCTAAGTTTCCTTTCCTGTTAAGTTTCCTTAGCTATTAAGTTTTTTTAAATGCTAAGTTTTACTTAACCATTAAGTTTACTTAATTACTAAGTTTACTTAGCCATTAAGTTTCCTTAACTACTAAGTTTACTTAACTGTTAAGTTATTTTAACTACTATGTTTACTTAATCGCTAAGTATTCTAGCAGCTCCCTGGTTACGAGTTCTAATTTCTAGTTACAATGGAACTCGTATTAGTGTATTAACTCAATTCAACTTTAACGATAATCACGAGATCAAAACTCACAACGAATGACAAAGTATAGCCGTATACAGGCAGCACTTAAACATCCGTTGGATCAGTTTCAATCAATCGGATATAGTACCGTGTCCGTGATTAGAGTTATTACCCTGATAACGAGCAGAGTTTCGCGATTTAGAAGTTCTGACATTAGAATGACAGAACAAGAGAAAGAAAAGAATTTAACTTTTTGAAATGAAACTCGAACTCCTTATTTATAGGGCTGAAAATGGGGCGCGTCGCGGCCCGCGAAGCACATAAGATTCTTCTACGCGGCCCGCGAGGGAGTCTAGGTTGACACGTGTAACGATGTGTGTCCCTCATCCTTATCCGATTACCCTTGAGCTGTCGCGCCCCACGTAAGCTTCGGTTAACTCTTACGCGGCCTTCGAGCGATCCATAAAATTGAATTTCTTTATTTTTCACAAGGGTTAGGGTTTTAGGGGTCCGGATTTCCACTTACGGAGTGTTGTGGGACATTTTTGCAGGTCCTTACACCTTCCACAACCAGTCACATCTACATGGGAACAAGCTTTGTCTGTACTCCCCTTGGCACGAAGTGCCATTATGAGTGCTCCTTTGGGGATAAACTGCTCAGCTGCACCTGGAAGCCTTCAAGGCTTTAACCTTATGCCTCAAATGGTGGCTCAGATGATGACCACCTTCCCTTGGCAGCACTTTATTAATCAAGTGTTGGCCACACAAGGGAATAACAACAACAACACAGGTGCAAGGGTGGAAGAGGATTTGGCCAAGCCATACAAACCAAGTAATCTCTCGTGCTTCTCACAGCAAATAACTGATTACGATTTTCAAACAAAAATCAAAATGCCATCCCATATCAAGACATATGACGGAACCGAGGATCCGGAAGATCACCTTCAAATCTTCACTGGTGCTGCTAGAATTGAGAAATGGTCAAATGCTAAATGTTGCCTCATGTTCATGCAAACCCTCATAGGATCAGCCAGAATATGGTTCAACGATTTACCAGCCAGAAGCATTCAAAGCTTCGATGATCTGAGCAAAGGGTTTTTAGCCAATTTCTCACAACAAAGGCGGTACATCAAAGATGCCACGGTGATCTTTCAGATAAAACAAAGGGATGACGAAAGCCTTTGAGAGTTCATAGAAAGGTATAAAAAGGAAGGTCTAACGTATGTGGGGGCGGACGAAAAGATGAGAGTAGCCGGTTTCATGAATGCAATCACCTCCAAATACCTTACAAGGGATTTCAACAAGTCCCTGCCAAAGAACTTAGAAGAAGCTCTCGAAAGGGCCGAAGCCCGCATCAGAGGAGAGGAGGCTGTAGACATAAAATAGCAAAGGAAAAGGGGATCTAGCTGGCGAGGCAGCAGTCCAGCTAGAAAAAAAGGGGAATTTCCATTCCTATGACAGACGTCAAAGGGGCTCAGAGCAACGAAGGTTTGAAGGCCGGAACCTTCCAAGCAGGGAGAAGGCCATGAACTTTACACCCCTTACCAAAACCCCCGAAGAGATTCTTGCCACGGAGGAAGTGAAACAAAGCTTCCGACCTCCCAGACCTCTCCCTAAAACCAAAAGGAACGAAAATTCCACCCAGTTTTGTGAATTTCATGAAGAGAAGGGTCACCATACTAACGATTGCTTTCAACTCAAAAAGAGGATTGAGGAGGTCGTCAAGTCCGGGGAGCTTGCCCACTTAGTGAAAGAGGTAAGGGACAAGATAGCTGAAGGGAAAAGCAAGGAAGTTAACATGGTGGATTTTGATGGAAAGGTTCCCTACAAACGGCAGAGGTTGGAAGCTTGGGAGCTTCAGTGTGTCTGTTTCCCCCCAACAGAAAAGGACCCACTCTCAAACCCTCTTGTGGTCGAAGCAACTGTGGGTACACTAAAGACAAGCAGAGCATACATAGACACTGGTGCAGCTATGGATATTATGTTTGAAAAGTTCTTCAATCGTCTGAGCAATGAGGAACGTTCGAAGCTTCAACCATCCGAAACCTCCATAAAAGGTATTGCTGACATACCCCTCAAGCCTTTAGTGCAACTAACCCTTTATGTCCGTTTCAGTGAAGACAGGATGGAAAGGGTTCAACCTCTCACTTTTGTGGTTATCAATATACCTTCCAACAATGATGTAATCATAGGAAGGCCAGGGCAGTGTGCATTCTATATGGCTATTTCTGTTGGTCATGGCACAGTAAAGTTCCCTACCGAGAGAGGGATTGCAACCCTTCAACCCACTCAAGAAGCTTACATGGTTGAAGGGGAAAGTTCAAAAAGTGAAGACGACAAGCAAGGGCTGATCATAAACCCCAAATATCCTGAACAAAGGATAAGGGTCAATCCAAGCCTTTCTTAGGAAACCCTCTCGTACCTTGAAAAACTGATAGTACATTATAGTGATGACTTTGCTTGGTGCCCGGAAGACATGACGGGTATCCCTCGAAGCATCGCTGAACATGAGCTGAAAATACCACCCGATGTCAAGCCTGTTGTCCAAAAGAAGCGAAGTCTAGCACCTGAAAGAAGCTTGGCAGCATGCCAAGAGGTTGAAAAGCTTGTCTCAGCTGGAATTCTCCGGGAAGTTATGTATCAATCTTGGGTTGCAAACCCAGTCATGGTTCGAAAGCCCGATAATTGTTAGAGAATGTGCATCGACTTCGAGAACTTGAACAAAGCTTGTCCCAAAGATTCTTACCCGTTGCCAGAAATCGACCTTAAGGTTGATTCTCTCACTGGCTACCCTTTCAAGTGTTTTCTCGATGCTTACAAGGGTTACCATCAAATTCTTATGAAAGAAGAGGATGAAGAAAAGACCGCCTTTCACAAGGACAAGAGTATCTTTTGCTATCAAAAGATGCCTTTTGGCCTTAAAAATGCGGGTGCAACCTACCAATGCCTAATTGACAAAGCTTTTGCTAGTCAAATTGGTAGAAACATGGAAGCATATGTTGATGATTTGGTGATCAAAAGCAAAACAAAATACCAAATGCTTGATGACATACAAGAAACCTTCAGGAACCTAAGGAAGGTCAACATGAAACTCAACCCTGAGAAATGTTCGTTTGGGTTTGAAGAAGGTAAATTTCTGGGGCATATTGTGGGAAAACAAAGTATAAAGGCCAAACCAAGCAAAGTCAAAGCTGTCCTTGAAACCAAGTCACCACGAAGCAAGAAGGAGGTAGAAAGTCTGAATGGAAAGCTTGCAGCCCTGAAGCGTTTTACCTCAAAACTGGCTTAAAAGTATTTGCCTTTCTTTAAAACGCTTAAAGGATGCTCTAAGAAAAAAAGATTTCAAATGGACTAAAGAAGCTGAGGAAGCCTTCAACCAGATGAAGCAACACTTAGCTTCACTTCCAGATATCGTGTAACAACCCTCATAACACCCTAGAACGAACCCTAACCCGAACCCTAGACGCATACGACGAAAACCGAAACGAGAAATGAAAAATTTTGATTTTTGGTGTTCTCGCGGGCCGCGACCAATGAAGAGAGAGCTCTTGCGGGGCGCGAGAGACTCATCTCAATCCAGACACGTGTTACGCCATGTGTCCCTACACGTGTCGATCTGACTCTGTGACTCAGCAACCCTAAACCGCCCTATGCTTCCTCGCGGGCCGCGAAAAATGAAGATGAAGGTGTCGCGGGCTGCGACCCGCCCCGATGTCAGTTTATAAATAGCAGCCGATGATTTCAGTTCAATTCGCTCAATTCTTTTCTTCTCTCAGCTTCTATTATAGCAAAATAGTAGCTCGGTATTATATCCTAAACCCCGAAACTCTGCCCGTTATTAGGGTAATAACTCTAATCACTGGTACGATACTGTATCTGATCGATTAAAACCTATCTAATGGATGTTCAAGTACAGCCAATATCTGGCTATAGTTTGTCATTCGTTGTGAGGGTTTCGATCTCATGATTATCGTTAAAGTTGAATTGAGTTAATGCACTAATACGAGTTCCTTTGTATCTAGAAATTAGAACTCATAACCAGGAAACTGTTAAACCAGAATACTTAGCAATTAAGTAAACTTAGTGGTTAAGATAACTTAACAGTTAAGTAAACTTAGTGGCTAAGAAAACTTAATGGTTAAGTAAACTCAATAGTTAAGGAAACTTAGCAGTTAAGAAAACTTAGCGGTTAAGGAAACTTAGCGGTTAAGAAAACTTAATAGCAAAGGAAACTTAACAGCTAAGTAAGCTAAGTAAGTAAATTAATTAATCGGCTAAGTAAATTACTTAATTAAATAGTTAAGGAAGATTAATCAAATAAACAGCTACGTAAGAGAATCAGTTAAAAAGTTAAGTAAACTTGACAGCTAAAACAATTAAGTAAACTTAATAAATAAGTAAACTTAATAGGTAAGAAAACTTAATCAGTAAGAAAAACCTAATAAATAAAGGAAACTTAATAAGTAAGAAAACTTCATAGCTAAGAAAGGAACCTGCCTTACCTATAAATAGGAGCCTAGGATTCATTTTTCTTTGCTCATTCATTCTATTCTTCTATACGTTGGTGTTCTAACCAATAATCGCCGATACGATATTTTGTCCGATCGATTCGGGAACCAACTAACGAATGCCAAAGTGTTGTCTAAATAATACTATACTTTGTGAATTTCGTTAAGGTTCTGATCTCGTGACCATCGTCAGGTTTGATGTGGTTTTACACTAATACGTATTCCACTCTGTTAAACTAAATGTTTAACTATTAGAACACTCCAAACTATACACTTACAATCAAACAAGACGTTTAAGCATCAGAAGGTTCAGAACTATAAAATAGTTGCTTAGTTATCAGAAGGCTTGTTTAATCAAGACTATATGCTAACAAGGTGAGTCATTCTCTTTTTATCAAATTGCTTTTCCAAAACTCTACTTGTTTTCAAAGTTATAGTTACAGGGATTAAGTCTTTGTAATCTTCAATTACTGCCGGTATGTGGGGTTTTGTATACACTACTTGATAACCGTCACCATTGGACAACGAGTTAGCCAATGGGTGATATGACCATAGTCACAGATACGGTCGAGTGACAAATACCGATTTGGGGTAGTTGGTTGATATATAAACATTGTAATTGCTCTTAATACTGTGAATTATAACAAAGTTGTAATTGCAGTGATTAAGTCTTTGCCCATCTTGAAAGGGCAAATGTAAAAACTCTTAATGCTGTGAATTATAACAATTATATTTTTGTACAAAATGAATGAACTCACCAGTATTTCCTGCTGACCAAATGTTTTTAAAAAGCGTTTCAGGTGATTACAGTAGATCGGAATAAGAGTTGGATACGACACCAAAAGGCTTAAAGAAGTGGCTTATTTTATCATTAAATTGAATTAAGAAAAGTAGTTTATGTATTCGGATTATCCAATATAAAATCTACCTTTGTAAAACATGGGTTTATTCCCATCTGTTTAATAAATAAAATCTGGTGTTTCTAAACTCTGATATTTTTCCTAACCTACGGTCCTGATGAACATTTCCGCTGAAATGTTTTTAAAATAACCACCGGTACCACTTGACTGCTCACGGCTCCCGTCCAGGGTGTGGTCGGGGGTCGTGACAGAAGGTGGTATCAGAGCCAAGCCACTGGTTTAAGCAATTGGGTGTTGTAATAATACCTAAGCTTAAACGAAAGAGTTAGGAAATTGCTATTAACTGGTAGCACACATGATAATATTTAGACTTGAACCTAAGAAAAATGCCTTAGTATAAGCTTCGAAATAAGCTAATTACTTGCGTAGATAAAGTATGATGGGTGTTGGTATGCCATGAGGATGATGCCTAGAACGTTGCAAGTATGGTAAATAAGCGATAACACTTGGCCACTGTTATTTCTTATTTATTGGTACTACTTGGTTCTGGAATATGATCCGTCAAGTGAATACTAATTTCTTGTTTCTTGATGCAAGCCATAATAAAAGATACACTTTCCAAATCATGATTTAAGAAAGATCTATTTATGGGAATACAAATTACTTCTCCGGCAAGACTGAGTATGGTATAGCAGACTCTCCAACTTGTCCGGGTAAGATGGTGTTACCTCTCCGGCGAGAACCGGGTAAGATGGGGTATATGAGATGTCAAATAAGTGACAAAATTCCCTAAATAGTATCATGACCTGATGTCTGACTTGTTTTTGGAAATATGAATCTGTTAAATACATTGACCTTATGAATGGTATGTATATTACAGTATGGGAAATATATGATTATATAGATATGTATATCTGTAAGGAAATCCAAAAACCATAAGAATTGACCATTTAGAATAAAGCACGAGCATGTGTGTCAATGATAATTCTAGATTTCTTTATTAGGAATCTCTCGTATCCATCTATAAGTCCGATATCGAAAACTATTTCATTTGATCATCCGTCTCGTAACTCGTGCTACAAGATGAACAATGTGAACCCTTTATGTTGAGATGCCATCGAAAGTATAAGAATTCCCTTCGCGTTACCTTAGATTATTAACGCATTAGGAAACCTGTAGCTAAAGTTGTGCTAGGCACAAAACGTCTAAGAACTTACGCTAATAAGAGTAATTCTACTTTCTTTAAGAACTCTTGCAAAGATAGAAGTAACCACGAATAGATGCACTTACAAAGACTCTCTTCACTTATAATCCTATTAAGATTACCAGTAATAAAGAAGCTGTTACAACAATACATGGGCAGCAAAGGACTAAAGTTGTCCAAACCATTTGTATATATGCTAAGACGAATGAAGTAATGTATGCTTTAAAATTTAGACGTTAAGATAGTGAAACCTGAGCTTCGAAACACATGATTAAGACATATGCCATAAAATGGAAAGAATGAAAGGAACTGACAGAAAGGAAATTATGTCTACTTCATAAAAAGAAACAAATGGAAACAATGACTCCTGAGGTGATGACTGTATTAGGTTGAGATTTACAAGCCAACCGGAGAAGTGACCACAAGGAGACAAGACAGACCAACCGACAAAGTTCGTCTCTGTGATGAAAGCTGCAAGTTATGCACAGAAATAAGACATCGCGTATATGGTCTCGGAGTTCATTAACACTAGAGGCATGGAACTAAAATAAATTCCGACCGATGTTTTCCCAGAAGATCTACTTGGACTATCACCCGATCATGAGGAGGAACTCAGAATTCACCGAGTACTAGGAACATACCTAATTCTTAGGAAAGCTCATAAAACTAAGTATATGATGCATCATTGAAAGGGGTATTAATGTTTGAATAAGAATTGCGGATGGATAGGAATGAAGAAGGATGTAGCAAGTTACAAGTATTTAGTTTATTAGCAAGTTAAAACTAAACATTAGAACCCTTTAGGTTTACCTCAGCAATTAGAAAAGCAAGTATGGACATGAGATTGATAACAATGGATTTTGTTACCAAATTAACTAACCCAAGAAAATGCAACGACACAATCTGGGAGATTGGGGATCGACTAACCAAGTCAGAAAAATCTCTAACCAGTGAAGAAAACCCTTTGGTATAAAACGCTTAGTTAAGTGGCGTGGGGACGAAATAGTCTCATTACATAGAATCCCGTTATCTATTCGAGACAGTCATTTCACTTCTCATTTCTGGGAAAATTTTAACCCGGACTTATTTTGAGCAGTAGGAACACTACAAATATAGAAAGACATGTTAAGTACATGTGCGATAAATATTGATGAAAGTAGGACTATCATTTATTTTTCAATAATTGGCCTACAAGTATTAGTGTTACCGTTTGAAGCACTTCATGGATGAAGGTACCATCTAGTATGTTAGGCAGAAATATGTGAAAAGCAACTATCAGGTCATAAGATGGGCAAACTATTAGAATTTCAAAGCAGAATAAGAATGATACTAAAAGTCTCTCCGTGAAAAGTAAATAGTCCGATGCGGCAAGAAAGAAAAGTTAAGTCTAAAATTTACCATTTGAAATCATTAAATAAATTGGATCAGTAGCTTATCAGCTAGAGTTACTAGAAGAAATGACAGAAATGCATGATGTGTTTCATATATGCAACTTAAGGAACGCCTAGCTGATAAATCTTTACTTGTACCTCTTCAAGATATAAAGGAAAAATAAAAATTTAAGTCCATTAAAAGATCTTACAAGTCAAAGATAAGAATCTCAAAAAAGGGAAAATGGTTCTGGTCAAAGTAAAGTGGAATTCAAAGCAAAGACCAGAGTATAGTTGGAAACTAGGATTAGTGTCAAAGTAAGAGTATTCCTCCAAATTTCCGTAAATCTCGAGGACGAGATTTAAAACAAGGTGGGGAGGATGTAACGACCCTTAAAACACCCTTGAATGAACCCTAACCCGAACCCTAGACGCATACGACGAAAACCAAAACGAGAAATCAAAAATTTTGATTTTTGGTGTTCTCGCGGGCCGCGACCAATGAAGAGAGAGCTCTTGCGAGGCGCGAGAGACTCATCTCAATCCAGAAACGTGTTACGCCACGTGTCCCTACATGTGTCGATCTGACGCTGTGACTCAGCAACCCTAAACCGCCCGACGCTTCCTCGCGGGCCGCGAAAAATGAAGATGAAGGTGTTGCGGGCTGCGACCCGCCCTGATGTCAACTTATAAATAGCAGCCGATGGTTTCAGTTCAATTCGCTCAATTCTTTTCTTCACTCAGCTTCTATTATAGTAAAATAGTAGCTCGGTATTATACCCTAAACCCTGAAACTCTGCCCGTTATTAGGGTAATAACTCTAATCACTGGTACGATACTGTATCCGATCGATTAAAACCTATCTAATGGATGTTTAAGTACTGCCAATATCTGGCTATACTTTGTCATTCGCTGTGTGGGTTTCGATCTCGTGATTATCGTTAAAGTTGAATTGAGTTAATGCACTAATACGAGTTCCGTTGTATCTAGAAATTAGAACTCATAACCAGGAAACTGTTAAACCAGAATACTTAGCAATTAAGTAAACTTAGTGGTTAAGATAACTTAACAGTTAAGTAAACTTAGTGGCTAAGAAAACTTAATGGTTAAGTAAACTCAATAGTTAAGGAAACTTAGCAGTTAAGAAAACTTAGCAGTTAAGAAAACTTAGCGGTTAAGAAAACTTAATAGCAAAGGAAACTTAACAGCTAAGTAAGCTAAGTAAGTAAATTAATTAATCGGCTAAGTAAATTACTTAATTAAACAATTAAGTAAAATTAATCAAATAAACAGCTACGTAAGATAATCAGTTAAAAAGCTAAGTAAACTTGACAGCTATAACAATTAAGTAAACTTAATAGGTAAGAAAACTTAATCAGTAAGAAAAACCTAATAAATAAAGGAAACTTAATAAGTAAGAAAACTTCATAGCTAACAAAGGAACCTGCCTTACCTATAAATAGGAGCCTAGGATTCATTTTTCTTTACTCATTCCTTCTATTCTTCTATACGTTGGTGTTCTAACCAATAATCGCCGATACGATATTTTGTCCGATCGATTCGGGAACCAACTAACGAATGCCAAAGTGCTGTCTAAATAAGACTATACTTTGTGAATTTCGTTAAGGTTCTGATCTCGTGACCATCGTCAGGTTTGATATGGTTTTACACTAATACGTATTCCACTCTGTTAAACTAAATGTTTAACTATCAGAACACTCCAAACTATACATTTACAATCAAACAAGACGTTTAAGCATCAGAAGGTTCAGAACTATAAAATAGTTGCTTAGTTATCAGAAGGCTTGTTTAATCAAGACTATATGCTAACAAGGTGAGTCATTCTCTTTTTATCAAATTGCTTTTCCAAAACTCTACTTGTTTTCAAAGTTATAGTTACAGGGATTAAGTCTTTGTAATCTTCAATTACTGCCGGTATATGGGGTTTTGTATACACAACTTGATAAGCGTCACCATTGGACAACGAGTAATGGGTGATATGACCATAGTCACAGGTACGGTCGAGTGACAAATACCGATTTGGGGTAATTGGTTGATATATAAACATTGTAATCGCTCTTAATAATGTGAATTATAACAAAGTTGTAATTGCAGTGATTAAGTCTTTGCCAATCTTGAAAGGGAAAATGTAAAAACTCTTAATGCCGTGAATTATAACAATTATATTTTTGTACAAAATGAATGAACTCACCAGTATTTCCTGCTGACCAAATGTTTTTAAAACGCATTTCAGGTGATTACAGTAGATCGGAATAAGAGTTGGATACGACACCAAAAGGGTTAAAGAAGTGGCTTATTTTTTCATTAAACTGAATTAAGAAAAGTTGTTTATGTATTTGGATTATCCAATATAAAAGCTACCTTTGTAAAACATGGGTTTACTCCCATCTGTTTAATAAATAAAATCCGGTGTTTCTAAACTCTGATATTTTTCCTAACTCACGGTCCTGATGAACATTTCCGCTGCAATGTTTTTAAAATAACCATCGGTACCACTAGACTGCTCACGGCTCCCGTCCAGGGTGTGGTCGGGGGTCGTGACATATCGCAGCCCCAAAAACAGGACAACTGATCTCTGTATACCTTTCGGTTGCTGAAGAAGCAATAAGTGCGGTTTTAACCATCGAACGAGATAAAGTTCAGGTACCCGTTTATTTCTTCATCAAAACTTTAAAATTGGCAGAGATCAAGTATCCTCCTTTGGAAAAACTTGCTCTAGCCCTAGTCCAAAAGGCTAGAAGGCTTCGAAGGTATTTCCAAGCACACCCTATACAAGTGGTCACCGACCAACCCATTAAGAGTGTGCTTGAAAAACCGGAAAATTCAGGGCGATTAGCCAAATGGGCTGTGGAACTAGGTGAGCACAAAATCACCTATGTTCCAAGAAAAGCCATCAAAGCCCAAGTCTTGGCTGATTTCACCTTGGAAGTCCCAAAGCAAGCCATCACGGAAGTTAACACAACTACCACTGAACCCTTTGACCTCGAAGCCTGGAAGCTTTTTTCCGATGGTGCTTCAACCGTTGAAGGGTCAGGGGCTGGGCTCATTCTGATCAACCCTGAAGGGTTAGAATTTACATATGCTCTTCGATTTGAATTTCAGACCACCAATAATGAAGCCGAATACGAAGCATTGATAGCCGGCTTGAGGTTAGCCAACGAAATGAAGGTTCAAAAGCTTCAAGTCTTCACAGACTCATTGCTGGTGTCAAGTTAAGTCAAGTCAATGACAGTTTTGTTGCAAAGGAGCCCAACATGAAAAAATACAAAGAAAAATCTAAAGAGCTGATGAACACATTCCAAACATGTACCATCAAGCAAATCCCAAGGTCTCAAAACAAGAAAGCTGATGCTTCGAGTAAAATTGCTTCTCTTACCTTTGCCCACCTCACCAAAAAGGTATTAGTGGAGGTGTTGAAAACTCCTTCGATTGAAGAATTTGAGGTTCAAGATGTAATCACCGAAGAAGGCCCCAATTGGATGACTCCTATTAAAAAATTCCACAAAAATGGTGAGTTACCCGCTGATCAAACAGAGGCTGAAAGGGTTAAGCACAAGGGCTTGTTCCAAAGGACTTTTTGATGGCATAGATGCCTTGTCACTAGGGAAATTTTAAAACATAATCAGTGATTCCTTTGGATCGGAAAATTTCATAGTTCATTTTCTTGACAAGAAGTTATAAAATAAAACTATCTTTTTCATGTATACATCTTTGCCCGAAGGTATTCATCCCAATGGATGTTTTGATGTGTTCATCATGTTCGACGTTTATTAGCCATGATTCCTCTTGATCATTTATGCTAAATAAGGGGTTTGGAAAAATTCCTAATATGAAGATGACAAGTGTAATTTTATTGCATCACTGTTGTCGGGAGTGTTAACATGTTTTTAGATGTTAACAAGGATTCGAATCTCTTTTTAAACAGGTTTTACCATCTTTAGCTAGGTCTTTAATGACATTCAAGCTAGGTTATACCTTTTAAGATTCTTTTTAATATATAAACTGGCAGAAAAGGAATGATATTTATTTTATTAAGGATTTCCATTATAATTATCCAAGATTTAATTAAAATATAACTATGGCACAAAAAGGCCAAGTCACAAGGGCAACTTTAAATTATAAACCATGATTTTGTAGAATCAAGGTATTTAGGCTCGAACGTTGTTCATGCCTTTTCTTGACAGGGAGTTGTAGGCTACGACTGTCTTTTGTCTTATATGACAATGAATACTGCCCGTAAGCATTATATCCTTAATGGATGCTTAATTCACAAAATAAGAAAGGATTTCGGGAGAATCCAGTATAAGGATGATTTATGCGATTTTGTCGAATCACATCTGCCAGGAATGTTAACATGTTTACAGATGTTAACAGGGATTTGAATCTTCTGAATAGGTTCTACCATCTTGGCCTTGTCTGAAATGACATATAGGCTAGGTTTACCTTTAAGATTCTTTTAATATTTAACGCAGAAAATCCTAAATTGAGATGTTAATAAGGATCTGAATCTAATTGAGGAACTACCATCTTGGCCCTGTCTTATAATGACACATGGGCTAGGTCTTGCCCTTTTTAGATTTCGCCATTTTATTATAATGGTAGATCTCATAAAAGGATTGTTATTATTGTGTTCATATATAATGATAAATAAATTTAGATAAAACATTCCAATGATTTTTAAAAGAGTACAGAATTGCCTTAATCGGGACGTGAAAGGAATGATGTTGTCCATGAAGGGACTGAAAGATAAATATGTCCTTAAAAGGACTACTAAGGAAACGATCTTCAGCAAAAGGAGTTTCTTCTTCATTTTATTTCTGAATGTTTTCTCCTTGGTTGCACGTTTATCCTAGTCGCAGTACAAAGCTCCGCATTCCTAGGCTTCGGATGTGGAGGATTTCCATTACGGCTCCTTTGCTTAGCGACGTATTAAAAATATAGAATTAAAAGCAATAATTCTCCGAATAGAGCTGAGAGTATTCCTATGTTAAGTCTAGACTCAGAAGGTCAAGGAATGTGCTACTGTGTCATTGAGATTAAACACAAAAGGCTTGTGTTTAATTCACTCAATGTTGGCTCTGATAGCAACCTGTCACACCCCGATATTTCCACGTATTACCGGTGGGCCCGGTGGGGAGTATCGTGACGTAGTTGATATCATCATAGTCAAACAACACAATTTTAAATGCACAGCGGAAGCAAAAGATAGATTTATTTCAACCGAATAAATTGTAATATTAAGTATCACAAAATAGTTGAAACAGATCCACAGGCGGATCAAATAAAAAGGAAACATAGTTCATCAGACTTAAATGCATCCAAGCTTGCGAGACTCTTAATGATGCTAAGGAGAGGCCAGCCTATTACGCTTAGTACCTGCACTTAACCTTTTTGGAAAAATACGTCAGTTTACACTGGTAAATACAATTAACTGACTCATTTTGAAAACATTTATGAAAATTGATTTGAATGCACATGGCACAAAACTTTTTATAACTTGGGATAATTATTTATATATAAACTTGTAAAAGAATTACATGTTCGTTATACGTTCAGTAGCCCGGATTGACGCCGGGTTAAAGATTAATAGACACACCACATAATATAGTCCCGCGGCGGTTATTCCCGTAACCGGCGGTTATACCTCATTATTTATATTTGCACTGTCGGGTGTACGCCTACACCCCGTGCTTAGGTCGTGGCCATTTCGTAAAATGATGCCAAGGATATCCGGGACATGGTCATTAACCCCCCAAAGGCTTTAAGCAAACAAAACAATTTAAACGGGACATTTCAATAAATTAATCTTCATACAATTAAAAATTCAATGCCCGACCAAGAGGTATTTTATATACCATACCCCAAGCCCGTATAGGGAAAATAAGTTAAAAGTATTTACCTGAGCTAAATATAAATTCAATCCCAGCCGTATATCAAATCAGCAAGTACAGATAGCTTTTACTGGGCTCCTTAATCTGGAACGAAGGTTTTTAATAACCTATTAGATTCCTAACAGGTCTTTAATTAAGCCTATGCTTAGACCGGTTAGTTTTAAAGGAACATACGGTTCAAAACGCATGATTATGCGAAGACCGGATTAGAACGTGGTTTAGACCCGACAAGCTTGTATACTTGTGTAATAAGGGTAAACTAAACACATTCTAGATTTTGAGATAAAAATGATAAGGTTTGACCCGTTTCGGCTAATTTATGCAAACTAGTTACATAAGCCGATCCGAACGCGAAAAGTGCGTAACGGGTAACCAAAAGAGTCATGAACAGGTTTCCTAAGTTAATATGCCTTAAATATGTTGTGATATCAGTAGGATACCTTCCATTATGCCGAAAACAAATTTAAAACTAATCTATGCCCCGTAGGGGTATTTTGGTCATTTTAAAGGTTATAAGAGAGATTAAATATTATTCTGAGGTTTAGGTCTGATATAATCATTAAAAATACTTAATTTAATAAGTTATATCAGTAGGGTATTACATATATGTGAAATTTATTAATTATAACCAAACTATGCACCGAAGGGCATTTTGGTAATTTCACATAGGGCTTTAAGGGTCAAAACTGGGAATCTGAGTTTAAAACTTTTGCATACTGTTAAAGTATATAAATTTACTAAAAAATATCCGTAGGTATCTAGTCTTATATGTTTAAAATGGTTTTAATACATACTATGCGTTTAAAACGCGTAAAAAGCGGTTTTAAGCGATTTCCGGGTTTTTAAAGAAAAGCTGAAAATTTTATCATTCCAGAAAGCTTAAAATGTTTTATTTATCATATAACATCAGTAGCAAAAAGTTTGGTATCAAATTGTTATGTAAAACTCATTTTATGGCCAAAAGGGCAAAACCGACAATTACCGAATCAAGCCTAGAACCCTATGTTATGCTCAGCATAAAAATAACTAAAAATCTTCAAAAATCCCAAAATATTATTTTATATCAGTGGGTAAAAAGTTTGGTATTAAAATTTAGGTTTAGATAGGCTATACGCCAATTATGTCGTTTAATAAATATAAAGCTTTTCATTTACGCTAATGAGCATAACTCCTAATCTAGACCTCAAACTGATGTCAAATTTTAGGGACAAGTTTACATATAAGTAATAAAGATTATTGTCCTCTCACATTTTCAAAATTTTCGTTTTAGGATCAAAAGGGCATAATGGTCAACATTTAAGCATATAACGGAAACATGTAATGAATAGGATAACTAAGGATCCAAGTTGTATAACCTCAGAGGGTTACACAAACCTATAACCTGGTCCTAAAGGAATCCTAAGGTATGTCTAAACTAAGCTAAATCGGGTCAGAACTGAAAGTCAAAGCAAAAGTCAATTTTTGCGACTTTCGGTTCCGAACCTAGCCTATACTTAGAATTGTCGGATTGAATCATGCTTAGGCATGTTCAACTAATATTTACCAAGTTATTAAAGTGAGAAAACTGATTTTATGACTTTTATATTAATAGTTATGAATTTTTATTTAAAACTAACCCGTTTGACTTTTATTTGACCCGACAATTTAACTAAGTAAACGTGGTAATTAGGAGGTGCCCTTTTGAGGGTTTAATACCTACCTAATTACGGTCAGGTAGCCATGTCCGTTGGGAACAATGGCTCAACCATTTAAAAGTCAAAGAGTTTGTCGAAAACGCTTGACTTTTCGGTTTAAAACGCTAAACGATTTAAACTAAGCACGAAGGATACTTACAAAGGGTCCAAAGGACTGAGGGAGGTTCTCAAAGGAGTTCAAGATCCTCACAAATCAGAGAGTATAGCAGATTTGAAGGAAAGGTGCAAATGAAAGCCAAAAATCAATGGGTATTTATAGGATTTAGAGGACCGTTAGGATCGTTCCTCGATAAACATGATTAAATCTGAACCATACACATCTTACCCATGGTTTCACAATCCAATGGTCAGCCCCTAGTATTGAATTTGTGAGTATAGAACCCAGATTCAACAAAAATCCAGCAATAAACAGGCTGTTTGCAGCTGTTCTGCATCTGTGCAGGTCTCGCGGCCCGCGTTAGGGTCTGTGTGGCCTTACGCGGCCCGCCTCACAGCCCAGACCAGCAATACAAGTTTTTAAAAACGACAGTTTTGGTCCCTGTTTGCATGAAAGGTCATTTCTGATACATTTGAGGCCCGTTATCCTCATTTCAAGGCTCTACTAAGATGCCCACACATAGGGAACATGAAACATGCTCAAAAACATGTCGGATGTCGGTTCGTTTGGCCGTACGGTCACGTTGTTCGTCCAATTACGACGAAACACGAACGGTCGCGAATAACGATCCAAACTACGCGACAAATGGAATTTTATCAAGCCAAACACTAAAATAAAATATTTTAGTGCTTACATAAATTTTTGGATGTTCGGGTATATTCAGAATGCAAGATAAGCGCGAAAATGCGAACTTGTGCACTTTTTGACACTTTTAGTCCCTGCATGACTTAAAAGTTTATTTTTGCGCACCGAACACCTCTAAGCCTATATCTAAGCTATATAAAGGATAATTAGGGCATGTTAAACTCATGGTCATATTCCGGAAGGTCCGATAACATACGAATCGACATACTTTTGCAGTTTGACGCAAATAGTCCTTTAATTGCGCAAAGTAGCGCGAAATGTCGTTTAATAATATCCAAGCCTTCCATGGCCCATAATGGTCATTCCCAAGCATAAGCTTAATTATTGATATGCTCTCGATTGCTTAAATGATCACCGAAAGGCGTAGATTCAAAAGTTGACGCTTTAGGTCCCTCTAATGCGCAAACTTGCGCATATAATCATTTAATAGAATTGAAGCCTCATCTAATCCATATTAGGCATTATTGAGAGTATTATTAAACATCACGATGCTTTGGTTTCGCTAAAAGGTCATTCAGAGGTATAATTAAACATATTGACACTTTTAGTCCCTCTAACTTGCAAAATTGCGCGTAACTTTACTTATAGGCATAAAAACCTTAGTCGGCCAATGTTTGGCATTCCCGAGAGTATAATCAAATATCATGAAGCTCCTGGTTTGTTAAAAGGTCACTCAGAGGCAAGAATTAACATGTTGACACTTTTAACCCTTCATTGCGCAAACTTTCAATTAATTACGCGAACAGCTACTCTCGATCAACAAGCGGCTCATTTGTGAATATAAATACCGTATGAGGTTATTCAGAAACTTATTTTTGGTATGTTAACACTTCCAGTCCTTTTTTTTAATCAAGGTGTTTGATTTTTTTGAAAAATTAGTCCCTTAATTTCAACATTTGACTTCATTAGGGTTTATTACACGTGTCAATACATCATTGGACGTGATTTTTCGAGGTGTTACATCCTCACCCCCTTAAAAGAAATCTCGACCTCGAGATTTGCTAAAATGCTGGAAGTTCTTTTTGTCGCATAATGGACTTAACTTCTATAGCATATCTGGAGTCTTTCCAAGCTCCCAAGTTGACCTCTATAATAGGTACATGTATCCTTTTGGAGATTCTTAACCTGTCGATCCTTAATCGATACAAGTTGCTCATCATATCATAAATCTGCGTATCATTATGTGATAATGTTTTTTGATTTATTGGTGAAACACATCCTTAAATCATTAGTGTGTAATGTATTGCGAGCTCTGCCAAGCTCCTTAAATAGGTTTTATCTTATAAGCTATTTGATCTTGATACATTCGATTCCTTCGAATGATCTTATATATTCAGAGCTTAACTAGCCTGATAATTAACAAATTGACACACCTTTCCAGGGTGATATCTTTTGTCGGACCGTATTTCATAACAAGAACTTAGGAGGGTTGCTACTTTCATTAATCCTTGATTTTCTGCCGAATACTGGCAACTTACAGATGATTATGGATTTGTTTGATCTTATTTGTTGTTTTCAAGGCAACTTTCAGATCCTGATAATTGGACTTACCAATCCTTTGTCTAACAATAATTGTTTAACATTCCATCTATACAAGGTCTCCAAAGGAGCAGCCTTGATACTTATATGACAACTATTTCAAAAAGCTTATTTTTAAGGTGAAATGGTTATTCCAACCACTTCTTAAAACTAATCTTAAGGAATAGCTAATCCTTGCCGTTAGTCGAACAAATCGATGATCCTGGGCAGCTGATGTCAATTCTTAATTGTTGCCTAATTAGGGTTGCGGTAATCAATGCATAAACAAAAGGAACCGTCTTTCTAAATTAACTATACCGAATTCTCAGAATATTGAGTTTGGCTATATGAATCCTCTATTTTAAAACTTACTTAATCAGGGTTTCGATTCCTCCAATGATGGTACTAGCCGTTTTGGAGATTTCATATAAATCTTAACTCTACTTGCCTCTCAGGAGGTAAACAGGGTAATCTTAGGAGAAGATAATCAAGATACAAGGAGGTTACAGAGATTTTCCAAATCTCAGGCTCCAGTTCATCCATCCTTGCTTGTGTCAAATGAGTGACGCATTTATGTTACGAGTCCATGAATTTCTTAATCGAAGACCTTTACCTGGACAATTCCATTCTTGATATCTTCTTTGAATACCATTAGCTGACTTTAGTACCATATGACCATCGGAATATCTTTGTGGTCCCATGCATTAAACCTCCATACTGATCAGGCATGGAAGCAATCTATGGAACATATTAAGATACACCAATCCTCATATGACGTTTTTATCGTACCATCTGGTATTCGTAACCGATAGAGATTAAAGAGATATCAACTATATATGCTGACGCACTTCCTCTAGAGAGAGGATACTTCTAAAATTCTACGACTGAAGGTTTCTGACAGAAACAGAAGAAATGGTTCTTATGATTTCTCCTGTAAGTTTTATCTTACACTTAATATCTGGGGTTCTTACGGAAAAATTTCTAAAAGTTTGCTATGCTTATGATCTTATGAGAGACTTAGCAGCACCTGAACCCAAACGTAACTCTTAGCAATAAAATCACAATAAGGGATTTATCTGGTGTCATTATTAATGTGAACTGCCTCTAATTATTCATCAGGAGGGTTAAACGCCTCCATTTTTTTTATCCTTTTAAACTTAGCTACAAAATCTTTGACAAATTTTAGGGCAGTCTCCGCTTTGACTGGTTATTTCTTGATCTATATAACGTGAGTAGCTGAGGTAGATCCATAATGGATTTATAATGAGCAGGCTTTGAAACTTTAATGTACCCTCTTATTCCCGTTGTTAACCACCAATAATTATTGCATTAAGCTTAGATTTTGGGTAAACTGAATAGGGTACTATCTCAGCCAATGAATTAAAATTTGTAACATACTGTCGACAGTCTAGAACTTTTATGGTGAGAGTCAGAAAATTCTATCTTTTTCCATTTCGTAAAGTGGATAATAGGTTTTCTAATAAGGTCCTTAAAACTTGGACCATTCCATAATGTATAAGATGATCTTTCTTGTGGACTTCATTAATGTCCTCACTAATTAAGGGTATTGCCATCGAATAACTGTGATGCATACCTCACCGTGTCCTTTCCAGCATAACTGCTGATACCTAATGGTTTCTACTTCATCCATCAATTTCCTGCAATCGATGGCCCCTTTTTACCATTGAAGTCTCTTGACTTCCAAGAGACGAAGTACTTTTAAGTACATCCTAAAAACAAATGGGCTCCTTGCCACATATGATTTTATTTGTGTTATTCTTCGCATATGAATATGAATAAAGCTCTTCTCATGAGCAACGACATTTGTTTTAGAACAAACAACATTCGGCTTCTTGAATCTTCTCATGACTTTTCTCATAACCTTTCTAACAACTGCGTTAATTTCAGTTTTGGAGATTAACTCCATTAACATTGAGGTTCACAATTGATGCACCATTAATATTTGTTGCATCTCTAGCATCACGACTGTTGTTTGTCTCTTCTGAGTTTTCAATACTCGAAGCTTTGGTGTTAAATACCAATTTCAACAAGTGCTTAGGCAATCCATACCTAGTGTCTCCTTGAATTGTCAAAGGCTCACCAAAAGGAGTCTTGATAACTACTTGCTTCTTATCACACACAATATGGGCTCGATTTTTAGGATGACAAATTCATTCCTATCACCATATCGAGTCCCTCTTATTTTAATGGAAACAAGGACAGCGGAAAGAATGATAAACATCCATCTAATATTGCTGAAGCAGTCTCTGAGGTACTATCGGCCAATTCTACTTTATACTTAACGCTTAGAGTTTTAACAGGCAGATTTAATAATTTATAAAATTCATTGTCTACGAAAGACTTATCTGAACCTAAATCAAATAATACTCTAGCATGAGCGTTATTGATATAGAAAGTACCTGTTGTGGCATTGTCATCCTGAATAGCCTCTTGAGCATCCATTTGAGAGCTTCCAGCTTTGGTCTTCTTAGCCTCCCTAGGCTTCTTGGTTTTATTTGGGCAATTTGTCTTGATGTGCCCTATTTCATTGCAACCATAGCTGGTTGCGTCCTTTATGTCTTGGCACTCCAAGGTCTTGTGCCCTTTCTTTTTACAAATCCCACAAGGCCTAGCTTGTGACTCCAGAGTGCATTTCCCTTTAGTTGCCTTGTTTGGGCAGTGGGTCTTTATGTGCTCCTTCTCGCCACAACCATAGCATGTGGTGTCCTTCAAGTCCTTGCATTCATGGGTCTTGTGATCCATCTCTTTACAGATGACACATCCCCTGGTCTGCTCATAGAAACATTTTCCGAAATGCTTCTTCCCGCAGGTTTTACATTTGGGTTTTGCCTCCTTTGGCTTGGACTGGTCATAGTTTAAACCGGTCTTACCCTTTTTGTAACCTTTATTTGGGGTATTATCGCACTTTCGCTTATGATCCTTTAATACACGGTCCACGGCTTTGTTTACGGCTATATCCAACATAGCCTGTAACTCGGTGCCCTTAAATTTCAATCTTGCATTATCGTTCTGATCAACTGGATGATTGTGAGCTTCAGATGAGTCAGCCATGGTGAAGCTTTGAAGGCTACAAACCAAGTAGTAATAATTGGTTTAATTATATGGTGAATTGTCGAATTTGATGATTAAATAGCCATGGTACAAATAAACCATATAGGCGAATAGATAGTATTAAATTTATTTGATTATGTTTTGCCTAGGTTTTTAAATAATCCATCTTTGGCATTTAAACGGAATATAATCCTTCATATTTATTAGACAGGGGACATAAGTCACGACTGTCAATGTCGTACTGACATTTTATATATAGCACAAGGGCTTGTTCCAAAGAACTTTTTGATGGCATAGATGCCTTGTCACTAGGGAAATTTTAAAACATAATCGATGATTCCTTTGGATCGGAAAATTTCATAGTTCATTGTCTTGACAATAAGTTATGAAATAAAACTATCTTTTTCATGTATACATCTTTGCCCGAAGGTATTCATCCCAATGGATGTTTTGATGTGTTCATCATGTTCGACGTTTATTAGCCATGATTCCTCTTGATCATTTATGCTAAATAAGGGGTTTGGAAAATTCCTAATATGAAGATGACAAGTGTGATTTTATCGCATCACTGTTTTCGGGAGTGTTAACATGTTTTTAGATGTTAACAAGGATTCGAATCTCTTTTTAAACAGGTTTTACCATCTTTAGCCAGGTCTTTAATGACATTCAAGCTAGGTTATACCTTTTAAGATTCTTTTTAATATATAAACTGGCTAGAAAAGGAATGATATTTATTTTATTCAGGATTTCCATTATAATTATCCTATATTTAATTAAAATATAACTATGGCACAAAAAGGCCAAGTCACAAGGGCAACTTTAAATTATAAACCACGATTTTGTAGAATCAAGGTATTTAGGCTCGAACGTTGTTCATGCCTTTTCTTGACAGGGAGTTGTAGGCTACGACTGTCTTTTGTCTTATATGACAATGAATACTGCCCGTAAGCATTATATCCTTAATGGATGCTTAATTCACAAAATAAGAAAGGATTTCGGGAGAATCCAGTATAAGGATGATTTATGCGATTTTTTCGAATCACATCTGCCAGGAATGTTAACATGTTTACAGATGTTAACAGGGATTTGAATCTTCTGAATAGGTTCTACCATCTTGGCCTTGTCTGAAATGACATATAGGCTAGGTTTACCTTTAAGATTCTTTTAATATTTAACGCAGAAAATCCTAAATTGAGATGTTAATAAGGATCTGAATCTAATTGAGGAACTACCATCTTGGCCCTGTCTTATAATGGCACATGGGCTAGGTCTTGCCCTTTTTAGATTTCGCCATTTTATTATAATGGTAGATCTCATAAAAGGAATGTTATTATTATGTTCATATATAATGATAAATAAATTTAGATAAAACATTCCAATGATTTTTAAAAGAGTACAGAATTGCCCTAATCGGGACTTGAAAGGAATGATGTTGTCCATGAAGGGACTGAAAGATAAATATGTCCTTAAAAGGACTACTAAGGAAACGATCTTCAGCAAAAGGAGTTTCTTCTTCATTTTATTTCTGAATGTTTTCTCCTTGGTTGCACGTTTATCCTAGTCGCAGTACAAAGCTCCGCATTCCTAGGCTTCAGATGGGGAGGATTTCCATTACGGCTCCTTTGCTTAGCGACATATTAAAAATATAGAATTAAAAGCAATAATTCTCCGAATAGAGTTGAGAGTATTCCTATGTTAAGTCTAGACTCAGAAGGTCAAGCAATGTGCTACTGTGTCATTGAGATTAAACACAAAAGGCTAGTGTTTAATTCACTCAATGTTGGATCTGATACCAACCTTTCACACCGCGATATTTCCACGTATTACCGGTGGGCCCGGTGGGGAGTATCGTGACGTAGTTGATATCATCATAGTCAAACAACACAATTTGAAATGCACAGCGGAAGCAAAAGATAGATTTATTTGAACCGAATAAATTGTAATATTAAGTATCACAAAATAGTTGAAACAGATCCACAGGCGGATCAAATAAAAGGAAACATAGTTCATCAGACTTAAATGCATCCAAGCTTGCGAGACTCTTAATGATGCTAAGGAGAGGCCAGCCTATTACGCTTAGTACCTGCACTTAACCTTTTTGGAAAAATACGTCAGTTTACACTGGTAAATACAATTAACTGACTCATTTTGGAAACATTTATGAAAATTGATTTGAATTCACATGGCACAAAACTTTTTATAACTTGGGATAATTATTTATAAATAAACTTGTAAAAGAATTACATGTTCGTTATACGTTCAGTAGCCCGGATTGACGTCGGGTTAAAGATTAATAGACACACCACGTGATATAGTCCCGCGGCGGTTATTCCCGTAACCGGCGGTTATACCTCATAATTTATATTTGCACTGTCGGGTGTACGCCTACACCCCGTGCTTAGGTCGTGGCCATTTCGTAAAATGATGACAAGGATATCCGGGACATGGTCATTAACCCCCCAAAGGCTTTAAGCAAACAAAACAAGTTAAACGGGACATTTCAATAAATTAATCTTCATACAATTAAAAATTCAATGCCCGACCAAGCGGTATTTTATATACCATACCCCAAGCCCGTATAGGGAAAATAAGTTAAAAGTATTTACCTGAGCTAAATATAAATTCAATCCCAGCCGTATATCAAATCAGCAAGTACAGATAGCTTTTACTGGGCTTCTAAATCTGG
This sequence comes from Helianthus tuberosus, assembly GCA_030545235.1. Classification (NCBI taxonomy): domain Eukaryota; kingdom Viridiplantae; phylum Streptophyta; class Magnoliopsida; order Asterales; family Asteraceae; genus Helianthus; species Helianthus tuberosus. The sequence continues at coordinate 132,498,770 of CM060427.1, read as the reverse complement.
AACGAAGGTTTTTAATAACCTATTAGATTCCTAACAGGTCTTTAATTAAGCCTATGCTTAGACCGGTTAGTTTTAAAGGAAGATACGGTTCAAAACGCATGATTATGCGAAGACCGGATTAGAACGTGGTTTAGACCCGACAAGCTTGTATACTTGTGTAATAAGGGTAAACTAAACACATTCTGGATTTTGAGATAAAAATGATAAGGTTTGACCCGTTTCGGCTAATTTATGCAAACTAGTTACATAAGCCGATCCGAACGCGAAAAGTGCGTAACGGGTAACCAAAAGAGTCATGAACAGGTTTCCTAAGTTAATATGCCTTAAATATGTTGTGATATCCATAGGATACCTTCCATTATGCCCAAAACGAATTTAAAACCAATCTATGCCCCGTAGGGGTATTTTGGTCATTTTAAAGGTTATAAGAGAGATTAAATATTATTCTGAGGTTTAGGTCTGATATAATCATTAAAAATACTTAATTTAATAAGTTATATCAGTAGGGTATTACATATATGTGAAATTTATTAATTATAACCAAACTATGCACCGAAGGGCATTTTGGTAATTTCACATAGGGCTTTAAGGGTCAAAACTGGGAATCTGAGTTTAAAACTTTTGCATACTGTTAAAGCATATAAATTTACTAAAAAATATCCGTAGGTATCTAGTCTTATATGTTTAAAATGGTTTTAATACATACTATGCGTTTAAAACGCGTAAAAAGCGGTTTTAAGCGATTTCCGGGTTTTTAAAGAAAAGCTGAAAATTTTATCATTCCAGAAAGCTTAAAATGTTTTATTTATCATATAACATCAGTAGCAAAAAGTTTGGTATCAAATTGTTATGTAAAACTCATTTTATGGCCAAAAGGGCAAAACCGGCAATTACCGAATCAAGCCTAGAACCCTATGTTATGCTCAGCATAAAAATAACTAAAAATCTTCAAAAATCCCAAAATATTATTTTATATCAGTGGGTAAAAAGTTTGGTATTAAAATTTAGGTTTAGATAGGCTATACGCCAATTATGCCGTTTAATAAATATAAAGCTTTTCATTTACGCTAATGAGCATAACTCCTAATCTAGACCTCAAACTGATGTCAAATTTTAGGGACAAGTTTACATATAAGTAATAAAGATTATAGTCCTCTAACATTTTCAAAATTTTCGTTTTAGGATCAAAAGGGCATAATGGTCAACATTTAAGCATATAACGGAAACATGTAATGAATAGGATAACTAAGGATCCAAGTTGTATAACCTCAGAGGGTTACACAAACCTATAACCTGGTCCTAAAGGAATCCTAAGGTATATCTAAACTAAGCTAAATCGGGTCAGAACTGAAAGTCAAAGCAAAAGTCAATTTTTGCGACTTTCGGTTCCGAACCGAGCCTATACTTAGAATTGTCGGATTGAATCATGCTTAGGCATGTTTAACTAATATTTACCAAGTTATTAAAGTGAGAAAACTGATTTTATGACTTTTATATTAATAGTTATGAATTTTTATTTAAAACTAACCCGTTTGACTTTTATTTGACCCGACAATTTAACTAAGTAAACGTGGTAATTAGGAGGTGCCCTTTTGAGGGTTTAATACCTACCTAATTACGGTCATGTAGCCATGTCCGTTGGGAACAATTTGTCAAAAACGCTTGACTTTTCGGTTTAAAACGCTAAACGATTTAAACTAAGCACGAAGGATACTTACAAAGGGTCCAAAGGACTGAGGGAGGTTCTCAAAGGAGTTCAAGATCCTCACAAATCAGAGAGTATAGCAGATTTGAAGGAAAGGTGCAAATGAAAGCAAAAAATCAATGGGTATTTATAGGATTTAGAGGACCGTTAGGATCGTTCCTCGATAAACGTGATTAAATCTAAACCATACACATCTTACCCATGGTTTCACAATCCAATGGGCAGCCCCTAGTATTGAATTTGTGAGTATAGAACCCAGATTCAACAAAAATCCAGCAACAAACAGGCTGTTTGTAACTGTTCTGCATCTGTGCAGGTCTCGCGGCCCGCGTGAGGGTCTGTGTGGCCTTACGCGGCCCGCCTCACAGCCCAGACCAGCAATACAAGTTTTTAAAAACGACAGTTTTGGTCCCTGTTTGCATGAAAGGTCATTTCTAATACATTTGAGGCCCGTTATCCTCATTTCAATGCTCTACTAAGATGCCACACATAGGGGACATGAAACATGCTCAAAAACATGTCGGATGTCGGTTCGTTTGGCCGTACGGTCACGTTGTTCGTCCAATTACGACAAAACACGAACGGAAATTCCTCATACTCATGCATCCTCTTACGTAAACGGGCAACTCCTTGAGGAAGCATGGCAGCAAGAAACGGCGGAACGACAACAAAGTAGGATCATAACCACACGCTCGACACAAAACCTCAAAATGTAAAACCCTAGCCAAACCCTGCGGGTGTATTTGACCGAAAGATACACGATAATACTCTAACAAATTCAAAACAAAGAGGGAAAACGGATGACGAAGATTAGAAAACTCAAAATGTCGACAGTAAAGAGCAATCGAACCGGCCGGACACCGATCGATCGAAAATCCATCCCCGGAGCAACTGGTTTAAACCTCATCCCAATCCCCCATTCCATACAAAACGTTTCAACCTCCTCTTGGGTTAAACGAGAATAACTTACGACTAAATTTTTACGAGCACCCATAAGTTATGATTGAAAGACAGAAAAAACGGAAATAAGAACTAACCTGGACAAAGGAAAGGGAAGATATGGAAGAAAACTTGAGAAAAAATGAAGAAAGTTTGTGATTATCTTGATAATAAATGAAAAATAAGGCTAATAGGTGTTATGATTACATGACAGTTAATTAAAATACCCTCTGCAAAAACCGTCGTCAGTCACATCAACCGTCCTGTCAAAATTCAAATTTTAAAAAACTGAACTATAACGAACCCTTCAAGCCTTCAAGCCTTCAAGCAATACAAATAAATGTGTAAAAGTCAGAAGTCTTTGAGCTCATTTCCTAAAAACCTCTGACTTGGGGGCTGATGACGGGGGTAGCCCAAGACTAAATAAAATGACTTAGGCACATAAACGCTTGAAAGGTTAAAGAATTAAAGGGTTCAAATCCCGCGAACTCGGGTGAACAGCAAAAAGGATGTGAACAGTAAACCATCACTTCACTGATTGCTTGTCCAGCCCTCTCATAGCCGTAAAAGAGAACATGTCCACAGAGAACAACCTTTTATCCGCAGGTCCAAATGCTTCAACCCCTAAAAGGGTAAGTCATCCACTGCAAGCATGGTTCACTAGTCCAAGGTTTCCTCTTTGGGCGATATCTTCCTCTATAAAATGACACTTCATTTAGTGCCGAGAAACATTCCGATCAACTCGGATTCCCTTGGAATCTCTGGTCTTCCTTCTCGAGCACTTGTTTCATACAAGTCTCCTTTCTTCACATTCAACACACACATTTCTACTGCTTTTGCATCCGAAGATGAACACACTTCAGTTGAGGATTTTGAACAAATAACAAAAATATAACTAGTGAACCTCTCTCCACGTCTTGCAAACGTGGGGGGACCCCACGACCTGCGTTAGGCAAACTGTAACCCTCTAACCTTTTTGCCTAACCAGCCTAGCTACTATCATTGGTCTAGTATTTGTTGCATCAACAATATCATTGCCACTTGAGACATACATAACCTTCCTTTTTGTCTCAAGCCACCAACATTCGTGAATTTTTTTACGTGCAGGTATGTCAGTAGGTGAACCATGTGCTACACCCATGGATACGTCCAATAAGCTTAGCACCACCTTTGGTGATTTGCTTCTCGATATACCAAACTCTAGCTGGGGTGTTACAATATCTTACCTTCATGCGCCCATACATTACTTTTGTCGTTCAGCAGGTCTGTTTGGTTTTGCATGCCCAAGGGAACCTCATTTTTGTTGGGTTAATTGGGTTTGTTCACGGGTTCTAAACCGGGTTTATCCGATACGAAAAATGGTTCGTTTACGGATCATGGGTTACGGGTCAGCATGTAAACGAGTCAAATGGGTTGCAATAGTTGGAATAGGTTAAAAGTTCAATGGTTTACGTGAGAATTAAAAGCTGCATGGAAGAAAATATCATGTGTGAAATTACTAGTTAGTAAAACTTGGTCAAGGTTGACCGGGTTTGTTGCACATGATCTTGTGAGTTGGGAATCGTTAGAATTTCTCTAAAATTCAGCAAGTAGTGGGTTATTTAGCATGTGTTTTTTTTGTTGTTTATTTAATATAAATAGGGAGTAGTTGTAGTAGTTTGTTTTGTAACCCTTTTCTGTGATATATCGAATACAGCAAGTTTTCATTCCTTATCTTCATACATATATACGTGAGTTTGTAGTGTGTGTTGAGGGGCCTATAACCAACATTTGGTATCAGAGCCTAGGGCTCGGGAAGCGGGTTTGAAGATCGAAGGAAGCCTCCGCCACCGGCGGGTGTGTCGGTCGGTGGAGGGCAGGCGAAAAAAAAGGGTTCGAGATCGTTTAGCAGCGGAATATGGAGACGTTGTGGTGTTCGTGTCAATCGTTGTCGTGCGGAGAGTACCGGTTTGGATGACGGGGGTGACAGGTGAACATCGGTGTGTCTCGTGGCTGTTAGTTGTGATTAAAGTGGAAGAAAAGGTTGTAGCGATCGAAGGTTACCGATGTGCAGTGATCGAAGGTGATAGATCAGCAGTGATCGGAGATAATTAGTGATCGCAGGTCAACGGTGTGGAGGTTACCGTTCTAGCGGATCAAGAGGGTAGCGGAGACTGTTGGAAAATCTTGATGGGTCGGGTACGTGTCAACGGGTCAGAGCTGAACCGGGTTCGGTAGTTAAATGGGTTATCCATTAGCTAACGGTTCAAATGAAGAAATGGGCAAAGTGTTGACCGAGTTTTGTGGAAGTGGACGTATGGAATTGAAAGTTTGTTTTGTTCCAGAAAAGTAGGAGAACATGGACGAAATTGTGTATTTTGTTAGCTGATATTTTGTTATCTATTTTAGCATGTGATTTTAGTTGTTTAGTATAAATAGGATAGGGTATTATTCATTTTTTGTACCTTTTTTTTGTTGATCGAATAGCACAGCAAGTTTCTTTCTCATCTCTGCATATATTACATACATATATTCGTGAGTGTTGAGTGTAATCAGGGGCCTGTAACCAACAATTGGTATCAGAGCTTGGTGGTGAAGAGCTTGCCGTTTTGAGAGTCGGTGGCGAGAGACGGAGTGCAGTCCTTTGGCTGTAAGGACCGAAGCAGAAAGCATAGAAAGAAAGAAGCATGGTTGAAGAAGGAGGCAGGTTTGAGAGTCGTGTCCGGCGAAGGGGGTGCAGCCCTCTAAACTGCAGTCGCCGGAGAGAATGAAAGAAGAAAGGCTGCACACAGCAGCGAAGACCGAAAGAAAGTAAGAACGAAAGAGACCGTCGCCGGAAGGAGATACCGGCGTAAGGAAGACCGAAGCCGTAGTAGACCGAACGGCTTGAGAGAAAGACCGAAAGAGACCGCCGCCGGAAAGAAAGTTCCGGTGGGAAAGAAGACCGCCGTCGGAAAGTTGTTATGATGGGAGACAAAGACCGAAGACCGCTGCCGGAAAGAGAGTTCCGGTGGGAAACAAAGAAGACCGCTATAGACCGACAAGCCACAAAAGACCGAACGGCGTGACCGAGACCGTGGGTGTGACAGTGACCGGAGGTTCGCACCATGATAGACCGAAGAAAGCTTTTATTGAAAGCAAGACCGATTGTGAACAAAGACCGAAAGTGTTCACATTAGACCGAGTCGTGAGCCGAAGACTGAAAAGGGTTCACGCTAGAAAGAGAAAGGGGAAGACGGGCCTGCTGGTTCGTGTAGCAAGAACCGACATCAAGATTATGGGGGTGAATGTTGGAAAATCTTGATGGGTCGGGTACGTGTCAACAGGTCGGAGCTGAACCGGGTTCGGTAGTTAAATGGGTTATCCATTAGCTAAGGGTTCAAATGAAGAAATGGGCAAAGTGTTGACCGAGTTTTGTGGAAGTGGACGTATGGAATTGAAAGTTTGTTTTGTTCCAGAAAAGTAGGAGAACATGGACGAAATTGTGTATTTTGTTAGCTGATATTTTGTTATCTATTTTAGCATGTGATTTTAGTTGTTTAGTATAAATAGGATAGGGTATTATTCATTTTTTGTACCTTTTTTTTGTTGATCGAATAGCACAGCAAGTTTCTTTCTCATCTCTGCATATATTACATACATATATTCGTGAGTGTTGAGTGTAATCAGGGGCCTGTAACCAACAGAGACGAGTCGAGATTCAGGCCAAATCAGCAGGCTTGTCAACCCAGTTTGTTAATCGAAGAACGAAGAAGAGATCGTGTATTTTAGTTGTCGGATACTCTTTCTAGCCTAGGAGAAGAATTGCAAGGGATGCATAATTCTTTAGGTAGAAAAACCAACAGGTGTAGCGCGGTAGAAACGAAACAGCAGGTGGCTGAGATATTCGTTTAGCGACTCGAAGACAGTACAGGTGGTAGGCGTCTAGTTGGTGGTTGATACGCAAGGGGTGCTTATCAAGGAAGGGTTTGACAAAATAGTAAAATCACGATCAAAGACGACTTTGGACGTGGTTGAGGTCGGGTGTCCAGTAGAAGTCGAGATGGTTCGAGAGGAGAAGGTGATTCGGGTGTTGTGAACGAGTGGTGCGAACAAACCAATTAAGGGGGTGATTGTTGGGTTAATTGGGTTTGTTCACGGGTTCTAAACCGGGTTTATCCGATACGAAAAATGGTTCGTTTACGGATCATGGGTTACGGGTCAGCATGTAAACGAGTCAAATGGGTTGCAATAGTTGGAATAGGTTAAAAGTTCAATGGTTTACGTGAGAATTAAAAGCTGCATGGAAGAAAATATCATGTGTGAAATTACTAGTTAGTAAAACTTGGTCAAGGTTGACCGGGTTTGTTGCACATGATCTTGTGAGTTGGGAATCGTTAGAATTTCTCTAAAATTCAGCAAGTAGTGGGTTATTTAGCATGTGTTTTTTTTGTTGTTTATTTAATATAAATAGGGAGTAGTTGTAGTAGTTTGTTTTGTAACCCTTTTCTGTGATATATCGAATACAGCAAGTATTCATTCCTTATCTTCATACATATATACGTGAGTTTGTAGTGTGTGTTGAGGGGCCTGTAACCAACAATTTTCAATTCATGATGCGGATTTTGCGATACCAGATGGTACAATTGATTGCGGTCTACACTTGGTCTCGTTTACTACTTATTCAACGACAACATCTGATGCCGATTTTGGAAGACGTCTAGATTCCCGTCGGTCAACATCGAGATATTGTGTTTTTGTGAGCGATAACTTACTATCTTGGTCATCCAAACCACAACTGACAATATCCAGATCCAGTGGGGTGTAGCTAATGTCGTTGCTGAAACTACATGGTTACATAATCTACTACTCGAGCTTCATGTCCCATTGCACCGAGCTACCGTAGTTTATTGTGACAACGTGTTAGTTGTCTACTAGTAGTATAGTCCGAGAACCCGGTTCAACATCAACATACAAAACATGTTGAAATTGACACACGCTTCGTTTAGGAAAAAGCCGGCCTTGGCCACATTTTGGTTCTATATATTCCGGCTTCCTCTAAATAGATTGATATATCCACAAAGGCCACCCCAGATGTTCCTGAACAATTCATATGTGTTGCTACGACTCACGTGTCGTATTAGTGTAAAACCAGGTGTAATAATTCGCATTCAAAAGTTCCTGAATACTCGTATAGATAGGTCACAACTTGAGATGGATCATTAATAAAGAAAATCTGTACTTGAACCGTTTTTATGACTTTTGACAAATAGGGTTCATCTTTATAATTTACCAAAAAACTAGATTTTTTAAAGGGAAATTTACGAAAATGTCATTTGACCAACGTTCTTTACGAAAATGTCACGTTCATGCGTCCGTAGACGGACTCCTCCACATGGGAGGAGTCTGTGCGTCACCTTGAAGAGTCCATGAACGAGGAGCTGACACGTGTCTTTTCAAATGTTGAAGAGTCCATCCCCGACGCATCCCATGCCCTCTCCGACGCATCCCATGCCCCCCCCCCTCCCCGACGCATCCCTTGCATCCGGACGCATCCCATGTGGAGGAGTCCGTCTACGGACGCATAAACGTGACATTTTCGTAAAGAATGTTGGTTAAATGACATTTTCGTAAATTTCCCTTTTTTAAAATAGAACAGTATTGATATTTAAATAAGATAGCCCAGCTTCAAATAAATAGAACAGTATTGATATTTAAATAAGATAGCTTCAAAGTTCGAACCACAACCACAACTTAATTTTTGTGGGGCAATGGTTTTGATATTTTCATCATTGATTAAAAGTCAAAGATTGCAATAATGAATGCGTGGAGGCAATTCTATCTCTAGTTGACTACATATCTCCATTTATAGTATGAGTCTTTGCATACGATCATCATCACAAACATGACCACCACAACTTCAGCCATCACACCATACGATCGAGTAACCGAACTCAAAGCTTTCGACCAAACAAAAACAGGCGTCCAAGGCCTCGTCGATGCGGGTATCCGACACGTCCCTCGCATCTTCATCAATCAACCCGAAACCATTCAGAAACCTTCCACCTCTATCGAGCTTCCACTCATAGACCTCGGATCCACCGATAGAGCATCCACGGTGGAAAAGATCCGTGTTGCCTCGGAGAATATCGGGCTTTTTCAAGTAGTGAATCATGGAATCCCGTTGAGTGTGATGCACGAGACGCTTCAAGGCGTCCGTAGATTCCACGAACAAGATGTCGAGAATAAAAAGCGGTTTTATTCAAGAGATGCTTCGAGGACCGTGGTGTATAATAGCAATTTCGATCTGTATACTTCGCCAGCCGCGAACTGGAGAGACACATATTTTTCATTTATGGCTCCATCACCTCCAAAGGTGGAAGAATTGCCGGAGGTTTGTAGAGACATACAAATCGAGTACTCGAATCATGTGTTGAAACTTGGCGGCTTACTGTTTCGGTTGATCTCGGAGGCTTTAGGTTTGAAACCAAATCACTTGGGGGATATGGAGTGTGACAAGGGGTTGACATTTGTTGGCCATTGTTACCCTGCTTGTCCGCAACCGGATCTAACCATGGGTGCAACCAAACACACGGATGATGGTTTCTTGACGGTGCTTCTACAAGATGATATCGGCGGGCTGCAAATACTTCATCAAAATCAATGGGTTGATGTTCCACCTATTCCGGGTGCGCTTATGATCAATATTGGGGATCTGTTACAGGCAAGTCTAGTTCTACATGTTAATTGTGATCCATACGCTTACTTTTTTTTAAGTTCTTTGGTTTATCGTTTAAATCTGTTACGCCCGTTACCATTTAATGTAGTTTTATGAAACTAAAATATCACCAGTTATAATTTAGTCTAGTTTTATAATTTTAACACAACGTTATTCATAGTTAGTTTTAATTTGTGTTAGCTTAGTTATGTTCATTTATCTATGTTCAGCTATGTTTGTTTGTTTACATTCGTGAACACCATTCGTTTATACTATTAATGAAAGAACCCAAATAAACACGACCACATTTGTTTTCTTAAGGAACTAACACGAACAAGTAAACCCCGTTCATTTAAATGTTTGTGCAAGCACATATGTTTGGTTAAAGTTAAACAAATGAACATGAACAATGTTTGTTCGTGTTCATTTACAAGCCTATTGAAAACTATCAAAAACTAGAATCTAATATTGTTAAGTTTCAGATGATATCGAATGACAAATTGAAAAGTGTGGAGCACAGAGTGGTGGCGAATGAGAAAGGACCAAGGGTGTCGGTGGCATGTTTATTTAGCAGCTCCCTAGCGGCGTCCACGAAGTTGTACGGACCTATCAAGGAATTGCTTTCCGATGAGAACCCACCGAGGTACAGGGAAACCACAGTTCATGACTACGTTCAATATTCCTTCTCTAAGGGCCTTGATGGTGCCCCTCGTTTACTTCATTTGAAGCTTTAAATTGTACCATACTTGTGAAATCTGCAATCTTATTATTATTTTTAAAGAAAAGTATATATATATTGATCATACCCATGCTTATTAATATTAATATCTGGTCAACAAGGTATGTTGACCTATTAGCATTTCGTTTAGCTCTTTTAGAACGACAACTCACACACCACGTACTAAACATGTTCCTAAATCCACATCATTGTCCATACCGGAACCAGAACCCTCACCACGTGGGGAGGGAAATCTTACTCCACTCCTTAGTACCACTAAGCTACAAGCCCTTTGGATACCATTTGGTTTAGTGTTTAGTGGTACGAGTGTACGACCAAGTTCTACAAACTTTACGTTGGAGAGGTACATAACGCAGATACTCTCAAAGATGTGAAGATTGATCGATTCTTCATCAAGGCACAACCAATTAGAAGAGTTTTGACTTTAAACTATATAAAATCTAAAGAACATCTAACTTGCCAAACAAAAACATATAAAGATTGGGTCCTAGAGACTGATATATTTTTTTTTGTAACACATGTTGAGTAGTGTTTAGTTATTTAAATGTATTATCGTAATCAGCTAAAGATCGAGTAACACTTACCCACACAACATTTAAGCTTTTAAACGGACCCTTTCCATGATTTTAATTTATATATGCCACAATAACAATTTGGTTGATTTCCTCTATTTGTGTTCTGGGTAAGCTATTTTTATAAAATACTTTCTACACTAAAAACTACAACTCAAATACTTTCTACACTACTTCAATAGTTTGTTCTGATATGTGCTCAATAATAAAAATAAATAAAAAACTCCTTAACCTTAAAGTATGTGTTTATTTTATGTATTTAGTGTGTAAATTATCTGCAATAATTTGTTCATATATCCACCAGAGTGCAGTATAAAATCATCACCACATCTGTTTCTCTAATGTAATATATGTACCGACTGATATGGAGATAAAACAAACGGGTCACGGAACTCTCATCTGATATGGTTAGCAGCCATCGATCTAGATCACTATTGACCAGTGTTATGTATCCACCGAACCAGATCGACCTAAGATGCAGTACCAACTGATAATATTACAATATATAGTTGTTATATAAAAGCACATTTGCTAGACAGCATTACTCTGCTTTCGCAATCTGGATGAATAAGAGGCTCACAAGTGATGGACTTGCCCCCAGAATCTTACTTGCTGCATACACATAGTATAGAATGAGTTTGATAATTACTTATACATGTCCACAAGTACAACTTTCAGGCCAAGTATAGTCCTGTGAATCAGTGGAAAGATTGACTAGAGAAGAAATAACTGTGTTGTTAATATTTGAGTAATCATCAAACTGCAAACCATGATGATTTAATTGATAACTTCAATTCAATTTTTTTACAGATTGATATTTAAAATCCTATGTCTTTCAGGTAAAAGACAACTGAATTCTAAATTTAAATAAAATATTGTGCGGAATTAAGTTTTAGAATGTTAACATGCAAAAACTCGGTTCACATCTCCCTAAAATCAGCAACAAACTTGCAACATCCACTTCCACTCCTTGTTCACATTAAACTTTGTTATCCGCTACCAGCTCAAACCAAGACCAAAACTGGGCCAACTGACCCGTTAAAACTCACCGCTTATCCAACCCGTTCAAGCGATTTAAAAACTACAATGCGCCAACAGTTTTCTCATTGGTTAGGTTATTAAGCAGCGGGTGCCTTGAGCTCATGATCATGAGACGTATCACATGTAGATTGTGGAAAATACTGCCACATTGGAATGTAACCATTTCCTAGAAAAACAGGCATCTTGTTCGTTCCAGCCTGAAATGCAGCCACATGGTGGAAGATCATTGGTCATGCACTTGATCTGCTGCTCCATTCTTGCTTTTTTCCGCCGTTAAAACAAGTTTCTATTCACGAAGCTCGTTCTCTGCCTGTCCGTTTCGGCAAGCGTGGAGAATTTCTTTTTTGGATTTTACTAGAAATATATTAAAAAAAACATTAAGCAAGTTCATTTATTATTACTTATGTGTATACGTACACTAACCTTCAATGTCTTAATTTCTTCCAATAGTTCCTCATTCATTTCTCTGAAATCCTGTGATTCAGATTTAAGCTGATTCAGAAATCGGATAGCATCTCCAAGTATAGCCAGTTTATCAGTGGTGGCAGGGCGGCCAGGTTCCAAAATAGAGCTTAATTCTAAGAACCTGCAAAAATAATTAATAATATATAAACAATAAACCATGAAAATGACACGTTATATTATTGCTGAAGGATATATTAGGAAAAAGGCCAGAAATTTTTATTACTTGCATTTTGCTTGTTAATTAACACATGCATTGTGCCAAAAAGGGTGTGTTGGTTAAGGGAGCTAAAACAAGCGAATAATTTTGTTTGGTACGGGTCAATGAGGTTAGGTTGACCGAAAACAGTTCGTCCAATTTTATGCTCATTTCATCAACTCATGCATTAAACAGCTGGTCTTAATTTTGCCTGTCTGTATCTTTAAGCGCCTAAAGGGATAGATTGAATCACTAAATAACAAAACTCAATCAAGAAAAGAGTCACCTGTTATTCAATATTTCCCTTCTTGGCCTCACACGACATGCTTTATTCTAGGCCCTGCTTTGTGAATTGCAGCTCTAAGAAAAAAAAAAGTAGACAAGAAAAAAGAATTGTTGTTAGTATTTGAATATATCAAACTGCAGACCATGATGATCATTTATTTAATAATTTCAGGTCAGTTTGGATTAACAAACTGACATTCAAATTAAATTTAACTCCAGTCAAGTAAAAGACATTGGAATTCTGTTGACATCACTCCAAATCAAATATTGTCAGGAAACTAAAATTTTCAAATGTAAACATAAAAAGACAATAAAACTTCTACTCACAACAATTTTGCAGAAATAAAGATCGTACAAAGAGGTGTCAAAAGCTACCAGTTTAATAAAAAAAACTGTCCAGTTAACCCCAATTGTATTTAAACATGCTGTGTTGGGTTTAATTAGTATTAATCCAATTAAAGGTCATCAAATCATAAATATACTGGGGTCATTCTTGATAAAATCACTCATACTAATTTTTGCACTTTATTGAAATAATAATGTACTTGTGTTGAAATAATACTTACAATAATCAATCAGGCGATTTCAAGAAAAAGAAGTTCCTTTGTTTATATTGATGCAGGGGATATGAGAGATGCGGGACCAGTAGGAGCCTCTTCTACTGCACCTTCCTTCTAATTTTGGGAATTCATCTATGTTTAAACTCAATAGTGAAGGCAGCAGATTTTCAGGTAGATGCTTCAACTTTGGGCAATCAACTAAAAAGAGATGCTGGAGGGAGGTGAGGTGTTGGAGTCCCACTGAAACTGATTTCAGTTTCTTAAAGTCAAGTATCCCAAGAGAAGTAAGAGATGGAGGAAGAAGATGAAACATCTGACTACACCTACTCACATCATCTTCTTCTGCTAGTCCACTAATTAACCCTAAGTCGACAAGTGTGGTTGGGAAATTCTGTGGTCCCCACTCTAAGATGGGCTTCTTCAACCCCCCAATTACAAGGGTTTGCAGTTTGGGAGGCCAAAACCCACGAGGAAAGGAAGCATCTGTACCTGGGCAATTGTATATTACCAGGTTTGTTAAGGAGGTGAGACAAGGCAGCTCGTGGTCAGGAAATGACTCCATATTTGGACAATCAACTATTCTCAGGTCGGTGAGGTGAATCAACTTACTCAATTCAATGATCGTTGTCAGATTTGGCCATCTGATTATATCTACGCTTTGAAGCATTGGCATGCTTGTGTTGTTGACAAGCACCCTAGTGTTATCTCCTCCAAATATTAGCTCCTTTTCTAACAGTTTGTCACAATATTTAATGGAAAGAAACTTGAGCTTCTGCCGTCCTGTCGTCGGGAATGAAACAGATGTAATGGAAGGACAATCTGAGATGTCCAACTGCTCAATGTTATTTGGACACCTACAATGCTCCATACTCTCACATTTTTCTATCTTTAATGTCATAAGAGTTGTTATAGCGTTGCTCCCACAACTGCCATCCTCTTTCTCTGCTAATCTCACCAAATTTTGACATTCCAGTACATCCAAATACATTAAGCGTATAAGAGCCTTACTAGCCATCGACTCCCACAAGTATCTTATTTCGTTACAGTTTTTTATGATCAAATATTCGACAGCTCCAAGATACTCTATAACACCTCTCCACGCCACTTCATCAAGCCCTGTAATACTTTCTATTTTCAACTGCAAGACTCCTGAAGCTACTTGAACCAGGCTTCTCAACACAACACTATGACATTCATATATTTCCAGAACATTCAATGAAGGTAATGCTTCAGGCGACACTTGAACCATTTTAGGACAATTTCTTACAACAAGCATTTTAAGGCATGGAAACGACACAACCCCAATATTGGTTGACCATTCTTCCAACCTCTTCATATTTTCTAGATAAAGAACTTCAAGTGAAGGGAATGAAAGACCAGTCCCTGCTAACTCTGAACACATAGCTTTCACCTCATCCATGTCTTTAATAAACAACTTCTTGAGTGACGGTAACTGACCAAGTGGTGGTAAAGATGTACAGTTTTTACAGCCATGTATAAACACCGAGGTCAACTGAAAAAACGATGGATCCCCAACCCAATTAGGAAATTCTATACCCCCATAAGGACCCTATACGAATGAATGTCAAACTAGCACTATTAGGCTTCAACCCACAGAGGACCTCCTTTTCAAGAGACTCCTTTCGAGAACCATCAAACACATCACTCCATTCTAGTTCTAAGAAAGCAAACCTCTTTTGCAATAAGTTTGCCTCTTGTGCATGCATTGCCATTTCCACTTTGTCCAGCCCCTTGATGTGAATCCCCAACATAAAATCTGTAAGGTCTTTAATCTTGGTTATTGCAAGGTCATTATCTCCTCCAACAATGATCTTGGTGAGAATCTGTAGGCTTTTCAATTGGCCAATCCACAGAGGTAACTTATTCAAAAGCGGAGTTCCGTAAATGTCCAAATGCCGCAAGTTTTTAAGCTTTGAGAAGTTGTTGGGCAACTTAATTAAGTCACTACAATCAGAAAGGAGTAATGTTTGCAAATTGTAGAGATTGCCAACACTTTCTGGTAAATGTGTGATTGGGTTTTCAGATAAATTAAGATACCGGAGATGCTTCAAACTGCCAATTGTCTCTGGCACCTTGCTGATGCATAAATTTCCCAAACTTAGAACCCTTAGCATTGGTAATTCGGGAAGTAAGTCAACTAAAATCTTACTAGATAAGTAAAACTTTTCGAAACTATCTTTTCCTTGTAAGGATAAGAATGTTCTCAAACTTTTAGCTGTTTTGAATGGATCAAACTTCGGGTAAGCTACATATTCGTCACAAACAAATGACATATGGCGGTACTTTTCCAAGGCTTCCTTCCTAACATCCTGTACCATCTCAATGTCTAATCTTGAAAAGAATTCTCCAGCAACAGATTTGGCCAAGTCATTCAGCAAGTCATGCATCACAAACAAAGATTTGCCATTAGGTGCATGTTGAAACAATGACCTTGAAAATAACTCTTCAAAAAATTCAAGACCTAAGCGTTCCATTGACTTGTTTGAAGATGATGAGTCCAAAATACCTTCTGCCATCCATAGCAAAATCAACTGGTTTTTGGTAAACACATAGTTCTTGGGGAACAAGGAGAAATACGCAAACAACTGCTTCAAACATGCAGAAAGATCATTGTAGCTTAATCTAAGAGCCGGTACAATCTCATCTTTTTTTCCTAACCTCCAAATCTCACTATTCAACAACTCCTTCCACTCTTCTTCTTCAGTCTTTGTCCTCAATAACCTTCCGAGGACTGTTAAAGCCAAAGGTAAGCCATCACATTTTTTCACAATGCCTTCACCATATTTTTTTAGAATCGGGCGCGAATCAAAGCTATTTTCACCCAACGCATGCTGAGCAAATAAAGAAACAGCTTTGTCATGTGACAGCGTCTGCACATGGTATAAATGATCATAACCCAACTTATTGAGCAGTTGCACCTTTCGGGTTGTCATTATAATTTTACTTCTAGGAGCACATGCATGAAACGGGCTCACTAGGGTCTGCCAGTCCTCATAACTCTCACTCCAAACATCATCTAATACCATTAAAAAGCGTTTCTCCCTAAGTTGCTTTCTAAGAGCTACTTGAAGCAGATTCAAATCTGTGAATTCTTTGTCCTCACCCTTCACAGATTGTAAGATAACTTTGCTTATATGAAAGATATCAAACTGATCAGAAACACAAACCCAAGCCATGAGTTCAAAGTGCTTCTTAACTTCCTCATCATCATACAAAATTTTAGCTAGAGTGGTCTTCCCTAACCCACCCATACCAACAATAGGCACGATGCTAAAGTTCTTATCACATGGCTCGTCCCCTAAAAGCTTCACGAGCAATTCCTTCTTTTCCTTTTCCCGTCCAACAACACTAGAAGTATCTATCAGCGAGGTCTGATAAATTCTTTTCGACTTTTCATCTTTTACAATTAAACCAAGAGTAACCTTCTCCTTCTCTAGATCTTGTAATTTGGTGGTAATATCATCTAACTTGTGATGCATCCTCTGACTTAGTGATAAATTGATGCAACAAGTTGGGACTAGCTTTTTTACCTTGCTGGTGACGGCTCCAGATTGCTGGGTGAGGTCACGATGCATAGCTTGTGTTGCCAGATCATCAAGTACGTCATCAATGTCGTAAGCCAGATGTTGGAGAC
This sequence comes from Helianthus tuberosus, assembly GCA_030545235.1. Taxonomy (NCBI): domain Eukaryota; kingdom Viridiplantae; phylum Streptophyta; class Magnoliopsida; order Asterales; family Asteraceae; genus Helianthus; species Helianthus tuberosus. The sequence continues at coordinate 132,481,937 of CM060427.1, read as the reverse complement.
CACTGAGCCAGTTTTGAACAGCTTCATCAGTTATTTCCTTCTGAGAAGCATCATTAAGGAGAGACTGGATCTGGGTCAGGGTCCCCTCTAGTTTCTTCAGTTCTGACTGGATTCCTTGGGACCATCCGATTTTCTTCAATGCTACAGAAGACAGCTTCTCAAAAACAGCTTTCAGGAGTTCAGAGGCAATGATTTCAGCCATTGTTAATTAGTTTATGGTAGGTGATGATGGAAATTCTGTATAACAAGGATATATGTGAATGTAATTGTAAGGGTGTGGAAATAAAGAAAACTAATTTTTGCTGTGTTGTTATATAGTTCCTTCGGCCATTGTTTGGGGTACCATCCATGCAATTGTCCTGTTGTAATTAAGAAATATTTTCACATTAATATTTTATAACTGATTATTCATTTAAATAAACTACTTTTATAGATAATGTAAATAAATATAATAATAAACTATACTTAAGTATTACAATTATTAAAGTAATAAAAACGACAGGTGGCCAGCCTGCTATCCTGGACCCACCCTTATCTTTAAAAACTCAGAATTATTCTTGAAAATGCAGGCATAGTCAGCCAGCTATGAAAAGGAAACGGAAAAACTCAGAATTATTCTTGAAAAAGCAGGCATTGTCGGCCAGCCATGAAAAGGAAAAGAAAGTTAAGAATGCGGGGAGTGGGGGCGTTGGTTTGGCGGGGGAAGCCAGGCAACGCTGGCTAACCCAGTCCGTGTCACTTCGATCGTCGATGCACAACGTATGTTACAACTCAGAATTATTCTTGAAAAAGCAGGCATTGTCAACCAAACAACAAAACCGAAAATGGTGCACTGGACGGAGGAGGAGGAGATCGCGCTCGTCACTTCGTTCGTCGATGCAACGTACGTTACAACGCGGTCAAACCGTGTATTGGGGACAAGCGTTCCAACAATACCAACAACACGTTGGTAACAATCGCCACAATTTAAACGTCTGCCAACACAAGTGGTGTGAGCTAAAACCGAAGCTGGATCGGTTTAAAGTTTGTTTCGACCGTGTCCCTGCGGGGGATCTAAGCCTCGATGATCGAATGGAGATCGCGAAGATCGAGTGGAGGCACGACGGGAATCCGGATTTAAGTGGGTTCCCACTTTAATATTTATAGAACTTTGTAATTTTTTTAGGAATTATTAACTACTTTTTTTATTTGTTTTAGAATTTAATAAGTAGTTTTTTTAAAATTTTTAGGATGTTATGTAATTTTTTTTAAATAATATAGGTTTGTATTTTATTTTATAAATCTCAAGTATGTAAAAAAAATATGAAGTCAGCCAACATGGCACCCAACGACGCTAACCCACGCCGCTTTCACACCCCACTTTTTTGGGTGGTCCGGTGGAGCCCACAATCGCCGCGTGTCGAGCAAAGCCCCCAACACAAGCCCCCCCACTCCCCGCAATCTAATGAAGGGAACCAGTTATGAAGAGGTTAAGGAAAAGAAAGTTAATGAACCTATGCATTATAGTCTAGTGGTATTTTGAGGGTGGGATAAGGCTTATGACCATTAGGTCATGAATTCGATTCTGACAAGGTGGTTTTTCCCGGATTTATTGGGTTTCCTCCTGAATTTGTGTATAGACATTATTGCCTAGTGGAGATGTATATGATCGGGTGTTTCCGCTGGTGGCATGATGATGATACTCTAGCTATCCGTCAGTGATCCAAATTTGTCGTTAAAAAAAAGAAAGTTAATGATGAGAAAGAGAAAAGCTATTTTTTATTATTATAATGGTCATTTATAAAAACTATAAAAAACCTTCAAGTTTAGACATTATAATTCTAAATATTAAAAGTAAAAGTTGTTAGTTAAGATAATAGATAAGAGGTTAGTTTAGATTTATTATTGAGTAAACTACCATTTTGATCCCTGAGGTTTGGTCACTTTTGCCATTTTAATCCAAATTTGAAACCTTTTACATCTAGGTCCTGTGATTTCATTTTTTTGCCATTTAGGTCCAAAAATGAAATCAGCTCATATTTCATAAACTAAATCCTGCTTTTTTGTCCTTTTCCTCAGGGGCAAAATGGTCATTATGAGTTTTATTATAACAAATTATTAAATAAAATAATTAAATTAATTAATCCTTTTACCTTATAAAAGAAGCATAGACCCCCTTCTCACCACCGCCACCACTCTCTCCTCTCTCTAACACCACCGCCACCATGAACTCCACCACCGCCACTTCCTCCCCCCTTCTCACCACCACCACCACCATGACCTTATATCAGAGACTTCATGAACGTGCGGATGTACCTTTTGATGAGACTCGTGCAGATCATCAGGTGTTATTCTCCTTTTCCATACATTATATATAAATGATAAAATCATGTAGTTAAATTTTATCATCCTGTTGAACATTGCTTGTTATGTGATGTAATTATATGTTTTATTGACAGAAAGCCCTTGCAGAACTGTGGAATTTAGCATATCCAGAAGTTACATTTAAAGGATTGATCTCTGAGAAGTGGATGGAAATGGGTTGGCAAGTTGTTAACCCGTCTCTTAACTTTAGGTACAATGTACAGTCCATTGGAGAAGATGATGGTTGGAGAAGATGATCATAGAACAGAGGGTTTGGAGAAGATGATTTTTGGGAAAGATGATAATATCTGTGCATATGAGGTCAAAGAGTTATTTAATGTTATTAATTTATTTAATAATGTGTTATAATAAAATTATGATGACCATTTTGCCCCTAGGAAAAGGACAAAATAATAAGATTTTATTAGACAAATATTAGCTGATTTCATTTTTGGACCAAAATGACAATAAAAGTGAAACCACAGGACTCAGATTCAAAAGGTTGAGTTTTAGACTAAAGTGGCAAAAGTGACCAAACCTCAGGGACCAAAATGGCAGTTTACTCTTAATTTTAAGTTATGGATTGTTGAATTTTAAAAAACATAAAATAAAAAATAAAATAAGGGGAGGCTTATCACCACACCTTCGGCTCATCCCTTGGGGCTCATACTCCACACATCCTCCACACCTGATGATGTGGCCGCCTCGTGGCGGATCATCCCCAAAGAACTACCATACTCCACACCCACCAACCTTAAGGTTTCTTTTTTACTTTTCTTTTTGATAAATCTTGACTTTATATCGTTAATCAAGGATGTAAATGGACAGGCTTTTATAATGCCAACAATAATTTAAATATACATATATTTTCGAAAAAAATAAATTGTTGTGTTCCCCATTGGGGGGCCAAGGCCAACTCAGCTCACCGATGGCCTCCCCGATCCCATACCCCATCGTCTAAGCTTTGACCAAATCAAATTAATAAGACAATTGTTTGTTATTAAATTGACACTATACAGTAGTGGCATTGCTATACTGTCAGGTCAATTTATTTAATACTCATAATACTACAAATCCAATACCATAAAAGCATGTACCTTTCACCAGTGGCGAAGCTTGACCCGAATGACGGGGGGTTGAAAACGTATATACCTAAAAAATTCTATAGAACCGGGGGGTCGAAAACGTATATACCAAAAAATTTCAATACGGAAACTACATATATAACACTACTGAGCGAAAAGTTCGGGGGGTCGGGCGCCCCCTCCCGCCCCTTCTATACTTCGCCCCTGCCTTTCACCATTGTAAGTTCAACTCAATACTTATCAGGTTTAAGTTCCAGAACCAGACAATAATGTTTCTTTCACAATAACACTTTTGACTTTCCTGTGACTGTTGACTTTTCAAATTGTTCCAGTTTAGTAAAGCCACTGGACTTAAAAATGCTCCATGTAGTAGCACTCAAACTTCAATCCAGTAGCTATAACCTCTATTGCAGTACCCAACAAAGATATGGATTTTATGGGGGTGGATTCCTTCTCAAAAACAACTTATTAACTTATATAAGTAAGTTATAAGTTACAAATACTAACTTCTCAAAAACAACTTCTCAACACACAAAAACAACTTAAATAAGCTAACCCAAACACTATAAAAACAACTTATTAACTTTTTATAAGTCAATAAGTTATAAGTTGCTCCAAAAACCCAAACACCCTCTATTTAAATATGACAAATGATCAATATCACTTGGTTCGATAGTTTTTAGATATTTTTTACAGCAGTTTTCCACTGTTTTGGAAAATTTTTATAGATTTAAACAAGTTAAATTACAGATAACACTTATGAACACTATTTTTTTAGCAATTTAGGCTTTCTTATTACACCCATGGGCCATGGATATTATCTTTTAGCTCCACTGAGTCAGTCAGGTAAATGCATGAAATCGAAGCGTATCATGCATAAACAGTAAGTAGTTCAGAAATGAAAAACACACCTGAATCGTGAGTCTGCTACATCTGAACCGAGGATCTTAACTCCATTTGAAACTGAAAACGGACTTCATATTCATAACTGTAAAACATAAATACCTATATATACTCTGGTGCACGTCAGCTAGTGTTTTTGCTTCGGGTTTACCCCTCGACTACTGTTTTTGCTTCGGTTTTTGTCCTTCTACTTTCATTTTTGGGATATTGGCCTCTAATAATCTTTACTAGACGTCATTGCCCATTGGCAATCCCACCTTTTTTTATTTCCCTGACAGCCCACCTTTCAAATATTTTTCCTCCACTAGTTCTCAGTTAAACAAACTTAACGGGGTTAAGTTTTTTTTCGAATTACAAACTGACGTATTAGGGCTTTTTATCAGAACGAGGATACGAGTCGAATGATGTAAAACTTACCTCGAAACGGGGTCCGTAACGAACCGTTAGGAGCTTTGACCCCGTCGTCTAAGCTTTGACCAAATTAAACTAATAAGACAACTGTTTGCTATTAAATTGACACTATACAGTAGTGGCATTGCTACACTGTCAGGTCAATTTAATACTCATAATACTACAAATCCAATACCATAAAAGCATGTACCTTTCACAATAAAGTTTTTGACTTTTCTGAAATCTGTGACATTCCTCATTGACTTCTTCATGTTTTGCCCTTTTACTTTGCAGCTCTATTTCTGTTCTGCCCATAATGCCCTTTGCCTTCTAAAGACCACAAATCTGCAGTTTTGCAATTTTGGATTAAAAAAAAAACCTATAAGGGTTCAGATCTCCACCCGAGTAGCTTTGACCCAATGCAAACTGTTACCAAGGTTGTTTGTGACTAAATTGAAACTAACTATACAACATGCAATCTTTAAACACTTCCACCATTGTAAGTTCAACTCAATACTCATGAGGTTTAAGTTCCAGAACCAGACTATAATGTTTCTTTCACAATAACAGGGTAGGGTTTGCTATTCAGAAGAGGGTAGCGGCGTAGCTTGTTGCCCGTATACATGCGTCTCTAGAAATATGACCCATTTGGTTCCGTGAACAAAAAGATTAAGTAAAAAAAACAATAACACTTTTGACTTTCCTGTGACTGTTGACTTTTCTAAATGTGCCAGTTTAGTTTAGCCACTGGACTTAAAGATGCTCCATTGCAGTAGCCAACAAAGATACGGATTTTATTTCAAAGCTTGGTTTTAAAAAGCGCGCCCTAGGCGCGCCTAGGCGCAAGGCGCAGGGCCTGGGGCTTTTTAGCTTCTCGCCTTGTGTAATTACAGGAAGCGACCAAAAGGCGCATTTTTTGATGTTTTTGTGGGCTTTTTGGCCTGAGGCGCGCGCCTCATGTAACTTAGGCGTTTTACTGCATAAAAATGTTGTACCTTGGGTTTTTTGACTTGTACATGTAATTAAAATGGTATAAAAGCCTTAGTTATAGCTATATTTTGGTTAAAGGAAGCTAAAAACCTATGGGATATGTATGGGATATATAAAAAAAATTATATAAACATCTTGCGCCTCGGGTACGAAAAGCCCACCGCTTTTGCGCTTCGCGCCTCAATTTTAGACAGCGTCGCTTTTGTGCGCCTCTCGCTTTTTAAAACCAAGTTTCAAACACTATTAAATATGACAAATGATCAAATATCACATAGTTTTTAGATATTTTTTACAGCAATTTTCCACTGTTTCTGAAAAATTTTATAGATTTAAACAAGTTAAATTACAGATAACACTTACGAATACTATTTTTTTAGCAATTTGGCTTTCTTATTACATCCATGAGTCAGGTAAATGCATGAAATCGAAGCGTATAAGATCAAACCCCGACCCGTTGACATGCATAAACAGTAAGTAGTTCAGAAATGAAAAATACACCTGAATCGTGAGTCTGCTACATCTGAACCGAGGATCTTAACTCCATTTGAAACTGAAAACGGACTTCATATTCATAACAGTAAAACATAAATACCTATATATACTCTGGTCCACGTCGGCGGCTAGGGTTTGAAACATGGACGGGCTACCTTCCAAATCACTAATTTTAGCATATATTAGCTTGTAAATCTCGTCAATTAGGTTTGGTTTGCTTAACTCAACAATTCTTCGTTACGAGCCATGGTGAAATCCAACGGAAAATGGCTCTTAATTTGATTAATCTCTGTGTATTTGTGCCTGAGAAGTGAAAACCAAGACGATAGGAGTGGGATTTTCTATCAAGTGATCTATATTTGTCAAGTCCTTCTAATAGTCTACCTAATAGTCTACTCAGTGGGACTTTGTATTTTAGATCAACTGATATGTATTTATCAAATCTGCCTGGGGACAATATTGTGGAACGTCTAAAATAAATTAGGCGTTGGGTCGATGCCCGAGTGGTTAATGGGGACGGACTGTAAATTCGTTGACAATATGTCTACGCTGGTTCAAATCCAGCTCGGCCCAACAATTTGTCAATCTACTATCAGATGGTAGAACACTCTTGTTCTTAATAAATACCTGATACGAGAGAATAAAAAGGAATCCAAAATTTCTGCTAGATCTCTTCTTATTTCCCTGGGATTGTAGTTCAATAGGCAAGAGCACCGCCCTGTCAAGGCGGACGTTGCGGGTTCGAGCCCCGTCAGTCCCGACGGATCCAATAAGTACATCAATTCGCCTCTCCATTTTCTGTGAAATCTGTGAAAGAAGGGACAGAGAGCATAATTGAATTCCGAAGGGGTTTCCCTTCTTTTTTTCAGGATTCTGTCGAAGAAAGAACAAACCCTAAACTAAAATGAAAATAACTAAAATAGTGAAGTTGATAGAATATTCCATCTTTTCTCCTGCGACTCATCTTTCTCATACTTCCTTGTCTTCCAAAGAAATTTAGATAATTAAAATTTAGAACCTAATTCCTCTCTTTTTCCACTTCGTTTGTATTGTTTGTTGGGGTTTTGTAGTTCGGACGGGCGGTTAGATTTCGTTTCGTTTGATGGTTCTATAAGGAAGACCTAAGGTAGGTTATAGAAAAGAAAGAACAGAAAAGAAGGATACAGAAAGTAAAGCAACTTTTGGTTGGTCCGGGAATCCAAGATTGGATTTGGTATGGATAAAAGATGTTCGTATGTTATACTATTCAATTCTCGACGACGAATTAATTTAATAGCTCAGATATTGTTATTCATGATATTGATCTGATTCAAGATCATCGATAGGTAATGCATTCATTGAATTGACAGGTGAAAGATTTATCATCTCTATGGGATTAAATCCCGAGTTATTGTGAAATAAAAAAATGATGAGATTATGGAAGTAAATATTCTTGCATTTATTGCTACTGCACTGTTCATTTTAGTTCCTACTGCTTTTCTACTTATAATTTACGTAAAAACAGTCAGTCAAAATGATTAATTACTTTAAATGAAACTTGACTTCTGAATTCTTATCAATAGTTGAAGAAATCAAATGAAAAGTATTCTATTTTTACGTCTTAAATGAAATCAACGGGCTATCATCGGCGGTCTTCTATGAGATCCGAGAGTATGGTAAGTAAGAAATTTATTTCTTACTTACCATACTCTCTATTAGTGTTATAATAGTGTATAAAATTGTTTCTAATAAAGTTGGTATACTATATTAGCTTCTATCTTCAATATTAGCTTCTATCTTCAATAGATGTAATTATTAATCCATATATGTAATTGACGTAGGACCCAATTCTAGTTCGTTTGATACATCTATTTATTCCGATGAATCTGAAATAATTGTTTTACTGTTATAGAATATATTTCTCCACTAGAATCCAATGGAATTTGAAAATGAAGATATTTTGATTTGAATTGAAATAATTTTCAAATCAAAAATGCGTTGCAGAACGATCTATAAAACAATTGATACCGTTTCATTCCTCAACTAAATTAGGAGTGCTTCTAAAGTCCACTTCTTCCCCATACTACGAGTGAAAGGGAAAATGTAAAGACTACCATTAAAGCAGCCCAAACGAGACTTACTATATCCATGTGAATTATGTCCCTTATCTCTATGATAGAATTATTCCATTATTGCTCACTAATAATAGTAGAATTAATGGTCCAGAGTCAAAAAGGGATTCTGGCCGAACACTATTGATGAACCAATCAAATAAATCCATTTCAAAAATTCCTATATTATTTCTAATCGGGAAAGACTAAACACAAGTAAAATAAAAAATAACATTACAAAGGAATGTTACTAATGGAACATCTAGTAATAAAATAAATAAGAGGGTCCATTCATTTTTTATTGCCCTTCAAAGTAAAAATAGATCAATTGCTATCTATTACAAAATTTTCCTATTTGATCTAATACGTACCCTTTCCCGATTGTCTCTCTGAAGGAGTTGAGAGAAAGCTCCTAAAGCGTCGTTTTACGCAAATGGAAACTACTACCCTCATGGATATTATTTGAGCGACGGAATTTATCCTAGGTATTCGATTTTCGTGAAGACGTATAGTGATCCTTTTGATGAAAAAAGAGCATACTTTAAAAAGGTTCAAGAGTCTTCACGAAAAGACATTGAGAGATGCTTTGGGGTTCTTAAACAACGCTGGCAATATTTGAGAAATCCTTGTCGTGCATGGAGCAAGCAAAAAATGAGAGATGCTATGTACGCGTGTATAATCATGCACAACATGATCTTGGAAGACGAAGGAAAGGCGATATGCCAGAATTATTTGCCAGAAGCCGTTCAAGAGGAGCATCCACAAGCGTCAATGGAAGAAAGAGTGAATAATGCGCGAGAGTTGCGTTACGAACCGTACCGTTCCCAGTTAATGGTTGATTTGCTACACCACGCATGGTCGGTTCGGTATGTACCACCTGAGGGAGAGGAAGAAACGGAGGACGACGAAGACGAAGTTGGCGAGGGTGAAGAAAGCGAAGATGAAAACTAGTGTTTTTTTTTCTGTTTTTTTTTATTTTCGGTTTTTTTTCTCTGTTTTTTTTATGTTTTTTTTTATTTTCTGTTTTTTTTTATTTTCTGATTTTTTTTATTTTCAGTTTTTTTTTTTTTTTTATTTCAAGTAATGTAATTTTTTTTTAATTAATGAAGTTTTTTATGTTTTAAATTAAAATAAATAATTGTGAAATGATTGTGAAATGATTGAATGGGGCATTATGGGGCATTATACCCACTACACCACTTTTGCTATAATGCCCCCATCGCTGACTAGGACGTCACGTGTCGGATAATGCCCCATGGTGGGGGCATTATAACCCACTACCACTACACATGGTCTCAGGGGGTGTTTGGCCTAGCTTTTTTATCTAAGCTTATAGCTTTTTTAGCTTATTTTTATAAAATAAGTACTAATGGGTGTTTGGTTTAGCTTTTTAAGCTTAAGCTTATGCTTATTAGCTAAGCTAATTTAAAGAAGCTTATGGGAAGATGGTTATTTAGCTTATTTGAATAAGCTTATTTGAAGAAGATGGTTTTTTACTCAATTGCCCTCAAATGATACACACAATGATATTATACCCCTTCCCATAATACAAGCTCGTGAAAATTTCATGGTTCCAAAGAGCTTATCAACTTGTAGAATATAAGCTAATCCAAACACTTAAAAATAGCTTATCAAATGAAAGAAAATAAGCATAAGCTACTTTAAAATATAAGCATAAGCCAAAAAAATAAAAGCTAGGCCAAACACCCCCTCAGTTAAAAAAAGAGTAAATTACAAAAAACGTCATTTATGTTCACACTATATTGCAAAATGTGTCCTTTATCTTTAAAAATTATAAAAAACGTACTTGATGTTTGCAAACTCTTGCAAGTTATGTACTTTAACCCTAACTCAGTTATTTTTTATAGTTAAATCTGACCTAACGGTCCCCACATACGAGTATTTTGGTCATTTTACTTTAATTAATCAAATAAACAATTATAAAAAATAATAAATAAAACAATTTTGTTTATATGTTAAATAAATACATACATTCTCTCTCTATCTCTGCACTCTTTCTCACTCTAACCACCCACCACCACAACCACCCGACCACTACCCACCTACCACCGCCACCACCTCCCACCACCCACCTTTCCCTCCGCCTGGTAACAGCGACAATGGAGTCCTAATCCAAATGATCGGTCTGAAACACAAATTTCAGATTTCTAATCAACAAGTTTTTAATACAATTAGACAATATAACACTCTTTTGGTTGAGTAATCAAACATCAAAGTTATCTTAAAAAATCAAGATTATATGTTAATTCTCCAAATACCTGATCAACTTGATCCCACCATCTAAACTCGGTTTGAATTTTTGTAACACCTCGTAAAATCACGTCCAATGATGTATCGACACGTGTACTAAACTCTAATGAAGTCAAACGTTGACTATTAGGGACTAATTTTGCGAAAAATCAAAAAACTTTGAATGTAGAAGGACTAAAAGTGTTAACATGCTTAAACAAAGCCTCTGAATAACAACACACGGTATTCAAAATTATAATTAAGCTACTCGTTGGTCTAGAGGAGCCGTTTACATAATTATTTGAAAGTTTGTGCGTCGAAGGGTTGAAAGCGTCAACATGCTTGTTCCGTTATTATGCTTAATTTTGACTATTATGCCCTTATAGTATAAAAACGAGATTTTTGAAAACGTGAGAGCACAAAAAGCTTTATTACTAATTTATAAGTATGTCCAATAAATTTGACATCAATTTCAGGTCTCAAACAAAAGTTATGCAAGATATCGTAAAACGAAACTTTTTGTTAATTAAATTACATTTTTAGCATAAATCATGTTTAAACCCGAATTTTGACACCAAACTCATTACCTACTGTTTTAATATAATTTTTAGGGAATTTCGGAATTTTCGGTCAGATTTTATACTGAGCATAACATAGAGTTCTTGCATGAATTTAGTAATTGACGATAATGTCCTTTTCATTTATAAAATGAGATTTACATATCATTTACATGCCAAACCTTTTCCTACTGATGTTATATATTAAATAAAATATTTTAAGCATTCAAGATTGATAAAAATCTCAGAATTTCATAAACATCTCAAATACCGTCAAATATGGACCTTTTCGCAAATTAGGTGCATAGTATGGTTTAAAATCATATTTAACACCTAAGACTTGTCACCTACTGAATTTATAAATAAATTTTAATACTTTTACAGTAAGTACAAGTCATGAACCCAGACTTCCAAATTTGCCCTAAAAAACATATATGAAATGACCAAAATGCCCCTACGGTGCATAGTTTAGTCATAAATGGTAAACCACACATATGTATGATATCTTACTGATTTAACATCATAAAATAAATATTTTTACAGAATGTTTTAGACCAGAACATCAGTTTATGTTTAAAACTCTTTTATAAATCTCAAAATGACCCAAATGCCCTTACGGGACTTAATTTGGTTTTAAAATCTTTTTGGGAATATTTGCTGATATCCTACTTATATAATAACATATTTTAAGCATAATAACTTATGGGACTTGTATATGACACATCCGGTTACCCGTTTATGCTTATACGCGTTCGGTACGGTTTATGTAACTAGTTTGCATCAATTAGCCGAAACGGGTCAGACCTTATCATTTTTACTTCAAAATCCAGAATGTATTTAGTTTACCCATATTATACAAGCCTTCATACTTGTTGGGTCTAAACTACATTTTATTTCGGTCATCGCTTAATCTAGCGTATCGTACCGTTTTTAATACTTCCAGCTAGCCGGTTTAAGTCTATGACTTAAATGAAACCAGTTAGCATTCTAATTGGTTATTTATACCATCATTCCAGACTAGAGCCTTCTGGTAAATTGGACCTACGCTTACTTAATTGAATACGGCTGAGTTATTATAAATCTTGCAATTTAAGACAGGAGCTAGCTCAGGTAAATACTCTTAACCTATTATCCTTTATACGGGCTTGGGATACGATAATATAATTACCGCAGGGTCAGGTATGGGATTCGAAGACCAATAATTCAGGAAATTCAAATAACCTGTTTTAATTTGTATTGCTTGACTGAAACATTGGGGGTTAATGCGACCGTGTCCTGGATATCCTTGACTCATTAATTGTAAATGGCCACGACCTAAGCACGGGGTGTAGGCATACCCCCGACAGATGCAATATGGTTTATTAAATAATTTTATACCCAATATGGGTTTCCCAATAAGAGAATAAGTGGTGTGACGGTTAATCATGAACCGACATAGTACCGGGCCCCGTACGTAGAGCAAGTTATGTAAAACTGATAACATGAGATATAGTTTGTCCCAAGTATAAAATATTTTTGTGCCTTGTGCAACCTAAACCAATTTTCATAAACATTTTCAAATGTGTCAGTTGGTTGTATTTACCAGTGAAAACTGACGTATTTTCAAAAGTCTAAGTAACAGGTACAAATATGTAAATAGACTGGAAGCTGCTTGGAATTGTTAGACGAGGAACTTGCAACTCCTTCGCATAAGCCATTAGTCTGATAAACTTCTTTTGTTTTATTGATCCGCCTGTGGATTATTACAAGCTTGTCTGTACCTAACACTTTGATATTTTCAGACATTTGTGTTTGTAATAATATTTTATATTCCAAGACATCCGCTGTGCTATTCTGTGTATATTTGACAATGACGATACCAATCTTACATCATGATACTCCCCACCGGGCTGAGCTGTAAATATCGGGGTGTGACAATTTTATTACGATGTAACACCTCATAAAATCACGTCCAATGATGTATCGACACGTGTACTAAACTCTAACGAAGTCAAACGTTGACTATTAGGGACTAGTTTTGCTAAAAATCAAAAAAACTTTGAATGTAGAAGGACTAAAAGTGTTAACATGCTTAAACTAAGCCTCAGAATAACAACACACGGTATTCAGAATTATAATTAAGCCACTCGTTGGTCTAGAGGAGCCGTTTACATAATTATTTGAAAGTTTGCGCGTCGAAGGGTTGAAAGCGTCAACGTGTTAATTCTTACCTCTGAGTGACCTTTTAACAAACCGAGAGCTTCATGATGTGTGATTATACTCTTGCGAATACCCAATATTGGCCATCTAAGGCTTTTATGCCTATAAGTGACGTTACGCGCAACTTTGCAAGTTAAAGGGGTTAAAAGCGTCAATATGTTTAATTATACCTCTGAATGACCTTTTAACAAACCCGAAGTATTATGAAGTGCAATCATACTCTTGAGAATGCTTAATATGGATTGCACAGGGCTTTGATGCTATTAAACGATGATACTCGCAAGTTTGCGCGTTAGAGGGACAAAAAGCGTCAACTTTTAAAACTGCACCTTTTGGTGACCATTTAGGCGAACGGGAGCGTCGTAATATTTAATTATATGCTCGGGAATACTCAATATGGGCCACGAAAGTCTTAGACATCGTTAAACGATATTACGCGCTACCTTGTGCGATTAAAGGACTAAAAGCGGCAATAAGCGAAACTACGCCTTTAAGGATCTTTTTAAACAAACCGAGACCTCCGCAATGCTCGGTCGAGCTCCCGGGATGCCTAGGATTGACCATTAGAGGTTTTGAACCTTGTATTAACATGTTGTGAGATTTTAGAAATTTCGCCCCAAAAGTGTCAATATTAATATTAAAGAAGCTTAAAAGAAATGAGGGGCTGTTTTTGACAAAAGATGAAACTGATGACTGACTGAGCCTGCCTTCGTGGGCTGTCAGGCTGCATATCAGCAGCAACGAACTGTTTTTGAAGTATTGTTTCGCTTTCGACTTGATCATTATTCCTAGCTAATTCAACCAAAACAATTCAGGGACCAAACCTGTCAATCAGCTAAAACTGATTTCATATTGACAGGGCTGACCCTTGTCTCGGGTTGTGACCCAAGTCTGGGCCTGCTCTCACAAGCCACCAAGCTGCAAACAGCGACGACATAACATTATTGTTATTTTTAGATATACTTTCCGTGATCTCCAAACGTTAACTTTGTATAAGAAAGGATCAGGGACCAAACTCGTAATCTGCTAAACATGCTACCTAGATTGGGCTTCCTCACGGGCTGCGAAGCCCAGAGGGCCGCTCCTTCACGGGCTGCCAATAAGTAACAGCAACTGTTATGATCATTATTTATGAGAAAAATGAAACAGGGACCAAAACTAACAACCTGCCAAAGTTACATGTTGGGCTGACTTGGTCGCGGGCCGTGAATCCCATTGGGCTTGCCTTCGCGGGCCACCAGAATGAGTACAGCAGCAACAACAGTTGGTTTTTAAGCTGCTGTTTTGAATCCCTGATTGTTCTCCTCACATATTTCGAATCTTTGGGCAGTTAGATGGTATAAAAACCTGGTATTAAACCTGTAAAGATCTCATAGCACCTTTAAACACTTGGCAAGATCATGAAGGATCATGAAAACTATTAAAGGGCCTTGAATTCTCACTTGATCATTCGCACTTTCAATTCATTCTTCCTCTCCTTCTCACATTGGGAGCTCCTGAAATAATAGGAGCATTCCATTGAGCCTAATTCAGTCCCTAGGACCCCTTGTAAGTGTCCTTTCGTGACTAGTTATTTTATTTGGCGTTTAAAGCTAAAAAGTCAAGCGTTTTCGACGAACGTTTTGACTTTTAGCTAGACCAAAAATGGTCAAGACATTGTTTGCAACGAACATGGCTACGTGATCGTAATTAGGTATGTGTTAAACCCTCAAAAGGGCACCTCCTAAGAACCACGTTTGCTTGGTCAATTGACGAGTCAACGTAATATCGTTTTAAAAAGTCAACGGGTCAGTTTTCGAAATAATTACGATATGAGTTTAGAAATGTTCTAAAATATATTTTATCACTTAAACAACTTGGTAATAATTATTAGAACATGTGTAAACATGTTCGGCTCGTCAATTCCAGTTTTAGGGTCAGTTCGCAACCGAAAGTCACGAAGTTTGACTTCTGCGTTGACTTTCGATTATGAACCGAATTAGAATAGTTTGCTACTGATTTAAGGTCTCGTTATGATCGTAATTTAATGTAGCATAACACTATAAGGTTATATTACACGATCATACTAGAAATCCAAGTTATTTGCTTGTTCCGTTATTATGCTTAATTTTGACTATTATGCCCTTATAGTATAAAAACGAGATTTTTGAAAATGTGAGAGGACAAAAAGTTTTATTACTAATTTATAAGTATGTCTAATAAATTTGACATCAATTTCTGGTCTCAAACAAAAGTTATGCAAGATATCGTAAAACAAAACGTTTTGTTAATTAAATTACATTTTTAGCATAAATCATGTTTAAACCCGAATTTTGGAACCAAACTCATTACCTACTGTTTTAATATAATTTTTAGGGGATTTTGGAATTTTTGGTCAGATTTTATACTGGCCATAACATAGAGTTTTTGCATGAATTCAGTAATTGACGATAATGCCCTTTTCATTTATAAAACGAGATTTACATATCATTTACATGCCAAACCTTTTCCTACAGATGTTATATATTAAATAAAATATTTTAAGCATTCAAGTCTGATAAAAATCTCATAATTTCATAAACATCTCAAATACCGTCAAATATCGACTTTTACGCAAATTAGGCGCATAGTATGGTTTAAAACCATATTTAACACCTAAGACTTGTCACATATTGAATTTATAAATAAATTTTAATACTTTTACAGTAAGTACAAGTCATGAACCCAGACTTCCAAATTTGCCCTAAAAAGCATATGTGAAATGACCAAAATGCCCCTACGGTGCATAGTTTAGTCATAAATGGTGAACCACACATATGTATGATATCTTACTGATTTAACAACATAAAATAAATATTTTACAGAATGTTTTAGACCAGAACATCAGTTTACGTTTAAACCTCTTTTATAAATCTCAACATGACCAAAATGCCCTTACTGGACTTAATTTGGTTTTAAAATCTTTTTGGGCATATTTGCTGATATCCTCCTGATATCATAACATATTTTAAGCATAATAACTTATGGGACTTGTATATGACTCATCCGGTTACCCGTTTATGCTTATACGCGTTCGGTGCGGTTTATGTAACTAGTTTTCATAAATTAGCCGAAACGGGTCAGACCTTATCATTTTTACTTCAAAATCTAGAATGTATTTAGTTTACCCATATTATACAAGCCTTCATACTTGTTGGGTCTAAACTACATTTTATTCCGGTCATCGCTTAATCTAGCGTATCGTACCGTTTTTATTACTTCCAGCTAGCCGGTTTAAGTCTATGAGTTAAATGAAACCCGTTAGCATTCTAAGTGGTTATTTATACCATCATTCTAGACTAGAGCCTTCCGGTAAATTGTACCTATGCTTACTTAGTTGAATACGACTGAGTTATTATAAATCTTGCAATTTAAGACAGGAGCTAGCTCAGCTAAATACTCTTAACCTATTTTCCCTTATACGGGCTTGGGATACGGTAATATAATTACCTCATGGTTAGGTATGGGATTCGAAGGCCAATAAGTCGGGAAATTCAGATAACTTGTTTTAATTCGTATTGCTTGACTGGAACATTGGGGGTTAATGCGACCGTGTCCTGGATATCCTTAACTCATTAATTGTAAATGGCCAATACCTAAGCACGGGGTGTAGGCATACACCCGACAGATGCAATATGGTTTATTAAATAGTTTTATACCCAATATGGGTTTCCCAATAAGGGAATAAGTGATGTGTCGGTTAATCAAGAACTGGCATAGTACCAGGCCCCGTATGTAGAGCAAGTTAGGTAAAACTGATAACATGAGATATAGTTTGTCCCAAGTATAAAATATTTCCGTGCCTTGTGCAACCTAAACCAATTTTCATAAACATTTTCAAATGTGTCGGTTGATTGTATTTACCAGTGAAAACTGACGTATTTTCAAAAGTCTAAGTGACAGGTACAAATACGTAAATAGGCTGGAAGCTGCCCGGGATTGTTAGACGAGGAACTTGCAACTCCTTCGCATAAGCCATTAGTCTGATAAACTTCTTTTGTTTTATTGATCCTCCTGTGGATTATTACAAGCTTGTCTATACCTAACACTTTGATATTTCCAGACATTTGTGTTTGTAATAATATTTTGTATTCCAAGACTTCCGCTGTGCTATTCTGTTTATATTTGACCATGATGATACCTATCTTACGTCACGATACTCCCCACCGGACTGAGATGTAAATATCGGGGTATGACAGGTTGGTATCAGAGCCAACGTTTGAGTGAATTAAACACTTACCTTTAGTGTTTAAACTCAAATGACACAATAGCATATTCCTTAGACCCTCCTAGTCTAGACTTTGCACAGGAATTCTCTCATCCCTATTAAGTAAACATTGTTTTTGATTTTATGTATTTTGAATATGTCGTCAGGCAAAGAAAACGTTGATGGAATTCTCCACATCCGAAGCCTAGAAATGCCAAGCTTCGTACCACGACTAGGATAAGCGTGCAACCAATTCGAGGAAAGACCTTTATGGACAAATTCCCAAAACCAAACCTATTTAAACTCGTAACCAGACTTCAGAGTCTATACCATAAGGTCCCTAAGGCTCCCATATTAAAGATGATACCAGTAAATGCCAATGATCACTATTTCTTATCTCCAAGTTTGGAATTCCAAACTTAGACTATGCTTGTCAAACTTCAATCCGTGATCAAATTTTAAATTTTCTAATCCTTAAATCCTTGGATCCTACTTCTAGCAACGGATCCTGAATTGGAATGTTAATTTTATTCACTGAGATCTTCAGTGTCATTACCGCGTATGGTAAACAAAGAAAAGAAACCATCGGAATGAAGCAAGGAAGGCATTAGAAGTCCCTTCTTCCATTATATTTCATTTTCCTTAAGTCCCTGTATGGGCATTTGATTACTATAGTCCTTTGTGGACATATTATTTTATCTTAGTCCCTGTGTGGACCTACCTCTTCTGATAAAACCTTGTATTGACTTTTTTTATCATAGTCCATTCAAGGACATTATATTTCAAAATAGTCCCTTCGTGGACATTATATTACAATATAGTCCCTTCATGGGCGTTATATTTCCATATAGTCCTTTCGTGGACATCATACTCTGTTAGTCTTTTCATGAACATGTCATTTCATTAAAAATATTTTGTAGACATGTTATTTCGTTAAAGTTCCCTGGCGAATATAATAATTCATCATAGTCCTTCCGAGGACATATCATTTCACTATAGTCCCGATGTTGACATGTCTTATAGTCCCTAAACGGACTTATATTTTTCCCTTTCATCCCCTCTTGGACAGGTATTGCTTCAAATTCCCTATAAGGACCTATCTCTTCTATATAGTCCCAGTAAGGACATTTGTTTATTATAATCCTTATATGAACATATCTTTCGATTTGAGTCCATGTGAGGACATCTGTTCAGCAAAGCCCTTTAGTGCGCACGCTGTATCAATATAGTCCTTTTATGGACATGTTATTTTATTAAAATCCCTTTGGGGATATACTATTTCGAAATAGTCTCTTGTGGACATGAGATTTCACTATAGTCCCTTAGCGGACATGACATTTCATTATAGTCCCTTCATGGGCAAACTATTTTAATATAGTCCCTATACGGACTTATGATATTTTATAATCCTTATACGAACTTATATTTTCCTTTTAGTCCTCTGTGGACAAATAAGACACTAAAAGTCCTGATTAAGGCACTGTTGTAAATTTCCTAATGATTTATCGGAAGCTTTGAAAATTTATATAGGTATTCATTTCGTCCTTTATCAAACAATAGTATCAATTTTATTCGAACTTTATCGATCTGCTAAATAATTTCAAAAGGTCTTCTTAATGGTATAACCTAGCCAATATATCAATACAGACATGCTATTATGGTAAAACCCTCTTAAGAAAATTAATCCTTGTTAACATCTAAGAACATGTTAACACTCCTGGCAGTGTGACATGAGAAACCACACCAGCCATCAAGGTATTTGGACTACGTCCAAGCCTTAAAGCCTACATGATCGAATTAGATCATGGCAAGTATCATCAATGTGATGATCATAATATAAACATCCATTAGTGATGAAGTGCCTACGGGCTAAACTTGTTGTCCAATAAGACAACGACAGTTGTGGTCTACGACCCCTGTCTAAAAATGCTGGACTATGTCCAAGCCTCATAGTCTAAAAGATCAATATGATCATGACTAATATCATCTAATACGATGATCATATTATTTAACATCCTTTAGTGATGTTTCTCCTACGGGCTATATACTATATTTTCCATTAGTGACATTGACAATTGTGACCGTTGTGGTTCACCGTCAAAGGTGATGGGCAATGCCCAAACCTTATAGTCTATAAGGGCGATAAGATCATGACTAATATCTTCTATTACGATAATTACATATATATGTATAAACATCTATTAGTGATATCCATTGAATTGCCTATGTGGCAAAATAAATCGTCTTCTGAAACGAAGACAGTTGTAGTCTATGACTCCCTGTCCAAAGGTGAAGAACTATGTTCAAGCCTTAAAGCCCCTGATCTAAGAAGATTACGGTTTATAAACTAATGTCCTTTGCGACAAGGCTTTTATGCCATATGATTATTTATGTCCTTCATGACTAGGCTTTATAACATATCGTTTTACGCCCCTATGACGGGCCTCTGTGCCATATATATATTAAAGTCCTTTAAGGCTAGCCTTCGAGCAACTCATAATCGTCTATATGACAAAGACAGTTGTGACATTGTGATCCACTGTTAAAAAGGTAATGGACTCGGTTCAACCCTTAAATGCCATTAATGGTCCTTTTTGTGACCTAGGCCAAATATAATTGATATAATTTCAAGTAACATACTATAAGGAAGTTAAAACCTAATAGTCGATATGGTTTAATGATACCATAGTTTGATAATCATCAAATACGATGATTCACTATTATTTTGTAACTAAGCAATTGTTATTATTGGTGTTTAGTACCAAAGCTTCAAAATGGTGGATTCTGATGAAGCATACAACAGTACTGCAAATAGAAACAATGATGCAAATGTAAATGTTAATGGCGCTGATCTTCAGGCCATGATTGACGCAGCGGTTAATAAATTTGTGGGTAAAATTCTTGAGAACAATAAGGAGTCAAGTGCTACTCGCTCAAAGTCCCATACAAAACCAAATACATCAGCTCGCAAGGAGAGCTCCGTTCACTCTTCAAATGCAAAGAGCGAACCTCAGAAGTTAGTACTCCATGATAAGCCCCATTCAACTGAAGACGGGTGCACATACAAATACTTCGTCTCATGCAAACCCAGGGATTTCAATGGGGGAAAAGGGGCGATCGATGCCATGAAATGGCTTGATGAAATGGAAACTGTTGTGGACATCAGCAATTGTGCGGATAAGGATGTAGTGAAATTCGTTTCACAATCTTTCAAAGGCGAGGCCCTCGCATGGTGGAAGGCCATGGTGCATTCCACGGGGAAAGTTCCCCTATATAATATGGGATAGTCCAAGTTTGTGGATCTTATTAGAGAAAGTTATTGTCCACAACACGAAGTGGAAAAATGGAGACAGATTTTCTGACTCTCACAATGAAAAACCTAGATTGTCAGCAATATGTTACCAACTTCAACTCCCTATCTAGATTGGTACCCTACTTAATTACCCCTGAACCTAAACGCATTGCGCGTTTCATCGGTGGTTTGGCACCGGAAGTAAAAGGGAATCACATTCAGATCAACTGTGGATCTATCCTTGTCTCTCACTCTAGATGTAGTGAGACAAAAGTCGGTCAAGACTGAGACTAATGAGAAAAGACAGGGGGAGGAGGATAACTCCCAGAATCCTAAGAAGAAGGGAAAATCCGAGTTCGTAAGGAACCAACCAGATTCCAACAAAAAGCCTACATGCAAAACCTGCAAAAGAAGACACTGGGGACAGTGTCGATCAAACCAAAAGCCAAAGCAATGTGGCATCTGTAAAAGAACTGGTCACCAGTCCCACGAATGTAGGGACATAAAGAATGCAGTCTGTTTTAGATGTGGCGAGAAGGGCCACATCAGTACTAATTGCCCTGAAGCTACCAAAGAAGGTACGACTAAGCCTGGAGAGGCTAAGAAAGGAAACGCCTAAGCTACCGGATGAATGCCAGAGACAGTACATATCAATAATAGCATCAGGTACATTCCTTATCATTTATCAATGATAATTTCTGATGAGTGTCTTGTTTTAATTCTAGGAATAATAAGCCTTTGTTAAACCATAAGCTTAGCAAACTTTTGATTATACTCATAAGAACTCCAGATATTAAATATAAGGTAGAACTTACCAATGAAATCTTTAAAGACCATTTCTTCCATTCTCGGTGATGATCCTTTCGTAAGAAATCTAGAGTACTCTTTCCACAGATAAAGTACGACAATATGCGTTATTTTAATATTATCTCATTGATTTCTATCAACTGCGAATGCCAAACTATGTTTGATAAATGTGCCATATGAGGATTGGCGTATCCTAGTGTGTCCCATAGATTGCTTCCATGCCTGATCAGTATGGAGGTTTAATGCATGGAACCACTGAGACATCCCAATGGTCATATTGTACCAAAGTCAGCTAGTGGTATTCAAAGAAGATATCCATTACAGAAATGCCTGAGTAGGCATTTCTACTTAAGGCATCCAGGTACTCATGAATCAGATGTGTCATTGCATGGCACAAGTGACGAACTACCCTGGTTACCTCCAGAGAGGCAAAGTGGAGTTAGGATTGACATCCTATTAGGAGTCGTATCTGTCACAGAAACTTTATATCGGCTAGCACCAACAGAAATGGAAGAATTAAGAGCCCATCATTATGGAGATAGGCTTGTACAGCTAGCTCATCATCTTAGGAGCTCCGATTATTGTTGATGAAAGAAAGCACGATGCAATATGCTTATGCATTGATTATCGCGACCTTAACTAGGTAACGATTGAGAATTGCTATCAGCTGCTCAGGATCGTCGATTTGTTCGACTAACCATGAGGTTAACTATTCCTTAAATTGATTTAAGTAGTGATAAGAATGACTATCTCACCTTCAATAAGTTTTCCTATAACTAATTGTTAGTATATAAGTATCAAGGCTGCTCCATGGGAGGTTGTACATAAGCATCAAGCCTTGTATGGGAAAGGAATGTCAAACGTCCGTTTGATGGACAGAAGTTTAGTAAGTCCAATTATCAGGATCTGAAATTACCCTGGAGACAACGGATAGGATCATACGAATCTGTGATCGTCTGAAAGCTGCCAATAATCAACAGAAAATCAATGTTGATGAGAGTCGCAAACCTCTTGAGTTCTCCATAAGGAACAAGATTCAACAGAAAGTACCATCATAGAAAGGTGTGCTGCATTTTGATATAACGACAAGTTAAACTCTAAAACATATTGGACCATTCGAGAAAATCGAATATATCAAGATCGGTAGCCTATGCTAAAACTTACCTAAGGAACTTGATGGTATTCAATGTGTTCCACACTGGTGATTTAAGGATATGTTTCGCCGATAAGTCAATAGCATTATCACATAATGATATGCAGATTAATGAGAACTTATGGTTTAATGAGAAACCAGTACCGATTAAGGATCGCAAGATTAGAAGCTCCAAAAGAAAACATGTACCTATTATAATGGTCAACTGGGGTGCCCATAGAGGCCCGAATATGTTGTGGAGGTTAAGTCCATTATTCGACAGAAAGTACTTCCATCTTTTTGAGCAAATCTCGAGGTCGATATTTCTTTTAAGGGGTGAGGATCTAACACCTCGTAAAATCACGTCCAATGATGTATCGACACGTGTACTAAACTCTAATGAAGTCAAACGTTGACTATTAGGGACTAATTTTGTGAAAAATCAAAAAACTTTGAATGTAGAAGGACTAAAAGTGTTAACATGCTTAAACTAAGCCTCAGAATAACAACACATGGTATTCAGAATTATAATTAAACCACTCGTTGGTCTAGAGGAGCCGTTTACATAATTATTTGAAAGTTTGCGCGTCGAAGGGTTGAAAGCGTCAACATGTTAATTCTTACCTTTGAGTGACCTTTTAACAAACCGAGAGCTTCATGATGTGTGATTATACTCTCGCGAATACCCAATATTGGCCATCTAAGGCTTTTATGCCTATAAGTGACGTTACGCGCAACTTTGCAAGTTAAAGGGGTTAAAAGCGTCAATATGTTTAATTATACCTCTGAATGACCTTTTAACGAACCCGAAGTATTATGAAGTGCAATCATACTCTTGAGAATTCTTAATATGGATTGCATAGGGCTTTGATGCTATTAAACGATGATACGCGCAAGTTTGCGCGTTAGAGGGACCAAAAGCGTCAACTTTTAAAACTGCACCTTTTGGTGACCATTTAGGCAAACGGGAGCATCGTAATATTTAAGTATATGCTCGGGAATACTCAATATGGGCCATGAAAGGCTTAGACATCGTTAAACGATATTACGCGCTACCTTGTGCGATTAAAGGACTAAAAGCGGCAATAAGCGAAATTACGCCTTTAAGGATCTTTTTAAACAAACCGAGACCTTCGCAATGCTCGGTCGAGCTCCTGGGATGCTAGGATTGATCATTAGAGGTTTTGAACCTTGTATTAACATGTTATGAGATTTTAGAAATTTCTCGCCAAAAGTGTCAATATTAATATCAAAGAAGCTTAAAAGAAATGAGGGGCTGTTTTTTACAAAAGATGAAACTGATGACTGACTGAGCCTGCCTTCGTGGGCTGCCAGGCTGCATATCAGCAGCAACTAACTGTTTTTGAAGTATTGTTTCGCTTTCGACTAGATCATTATTCCTAGCTAATTCAACCAAAACAATTCAGGGACCAAACCTATCAATCAACTAAAACTGATTTCATATTGACAGGGCTAACCTATGTCTCGGGTTGTGACCCAAGTCTGGGCCTGCTCTCACATGCCACAAAGCTGCAAATAGCCGCGACATAACATTATTGTTATTTTTAGATATACTTTCCGTGATCTCCAAACGTTAACTTTGTATAAGAAAGAATCAGGGAGCAAACTCATAATCTGCTAAACATGCTACCTAGATTGGGCTTCCTCACGGGCTGCGAAGCCCAGAGGGTCGCTCCTTCACGGGCTGCCAATAAGTAACAAGCAACTGTTATGATCATTATTTATGAGAAAACTGAAACAGGGACCAAAACTGACAACCTGCCAAAGTTACATGATGGGCCGACTTGGTCGCGGGCCGCGAATCCCATTGGGCTTGCCTACGCAGGCCGCCAGAATGAGTACAGCAGCAAGAACAGTTGGTTTTTAAGCTGCTGTTTTGAATCCCTGATTGTTCTCCTCACATATTTCGAATCTCTGGGCACTTAGATGGTATTAAAACCTGGTATTACACCTGTAAAGATCTCATAGCACCTTTAAACACTTGGCAAGATCTTGAAGGATCATGAAAACTATTTAAGGGCATTGAATTCTCACTTGATCATTTGCACTTTCAATTCATTCTTCCACTCCTTCTCACATTGGGAACTCCTGAACTAACAAGAGCATACCATTGAGCCTACTTCAATCCCTAGGACCCCTTGTAAGTGTCCTTTCGTGACTAGTTATTTTATTTGGCATTTAAAGCTAAAAAGTCAAGCGTTTTCGATGAACGTTTTGACTTTTAGCTAGACCATAACCGGTCAAGCCATAGTTCGCAACGAACATGGCTACGTGATCGTAATTAGATAGGTGTTAAACCCTCAAAAGGGCACCTCCTAAGAATCACGTTTGCTTGGTCAATTGACGAGTCAACGTAATATTGTTTTAAAAGGTCAACGGGTCAGTTTTCGAAATAATTGTGATATGAGTTTAGAAATGTTCTAAAATACATTTTATCACATAAACAACTTGGTAATAATTGTTAAAACATGTGTAAACATGTTCGGCTCGTTAATTCCAGTTTTAGGGTCGGTTCGCAACCGAAAGTCGCGAAGTTTGACTTCTGCGTTGACTTTTGATTATGAACCGAATTAGAATAGTTTGCTACTGATTTAAGGTCCCGTTATGATTGTAATTTAATGTAGCATAACCCTATAGGGTTATATTACACGATCATACTAGAAATC
This sequence comes from Helianthus tuberosus, assembly GCA_030545235.1. Classification (NCBI taxonomy): domain Eukaryota; kingdom Viridiplantae; phylum Streptophyta; class Magnoliopsida; order Asterales; family Asteraceae; genus Helianthus; species Helianthus tuberosus. The sequence continues at coordinate 132,456,495 of CM060427.1, read as the reverse complement.
CAAGTTATTTGCTTGTTCCGTTATTATGCTAAATTTTGACTATTATGCCCTTATAGTATAAAAACGAGATTTTTGAAAACGTGAGATGACAAAAAGCTTTATTACTAATTTATAAGTATGTCCAATAAATTTGACATCAATTTCTGGTCTCAAACAAAAGTTATGCAAGATATCGTAAAACGAAACTTTTTGTTAATTAAATTACATTTTTAGCATAAATCATGTTTAAACCCGAATTTTGGCACCAAACTCATTACCTACTGTTTTAATATAATTTTTAGGGAATTTTGGAATTTTCGGTTAGATTTTATACTGAGCATAACATAGAGTTCTTGCATGAATTTAGTAATTGACGATAATGTCCTTTTCATTTATAAAATGAGATTTACATATCATTTACATGCCAAACTTTTTCCTACTAATGTTATATATTAAATAAAATATTTTAAGCATTCAAGACTGATAAAAATCTCAGAATTTCATAAACATCTCAAATACCGTCAAATATCGACTTTTACGCAAATTAGGCGCATAGTATGGTTTAAAATCATATTTAACACCTAAAACTTGTCACCTACTGAATTTATAAATAAATTTTAATACTTTTACAGTAAGTACAAGTCATGAACCCAGACTTCCAAATTTGCCCTAAAAAGCATATGTGAAATGACCAAAATGCCCATACGGTGCATAGTTTAGTCATAAATGTTAAACCACACATATGTATGATATCTTACTGATTTAACATCATAAAATAAATATTTTTACAGAATGTTTTAGACGAGAACATCAGTTTATGGTTAAACCTCTTTTATTGTAACGCCCCATAAATCGGTTAATATTAAAATAAAGGAAAGTGAACAACTAAACTAACTAGGTTGACGGGTTATGATAAAATATAAGTTAATGTTGGAAAAATGCATGAATTAGATATTTAGTAAACTTGGAGGGGTGTATGTGAAAAGTTTTATTAATCAAAAGAATTAAAAGATAAAAACCTAAAAACACACCCCAGGTGCTTACCTGAGATCGATCAAACAGGGGAAACAGGGTGAAAACCCTTTTGCCTTGCTAACCCACTCAATTGATCAAGAAATTGAAGCTTAATCAGTTGCATGTCTCAAGAATATCGATTATCCATGCATACCTAGTGAAGGGGTAAGTTAAATTTCTTGAAAAGATGAATTTTAGAGTAAGGGGTTTAACCCAAATGCAAATTCTTGTATCCATTGAGGGAAATCTGAGTTAGAATTTCTTCCTAGGACAAGAATCATGAGTAATTTTAGGTTGCATGAAGGAATGTGATAAGAACCCACTATGTGCAATTTGTGTTATGGTTATGAAGATTATGTGAATGATGAATATATGTAATTTGGCTTGTAATTCTGTTTGTAGTACCCGAAATGCTAGATAAATTGATGAAGATTAAAGAAATTGAAAGAATTAGATTGAGTTGTGATGACATATATAGGATGAATTAGCAAATCATGCTTTAAATGCTTGTACACTATGCTTTATTAATGTAACGCACACTAGGTGTTTGATGAAATGCTTGAAAGAGTTATTATGTGTATATTGAAATGTGATGGAATGAAAGTTAGGGTACTAAACGAATGAATGAATATGTTGATCTAGGTGTGAAGGAAGAAGGCTCGAATTCTAAGAAATCGGAAGGATTACAAGACCGAGGTATGTTTCGTTGCATACGAAAACCTTATTTATAATTTTGTTATAACATCATAATTAATTATTGTCAAAATGTTATGGTGATTAGTAAGTAACTAGCAAATCCCTTGCGGATTTGGTTGTTATGAAAGCTATAATAAGCTATGCAAGTCGACCGGTTCTAGTGAACAAGTCGATTAAGAATAAGCTTCCATCCGTCTTGAACGGGTGGTTTTGTATGCTATGATAAATGCGAGAAGCTTAATCCGTTATACGGATAGAAAGAAGAATTTATGTTGAAAGCAAATAACCCTATTAAACGGGTTGGATATGTATGCTTAACTCTCATTGAGAGTGTTTATGCTAAACCCAAGTATTTGGGTAGTCGAATGCGTAAGAAAGATGAAAGCTCATATACGGATGGAACTAAAACGAAAGAGTTATAGATTATCAAGAATGATGACTAACTCGTAAAACCTTGTTGTTGAATGTAGGTAAATCCTCACTTTAGGCGATCCGGAGATTTGAAGCGAGCACGTGTCCATGTTTTGTTACACCGAACGCTTCCGCTAGCTTATTCGCATCTTTTGGTTCATGACTTGTTATTTTGTCGAACTTAGTTAGTAGTCGTGCTTGTGTAAAACTTGTTGTCTTTGTTTTAGTAGTTTTCTATTAAACGGTTCGTAGAATGTTTATTAGTAAATTAAGCTTAAAACAGGGGGCTTGTTCGTGTTTCGAACGGGTCATGCCCAATTTTTGTAAAACCTTGGTTAAGTAACAAGTTTTATATTTTGATGTCTATTAAATTACATTAGTGAGTAATTTTATAAAGTAGAAAAGATGCGGATGTAACAAGTTGGTATCAGAGCCAAGGTTTGAGGGATTCGAGCGTTAAACGCGATGCTTGAACTCAAACCGATGGCTCGTTCGAAAGAGTGCTCGCTCCAAGATCGCCAAAGAGGTAAAATTTTAAACACTCGTTTAATATGAACATGTATAATGCACTACGGTTAAATAGTTAAGATTTGTTATGTTATGAAGCGTTAATATGAGCTAAATGAGAAATCCCGAGACCCGGGAAGCTGAAAACGGACTCGGAAAGTAGTCGAAACAGCCAAAAAACAACCTGCAGCGTTTTGTTAAACGAGAGCCCGTCGCCGACGGGTTGACCCCCCCGTCGCCGACGGCCCACCTTTGTCTGACGCTTTAACCTACTGCCGACGGGGTTTTGTGTCCGACGCCCAAAACCAGAGCCCGTCGCCGACGGGCAAGCTACCCGTCGCTGACGGCTCGCCTAATGTAGTCCGCTGATTTTGTTTGTTTTTCACATGTTAAGTTGTTGGGCTGTCCGAAGACTTAATTAATAACCATGGAAAGTCCGTATAAGGCTTAGTAAGTGTATGCGATCACAATTAGCGATCACAACAAGACTGAATTCGTAAGAATCAAAAGAAATGAAGCAAATGACATGAAATGGATTAAGTGAATGATGATTAATGAGTAACGATATACGAAAAGTTTGTAACTTGTATTAAACGAGAAGCATGATATTGTGTAGATGGCTGATGCAAGAAACGTTAATGATGACGATGATACCGCTCGACAAGAAGCAATGTACAATAAAGTCACGGAAGTGGCAGAAGAGGTTATGCAAGCTAATCTTCCATGATTAGCTCAAGAAGTAGAAAGCCGGGTGTTGGGAGTTGTGGATGCCATGATGACTAGCAAGATTGAAGAACTGAAAGAACTGATAGAGGGATCTAGAAGCAAAAGCAAAGAACGACGGTGCACGTATAAAGACTTCATGGCGTGTCATCCCGCGACGTATGATGGTAAAATCGACCCGATCGCATGCCAAAGATGGATTTCAAATATCGAAGCAGTATTTATTCGAAGTCGTTGTGATAATGAAGATAAGGTGATGTTCGCTACTGGCCAACTTACGCTTCAGGCGAAGGATTGGTGGGATGCACACAGTAAAGAAATAGGGGAGGATAGACTACAAGTGATGACTTGGCAAGAATTCAAGGAACCTTTTATGAGATACCATTGCCCTCAGTCGGCTATTGATAAGATTCAGGAGGATTTCTTGCGCCTCCGACAGAAAAACGAGTCGATAAATGAAATATCAAATACTTTCTTGGATAAGATGAAGTTCTGTGGGGATTTTGTGAAGACTGAAAGAATGAAGATCAATCGCTTTTATGGGGTATTAAAGGCGGAATTTAGGGAGTTCATTACTCCCTCGAAATGTGAGACCCTAGATGAGCTCATCAATCTGGCACGGGATAGAGAAATCGAAATTAAGAGACAAGAAGAACGTGGGGAAAAGAGATCAAACGAGAAAGGTGCAAGTTCGAGTCCATCCAAAAAGGGGAGGTATCAAGATCAAGGAAGGAAAGATAAGTCGAAAAGTGGTATCCCTTCTTGTAAGACTTGTGGAAAGCTTCATACCGGGGAGTGTTTGTTAGGCAAGAAGGGGTGCTACAAGTGTGGTAAGGAAGGACACTCGTCTTTTCAATGTCCAGATAACTCGAAGACTTGCTTCAACTGTTTTGGAAAGGGGCATGTTAAGTCGGAGTGTCCAAAACTCCAACAAGGATCAAAGAAGGAGGGAAAGAACGAAGAAAGCTCTAAAGCGAAAGGGAGGATGTTTCAAATCACCTCCGAAGAAGCTAAGTCTCATCCGAATGTGGTTTCAGGTATCTTTTTACTCAACTCCATACCGGTTTATGTCTTGTTTGATACCGGGGCCACTATGTCGTTTATTTCAAATGAAATCATACAACATCCTTCATTTAAGATCGAACGAATGCCGATGCCTCTAGAAGTAGAAATAGCTGATAGCAAGATTTATATGTTACACGAAATTTGTAAAAATTGCAAATTTACCATAGAAGATGAAGAATTCGATATTGACCTCATACCTATGGTTTTGGGGGAATTTAAAATGATTGTGGGTATGGATTGGATGACCCGACACCAAGCGGGAATTAATTGTGAAACCAAAACGGTACATGTTCAGTCCCCAAGTGGAAAACGAATAGCTATACAAGGAGAGAGAAGGATGGAAGCGAAACTTTGTACCCTCGTTCAAGCCGCTAAGTATACACTTAACGGGGGTAAGGCATACCTAGCTTACGTGGTAGATGCTCAACGATATTTTCCGAAGCTTGAAGATGTAGAGATCGTGAATGAATTTCCGGATGTATTTCCGGATGAACTGCCGGGACTTCCCCCCGAAAGAGAAATAGAGTTTCGCATCGAACTGAATCCGGTTGCGAAGCCGATTGCGAAGGCTCCTTATAGATTGGCTCCCACCGAAATGCGGGAGCTAATGACACAATTACAAGACTTGCTAGACAAGGGCTTTATACGTCCGAGTGTGTCACCTTGGGGAGCGCCTGTCTTATTTGTTAAGAAGAAAGACGGGTCAATGCGCATGTGCATCGACTACAGAGAATTAAACAAGCTAACTATCAAGAACCGCTACCCTTTACCAAGAATCGATGATCTTTTTGATCAATTGCAAGGGGCGAGTTGGTTCTCCAAGATAGATTTGCGTTCGGGATACCATCAAGTTAGAGTACGGGAAGAAGATATTCCGAAAACCGCGTTCAGAACCCGTTATGGGCATTATGAATTTTTAGTCATGTCTTTCGGGTTGACGAATGCGCCGGCTGCGTTTATGGATCTTATGAACCGGGTATGTCGCCCCATGTTAGATAAATTTGTGATTGTGTTCATAGATGATATTCTAGTCTACTCGCGAAGCAAGGCCGAACATGCAAGACACTTGCGTGAAGTACTTGAAGTTCTCCGTAAGGAGAAACTTTACGCGAAATTTTCAAAATGCGCCTTTTGGCTCAGAGAGGTGCAGTTTCTGGGTCATGTGATCAATTCGGAGGGTGTTTTAGTAGATCCATCAAAGATCGATGCTGTAATGAAATGGGTTCCTCCGAAGAACCCGACTGAAATAAGAAGTTTTCTAGGCCTTGCGGGATATTACAGAAGGTTCATACAGGATTTTTCAAAGATAGCTTTGCCTTTAACAAAGCTGACGAGGAAGAAAGAGAAGTTTGTGTGGGGTAAAGAACAGGAGGAAGCCTTTCGAGTACTAAAAGAGAAGTTATCATGTCCACCGGTCTTGACATTACCGGATGGGACTGAAGACCTGGTGGTCTATTCAGACGCGTCACATCAGGGTTTAGGTTGCGTATTGATGCAAAGGGGAAGGGTTATCGCTTATGCTTCACGACAATTGAAATCGCATGAGGTAAACTACCCAACACACGATTTGGAATTGGCAGCGATAGTATTTGCCTTAAAAATTTGGAGGCATTATCTATATGGCGTGAAGTGCACAATTTATTCGGATCACAAAAGCCTTAAATACTTATTTGAGCAGAAAGACTTGAATATGAGGCAACGGAGGTGGTTAGAACTTATCAAAGATTACGATTGTGATATCCTTTATCACCCGGGAAAAGCGAATGTAGTAGCCGACGCGTTAAGCCGAAAGGAATATCCGCCTCCCATTCGAGTAAAATCCATGAAGATGATAGTTACGCCACGATTACTCGAGACGATACGTGATTCCCAAATAAAATCACTCGCAGCTGAAGATGTAAAGAAAGAAAGATTGAAAGGAGTAACCGATAAGCTAGAAGAAAATTCGACCGGGCTCAAAACGAGATTTGGCCGAATTTGGATACCCCGCTTCTGCGAAGTCAAGACTGCGTTACTTGAAGAAGCTCATAAGTCACGATATTCGGTTCACCCCGGGGCTACAAAGATGTATCAGGATTTGAAGACCAACTATTGGTGGCCGGGCATGAAACGTGATATCGTTAAGTATGTCGCGAAATGCTTAACATGTTCCCAAGTGAAAGCAGAGCATCAAAAACCATACGGGGAGTTGCAGCCCTTAGAGATCCCGGTATGGAAGTGGGAGGAACTAACAATGGATTTGGTAACTAAGCTTCCTAGAACGAAAAAGGGGCACGATACAATATGGGTAATCGTAGATCGGCTTACGAAAAGCGCTCATTTTCTACCTATCAAAGAGGCTTACTCCTCCGAGATAATGGCAGAAATATATATGAATGAAATCATATCTCGACACGGGGTGCCTGTGTCAATCGTTTCGGACCGGGACACCAGATTTACCTCACGTTATTGGCGAAAGTTTCACGAGAGTGTGGGCACGAGGTTACACATAAGCACCGCCTACCACCCTCAGACTGACGGCCAGTCAGAAAGAACCATTCAAACCCTTATCGATATGCTGAGAGCGTGTGCATTAGACTTTGGGGGAAGCTGGGCTGACCATCTACCCCTAGTGGAATTCTCTTATAATAATAGTTACCATAGTGGCCTTAAAATGGCTCCATATGAACTCCTGTACGGAAGAAAATGTAGAACTCCCGTATGTTGGGGTGAAGTGGGGCAAAGAGAGCTTGCGCCAAGTGATCTAATAGCAGTAACAAATGAAAAGATAAAATTGGTAAGAGCGCGACTGAAAGCGGCCCAGGATCGGCAAAAAGTTTACGCGAAAAAGAAAAGGCGACCTATTGAATTTCAAGTCGGAGATTTCGCTCTGTTGAAAGTGTCCCCATGGAAGGGTATAATCCGTTTTCGCAAGCGGGGCAAATTAGGTCCTCGATATATTGGACCGTTCAAAGTATTGGCTCGAGTTGGAAGGGTCGCATATCGATTAGAACTACCGCCTACTCTAGACGGGATTCATAATACCTTCCACGTGTCGCAGTTGCGGAAGAGTCCTACGGACGAAACAGCACTAGTACCACTCGATGATATTGAGCTGGACGAGGGATTAAACTACGTCGAAAGACCCGTAGCCATTAAAGACTTCAAAGTAAAGAATCTCCGCAACAAAACGATTAAACAAGTGTTGGTTCAATGGCAACACCGAAAGGGGTCGGATCTCACTTGGGAAACAGAAGATGAAATGAGGAAATATTATCCTTTTCTTTTCGGTATGTCAACATTTAAATTTGTTATGTACCTAGGTTTCGGGGACGAAACCTCTTTTAAGGGGGGTAGACTTGTAATGCCCCATAAATCGGTTAATATTAAAATAAAGGAAAGTGAACAACTAAACTAACTAGGTTGACGGGTTATGATAAAATATAAGTTAATGTTGGAAAAATGCATGAATTAGATATTTAGTAAACTTGGAGGGGTGTATGTGAAAATTTTTATTAATCAAAAGAATTAAAAGATAAAAACCTAAAAACACACCCCAGGTGCGTACCTGAGATCGATCAAACAGGGGAAACAGGGTGAAAACCCTTTTGCCTTGCTAACCCACTCAATTGATCAAGAAATTGAAGCTTAATCAGTTGCATGTCTCAAGAATATCGATTATCCATGCATACCTAGTGAAGGGGTAAGTTAAATTTCTTGAAAAGATGAATTTTAGAGTAAGGGGTTTAACCCAAATGCAAATTCTTGTATCCATTGAGGGAAATCTGAGTTAGAATTTCTTCCTAGGACAAGAATCATGAGTAATTTTAGGTTGCATGAAGGAATGTGATAAGAACCCACTATGTGCAATTTGTGTTATGGTTATGAAGATTATGTGAATGATGAATATATGTAATTTGGCTTGTAATTCTGTTTGTAGTACCCGAAATGCTAGATAAATTGATGAAGATTAAAGAAATTGAAAGAATTAGATTGAGTTGTGATGACATATATAGGATGAATTAGCAAATCATGCTTTAAATGCTTGTACACTATGCTTTATTAATGTAACGCACACTAGGTGTTTGATGAAATGCTTGAAAGAGTTATTATGTGTATATTGAAATGTGATGGAATGAAAGTTAGGGTACTAAACGAATGAATGAATATGTTGATCTAGGTGTGAAGGAAGAAGGCTCGAATTCTAAGAAATCGGAAGGATTACAAGACCGAGGTATGTTTCGTTGCATACGAAAACCTTATTTATAATTTTGTTATAACATCATAATTAATTATTGTCAAAATGTTATGGTGATTAGTAAGTAACTAGCAAATCCCTTGCGGATTTGGTTGTTATGAAAGCTATAATAAGCTATGCAAGTCGACCGGTTCTAGTGAACAAGTCGATTAAGAATAAGCTTCCATCCGTCTTGAACGGGTGGTTTTGTATGCTATGATAAATGCGAGAAGCTTAATCCGTTATACGGATAGAAAGAAGAATTTATGTTGAAAGCAAATAACCCTATTAAACGGGTTGGATATGTATGCTTAACTCTCATTGAGAGTGTTTATGCTAAACCCAAGTATTTGGGTAGTCGAATGCGTAAGAAAGATGAAAGCTCATATACGGATGGAACTAAAACGAAAGAGTTATAGATTATCAAGAATGATGACTAACTCGTAAAACCTTGTTGTTGAATGTAGGTAAATCCTCACTTTAGGCGATCCGGAGATTTGGAGCGAGCACGTGTCCATGTTTTGTTACACCGAACGCTTCCGCTAGCTTATTCGCATCTTTTGGTTCATGACTTGTTATTTTGTCGAACTTAGTTAGTAGTCGTGCTTGTGTAAAACTTGTTGTCTTTGTTTTAGTAGTTTTCTATTAAACGGTTCGTAGAATGTTTATTAGTAAATTAAGCTTAAAACAGGGGGCTTGTTCGTGTTTCGAACGGGTCATGCCCAATTTTTGTAAAACCTTTGTTAAGTAACAAGTTTTATATTTTGATGTCTATTAAATTACATTAGTGAGTAATTTTATAAAGTAGAAAAGATGCGGATGTAACATTTATAAATCTCAAAATGACCCAAATGCCCTTACGGGACTTAATTTGGTTTTAAAATCTTTTTGGGCATATTTGCTGATATCCTACTGATATAATAACATATTTTAAGCATAATAACTTATGGGACTTGTATATGACTCATCCGGTTACCCGTTTATGCTTATACGCGTTCGGTACGGTTTATGTAACTAGTTTGCATCAATTAGCCGAAACAGGTCGGACCTTATCATTTTTACTTCAAAATCCAGAATGTATTTAGTTTACCCATATTATACAAGCCTTCATACTTGTTGGGTCTAAACTACATTGTATTCCGGTCATCGCTTAATCTAGCGTATCGTACCGTTTTTAATACTTCCAGCTAGCCGGTTTAAGTCTATGACTTAAATGAAACCCGTTAGCATTCTAATTGGTTATTTGTACCATCATTCCAGACTAGAGCCTTTCGGTAAATTGTACCTACGCTTACTTAATTGAATACAGCTGAGTTATTATAAATCTTGGAATTTAAGACAGGAACTAGCTCAGGTAAATACTATTAACCTATTTTCCCTTATACGGGCTTGGGATACGATAATATAATTACCGCATGGTTAGGTATGGGATTCGAAGACCAATAAGTCAGGAAATTCAAATAACCTGTTTTAATTCGTATTGCTTGACTGAAACATTGGGGGTTAATGCGACCGTGTCCTGGATATCCTTGACTCATTAATTGTAAATGGCCACGACTTAAGCACGGGGTGTAGGCATACACCCGACAGATGCAGTATGGTTTATTAAATAATTTTATACCCAATATGGGTTTCCCAATAAGAGAATAAGTAGTGTGTCGGTTAATCATGAACCGACATAGTATCGGGCCCCGTATGTAGAGCAAGTTATGTAAAACTGATAACATGAGATATAGTTTGTCCCAAGTATAAAATTTTTTCGTGCCTTGTGAAACCTAAACCAATTTTCATAAACATTTTCAAATGTGTCGGTTGATTGTATTTACCAGTGAAAACTGACGTATTTTCAAAAGTCTAAGTAACAGGTACAAATACGTAAATAGGCTGGAAGCTGCTTGGGATTGTTAGACGAGGAACTTGCAACTCCTTCGCATAAGCCATTAGTCTGATAAACTTCTTTTGTTTTATTGATCCGCCTGTGGATTATTACAAGCTTGTCTGTACCTAACACTTTGATATTTTCAGACATTTGTGTTTGTAATAATATTTTATATTCCAAGACATCCGCTATGCTATTCTGTGTATATTTGACTATGACGATACCAATCTTACGTCATGATACTCCCCACCGGGCTGAGCTGTAAATATCGGGGTGTGACAATTTTATTACGGAAAACATTATACAAAGGGGTCGGGTAAAACAGGAACCGAGCACCAGCACCGACTAACGCTCTTTTCGCATCAACGGCAACAATCTGCCGTCTAGAATCATAATCAACCGAGCGATGATTAACGGTTTGTAGATCAGAAGAAGAATCATCGAGATCCTCGATCTTCATGTGACCGATCACAATTTCCGGTTTGCTGGAAAACACATTCCATTTGGACCAATTTCCGGTTTTCAAAACAGGGTATGATCAGTTCCAACAGGATACTAGGGATTTTCCTGAAGTTGAGAAGTGGGGTGTGTTTGTTTTTGTTGGGTTGGTTTGGATGTACTTGACTGCTAGACCTGGGGTTTTGATTGGTGCCATTGATGCTTATGTTTTGGGTCCTGCACAGAAGGTGTTCGATGGTTTGTCTGGGAAAAGGAATTTGAAGAGTAAATTACCCATATCTGCTGCATCCATCTCGACCGAGAGAGAGAGGGAGAGAGAGAAATGAAGAAGAAGAAAGTGGAAGGAGAGTTTCTCAGGCGATGGGAGAGGTGGGTGGTGAATGATGCTGGGAGGTGGTGGCGGCGACGGTAGGTGGGTGGTGGTGGGTAGTTAGATTGAGAAAGAGTGTAGAGAGAGAGAGAGAATGTATGTATTTGTTTAATATATAAACAAAATTCTTTTATTTATTATTTTTTATAATTGTTTATTGAGTAAACTGCCATTTTGGTCCCTGTGGTTTGGCCAGTTTTGCCACTTTAGTCCAAATCTGAAACTTATTACATCCAGGGCCCTGTGGTTTGCATTTTTTGCCATTTTGGTCCAAATTTCAATTTTGGTCAGATTCCCCACTAATGACCATGATATTTTGTCTTTACCCTCAGGGGTATTTTAGTCATTTTGAAATTATTATAACTCAATTATATATATATAATACCCTAAAACCATTAATATATTATTATAACTCAATTATAAACACAAAATCAAATAACCCTACCCTTCATCTTCAAGACTTCAAGACTTCAACAGTTCATCATCTCTCTCTCTGAACTACCGCCGCCACCACCACCACCACCACTATGCCGCCACATGCACCACCACCACCGCCACCTCCTCCCCCTTCTCACCACCATCACCAACCTCTCTCTCTTTCTCTCTTTCTCTCTCTACATGTTCTTGTTCATGTTCTGGGTTGATGATGATGATGTTCATGTTCTTGATTTTCTGGATTTTCTGGGTTGATGATGTTCTTGATTTTCTGGAATTTCTGGGTTTTGATGATGATGATGTTCTACATATTCTGCTGCTGATGATGATTATTTGGGAGAAGAGAGAGAGTTAGGGTTTTATTTTGGGATGATGATTATTTATTTGAGGAAGATGACCAAAATTTTAATTAATAAAATGTTAAATGAAAAACAAAATGACCAAAATGCCCCTACACTACAGGACAAAATAGGAGGTTGCAACAGTCAAAAAACTAGGGTTTTTGGATTTTGGACCAAAATGGCAACAAAATGCAAACCACAGGGCCCTGGATGTAATAAGTTTCAGATTTGGACTAAAGTGGCAAAACTGGCCAAACCACAGGGACCAAAATGGCAGTTTACTCTTGTTTATTTTATTAATTAAAGTAAAATGATCAAAATACCCTTATGTGGGGACCACTAGGTTAGATTTAACCACAAAAAATAACTAAGTTAGGGCTAAAGGACATAACTACAAGGGTTTCCAAACATTGAGTACGTTTTTTGTAATTTTTAAAGATAAATGACACACTTTGCAATATAGTGTCAACATAAAGGACGATTTTTGTAATTTAATCGTTAAAAAATTGTAATGGAGTTAAGTTTTTTTTTTTCGAATTACAAACTGACGTTTTAGGGCTTTTGATCCGAACGAGAATACGAGTCGAATGATGTAAAACTTACCTCGAAACGGTGTTCCAAACGACTTGATTTTTGTTAATCGAAAGTTTAAACACCCGAATTGAATCATTGTTTTCGTCGTTTAGAGCGCAATTTCAAGGTAAGTTTTACATCATTTGGCTCGTATTCTTGTTCTGATCAAAATCCCTAAAACATCAGTTTGTACTTCCGAAAACACTTAACCCCGTTACGTTTTTTTAACTAAGGATCGGTGGAGGAAAAATAGTTGAAAGGTGGGACTGTCAGGGGGAATAAAAAAGGTTGGGACTATCAATGGCCAATGACGTCTAGTAGGGTTTATTAGAGGCCAGTATCCCTTCATTTTTTGTTGCTAGTACATGAAATTCATATTAGAGAACATAAACGATTAGGGTTGTAAACGAACCATTTACATTCGATCAACCGTTCATTTATTGAATGAACATAAACAAGAAATTCCATTCAATTAGTTAAATGAATGAACACGGGTCGATTGTGTTCGTGAACGTTCAATAATGTGTTCATGATGTTCATTGTTTGTTTAAGTTGTTCATTAAAGAATTTTGCACCTTTATAATTTATTTTGTCTAAACTTTTTATATTATGGAATTCTTATTTATTTTATTGACCTAACAAATAAAATAGGACTCTATTCTCACTGCACCGTTCCTCTTTCCTTCTCATTATTCACATCGACAAATACTATCGATCCCTATAAATGATAGACTAACTAATTACTAGTCCTACAAACGATCCACTTAAACATAGACTAACCGATTATTAGTCCTTTTAAATGTTTATAATATCCCCCTTCACCACACTTTTACTTCAGTTTTAGTCTTTTTCTTTCCATTTTATGTTCCTCGTTCATGAAATTTAAACTAGAAAACCCAAATGGGCCCTTAAATATAGAATAACAGTTGATCTTAGTCCTCCATCTTTTACTTGTATGCGCTTTTTATCCATTAAGTTCACTTTTTGTAGCAAAGGTGATTTACATTATTTCATTCCCGGACTAGAATCTAAGATTAACTAATTAACTTTCCAGGTTAACAGATTTGTCAAATCTGCGTTGAAAACATGTATTCTACTATATAATGTGTAGTATGTTGTTGTACAATATGAAAACTTGTTTTATATACTTTATTGTTGCGTAAAATCTACAATGCAAGTGAGACAAACATAGACAGCAAGCCCTCCTAGAGATTACATTACACGTGTGGTCTCTCCAAATGTTATTTTACCTTTTCAGTTATTCAATCATGATCTTGTTTTCTATTAACTTCAATTAGTTGAAGTTTAAAATAAATGCTAACAAAAGAAATCAAATGCAAATTTCTAAGCTAGTGTTAACCGGAGTATAGTATTAATAGGAAAACATGTGACAATATGACTTTGCTAATTAATCGTAAATAATTGTAAACGAAGAATCAACGAGCAAGTGTAAAACGAATACAGATTTTGTTGTTGGCTTGATTGCTTGAACATCACATCCGATACTGATCATCATCATCATACTCGGTAAATCCCACAAATAACAAAGCTAAGACAGGGTCTGAGGAGGGTAGATGTAGACAACCTTACCTCTACCCCGTAGGAATAGAGAGTCTGCTTCCAATGAGACCCCCGGCTCGATTGTAGTTTTGTATTAAGCCTTGGACCTAAGGCACATAACACTCAAACCATCGGGACAGAGACCAATTAGTGCATGTACCCACGTGTCTTTCAGCTATCAACGCCACCACAGGATGTATGATTAACCGTCCGCCGCTTTTAACGTCATTTTCACGAAATTAGTAAAATAACATTAAAGTTTGTACGATTTCACTTCCCCCCCCCCCCCCCCCCCACAAATACTCGGTAAATCCCACAAATAACAAAGCTAAGACAGGGTCTGAGGAGGGTAGATGTAGACAACCTTACCTCTACCCCGTAGGAATAGAGAGTCTGCTTCCAATGAGACCCCCGGCTCGATTGTAGTTTTGTATTAAGCCTTGGACCTAAGGCACATAACACTCAAACCATCGGGACAGAGACCAATTAGTGCATGTACCCACATGTCTTTCAGCTATCAACGCCACCACAGGATGTATGATTAACCGTCCGCCGCTTTTAACGTCATTTTCACGAAATTAGTAAAATAACATTAAAGTTTGTACGATTTCACTCCCCCCCCCCCCCCCCCCCGAGCGCACATACATATATACATTGTATGTGCACACTGCAAGCAGGGCAATCGCATCCGATACTGACAAAGTCAATATTTCATTTGGACTTGCCTGTCATGCTGCTAGATACTCCAAGATGGACATTAGTACTTGGCATCTGAATGGATTTTTACATCTATATCTTTGATAGCATACAGAGAGAGGCAAACAAATTATGAAGAGAGATTCCAATTTCACCAGGATAAAAATATCAAAGGAGGATATTCTTTGTATCCAACAAAGAACTCTAATCGTTTTTAAAAGGCATAATAGCAAAAGTGCAAAGTGATGAAAACACATAATCCAACTATTTACAAACTACAATGAGCTAATAGTTCTCATTGGTTAGGTCATTAAGAAGCAAGTGGCCTGAGCTCATGATCATGAGACCTGTCACACTTAGATTGTGATAGATACTGACACATTGGAATGTAGCCGTATCCTGGAAAAAAGGGCATCTTGATTGCTGCAGCCTGAAATGCAGTCGGATGTGGTGTCATAAATACAGGTGGTGGAAGATTGTTGGTCATGGATTCGACCCGCTGCTCCATTTTTGCTTTTTCCGCCTTCAAAACAAGCTTCTCTTCGCGAGCTTGTTCTTTTATTTTCTGCCAGACAGTTATGGGAAAAGAAAAGTATTTTTAAGGATTTCTTTATAAATTTATTAAAAAAGAAAGAAACACATTAAGCAAGTTCATTCATGAGTATACGCATACCGACCTTCAATGTTTTAATATCTTCAGATAGTTTCTCATTCATTTCTTTAAAATCATGTGAGTCAGATTTAAGTTGATTCATATATAACACGGACAACATCTCCAGGTATAGCTAGTTTGTATGTGGTGGCAGGCCGACAAGGTTCCAAAGTAGAGCTTAATTCTAATAACCTGCAAAACGAATTAATGATATATTATCAATAAACAATGAAAATTCATCATTTTTTTATTGCTAAAGGATATATTAAGAAAAAGGCCAGAAATGTTTATTTCTTACATTTTGCTTGTTAATTCACATCGCATTGTCGTCAAAACGGTGGATTGGTTATAAGGGAGCTAAAACAAACGAACTTTTGGTATGGGTCGGTGAGGTTAGGTTGACCGAAAACCATTCTTCCAATTCTTTTTAAAGTTTTAATAAATAACTAGTGTCTGATATGATTAAAAAACTTTACTATTTCACTAATAAACCATGGGTTTGAATTAAATGATTCATGAGGTTTTGTGCCTTAAATACGCTCCGGGTGACTTTCAGCCGATTTAATTCCTTTAGTTTTAAGTTGTTTCTTTAAATTGAACCGTTAGAGAAACATTATAACGCATGTCATCAACTCATTGATAGGTAGATGGTTCAACTTTGTCACCTCTACTAAACAGTTGGCTTTGTTTTTGTTTGTCTATATCTTTAAGCACATAAATGGATAGAATAAATAACTAAATAAGAAAACTCAATCAAGAAAAGGGTCACCTGTTATCCAATATTTCCCTTCTTGGCCTCTCAAGAATGCTTTATACTGACTGGCATCGTCAACTTCGCAGTACACTTTTACAGGAACAAGAAGAAATTACTGAAGTGATTCTTCATAAAATCATTCATACTATTTTTTGCACTTTATTGAAGTAATAGTGTAATTCTATTTAAATAATACTTACAATTTTTGTTTTTTTTTCGATTGTCGTAAATACTGCCACATTGGAATGTAACCATAGCCTGGACAAAAAGGCATCTTGTTTGCTCCAGCCTGAAATGCAGCCAAGTGTGGTGTCATAAATGCAGGTGGTGTAACCGTAAGATTATAGGTCATGGATTTTACCTGTAGCTCCATTTTTGCTTTTCCGCCTTTCAAACAAGTTTCTCTTCACGAAGCTCATGCTTCTTTGCCTGTCGGTTTTCGCAAGTCATAATAAAAGCATTTGTGAGGCTTTCTTTATTAATTTATTATAAGAAAAAGAAAGGAAACCATGAAGCAAGTTCAATTAGTATCAATTATGCGTACACGCATACCAACCTTCAATGTTTTAATTTTCTTTGAAGTAATAGTGTACTTGTATTTAAATAATACTTACAATTTTTGCTAATTCGATTGTGGTAAATACTACCACATTGGACTGCAACCGTAGCCTGGAAAAACCGGCATCCTGTTTGCTCTAGCCTGAAATGCAGTCGGATGTGGTTTCTCATTCATTTCTATGAAATCCTGAGTTTCAAATTAGAGCTGATTCTGAAAACAAATAGCATCTCCCAGTATCCCCAATTTATCAATGGTGGAAGGCTGGCCGGGTTCCATAGTAGAGCCTATTTATAAGAATCTGCAAAAATAATTAACAATATTTCATCAATTAACACTGAAAACGAATCATTTTATTATTGCCAAATGATATACTGAGTATGAAAAGGGCCAGAATATATTTATTTCTTACATTTTTGTTGTTAACTAACAAGCGGACCGGATATAGAGACTAAAAGGTAATACGAGTGAGACACTGAGACTTATGTTTACGGGTCAGTGAGGTTGGCTGACTAAACACACTTTTTTTTTCCAAAATTGTTTAACATTTATATAACCAATTAGTATGATATATGATTAAAACAAACTTTATTATTTTATCATAAACAATGTTTTAGTGTAAAATGATTTATGTGATGTTGCGCAATGGCAATACACTATGGTGACTTTCAACCCATTTGACTCGTTTTATTTTAAGTTGTTTCTTTAAGTTGACCGGTTAGAGATACAATATAACACGCATAGATACGTTCACAGGTTAGTAGATCAACTTTGTTACCTCTACTGAAAGGTTCAGTTTTATTTTTGTTCGTCTTTATTTTTTAAGTCCCTCGGGGAGAGAGTATATCAAACAAAAAAAATCTAGAAAAAAATTAATCAAGAAAAGAGACCTGTTATTCAATATTGTCCTTCCTTGCCTCTCATGACATGCTTTATTCTCTGCCTGCTGCTTGAATTACTGTGTCCCTTGTTAAGTGAGCAAACAATATGAAAACAATTTACTAATGATTAATTACAAGTTCAGAAAGAAAATTGTATTCTAAGACCACCCGTAGTGGTTAAGAAAAATAATGCCCCCACCATGGGGCATTATCCGACACGTGTCATCCCAGTTAGCATGGGGCGTTATTGCAAAAGTGGCGTAGTGAGAATAATGCCCAAATAATGCCCCTTCCAATCATTAAAAAGGATTTTAAAAAAAAAGAAACTTATTTAAAAAGCTGTTTGGTCAGACCATGTCATCCCACTTGGACCACTAATCCCCCTTCCCATTGGTCAGTCAAATTGGACACAATATTTGTTGAGCGTTTTATATAAAACGCGGGACACTTTTTTTTTCAAAAAAATTACAAAATAACGCCCTATGTAATGGTGGGGGAGGCGTTTTTGGGCGTTTTTTTTGAAATTTTTTTAAAAAAAACGCCCCACTACACATGGTCTAATAACAAAACCCAAAAATGTGCAGTCCTAGAATAATGGGATAATTTGGTCAATGAGGTTGGTTGACTAAAAACACTTTTTTCCAAAAATTTTTAATATATTTACAACTAATTAGTATCAAATATATAACTAATTAATATCAAGAGTAATATCAAATATGATTACAACAAACTTCATTTATTTTATTATAAACAACGTTTTAGAATAAACTGATTTATGCGATGTTGCGCATTAGAAATACACTATGGGTGACTTTCAACCCATTTGACTCATAGGTTAATAGGTCAACTTTGTCACATCTACTAAAAGGGTCGCTTTATTCTTGTTCGTCTTTATTTTCTAAGCCCCCTCAAGGGAGAGACTAATTTTTTTTTTACAATCATTTTGATTCTTATTTTTCATATTAAATAGAAAACTTTTTTTTTAAATCAAACAACTAAAATTATTTAAAACAGAGACGATTACAGACTAAATCACTTGATAAAAAAGATTAATCAAGAAAAGAGACCTGTTATTTAGTATTTCCCTTCTTTGCCTCTCAAGTCATGCTTTATTCTCGGCCCTGCTGCATAAATTATTGTGTTCCCTGTTAAGCGAACAAACAATACAAAAACCATTTAATATTGATTACCTACAAGTGCAGAAAGAAAATAAGAAACTGCATTACTAATAACAAAACCCCAAAATGTGTAGTCACAGAATAATGGGATAATTAGGTGAATGATCACATCTTCACTCTCTTCATATCAAATAAACGGGACAAATTAAAGATTTAGAGGCAATATTGGTCCATTTTTGTAACGTTGCGGCTATCAAGGCCATTAGTTTATTTATATCGGCCTATTGATAGAGTCAGTTTATATCAAACATATTTGTCAAAGCTTGTAAGCTTATGATCCCTCTATGGACACATATAGTTCATTTATTCATGTGACCACTTCTTTACCATGAAGGCAAACACACTCATCTTTGATCATTCATCACAAGCATCACAAATCAACTTAAGTAATTGTTGTAAACTCATATGCCCAGTGCACGAATGCGGATCACAGTATACAAATATAGCATCCCCAATATTAAGGAAAGTGAGTCGGAAAAAAAATCATATATCCAAAAGCAAACGAAGATATCAAATGGTGGGACACAAATCAGTGTTATAAAATTTCCCGAAGCATATCTTAACAATGTTTTTCTCAAAAGTTTTAGAAATTACAAAAACACACACAACAATTTAGATCGACATAACTACATAAGGAGTCATAGATTAACGGATGTCGATTTAAAAAAAAAACAGTATAATTATAATTTTTTGCACATAAATAAAAATAAAATAATGCAGAACATTTGTACCTTAACGAGTGTCTTACGCTCCTAACATCTCAAAGATCCACACCGATGTGCTCAACGACAGCTGCAACGAGGAGTTATAACCCTAAATTAGAAATATTAAAATAAGGGTCCTACTTTCCGCTCTCTAAAATCCCAAATCCCATTAATAAATCTAAAATCCCAAATCCCGTTAATAAATATTTTTCAGGTTTTATTATCATTAACAATTTCAGTTAGTTATCTTTAATGTGGAATATTATAGATTATTTAACAGAAAGAAAAAGACTTGGTTTCCTTGATCTTTCAAAATGAGGAATAAAATTTCATACATTCAGGAAGAAAAGAATTTAAAAACTACAGTTTATTTATTTACAGTGTTTCATCGTCCAGCCCCCATGCACATTTTATTATTTATTTTATTCCTAATTTATACTGTTTCGTATCCCATATATAAAACCTACACCTCTCAAACCTAATATAGATTTACAGCAGCATACATTAATTTACTACAGAAGGTACAGAAACAAGGTTCTGCAGTTTACCTAAGGAATGATTCATCGTGTGATTCTTCACAACGGCGGCTCTGATGTTGATTGCAGCAGAAGTACACTGGTTACGTTTGCTTCAGTTTCTGAAAGTTCTCACAATGGGAATCGGAATTCAATGGGTCTAGGGAGATCTTCGGGCAGAAAGGCCACGGTGTTGTGTTTATTCTGATGCAACGGATCATTCTTCAATTATTCTGATGCGGGGAATATGAGAGATGCGGGACCAATAGGAGTCTCTTCTATTGCACCTTCCTTCTAGCTTTGGGCATTCCTTGATTTTTAAACTCAAAAGTGAAGCAGCAGAATGTCTGGTAGATGCTTCATCTTTGGGCAATACCCTAAAAAGAGATGTTGGAGGGAGGTGAGGTGTTGGAGTCCCACTGAAACTGATTTCAGTTTCTTAAAGTTAAATATCCCAAGAGAAGTAAGAGATGAAGGAAGAAGATGAGACAACTGACTACACCTACTCACACCATCATTTGACTGATCATTGAGTAACGTTAGGTCAACAAGTGTGGTTGGGAAATTCTGTGGTCCCCACTCTAAGATGGGCTTCTTCAACCCCCCTATGTAAAGGGTATGCAGTTTGGGAGGCCAAAACCCACGAGGAAAGGAAGCATCTGTACTTGGGCAATTGTATATTACAAGGTGTGTTAAGGAGGTGAGATTAGGCAACTCGTGGTCAGGAAATGACTCCATATTTGGACAACTCTCTATTGCCAGGTAGGTAAGGTGTATTAACTGACTCAATTCAGTGATTGTTGCCAGATTTGGCCAGCTGTTTAATTTTACAATTTGAAGCATTGGCATGCTTGTGTTGTTGACAAGCACCCTAGTGTTATCTCCTCCAAATATTAGCTCCTTTTCTAACAGTTTGTCACAACCTTCAATGGAAAGAAACTTGAGCTTCTGCCCTCCAGCTGTTGTAAGAAATGAAACAGATGTAATGGAAGTACAATCTGAGATGTGCAACTCCTCAATGTTATTTGGACACCTACAATGCTCCATACTCTCACATTTTTCTATCTTTAATGTCCCAAGAGTTGTTAAGACGTTGCTCCCACAACTATCTCCTTCCTCTTTCTCTCCTAATCTCACCAACTTTTGACATTCGAGTACATCCAAATACCTTAAATGTATAACAGCCTTACTAGCCATCGACTCCCACAGGTATCTTATTTCGTTACAGTTTTTTATGGTCAAATATTCGACTGCTCCAAGATACTCTATAACACCTCTCCACACCACATCATCAAGCCCTGAAATACTTTCTATTTGCAAACTCCCAAGTCCTGAAGCTACTTGAACCAGGCTTCTCAACACAGCACTATCACATTCAGATACGTTTAGAATATTCAAAGAAGGTAGAGCTTCAGGTGACACTTGAACCAAATTAGGACAATTTCTTACAACAAGCTCTTTAAGGCATGGAAACGACACAACCCCGTTATTGGTTGACCATACTTCCAACCTCTTCATATTTTCTAATTTAAGAACTTCAAGTGAAGGGAATGAAAGACCAGTCCCTGCTAACTTTGAACCCATAGCTTTCACCTCATCCATGTCTTCAATAAACAACTTCTTGAGTGATGGTAACTGACCAAGTGGTGGTAAAGATGTACAGTTTTTACAGCCATGTATAAGCACCTCAGTCAACTGAAGAAACGATGGATCCCCAACCCAATTAGGAAATTCTATACCCCCATATGTAGCTATTTCAAGGAATGTCAAACTAGCACTATTAGGCTTCAACACACAGAGGACCTCCTTTTCAAGAGACTCCTTTCGAGAACCATCAAACACATCACTCCATTCTAGTTTTAACCATCTAAACCTCTTTTGCAATAAGTTTGCCTCTTGTGCATGCATTGCCATTTCCACTTTGTCCAGCCCCTTGATGTGAATCCACCCCAAAAAATCTGTAAGGTCTTTAATCTTGGTTATTGCAAGGTCATTATCTCCTCCAACAATGATCTTGGTGAGAGTCTGTAGGCTTTTCAATTGGCCAATCCACAGAGGTAACTTATTCAAAAGCGGAGTTCCGTAAATGTTCAAATGCCGCAAGTTTTTAAGCTTTGATAAGTTGTTGGGCAACTTAATTAAGTCACTACAACCATAAAGGAGTAATGTTTGCAAATTGTAGAGATTGCCAACACTTTCTTGTAAATGTGTGATTGGGTTTTTAGATAAATTAAGATACCGGAGATGCTTCAAACTGCCAATGGTCTCTGGCACCTCGCTGATGCATAAATTTCCCAAACTTAGAACCCTTAGCATTGGTAATTCGGGAAGTACGTCAACTAAAATCTTACTAGATAAATAAAACTTTTCGAAACTATCTTTTCCTTGTAAGGGTAAGAATGTTCTCAAACTTTTAGCTGTTTTGAATGGATCGAACTTCGGGTAAGCTACATATTCGTCACAAACAAATGACATATGGCGGTACTTTTCCAAGGCTTCCTTCCTAACATCTTGTACCATCTCAATATCTAATCTTGAAAAGAATTCTCCAGCAACAGATGTGGCCAAGTCATTCAGCAAGTCATGCATCACAAACATATATTTGTCATTAGGTGCATGTTGAAAAAATGACCTTGACAACAACTCTTCAAAATATTCAAGACCTAAGCGCTCCATTGACTTGTCTGAAGATGACTGGTTCAAGAAACCTTCTGCCATCCAAAGTAAAACCAAACTCTCTTTATGAAACAGATAGTCCTTGGGGAACAAGGAGCAGTATGCAAACAACTGCTTCAAACATGCTGAAAGATCATTGTAACTTAGCCTAAGAGCCGGGACAATCTCATCCCCCTTTCCTAACCTCCAAATCTCACTGTTCAACATCTCCTTCCACTCTTCTTCTTCAGTCTTTGTTCTTAATAACCTTCCGAGTACTGCTAAAGCCAAAGGTAAGCCATCACATTTTTCCACAATGCCTTCACCATATTGTTTTAAAACTGGATGTGAATCAAAGTTATTTGCACCCAACGCATGTTGAGCAAATAAGGTAACAGCATCGTCATGTGAGAGAGTCTGCACATGGTTTAGATGATCATAACCCAACTTTGTGAGCAATTGCACCTTTCGGGTTGTCATTATAATTTTACTACCAGGAGCACATGCATGAAACGGGCTCACTAGGGTCTGCCAGTCGTCATAGCTCTCACTCCAAACATCATCTAATACCATTAAAAATCTTTTATCCCTAAGTTGCTTTCTAAGAGCTACTTGAAGCAGATTTAAATCTGCGAATTCCTTGTCCTCCCCCTTCACAGATTGTAAGATAACTTTGCTTATATTTAAGATATCAAACTGATCTGAGACACTAACCCAAGCCTTGAGTTCAAAGTGCTTCTTAACTTCCGCATCACCATACAACAGTTTAGCTAGAGTGGTTTTCCCTAACCCACCCATACCAACTATGGGCACGATGCTAAAGTTGTGACTACATGACCCATTCTCAAATAGCTTCACTAGCAGTTCCTTTATTTCCTCCTGCCTTCCAACAATACCAGATGTATCTAACAAAGAGGTCTGATACGGTCTTTTAGGTTTTTCATCTTTTAGATTAATCAAACCCAGACGATCCTTCTCCTTTTCTAGATCTTCAAATTTGGCGGTTATATAATCTAACTTGGGATGCATCCTCTCACTTAGTGATAGATTTGTGCAACAAGTTGGGATGAGCCTTCTTACCTGGTTGGTGATGGCTCCAGATTGCTGGTCGAACTCACGACGCATATCTTCGGTTGCTAAGTCATCAAGCACGTCATCTACATCGTAAGCCAAGTGTCGGAGATGATTGAGCCACAGTTGAACAGCTTCATTAGTTGTTTCCTTCTGAGAAGCATCATTAAGCAGAGACTGGATCTTAATCAGTGTGCTTTCTAGTTTCTTCAGCTCTGAATGAATTCCTTTGGACCGATCATACATGTTGAAGGCTTCAGAGGTCAGGGTTTTCAAAACGGCTTTCAGGAGTTCAGAGGCAATGATTTCAGCCATTGTTGGTTTATGGTGATGATGGAAACTCTGTATAACAAGGATATATGTGAGCGAAATTGTAAGTGTATGGAAAGAAAGAAATGATCTCAGCTGTGTTGATATATAGTTCCTTCAGCCATTCTTTGGGTACCCTCCACACAATTGTTATCCAATACACTTATAATTTCATTCAGCCATTCACTTCTTATCTATACACATTCAATCTCATACACTTGTTCACTTGTTTATCTAATATCCACACAACTAGGGATATTTTTTTTTTGTATGTCAGGACCACATTTTGATAAATATTACACTTTACGTTGATAATTTCTATTTAAACAATACATAATGTAAAACTTGATAAAAATATAATTATATTTCACAGATTACATAGCTAGGATCTACTCTCTCACTTCATGTATTACATTAGTGTATTGTACAATAATGTGTAGTATGTTGTTGTATAGTATGAAAAACTTGTATTGTACAATTTAGTATTCTTAGTTTGTTGTGAAGTACAAATCTACAGTGCAAGTGAGACAAAGACAAGACAACAAATACACAATGGGGATGGTCTCTCCAGTTGTTCTTTTACCTTTTTTCAGTTTTCAATCATGAATTTATTGTCTATTAACTTCAATTAATTGAAGGTTTAAAATATGTGGTAACATAAACAAAACAAATAAAATGCAATTTTGTAAGCGAGTGTCAACCAACCTAGAACACGTGTATATAGTTCTTGATGAAGAATCAACAAGCAAGTGTAAAACAAATACAGATTTTGTCGTTAGCTGGAGTATTGCATATGATGTTAATAAAATATGTCTTTTTGACTAGTGATCATGCTGCCAAATACTCCATGATGAACATCAGTACTTGGCATCTGAGTAGCTTTCTTGTATCTATATATTTGATAGCATACAGAGGCAACAAATGATGAAGAGAGATTCAGATTTCATTAGGATAAAAAGATTAGATGATATCATTTATATCCAACAAAGAACTCTATCTGTTTCTAAAAAGCATAATGACAGAAGTGCACAGTGATGAAAACACAAAATCCAACTAAGCAATTATATTTACAAACTACAATGAGCTAACAATTTTCTCATTGGTTCGGTTATTAAGCAGCAGGTGGCCTGAGTTCATGATCATGAGACGTATCACACGTAGATGGTGGTAAATACTGCCACATTGGAATGTAACCGTAGCCTGGAAAAACAGGCATCTTGGGTGCTCCAGCCTGAAATGCAGCCGGATGTGGTGCCATAAATCCAGGCGGTGGAATGTTATTGGTCATGGATTTGACCTGCTGCTCCATTTTTGCTTTTTCAGCCTTTAATACAAGTTTCTCTTCACGAAGCTCGTTCTTCTCTGACTACAGGTTTTAAAAAAAGAAAAGCATTTTTAAGGAATTCTATAGAAATTTATCAAAAGAAAACCATTAAGCAAGTTCATTTGGTATCAATTATGTGTATATGTATGCTAGGCCTGGCAATTTTGACCCAAATGTCTGAACATGGGTTGATTTGGACTTTAAAAATGAAGTCATGGGCTGTTTTGGGTAGACATATATACTTAAGGGGGTTGAAATGGGTATATAAAAAGAATAATGAAAAAGTTAATGGGTCAGGATGGGCCAACTCAAAATACACGGTGGATCAGGATGGGTAAATATTAATTTACCTTCCAAAGTCCAAAACTCAGTAGTTCTCACTTCTATTCGTTCCCCAATTGTGAAGCCATATTCACTCTAACAGAGGAGAAGATGAATCCAGAGATCAAGATCGGGTAATCATGATCGATGTATGATTCCGAGATAATTAGCGATCTAGACGCATATTTAGGGTTTATATGTGTTACTGATTTTTCAAACTCACTGGATTTTATTGCTAAAAGATATGTAAATTAGGTCTGTTGTTTAATCTTTTTGAGAAGTTGTAAAATTAGTAATTAGTAATTTAATCAAAAGTTAACATGATGAATCGAACTACATTAACCATTCATAATTGATTTAAACCTCAACGAACAGCTATGATAACCTAATTTATGACTATGCTGACAATGAAGAAGCCAAGAAGAAGCAATTTTCAACAGTTTTCAATGAAAGTTATCATTTTGAATTACATTTTAAGAGCTATGTGATGGAGATTTCAGTTCTAGGGTTTTGTTCTTGTTTGTTTGCTGAAATGGATGAATGGATTCAGATGTATTACATGTAGGCCGGGCAAAATATACCCATTAACAAATTTTGGGTCAAGATGGGTATTTAATGTAAAAGTTTGGACAAAAAAACGGTTCAAACAGGTCGGTAGTACCGTTTGAACCGTCCGGTTAAACCGCCCGGTATACCCGGTTGAACCGCCCGGTACACCCGGTTAAACCGTTTCTGAGCCCAATACGGTACGATATAAAAACCGGATTTTAAAACATTATTAAGACTAAAGCTCGACTCGGTTCGTAGGTAGTTTTTCAAGCTCGAGCTCAGCTCATTTATTATTTTTTGTTTACTAATTAGTTCTATCATAGTTTGTCATCTATAAATATATTTTTTTGTTAATTGTCAAAAATTTGTTAATTATTGTTTGTAGGAGCCAAAATATGTGGATTGAGGATGAAGCTAGTTTGTTCAATTCGAGTAGAGACCATTTTATAGTATGGAAATATTTTGATAACTTACATGCTTGTATCCACTTGACAGTTGTCAAGTTTTTTATTATTTTTTATTGTGTTTTAATATTTTATTATTTTTTAAAATTTTATTATTTTTTATATTTTCTTATCATTTTTTTAATTTTTTATTATTTTTTAAAAATTTTATTATTTTTATTTTTTATATATATTTTTTATTTTTTAATTATTTTTTCATCTCATCTTTACCCAAACCTATCCTAACCTAAACCCATCCTAACTCAAACCCATCTTGACCCATTAACCATCCGACCTTTTCTTTAATACACCCATCTTGACCTGTACCCATCCTAACCCAAACCCATCTTGACCCATTCCCAAACCCACCCAACTTGCCCACTTTGCCACCACTAATGTATGCTAACCTTCAACGTTTTAATTTCTTCCGATAGTTTCTCATTCGTTTCTTTGAAATCCTGTGTTTCAGATTTGAGCTGATTTAGAACTCGGATAGCATCTCCAAGTATAGCCAATTTATCAGTGGTGGCAGGCCGGTCGGGTTCCAAAGAAGAGCTTAATTCTAAGAACCTGTAAAAAGAATTAACAAAATTTCATCGATAAACCATGAACATGATTCAACTTATATTGATGAAGAATATACTGAGTATGAAAAGGACCAAAACATGTTTATTTCTTGCATTCTGGTTGTAAATTAACGCACTGACCAAATATAAATACTAAAAAGTAAAACCTAGAGGTATCTAAATGGGTGGATTGGAAATAGTTAACAGGTTAAAACGAGCGAGACTTTTTGTTACGGGTCAGTGAAGGTTTATTATATATAAATCACTGAATATGAAAATTCAATCAAGAAAAGGGTCACCTGTTGTTTAATATTTCCCTTCTTTGCCTCTCACGACATGCTTTATTCTCGGCCTTGCTGCATGAGTTACTGCGTCCCCTGTTAAGTAAACAAACAGTATGAAACAATTTAACATTAAGTGATTACAAGTGCAGATAAGAAAAGGAACAATATCCTTGTTGACATTATGTTGTCAACGAGGTACTCTCTTTTCGTCTATCTTTCTGTACATCGATCCTGGCTATAACCAAACTTTATCCAAATGAAAACAGTAAATACCTTTTTCTTGAGCATTCTTTCTCCACGCCCTCCGTCTCCAGTGGTGCAAGGCTAGCAACTGAACCATCACCTTGGACTCCACCACTACAATAACAAACCAACTTTCAATCGAAAACCCCTAACAACATCAAAAATCAAGCATACAATCAATTTTCACCAACAACAACTAGCATTTCACTATCATACACACAAATTCACAAACAAAAATCATAGCACCTACAACATCAAAAATCAAGCATATAATCACTTTTCACCAATTTACCCTCACTCAGCAACAATTAAAAATCATAAATCAAAACATATATATTATTTTAAGGGTTAAGTTATTCTACAAAAGCTCCTAATTGTAAGAAGTGTAAGAAGTGTAACCGCTACAATAACCAACCAATTTTCAATCAAACACTTCTAATTCATTACAACACACCTTAACACTTCTCATAAAACCCCTAACAACATCAAAAATCAAGCATACAATCAATTTTCACCATAGTTGTTAAAAGCCATCGCCTCTTGTGCCTAGGCCCAATTTTCAGGCAAGGCAAGGTAATTGCGCTTTGAACAAATACACTTACTGCAAGAACACCAACTTTCAATCAAAAGAGTTAAAGAATCAAACTTGATTCCATCCTCCAACATTTGAACAAATACACTTACTGCAAGAACACCATTACTCTACCACACTTTGAAGATCAGGTCTTACTTTACAACACTCAACAAGATTAAGAACATCAAAAAACCCAGTGTATAAACCTTATGTTCTCTGAGGCATTTCGTCGAACAGTTGGCAGGTCCCATTGTAAAATCTTTGTGAAACGTGAGAGCTGAGAATAATCCGGCAAGTCCGACACAAACATTTAAATGCCAAACTTCCTAATTAGAACTCAATCATCAAATATTGAACAAAATTGCTACACGACGGTACAGTAGAACTCGAGGTACCTGGAGATGTTCTAATAGTTGGAACACGCATGATTAGCCGTAACAATCTGTTAAAATCGAACTGAACACAAACCCTAGCTTCAATGTCAGGCAAAAATATCTGGTACATATGTGACTGATATGTGTAATTTAATTTCGATCGATCGCTGCGTATTTGCTCCTCCTATAAACCAACCGCCTGATGAAGAAGGGGAAGATTTAAGAGTTTGAATGCCTACGATATCCCCCCTCTACTATTGTTTATTCTTTAGTTTTAGTCCTTTTACTTTCTATTTTAGATTGTAAAACACAAACGAGCCCTTAAACATAAACTAACGAGTAAACTGCCAAAATATTAGGTTTGGTCATTTTTGTCACTTTAGTCCAAAACTCAAACCTTTTGAATCTAGGTCCATGTGGTTTCAATTTTGTTATCATTTTCATCCAAAATCAAAATCAGGTCAGATTTTTCAGTTAACATCCAATTTTTATTTTTTTTGTCTTTTTCCTCTCTTTTAATAAAGGGCAAAATGGTCTTAAACTTAAACTAACTATCAATATTAGTTCTCCTTCTTTTACTTGTTAATGGGCCCACAAATGTATATTTATATAATTCTTAATTCATTTATTTGTTTTATCATAAAGGGGTAGTTTTGTAATTTCACAGCCACTTAACCTCAAAAACTAACACACATCCATGCCTGGGAGCATCCGCGTAACATATTTGTAAACCACAGGGACTATGAGTGTAATTTTGAAATGTTGGGGACTATAGGTGAAATTTTGCTAAACCACAGGGACTATCCGGGCATTTTACTCTATTTAAATATTGAAAACATACTGTGAAACTGAAAATGGAATTTATAATCATAACACTAAAGCATAAAGACATCATCATCATCCATCATGTTGGGGAATATGGACAGCAAGAAACAATCTTATTTTTCGGCTAAGCTGTGTGTACTGGAGAAAATCATTGAAAGAATCCAGTCCACTTCATTCCTTTGGGTGAAAAACCGCGCAAAAACGGTGGAGCTTGAATTGGACAATTTGGTTAAATTCAACATAAATCTAAATTAACCACAAGTAAGCATGAATTGAGCTTTTTCCTCATCACGAGCTATGGCGAAACTGAACTCAACACAAACCCTGGCTTCATTTTGTTAACTTTGAATGCAAAATCTGTCGTACACATGTGTAATTTGATTTCGAATCGATCTCTGCGTATTTGTGCCTGTATTACTGTTTGTGCTTCAGTTTTACTCCTTTTACTTTCAATTTGCATTGCTGGTGCATGAAAGTTAGATTGGCATCTGAGTAGCATGTTATGTAAATTTGGTAGCATACAGAGGCAACATGTTATAAACAGAGATTCAGATATCATTAGGATAGAAAGATTAAAGGAGGATATCATTTATATCCAACAAAGAGCTTTATTTGTCTCTAAAAGGCATAATGGCAGAGGTGCAGAGTGATGAAAACACAAAATCCAACTAAGCATTTCTATTTAAAAACTACAATGAGCTAACAATTTTCTTATTGGTTCGGTAATCAAGCAGTAGGTGGCCTCAGCTCATGATCATGAGACGTGCGATTTTCGTAAATACGTCTCATAAATCCAGGTGGGTGGAAAATTATTGGTATGGACTTGATCTGCTGGTTCCATTTTTGCTTTTTTCGCCTTTAAAAACAAGTATCTCACATGAAGCTTCTTCTATGTCTGTCAGTTTTGGAAAAAGAAAAGCATTTTTAAGGATTTCTTTATAAATTTATTAAAAAGAAAGAAAACCATTAATCAAGTTTATTTAGTATTAGTTAGTTATGAGTATACGCATACTAACCTTCAATGTTTTAAGTTCTTCAGATTCAAGTTGATTCAGAACGCAGGCAGCATCTACAAGTACAGCCAGTTTATCTGTGGTGGCAGGGAGGCCAGGTTCAAAAGTAGAGCTTAATTCTAAGAACCTGCAAAAAGAATTAATGATATATTATCAATTAACAATGAAAATGGATCATTTTATTATTGCTAAAGGATATATTAAAAAAAGGCCAGAAATGTTTCTCTCTTGCATTTTGCTTGTTAATAAACATACGCATTGTAGCCCAATCGGTGGGTTGGCTAAGGGAGCTAAAACAAACGAATTTTTGGTACGGGTCGGTGTGGTTAGGTAGACCGAACTTCGACCAATTTTTTTGAAGTTCTAATAAATAATTAGTGTCAAATATTATTAAAAAACTATACCATTTCACTAATAAACACAAAATGATTTATGAGGGTTTGTGCCTCAAAAATACGCTCTGGGTGAGTTTCAATCGATTTAACTTCTTTCATATTAATTTGTTTCTTTAGTTTAACCTGTTAGAGATATGATATAACGCACGTCATCTACTCATTCATAGTTAGATGGTTCAACTTTGTCACCTCTACTGAACAGTTGGTTTTATTGTTGTATGTCTGTATCTTTAAGCACATAAATGGATAGACTAAACCACTAAATAAGAAAAAGAAAAGTGTAACCTGTTATTCAATATTTCCCGACTTGGCCTCTCAAGTAATGCTTTATTTTGTCCCTGCTGCGTGACTTACGGCTCCAAGAAATGGTTTGGTCTAGTTATAATCAATCCATCTTTGATTTGAGTGAATCTTTGAAACAATGACTAGACAAGAAAAAAAACATTTGTTGTTAGTATTTGAACATATCAAACTGCAGACCAAGATGATTATTTATTTAAGAGTAAATTACGATTTTGGCCCCTGTGGTTATATCACTTTTACCCTTTTAGCCTAAAAAGGAATTTTTTATCATCTGAGCCGCCAAAGTCTTTTTTCTAACCCTTTTGGCCCCTAACACTAACCCCATCCATTAAATGTTAGGGGCCAAAAGGGTTAGAAAAAAAGACGTTGGGGATTCATATGTTAAAAAAAATCTTTTTTGGGCTAAAAGGGTAAAAGTGATATAACCACAGGGGCTAAAATCGTAATTTACTCTTTATTTAATAATTCCAGGTCAATTTGGTTAACAAACTGACATTCAAAAAAAAATTAACTCAGCTTTAGTAAAAGACAACTGAATTCTGTTGACACCAATTCAGATCAAATATTATCAGAAAACTAAAATTTTTATATGTAAACATAAAAGAACACTTAAATTTTTTTTCACAACAATTTTGCAGAGATATGAAGAAGTGTCAAGAGTGACCAATTTAATGAAAAAACCCGCCTAGTTAACCCATTTGCCTTTAAACAGGCTGTGATGGGTTTAGCTTTAATCCAATTAAAGGTCATCTGATAATCAACATACTAATTGGCATCGTCAATTGGGCAATACAATTGTACAAAAATAGGAAGTAATAATATAGTTGTACTGAAATAATACTTACAATTTGTTGGTTAAATGTAAGCAAAATCAATCAGGTAGTTTCAAAAAGATAAGGTCCTTCGTTTATTTTGATGCAGGGGATATGAGAGATGCGGGACCAATAGGAGCCTCTTCTACTGCACCTTCCTTCTAATTTTGGACAGTACATGATTCTTAAACTTAAAAGTGAAGGCAGCAGAATGTCTGGTAGATGCTTCATCTTTGGGCAATTCCATAAAGTGAGATGTTGGAGGGAGGTGAGGTGTTGGAGTCCCACTGAAACTGATTTCAGTTTCTTAAATCTAATTAACCCAAGAGAAGTAAGAGATGAAGGTAAGAATGTTCTCAAACTTTTAGCTGTTTTGAATGGATCGAACTTCGGGTAAGCTACATATTCGTCACAAACAAATGACATATGGCGGTACTTTTCCAAGGCTTCCTTCCTAACATCTTGTACCATCTCAACGTCTATTCTTGAAAAGAATTCTCCAGCAACAGATGTGGCCAAGTCATTCAGCAAGTCATGCATCACAAACATATATTTGTCATTAGGTGCATGTTGAAAAAATGACCTTGACAACAACTCTTCAAAATATTCAAGACCTAAGCGCTCCATTGACTTGTCTGAAGATGACTGGTTCAAAAAACCTTCCGCCATCCAAAGTAAAATCAACCGTTCTTTGTTAAACACATGGTCCTTGGGGAACAAGGAGCAGTACCCAAACAACTGCTTCAAACATGCTGAAAGATCATTGTAACTTAGTTTAAGAGCCGGGACAATCTCATCCCCCTTTCCTAACCTCCAAATCTCACTGTTCAACAGCTCCTTCCACTCTTCTTCTTCAGTCTTTGTCCTTAATAACCTACCGAGTACTAATAAAGCCAAAGGTAAGCCATCACATTTTTCCACAATGCCTTCACCATATTTTTTTAAAACTGGATGTGAATCAAAATTATTTGCACCCAACGCATGTTGAGCAAATAAGGTAACAGCATCGTCGTGTGAGAGAGTCTGCACATGGTTTAGATGATCATAACCCAACTTTGTGAGCAATTGCACCTTTCGGGTTGTCATTATAATTTTACTACCAGGAGCACATACATGAAACGGGCTCACTAGGGTCTGCCAATCGTCATAGCTCTCACTCCAAACATCATCTAATACCACTAAAAATCTTTTATCCCTAAGTTGCTTTCTAAGAGCTAGTTGAAGCAGATTTAAATCTGCGAATTCCTTGTCCTCCCCCTTCACAGATTGTAAGATAACTTTGCTTATATTTAAGATATCAAACTGATCTGAGACACTAACCCAAGCCTTGAGTTCAAAGTGCTTCTTAACTTCCGCATCACCATACAACAGTTTAGCTAGAGTGGTCTTCCCTAACCCACCCATACCAACTATGGGCACGATGCTAAAGTTCTGAGTACATGACCCATTCTCAAATAGCTTCACTAGCAATTCCTTTATTTCCTCCTGCCTTCCAACAATACGAGATATATCTAACAAAGAGGTCTTATAAGGTCTTTTGGGTTTTTCATCTTTTAGATCAATCAAACCTAGACGATCCTTCTCCTTTTCTAGATCTTCAAATTTGGCGGTTATATAATCTAACTTGGGATGCATCCTCTCACTTAGTGATAAATTTGTGCAACAAGTTGGGACGAGCCATTTTACCTTGCTTGTGCTGGCTCCGGATTGCTGGTTGAACTCACGAGTCATATCCTCGGTTGCTAAGTCATCAAGCACGTCATCTACATCGTAAGCTAACTGTCGGAGATCATTGAGCCACAGTTGAACAGCTTCATTAGTTGTTTCCTTCTGAGAAGCGTCGTTAAGGAGAGACTGGATCTTAATCAGTGTTCTCTCTAGTTTCTTCAGCTCTGACTGGATTCCTTGGGACCGTCCGATTTTCTTCAAGGCTTCAGAAGCCAGCTTCCCAACAACAGATTTGAGGAGTTCAGAGGCAATGATTTCAGCCATTGTTAATTAGTTTATGGTGATGATGGAAACTCTGTGTAACAAAGATATATGTGAATGGGATTATGAGAGTATGAAAAGGAAGACAGGACTTCAGCTGATGTTTATAGTTCTTCACCCATTGTTTAGCTGTACCTACCCTTCACACAATTGTTGTCCACACAATTCTTATCCACGTTTTCTATTACAGTTATACATTTTTTTTATTTATTGTTATTTTCAGCTGCAAATAATAATGAATATTATTATTACATTTCACGTTAATATTTAATAGCTAAACAATTTATTTTAATAACTTTTACTATTATTAATATATCAAATAATATATAGATTAAAATTCGATAAAGTATTATTATGTTCCGGATATTAAATTTTTTAACAACAATTTTAATACACCTAAAATTTGATAAAGATCGATAAATTAAAGATCACATAATTAAAGTAGGTGCAAAATAACTAACTTCCACACCTTTGTGATATATAAATTAACAGTTGATTTTTTTTTTTTTGAAAAGTAAACTTCATTCACAACCAACCGACCCAAATCGGGCCAACTAAAAAACACAAGACAATTACATATTTACAAAGGAGACCCACTCCTCCCAAGAAATCCCTTTGTGTTTAGACCTATTCGAAAACCATAAAAAACCCAACGCCTTTATTTCACTCAAAATCCTATCAATCCTAACCGGACTATTAGAAAAAATCAACTTGTTCCTAGCACGCCAAAGACTCCAACAGGTTATGATAATCAGACCGTGAACCGCTTCCCTCTTCTTGTTCGATGCCGATATGTTGTGGATTATGATATCCTAACCGGACTATTAGAAAAAATTAACAGTTGATTGAAATGATGATCAAGTGGATTACAGAGAAGAAGAAGACTTTCTGTTCAATTGAAAGCAAAGAGGCTGTCTAAGAGATCAATTTTACTGGTTGACACTAGTGGTCAAAGGCAATGCTTCAAAATTAATGCTGAGGATCGTTAATGATGAAACTAAACATAGACCAGATTCCAACTTCTTCAATTTTCCATGTATAAAAGCTCTACCTCTTTATAATGGCATAAAAGAAGCCAAACTAGCAAGGTGTATGATTATAAATTCATTATCTTCCCTTTTGTTAGAATCAAACTGGTACATTTATTAGAGACTTTTTAAGTTGGCTATTCATTGCCACGATTTCTCAATTGGAATGGATTCATCTCTAACAACTTCACTTATGGAGCTCAAGTCGGCGCGCAAGCCTAAACGAGCCTATTATTTATTTAATGTATTAAGTATATATATATAAATACAATTTTTATTTATGAAACTATGATAAAAATAACTAAATAATAAATGTATATACGTATATTTTGTTATATATAAAATTTATAGATTTTCTAATTATAATAATTAATATAAATTTATTAATAAATAGTATAAGAAACCGAGCCCGAGCCTGGACGAGCTCGGACTCGGCTCGACTCCTTGGGACCGAACATATGCCTTCCAGGCTTCAAAGGCCACCTTCCCAAACACGGCTTTCAGAAGTTCGAGTTCGGAGGCAATGTTTTCAACCATTGTTAGTTTATGGTGATGATGGAAACTCTATATAACAAGTGTGATATACATGGGTGAAATTGCAAGTGTATGGAAAGAAAAAATGATCTCAGCAGCTGCTAGTTAATGTGAAGAAGTTGTCAAGTGATAACTTTTAGTGAGCCATTGCCGACACTAGTTTACCACTAGAAAATCTAAATAAAGTGGTTAAAGGCAATACTTCAAAGTCAAAGTGGAGGCACTCTTTGGTGTAGATATGCATTGTTTCGTATATAGTAATCGATACTCCAAAAATAACTAGGAAGTCTTCTCTTGAGAAAAGTTAATAACGAAACCAAACACAGACCGGTCTCCAACTTCCTCAAGTTTTCGTATAAAAAAAGACATGGTGTGGTGGTAAGGTGTCTCACCTCTATATATGTGGTGGAATATTTTGATTCCGTAAAGTGCAAATATAATAGTAATTAGATTAATGTTAGTTTGTTGTTAAGAAAATAACAACTTAACACTCATGATTTCATGAAGAACAAATATAAAAATCTAATTAACCACGCTTTTGATTGAGATGTATACCTATCGTATAAATAGTCATTCAATGCAATAGGTCCACACGTTCAACCAGCTGGTGTGCATTTACTATATATGTTAGTTGGGATGCATACTTGCACATTAAAGTTTAACAAATAAAAAAAATATCTAGTTTACCACACAAATGATTGAGTTGTAAGGCTAGTCGGTATGGGGGCATCCTGGGGCGTCTGGGCCCGTCGCCGGCCCTCAACACCATTTTCGGTGGGGTGTCGGCGTCTTCAACGTCCTCCCCAAGACGTTCATGCCGGGCCACCCCCGTTTCACACACATATATATACAACAACACACACACACACACGCACACACACATATATATATATATATATATATATATATATATTTAGCCTCATCCTTCATTTACTTAGGTCCATCCTTTGAGGGGCATCCTTCTTGGATGTTGACATGGCGCTGACGTGGAGAGGCAACCTTCCAAGGACTTGCCTCCTCCCACACCGAGTAGCCTAAACCTCTCGTATAAAAATAATCCATTAAATGCACTAGGTCCACACGCTGAAACAACCAATGTACATTTACAATACTAGAAGTGATCTGACACGCTTCACGGTGAGAGACACGCCAATTTTGAATGAAATTTAAACGGAAAAGTAGTTGAAATAGAAAAAATAACAAGAATAAATAAACTCAAAACTAAAATATTAAAAAAAAACCAAAATAAATAAACTCAAAACTAAAATATTAAAAAAAAAACCAAAAATGTTTTAGTTTCCCAATCCATTATAGGAGGTCTGGTTTATTTTTGAGAAAAAAAAAAAAAAAAAAAAAAAAACTGGGTTATATTTATGCTTCCTTAATGTAGTAGACCCTTATTGGGCTTTTTTTTTTAATTTTGTAGACAAAGAGGTTAAAAATATATTTTTTTTTATTATTCTTTTAGTTTTCAAAGAAGTGGTAATAAAACCAATTTGTTTAGTTTCATTGTTTTATTATTATTTTTTTTCTATTTTGCAATAACTATTATTGAGAAAGTGGTTTAATGCATTTAATAGAAGTTTATTAAATAATGTATCAATGTGTCTTAAGCTTTGAGATAAATTACAATGATGCCCTCTTCGAATAAAGTTAAATTACCTTCTTGTCCATCTAATATCTAATATGTCTTATATATTAGTATAGATATAGATATAGATATAGATATTAGTACGCTCCGCTTGCGGTGTGCACATACATTGTATATATGTGTGGTCCCTCGGGGGGAGGGGGGCAATAGTGAAATTACACTAATTTTAATGTTATTTTTGTCTCATCCTCAAATTCCATATGTAGAGTTTTACCGCGAGACGTGCGACTGGCCAGGATCAAGCCACTAATCATATTGAACAGATACAATAATAGTAAAGCAGTTTCACCAAAGCAATACGATTAGTGACAGTTTAAAGTTTAAGTCCAAAACATTTAAAGTTCAACCAACAGTTTTGAGAGAATAGCAGAAGCATAAAATTAGTTCAACATAAGTTCATAGTTTGTAATTATTAAAAGAACCCAACACGGGTTAGCATGCCCACTACACTCCCAAGCTGCAAGCTCCAGTAATCACTGAGTACCTGCAAAGCATGCAGTAGGGTGTCAACATAAAGTTGACGAGTTCACAGTCGTCCAGTTTTAGTTTTCGAAAACGTAAGTTGTTTAGATAAACCATATAAGACGCTTACTATTAAATAACGATTTTCGTATAGATTACGCAAATAAACATGTAATTAATATTTACATATATAATGAAAATACAGGTTAATTAGAATTTTTTTAAATTTTAAAACATTCTTGATTGGTAAAAATTCGTCGTTTAAAAATAACGATGAAACTATGTGCGGAAGCTTGTAACTGCATCATGTTCGGTTCTTCGTTGAGCATGATCTACATCCGGGAAGTCTTGGCATACATCTATAATCAAAACCAACTTAAAAGTTAGTTTTGATAGCTTATAAACCGGTTAAAACAAGTCTGGATATAAAATAAACAAAATACAAAAAAAAAAAATCACCAGAGCTCTGAAGTCTGTCGCGGGCCGCGACAGATTTGGCTTCAGTCTTTCGCGGGCCGCCACAGCCTGTGGCGGGGCACGACAACCTTTGAGTACTCCGTCGCGGGGTGCGACGGCCAGTTTTTGACAGAAGATTTGTTTTGTTGAGCTGCATTTGCCCGGCTCAATCTTTAACCAAAATTCCAACTTAAAAACCACATAACATTAGTTCTACAAGTCCGTTTTACGTAATTCTTTTTCCTACGTGTCCGCAATTTAATTCTCCATCATATGGAGTTATAACCCGACACCCGAACTTATAAAATATGGGATTTCAAGCCCTCGGCTTGAAATTGATTTACTAAGACTTTTGACCCGTTTCAGTTTAAAACCGCCAACTTGTTTCAACTAATCAAAATACATACGCTAATGTATTTAACACAAAATCTTTAGCATGGGTTCATAATTTTTTTATAAATTGCGCGACTAGTACGCAGGCTATGCGCATAGATCCGTTTTGACACATTTAGGGGATTTAAGCTATTTAGTATAATCTAGCTCTTTTCTTCCACCCTTCGCATTCCGGTATTAATTTACTACTTATATTCCACCACACTATTTTGTGGTCGGTTTAACATAAAGAACTCGCTATCCCGAGATTTTACCCTTTGGTTAATCATTTTACGCATGTGACCCATTCTTAGGCATTAGACCTATGAAAGTTTATGCCTATAACTTTTATACAAATCTACGGATTACATAATAATAATTCAATTTCCTAAACAACCTCTAAGGGTCGTTTGTCATGTTTTCCCATTAAGGGCTTCTTGGTCAATTTTAGTCCCCCCCCCCCTTTTACGACGAAGGACTTTCGCTACTTAATTGACCAAAAATGTACATTTAACCATAATTATATTTATACGTACCTGGCTCGGGTTAACCTACAGACCTGTTTTAATACCTTGCCTCCATAATATGCTAATTCATAGCATTGCTAATTCATAAACCATTTTATCCTGTAAGCATAAGACTTGACAGGCACTTATTAGTCATTGTTTTTCAAATGGCATCAACATTACCATTTGACCCGTTTGGTCTAAATGACCAATATTTTGCGCTTAAATTGAATGGTATTTATTTACCATTTCATTTAGTAACTCTCTTCGAATTTTTCACCATTTAGTTATGTCCTTAACCCGTTTCTTACGCGATTAACTCAACATAGTTTATGCCACTTGGTGTCTTCTAAAACTTCGACTTTTATCCATTTATATGTGGCTAAAATCATTGTTTACCCTTTTTATCCTTTTAGGCTTACTCATAAGGTAGCCATTTGAAAACTCATTTTACATATGTCATTTCACGACTAAATTGCCATTTCGTCCTTTTTACCATTATACATGATTTTCAACTTTTGATATGTTCCGACCCGTACCATTTCGCGTCGGAAACCATATCTTGAATATTATTCCTATCGTATATGTGATTTTTAGAATAAGCTCATATTCTACAATAAGGTGTAAGTTTCACTTACCTTGCATCCGGTTATACTCTTTTCCGCGTACATGATCCGTTTGACCCGCTTCTTTCCCAAGCCTCCACCTACCTCGTTAAGCGTCAAACTATTGTCATCATTTACAAGGTCGTTAGGTTAGTCATTTACAATCACAACTATTCCATCTTACGTATTTTCTATGTCGAAACTACTATTCGACTTCGTCATTGGTTAGTTTAAGTTTCCAAAAGTTAACTACCTTTGATCACATGATATACACAATTAAGCCTAAATCAACATCATGTTTAGAATCCTTACTATTTCGTATCACACATAATTAGTCAAATTTGCCAATTATGTGTTTCCTTCATAATCTCAACATATCAACATTCGTTTAGGCATTTTAACAAACACCTTATGGGCATAATTTTTATACACCTAAAATCAAGTTCTTGATTAGTTATTTACCCATTATTAAACATCTTTCACAAGTTCATATGTCTAGTTTGCATAACAACACCTAGACTTAGTTCCTGGAGATCAAATAACATTAAATTGATAAACATATTCTAGTGTTCATCATCATCCTACAAAACCCATTTAACATTTAAGTGGGTTAACATGAATTTCATAGTTATGAACACCAATGCATCAAATTATTGACTAGGGTTCGTTCCTAACCATGAATTTATCATAATTTATTCAAACATCAAACATTCAAGTTCAGATTTCGATTTCATTTGTTCATCAAGAATTCAAGATGTAACTAAAAGATGAAATTTGACATACCTTGTGATCCCTTCACTGAGGTGATCACTAATATGAGCTTGGATTTCGATTTGGATTCGATTTGGCTTCTCAATTTGATCAAATTTTGCAAGTTAGGGTTAGGTTGGAGGAACTTGTTCGCCCCTGTGTTTTCCACGACCAGAACACACACTTTGGTGTGTGTTTTGTTGTTTTGTGTTTAATAAATTAAAACCTTTTTCTCTTTTAACCCTTTTAGTCCCTCAAGTTTCTAGAATTAACAAAAGGATTGTTAACCAAGTTTTCTTTATTGTTTTTAAGGCACATATTTAACTAGGTTAATATTCCGAGTTACTTGATGGGTTCGGGGAAGTCATAACCCGTTTTATTTTAAGTCCTGTTAACTCGGGCCTTTTATACACTTTATTTTCTCAAAACCATTTGTTCTCCTTTTATTTATTATTAGGTTTATTTACTTAAATCCTAATATTTACCGGGTAAAATTTTCACCACTAACGGTATTTTACCCGTCGTTAATATTAACGTTGTTTGAATACCAAATCCGTTTTTAGGGTGTTACAAGTCTACCCCCTTAAAGAGGTTTCGTCCCCAAAACCTTATTTACGTAGTTCTTTAATTTAGACTAAACGAACTTAGTTTTGTTTTTATGATATTCATTCTTTCGGTGTCTTTTATGTGTAAGTCCTCACGGACCGAGGCTTTCACCTCTTATTTCTTATCCTTATCGCCTATTTTACCAATTTGTCATTTGACCATTCAGTCGTGTTAGTCGTCAACATCTTTACTTCATGTTAATCCTATATTGACAAGCACTTTGCACAATTCATGACACTATCTTGCCTCTGTATCGTTTTACCGGCTTGACTAATTAGTCACCCTCACTTCATACCCCGTCACCCGGGTATACTACGTTGCCATCTTCGGCCTTACTTGTGTTTATGATTTTCCTAAACCACCCCATACTAGTTATTTTAGTTAAAACGTTGCTTATCACAAAAGAATTAAATTTTTAGTTTACGTTTTCTCTTTGTCTTACATCTCTTTCTCATATCTAGGAATTTTACGTCTGAGGATTTATTCCTTTCGATTATTATTTAATGCGGGGAATTATAACTAGTTCCCACGCTTAACCCAAATCACCCGTAGGTTCCTTCACTTAGCCTCGTAGGCTATTTATTTAAATTTTAACCTTTTTACCTTTTTAATGTGAGACCCCAACAGTTTGTTTCTTTCTATTTGTGACCCAAAGGTCTTTTTGGTCCCGTAGACCTTAACATTACTTATAATCCCGTAGGTTATGATGACCCGTAGATGTTGGAAAAATAGGTGAAAATAGCATTTTTCACAAATATAGGAAAATGATTTTTTCCTATTTTGGACTAGAAATAAATATAATAAAATGAGCGGGTTTTATATATTTATTTGTGGGTTTGTGTTCTATGTTGGAAGAGCTTCTCAACGAACTAAACCACGTCCAAAACCGAGCTAAGATGAATGAGATATCGATGCTCAAAGTTGGGTGTTTGGAACATTCAATGCTGAAACAAAAGGGAAAGTAGCACCTTGTCCCACATCGGATGAGAGATGGAACTTAAAGGGGTATTTAAGTGGGAACTCTCCATCCTTATTGTTTCATGGAAGCACACACTAGTGTCCTCGCGAAGGGTGCGGAGCACCCTAACTCGCACACGCTCGCGCGCGCGTGGCGTGGGCGATGAGGCGCAATGTGGCGCTTTGATGGCGCACTTTGCACTTCGCATCGCCACGAGCCGCTTGAGAGCCGCCTTTGTATTTTTGACCACGTGCGCGTGGTGGAGCACAAGGGTTGCAAGGACCAAGGGTCGCATGGACTTGAGCCAAGAGGACGCACCGCACATGGTGACGTGGCGCATGCGCGCATGGCAGTGAGCCAAGAGGACGCACCGCGCATGGGCATGCAGACCTGGGCGCGCGCGCACGCACGCACAGAAGCTTCCAGCATTGAATGACAGAGCAGTTTCAGTCCAGCTTCGTAACTGACGAGTTAACGGGCTTTGACTGAGAATTAAATGACGTATTAAATTGCATTGAAGACGTTTAATGCAATTTAAACCTCTCTTTAATTCGTTTTTTTTTTACTGTTTCGACTTAGGAGCTGTATAAATACAGCTCCATACCCAGCTGAAGATTACACCAGGAACACAACAGCAAACTAAATTTTCTCTCAACAGTCTTCTGATCTTCTTCAAGCATTCTTCAAGGTAACCTTCGGGTTGTAGGCGAACTCCGGCAGTACTACTGCTCCGGCTGTTGTACCCTGGGAAACAAAACGAGTACTCTTGGGAGACTCAGAATTTGTTTTTAGGGAAGCGTGTTGAACACGTGACTCAGCCCCTCTGTTTCTACCCCATTCTTGTATTTTGCTTATTTCAGTTGTATTCGTAATTGTAATTTTTGCTTTCTTATTTCTGATTGTAATTGTTTTAATAAAATTTGTTTTATTTTATTTAACTTACGTGAACGGTTCCTACAATCTTAAAACAAATTTTTAAAACCGTTCGTGTAACAAAACCACTCTGTTTGTGATTCAAACCAGTTTTTTTTTCACTCAGTTTGTGTTTTAAAAACAGATTTTTTTTAGTTTTCATCTTCAAAGGAGCGACTTTGGTTGAAAACTAATTCTGGTTACATTCAGACTTGTCATAAAAATTGATAAAACTTTCTGATTTGGTCTTCAAAGTTGGACTTAGAAGCCAATTAGTAAGTTCTAAAAATTATAAATTTTCTGTTTTTGGTCTTCAAAGTTGGACTTAGAAGCCGAAACAGTAAATTGTGGTAAAATTAAAATTTAGTAGTTTCCTTCTGGTTTGTGCGTAAATCAGAATTTTTTGACTAAAAATTTTAATTTTTTTTCCAGCATGTCGAACGAAAACGTCAACGTTAACAAC
Organism: Helianthus tuberosus; assembly: GCA_030545235.1. Taxonomy (NCBI): domain Eukaryota; kingdom Viridiplantae; phylum Streptophyta; class Magnoliopsida; order Asterales; family Asteraceae; genus Helianthus; species Helianthus tuberosus. The sequence continues at coordinate 132,412,978 of CM060427.1, read as the reverse complement.
ACCACGAGTGTTGTGACGGGAACCCCCTTGAACGCCACCACTGTGGGAGCGTCCACAGTGGCCAATCACGCTGAACGACCTGAGAAGTTCTCGGGTCTACACTTCAAGCGGTGGCAGCAGAAGATGTTCTTCTACCTGACTACCATGAACCTTGCGAGGTTCTTAACTGAATCCGCTCCCCAACCTACGGAAGGGGAGACCAGCGCTCAGGCTCTGAGCGTGGTAGAGGCTTGGAAGCACTCGCATTTCATTTGTCGAGGCTATGTGTTAAACGGGCTTTCGGATGCATTGTATAACGTGTACTACAATGTCAAGACTTCCAAAGATCTTTGGGATGCCTTGGACAAAAAGTACAGAACGGAGGATGCTGGCACAAAGAAATTTGTGGTAGCCCATTTTTTGGATTTCAAAATGGTTGATTCTAAAAGTGTTATGAATCAAGTCCAAGAATTCCAAATTATACTACATGACATCTTTGCGGAAGGCATGACACTTAGCGAGACATTTCAAGTGGCAGCGATGATTGAAAAGTTACCTCCTGGTTGGTTGGATTTTAAGAATTATCTTAAACACAAACGAAAGGAGATGACTTTAGAGGACCTTATTGTTCGTCTTCGGATTGAAGAGGGCAATAGAATTGCCCTAAAAGGCAGCCAGGCGCAAACTTCTGCTAGCGCAAATTTGGTTGAGCATGGGCAATCCTCTAAAGGCGCAAAGGGTAAGGGGAAGAAGGACAAGGAGAAAGCAAAGGCTAGCAAACTTGGACCGAAGAAAGGGGTTGTGAAAAAGAAACCTCCAACGTTCCAAAGGACTTGTTACAACTGTGACGAGCCGGGGCATCGGGCTAACCAATGCAAGAAACCAAAGCGTGAGCGCGCGCACATGGTGGATGAAGACGGAATGCCTTTGGTGGCAATGATTTCCGACAAAACCGCAATGTTGGATGAGGTCAATGCTGTGACCAACACTCCAAAAGGGTGGTGGATTGATACGGGAGCGACCCGTCATGTGTGCCCAGACAGGAGCCTCTTTACCACCTTCAAAGAGCTTGCGGGAGATGAGAAGCTGTACATGGGAAATGCAGCCACCGCGGACATCAAGGGTGAAGGAACGGTGATTTTGAAGTGGACTTCAGGGAAGGAGCTCACTTTAAGCAACGTGTTATATGTTCCAGACTTGCGCAAGAGCCTAGTCTCGGGATGGTTGCTTAATAAGTTTGGATTTCGTTTAGTTTTTGAGAGCGATCAATTTGTACTAACTAAACGAGGAATGTATGTAGGCAAGGGCTATGCCCAAAATGGTATGTTTAAATTGAATGTAATGGCAGTCAAAAAGAACATGAATAAAATTGCTACTACTTCTACTTATATGCTTGAGTTTTCTGAATCGAATAAATGGCATGGTAGATTAGGTCACGTAAATTTTAATTCAATACGCCGTTTAATCAATTTGAATTGTATACCAACATTCCATATTGATTCACACTATAAATGTGAAATATGCGTTGAATCCAAACTTACAAGAAAATCATCAAAATCGGTTGAACGAATAACCGAACCCCTTGATTTAATTCACACCGATATTTATGATTTAAAAGCGGTACCCACAAGAGGTGGAAATAAGTACTTCATCACGTTTATTGACGATAGTACTAAATATTGCTATGTATATTTACTAAAAAGTAAAGATGAAGCAATAAGTAAATTTATCTTGTATAAAAATGAAGTTGAGAATCAACTTCAAAAGAAGATAAAAGCTTTGCGAAGCGACCGAGGAGGCGAATATGTTGCACCTTTTTCCGATTTATGCGCAAAAAGTGGCATTGTACATGAGTGTACACCTCCTTATTCTCCAAAATCAAATGGCGTGGCGGAACGAAAGAACCGCACATTGAAAGAAATGATGAACGCCATGTTGATAAGTTCTGGGGTGAGCCAGGAAATGTGGGGGGAGGCCATTCTCTCGGCCAATTATCTTTTGAACAAGATACCATTGAAAAAGAGAGACGAGACTCCATATGAGTTATGGAAAAAGAAAAAGCCTTCATATAAATACTTGAAAGTGTGGGGGTGCCTAGCAAAGGTGATTGTACCACCTCCTAAGGCTCTTAGGATAGGACCTAAAACTGTTGATTGCATATTTATTGGGTATGCGCATCAAAGTAGTGCACATCGCTTTCTTGTACATGAGTCCAAGAATCCTGATGTACACGTAAACACTATCATGGAGGTGAATCCTAACGTTGTGTCTTACTTTGAAAATGTGTTTCCTTTGAGAAGACAAACACATGCAACGTCATCTACACCTAATTTTGAAGTAGGTGAAAGCTCATCTGGACGAGTTGATGAGGTAGTTCATGATAAGACACATGAAAGACCTGAGGTTGAAGAAAGTGATCGTAGGCGAAGTAAAAGGCCAAGGGTTGAAAAATCCTTCGGTCCAGACTTCGTTAGCTATATGGTTGAGGGCGAGCCCAATACATATCGCGAAGCGGTTTCTTCTTCAGAAGGACCTCAATGGAAAGAAGCAATAAGAAATGAAATAGATTCTATATTGCAAAATCATACTTGGGAGTTAGTAGATCTTCCACCTGGTTGCAAACCACTTGGATATCGTTGGATATTCAAAAGGAAGATGAAAACTGATGGAAGTATTGATAAGTACAAGGCTAGGTTGGTGATTAAAGGATTTAGACAAAAGGAAGGTCTAGATTACTTTGATACCTACTCGCCTGTGACGCGCATAACCTCGATTAGATTGGTTCTTGCTATAGCGGCTTTAAGAAATTTGGAAGTTCACCAAATGGATGTTAAAACCGCATTTCTAAATGGCGATTTAGAAGAAGAGATTTACATGGAGCAACCTGAAGGTTTCTCTGCCCCAGGTCAAGAGGGTAAAGTATGTAAACTCGTCAAGTCTTTGTATGGCTTGAAGCAAGCACCAAAACAATGGCACCAAAAGTTTGATCATGTCATGATTGACAATGGTTTCAAAATAAATGAGTGCGACAAATGTGTTTATTTCAAAGACACAAATGAAGGTTATGTGATTTTATGCCTTTATGTAGACGATATGCTTATCATTGGGAGTAATGATAAAATTATCAAAGCTACTAAAAGCATGTTAAAAGCGAGATTTGACATGAAAGACATGGGTTTAGCGGATGTGATTCTTGGAGTAAAGATCATAAGAACCCAAGAAGGTCTTGTGTTAAGTCAATCTCACCATGTGGATAAAATTCTTGAAAAATTCAACTCGGGAGATACGAGTGTAGCTCGAACTCCAGTTGATACCTCCCAACATCTCAAGAAGAATAAAGGAGATGGAGTTGCTCAGTTAGAGTATTCAAGAATTATTGGCAGTCTAATGTATCTAATGACATGTACTAGACCCGACTTGGCTTACGCGGTGAGTAGGCTAAGTAGATACACCAGCAATCCGTGCGCGGATCATTGGAAAGCTATCACGAGGGTGCTTAAATACATAAGATACACAAGAGATTATGGACTGCATTATACCCGACAACCAGCAGTGATCGAAGGATACACTGATGCAAACTGGATATCGGATAATAAAGATTCCAAATCAACAAGTGGTTACGTGTTTACCCTTGGAGGAGCTGCTATTGCTTGGAAGTCTTCTAAGCAAACGGTCATAGCAAGATCCACAATGGAATCCGAAATTATCGCCTTAGATAAGTCAGGCGAGGAGGCGGAATGGCTACGTCAATTCGTGGAAGATATTCCAAGATGGCCAAAGCCTTTGCCAGCCATATGTGTACATTGTGATAGCCAATCAGCGATTGGTAGAGCTCAAAGCTTGATGTACAATGGCAGATCAAGGCATATGCGACGTAGGCATAACACGATACGACAACTACTCTCAACGGGTGTTATCACAATTGATTATGTGAAATCAACGGATAACATTGCGGATCCGTTTACAAAAGGCTTAAGCAGAGAGTTAGTAGAAACGTCGTCAAGAGGAATGGGACTAAAGCCCGTGGTAAATGGGAATATGAGGGAAACCTAACTTAGTTGACTGGAGATCCCAAGATCTAAGTTCAATAGGACAACTTAATCATATTACCAAACGGAGTCACTGTGGGGGAGTACTCCAAACTAAATAAAAAGGGAGTTATTTATACTTCCTAGTCCATTCCAATCAGTGACATTTATGTGAGGCTAAGCATATTAAGGTTAACGATTTCGGGAAATCAAATAACCATGATGCTTTTAATGATTCAGGGGAATCACCTATGTTAGAGAGAAGTGGGGTCGCTTCAAATGGATTTGTGGGGTGCGCAAATCCTAGAGCTCTCGCAGAACCAGGCTAGTGTTCCAGGACCGTAATAGGACACGACAATGAGGAGTTGGCCAAACCAGGGAGAGTATTGTGTGAAGTGTATTGTCGTTTACACAAATGGGGGTATGTTCAAGGACATCGCGTCTACACACCGCTAGTAAGCTAAGTACGTTTCATAAAAGAAGGTTCAAAGGCTTCAACCTACCTATCTTGCAATACTCAACTAAATGGGTTAACATGAATTTCATAGTTATGAACACCAATTCATCAAATTATTGACTAGGGTTCGTTCCTAACCATGAATTTATCATAATTTCATTCAAACATCAAACATTCAAGTTCAGATTTCGATTTCATATGTTCATCAAGCATTCAAGATGTAACTAGAAGATGAAATTTGACATACCGTGTGATCCCTTCACTGAGGTGATCACTAATCTAAGCTTGGATTTCGATTTGGCTTCTCAATTTGATTAATTTTTGCAAGTAAGGGTTAGGTTGGAGGAACTTGTTCGCCCCTGTGTTTTACACGACCAGAACACACAATTTGGTGTGCGTTTTGGTGTTTTGTGTTTAATAAATTAAAACATTTTTCTCTTTTAACCCTTTTAGTCCCTCAAGTTTCTAGAATTAACAAAAGGATTGTTAACCAAGTTTTCTTTATTGTTTTTAAGGCACATATTTAACTAGGTTGATATTCCCAGTTACTTGGTGGGTTCGGGGAAGTCATAACCCGTTTTATTTTAAGTCCCGTTAACTCGGGCCTTTTATACACTTTATTTTATCAAAACCATTTGTTCTCCTTTTATTTATTATTAGGTTTATTTACTTAAATCCTAATATTTACCGGGTAAATTTTTCACCACTAACGGTGTTTTACCCGTCGTTAATATTAATGTGGTTTGATTACCAAATCCGTTTTTGGGGTGTTACCAACCATTTATAATCACGTTATGGGGAGCTACCTGATGTCGGGTCAAAATATGTCGCGTTTTATATTAGTTTATGTTGAGTATTAGTATGTTATATATGTTAATTCATACGTGTTATATACTTATTGTGTATTGGCGTTCTCTGTGTTTAACGGGTATTAAAATGAGTTAATGAGAGTAAACGAGTTAAAAGCGGATTCTGACAGGTTGATAAATGAGACACACTACATTGTTCGTGAACCGTTACGAGTCAAAAGGTTACGGTTTACGGTAGATTTATAAAGGGAGCGTATGTTTTCTTTTCTTTGGGGTATTAAATTGGTCAAAACCCTAGAAAAAGTGGAGCCATCACGTGCATATGCATGACTTTGGAAGGAATTAATAAATGATCATCAAACAAATATAAAAATTACATGATCTTTGGCGGCAGTTTTGTGAGAAGTCTACAACATCATCATCAAACATCACCCACTCACGTGCACATGTGGGGGGCTTTTGTGAAAATAATGATTGTTGTGGACCATTATTGAATAAAAAAAATCATCATCACATCTTTGGCGGCTATTATTGAGAGGAGACGAGGGGAATACACAATTCTAATTCCACAGCCGTCGTCGACTGGGTTCGAGGGACGAATTTTATCATTATTCAGCATCTTTCAAGCCAATTTTGGGATATCTAATCAGTTCGGGATGACAACCGATGCTGTGAAGACGGTCATGAGCGGCTAGGCTCTTCGTGGCTTTCTCCAGGCGGACCGTTCGTATTAGGTTTTTATTTTTCTCAGTTATACTCAGGTTTGGATGTATTTTTGACCTTGACAACGTTGTATAAATACATTGATGTGTTGGTTTATTTGAACTATTTGCATGTGTTTTGAGTTCTTGCTTTACAACTTGTTCGGTTGATGACAAAACCTAGTAACTTGTTGAGTGACATAGAGTAGGTTGACTCACGCTAGTAAATATGATTAATTAAATTATAAAAGATCTGATGACAAAGACCTATTTTTTATTACCGTATTAAATTAACCAACTTTCCAACATCATGTCTATAAATTAATCAACTTTCCAACATCATGTCTGTGTGATGGCCAATTAACTGAGTAAACTGAGTTTTTGTGAAATGAACCTGAAGTTTGGAGGAAGTTACGTTTTATAAATCTGGTATCTTTTCTAGTAGTTAGTTTCTTAGTTTCTTTCAAATCAATCAAAACCCCCAATTCTAGATTAGCAGTAGTTAATTAAATAATTTAACTAAACACTAACCACATATTCTCCGTGGATACGATACCCTACTTACGCTATCTTTTTAGTTTAATTAGGTTTTTGCATGACCCATACGACAGTCATCAACCCCATCTGTAAGCTCACTAAACTGCGGATACCGAAACTAATGACTGTCCAGTTGTTGTGCCCCATTTGTCAATGTCTATCATCATTGACCACGTGCAAGGTCTACTAATTCACACCCGATCCCCCCAGTCATGGTGTGAAGTTTGTCAAACCTAATAGCGCTATTACATAATAACCCATTCGCCCCTGGCGATTAATCGGTATTGTAAGTGGGGACTTTCCATGATAGAGTTTCGTTTAGTTTTGCTCGTTGTGATTTATAAATAATATCCAAACGTATTCCCCCGGGGAATATTAGTTTAACATATACCTTCGTATTTCCCCTGGAAATATTCATTTAACAGTATCCTTTACAAGGATAGAAGTTCGTCCGTTTCCCCCTCCCCCCCCCCCCCCCGGACGCATGCTTTTAGTGTGTCTGAACTCACCTTGGTTTGCTTGGCATATAGTTTACTTGTTAAAACTCTTTAGTTAATCACGTCCTAATATAATTTACCACATCTAATTAGATTCGTATTTCAAGCGTTTCATGCGTTAATACATAATAATAATACCAAGTAGCACATATTCATATCATCATGGCATACACACATCTACACATTAAATACAATTTGTCGTTCAACTAGTCCATAGGGTGCAGCCCAAATAGATTATTAATCTACGCAAACGGATTGTGACCCAAACACCTTGCGAGTGTGCAAAGAGAACAGTGGTGTGCGACTAGCTCCCTTATGAATGTACGGCCCAAACTAAAAGAAGATCCATGAGTGTGCATTTCATTTTTAATTGGCTCGTGTGTGGCCGATTGTTATCATAAGCCCAATCAGGGACCTTACAGGCCCACTAGGTGTATGAAAGTATTGTTTGTGCGGTTCAACCATGAGTATGCGGTTGTTTCCATTGTTTGTACAATGTGTTGTTTGGGTGGTACCTATGTGTACGGTTATTCAGCAGTGTGCGATAACTTCCAAAAATGTGTGCCTATCATCTACTGATTTAATGAGGTGGGGCCGGTCATGGAGTGTGTGACATAAAAAAACATCACATTTTCTTGAATCCAACGGAAAAGGACAACCTCATTTAATGCACATATGAGTGTGCGATCAAAAAGAATATTTCAAATTGTGCATGTACGACAAGAATGGTTTAAAACAAAAGAGAGTATGGGGCCGGTGGTGTTTGTGTACGACTTCAGTATAACAAAATCATCAATTCATTCTTGAATCAAATAGGAAAAGACAAACATCTTTTCATATTAAATCTTAAATCACACCATCATTCAAGTTGTACCCTATGCTTAATCATTTGTACACTTCCATTTAAATCACAACATCTTCAAGTGATTCTTAACCACACAAGTTTCAGATCATAAGCTGTACGTCATTTATCCAGGTTCTTAAATGGTTAATTATAACTTGTATCGATGGCCATTGGAAACGTTTTCGACTTCCGACTTGTGCAAACACCACATATGTATTACCAAACACCACAGATCTATCATCATCTTATTATCAACAACAACTAACAAGATAATCATCATCATCATCATCATCATCATACGAAGCGACTAATCAGACATTATTGTATTCATCATTTCAACAGAGATCGACATTCTTTATTACTTACGCAGACATTGGATTCAAACATCAAACAAGAGCTTATCGCTATATCACTACTAGCATGTATGGTGGTACCTTTTCAAGAAAAACCCAACATCCTACATATCACATGGACAGAGCATTGTTTACAATATCACATTGGCACACATAAGTATCATAAATCATGATTTCGAACAAACATCCAACATGTTATCATCATCAATCCTAACTCTTAAAAGTGGTGGTGTTCTAACCTGAATCCGATGTCGTAAAAGTGTGTTAAGAAAAAGGAAGAAGCGGAGTTCCGAGTCGGAGTGTCGCGGGCTGCCGGAGATTGAATGGAGTGTACCGTTGTCGTCGTCGAACTACCGGAGTGAAGTGAGATAGCTGGAGACTGAATGGAGAAACGGGCGGCTGGCTGTTTTCAACCGAACTGGGTTTTTCCGATTCTGGAGGAGGGTGTTTGCAGGTTTTGGATCGAAGGAGAAGGGATTAAGGTGTGAGAGAGAGAGTGGCGTATTGGGATTGCTGTGTATAAAACATTCCTTTGACAGCTGATTACTTTTATACTCCTAAAAAAAAGGGTCGCACACTTATCTATACTATATAATAAAGGAAACCAATTAAAGGAAACTTGTCATTATTCTAGACCATCATTAATTGTAGATAATTATTATTTAATTTAAATTATTAAATTTAATATATGTTTCAAAAATTTAAGAAATTACGGATAAAGTTTCATAAAATATTAAATTTTAAAGTTATATAATTTAATAATTACCGATAATTTATACTTATCTGATTAATTTAAATTTAAATATTATTTTGTAGCTATAAGTTTATCTATTTGGCTAATTGGTATATGCCTAATCTGACATTTCAACATTTTTTTAGAACTAATAAATTAAAACCACTATTATTTAAATAAAACTTTGGTTATTAAATGTATGTTCACATGACTTTTAAAGCTCGTGAGAAAGTCGATGATAAAGGTGACATTCTAATCGATGGTTCAAATGCTTTCATATTTGTAAACTTGACACACAACTCACGTTTTGATCATACATGACACAAAATTTTGTTTGGATATCAGAAACGAGTCATAAAAATATCGTTTTCTAATTGTTAAATCTTCATTATTAACTATTTGATTTTTTATTTACTTAATCCGTGTAATACACGGGGTTATAACATAGTTTCTTTGTATAGCATACACTGCGCGATGCATGTTAAGGCAACGAAGAAAGAACTGGGCTTGGATTGTTGGGCCTGAGAGACATAGTTTGTACATTTCGGTTATGGGCTCACTATTAGTCTGTCTACCAAATAATAATAGTAATAGAAATAATAATAACAATAATGATAATAATTCACATAATAACCACATAATTACGATAAGCACCGAATGTACTATAATTATAACATGGACTATCATTAATAATTTCACATTAACGGTAACGTATAATATAGTTATGCGGGGAAAACACGAAGTGTCACAATTTTACTAATTTCATGAAAATAACGTTAAAAGCGAGGGACGGTTAATCATGCATCATGTAGTGGCGTTGATAGTTGAAAGACAATGGGGTACATGCACTAATCGGCCTTTTTGCCAAGAGTTATTAAATGACAACTACTACAAAGCTACTTAAATTAAAACAAAACAACTACAACAGTACAACATATGTTTTTTTGGGTTTGAATAAAATGTTAGAATTTCCGTTCAAGAATAAAAGGTTGATTTCAACATTAAATGAAGTGTAATTAAATGACAATACTACAAAGCTACTTAAATTAAAACAAAACTACTACAAAGTACTGAAATTATTTAATAATTGGTTGGTGGTAGTAATTTAATTAATTAAAAGCTTTAAGTTGGTGGAGTTATTTAATTCATATCTCATTTAACATCTAGCCACTAATAATAAAATATAAACTAATGAAGAATAAGAATGCCAATGATTTCTAGATCAAGTGGTGGAGGGCTTGCATTTCTCTTGAGAGATACAGGTTCGACTCCCATTTGATACAGAGTGAGGCACTGGTAGGCAATGATAGGAGACCCAGGGAAACCTGGGTTGGATCCTTGAGCCAAACGGGTTTTACCGGTAATTTCACCGTCGTGCCTACGGGCGGGTGGGTTACCGGGTTTTCCCCGGAATTGGTGGTGGACTCGGGTTACTCTCGGAGTACTCCGTTTGTCTAGTGGGTGCCCCGAGAGTGCTCGGGATTGAGTTTGTTGGCCGTTCAAAAAAAAATGAAGAATAAGAATATTAAATCACATTTAATGCACAATAACCTATGCAAACATGAGCCCTTGCAGAAGGATTTTTTTTAGTTTGGATATTCTCAATTCAAAGAACCTTCAATGCGTCCAAAATGTTGGACAACATCCACCTCATCAAGGGCTTCTTTATGGATCTACCATTGGAGTTAGTCTTAGTTCGATAGTTTTTAGATATTTTTTACAGCAATTTTCCACTGTTTTGGAAAACGGCTTGTAATTTGATTAATCTCTGTGTATTTGTGCCCAAGAAGTGAAAACCATCGGATAAAGAGGGGGAAGAAAGAGTTGTTGAGTAGTAGAGGGGGTTTAAACTCTTTAAATGTTTACAATGTCCCCCCTCTCTACTACTATTTTTGCTTCGGTTACCTTTTTTATTCCCACTGACAGTCCTATCTTTCAACTATTTTTCCTCCGTCAGTCCCCAGTTAAAAAAACTTAACGGAGTTAAGTTTTTTTCCGAATTACAAATTGACGTTTTAGGGCTTTTGATCAGAACAAGGATACGAGTTGAATGATGTAAAACTTACCTCGAAACGGTGCTTCAAACGACTTGATTTTTGTTAATTGGAAGTTTAAACACCCGAATTGAAGCACCGTTTTCATCGTTTGGAGCACAATTTCAAGGTAACTTTTACATCATTCGACTCATATCCTCGTTCTAATCAAAAGCCCTAAAACGTCAGTTTGTAATTCAAAAAAAAAAAGTTTTTAACTCGGTGGAGGAAAAATAGTTGAAAGGTGGGACTATCAGGAGGAATAAAAAATGCGAGACTATCAATGGCCAATAATGTCTAGTAGGGATTATTAGAAGCCAATATCCCTTCATTTTTTGTTGCTAGTACATGAAATTTAGATTAGAGAACATAAACGATTAGGGTTGTAAACGAACCGTTTACGTTCGTTCAACCGTTCGTTCGTTGAACGAACATAAACAAGAAATTCCGTTCAATTAATTAAATGAACGAACACGGGTCGATTGTGTTCGTGAACATTCAATAATGTGTTCACGATGTTCGTTTGTTTGTTTATGTTCATTAAAGAATTTTGTGCATTTATTTATTTTGCCTATCTTTTTATATTCTGTAATTCTTATTTATTTTATTGACCTAACAAATAGAATAGGACTCTGTTCTCACTGCACCGTTCCCTTTTCCTTCTCATTATTCACATCGACAAATACTATCGATCCCGATAGACTAACTAATTGCTAGTCCTACAAACGATCCACTTAAACATAGACTAACTAATTATTAGTCCTTTTAAATGTTTAAAATATCCCCTCTTCACTACATTTTTACTTCTGTTTTAGTCTTTTTCTTTCCATTTTATTTGTCAAATCCAATATTACGCCCACACTGAGTGGTCCGAGTGCCCCTTCCCCCTTACTTGTATCATTATAAAGGTTTTCAAAACAAATTGAGTATATTATATTAGTAACGCAATAAAGAAACTAAGTAGAAGTATCAAACAATATCAACCAATTATGAATGGTTTGGTAGTTTCTCTATGTTTTTTTAATTGTTAACTATGAATAGTTTGGTAGTTTACTACTAACATTTTCTCTATCTCAGTTTTTTTATATTTTTTATTATAAAAAGTAAGCATTTATTTTGTTTAACATATGAAGATAATATTTTTTAACAAATAAATAAATACTTAAGGATTATAACTATATTATTGATAGCATACAGAGGCAACAATTTATGAAGAGAGATTCAAATTTTACCAGGATAAAAATATCAAAGGAGGATATTCTTTGTATCCAACAAAGAACTCTAATCGTTTTTAAAAGGCATAATAGCAAAAGTGCAAAGTGATGAAAACACATAATCCAACTAAGCAATTCTATTTACAAACTACAATGAGCTAATAGTTCTCATTGGTTAGGTCAGTAAGAAGCAACTGGCCTGAGCTCATGATCATGAGACCTGTCACACGTAGATTGTGGTAGATGCTGACACATTGGAATGTAGCCGTATCCTGGAAAAAAGGCATCTTGATTGCTGCAGCCTGAAATGCAGTCGGATGTGGTGTCATAAATACAGGTGGTGGAAGATTGTTGGTCATGGATTCGACCCGCTGCCCCATTTTTGCTTTTTCCGCCTTCAAAACAAGTTTCTCTTCGCAAGCTTGTTCTTTTCTTTTCTGCCAGTCAGTTTTGGGAAAAGGAAAGTATTTTTAAGGATTTCTTTATAAATTTATTAAAAAAAAAGAAAACCATTAAGCAAATTCATTTATGAGTATACTCATACTGACCTTCAATGTTTTAATCTCTTCAGATAGTTTCTCATTCATTTCTTTAAAATCATGTGTGTCAGATTTAAGTTGATTCATAACACGGACAACATCTCCAGGTATAGCTAGTTTATATGTGGTGGCAGGCCGACAAGGTTCCAAAGTAGAGCTTAATTCTAATAACCTGCAAAACGAATTAATGATATATTATCAATAAACAATGAAAATACATCATTTTTTTTATTGCTAAAGGATATATTAAGAAAAAGGCCAGAAATGTTTTTTTCTTACATTTTGCTTGTTAATTCACATCGCATTGTCGCCAAAACGGTGGATTGGTTATAAGGGAGCTAAAACAAACGAACTTTTGGTATGGGTGGGTGAGGTTAGGTTGACTGAAAACCGTTCGTCCAATTCTTTGAAATCCTGTGATTCAGATTTAAGCTGATCTCTGACTCGGATAGCGTCTCCAAGTATAGCCAACTTATCAGTGGTAGCAGGCCAGTCGGGTTCCAAAGTAGAGCTTAATTCTAAGAACCTACAAAAAGAATTAATAATATATAAACAATAAACAATAAACCATAAACATAAATCCATTTATATTGCTGAAGAATATACCGAATATGAAAAAGACCAGAAAATACTTATTTCTTGCATTTTTGTTGTTAATTAACGCACTAACCGGATATGAATACCAAAACGTAAAACCTAGAGGCATCTAAATGGGTGGATTGGTAATGGTTAACAGGTTAAAACGAGTGAGCCTTTTTGTTACGGGTCAGTGTAGGTTTATTATTTTATTAATAATTAGTGTCAAATATAGTTAAAATAAACTTTGTTACTTTAGTAAATATACAATGTTTAAAAAATATATACATTTATTACGCTTTGTGCATTAAGAATACACTCTGGGTGACTTTCAACCCATTTGACTCACTTCATTAGTTCATCTTAAGTCATCTATTGATATGACCCATTAAGAGAGAGAGAGAGAGAGAGAGTATAACACGCATCAACGCATTTGACTAAACGGTACATTGTTTCATATTGTTTGTTGTTCATCTGTATTTTTTAAGCACCTTGAGGGATAAACTAAATCACCAAATATGAAAATTCAATCAAGAAAAGGGTCACCTGTTGTTTAATATTTCCGTTCTCTGCCTCTCACGACATGCTTTATTCTCGGCCTTGCTGCATGAATTACTGTGTCCCCTGTCAAGTAAACAAACAGTATGAAACAATTTAACATTGAGCGATTACAAGTGCAGAAAAGAAAAGGATCACCTGTTATTCAATATTTCCCTTCTTGGCCTCACACGACGACATGCTTTATTCTAGGCCCTGCTTCGTGAATTGCAGCTCTAAGAAAGAAAAAAGTAGACAAGAAAAAAGAATTGTTGTTAGTATTTGAATATATCAAACAGCAGACCATGATGATCATTTATTTAGTAATTTCAGGTCAGTTTGGATTAACAAACTGACATTCAAATTAAATTTAACTCCGGTCAAGTAAAAGACATTGGAATTCTGTTGACATCACTCCAAATCAAATATTGTCAGAAAACTAAAATTTTCAAATGTAAACATAAAAAGACAATAAAACTTCTACTCACAACAATTTTGCAGAAATAAAATCAAACCCTTTGATTTACAAAAATTGCTCCATTAACAGAAAGAAAAAGACTTGGTTTCCTTGATCTTTCAAAATGATCGAGGAATAAAATTTCATACATACAGGGGTGACATGTTAGACCGGAAGAAAAGAATTTAGAAACTACAGTTTTATTTATTTATTTACAGTGTTTCATCGTCCAGCCCCCATGCACCCTTTTTGTTTTATTATTTATTTTAAACCTAATTTATACTGTTTCGTATCCCATATATAAAACCTACACCTCTCAAACCTAATATAGATTTACAGCAGCATACATTAATTTACTACAGAAACAAGGTTCTGCAGTTAACCTAACGAAAGATTCATTGTGTGATTCTTCACAGCGGCGGCTATGATGTTGATTGCAGCAGAAATACACTGGTTACGTTTGCTTCAGTTTCTGAAAGTTCTCACAACGGGAATCGGAATTCAACGGGTCGCGGCAGATCTTCGGGCAGCAAGGCCACGGTCTTGTGTTTATTCTGATGCAACGGATCATTCTTCATTCATTTATTCTGATGCGGGGGATATGAGAGATGCGGGACCAGTAGGAGCCTCTTCTACTGCACCTTCCTTCTAAATTTGGACAGTTCATGATTCTTAAACTTAAAAGTGAAGGCAGCAGAATGTCTGGTAGATGCTTCATCTTTGGGCAATCCCATAAAAGGAGATGTTGGAGGGAGGTGAGGTGTTGGAGTCCCACTGAAACTGATTTCAGTTTCTTAGATCCGTCTATCCGAAGAGTAGTAAGAGATGAAGGAAGAAGATGAGACAACTGACTACATCTACTCACATCATCTTCTTCTGACTGTCCACAGTATAACCCTAGGTCGACAAGTGTGGTTGGGAAATTCTGTGGTCCCCACTCTAAGATGGGCTTCTTCAACCCCCCTATGAAAAGGGTATGCAGTTTGGGAGGCCAAAACCCACGAGGAAAGGAAGCATCTGTACCTGGGCAATTGTATATTACCAGGTATGTTAAGGAGGTGAGACAAGGCAGCTCGTGGTCAGGAAATGACTCCATATTTGGACAATCAACTATTCTCAGGTCGGTGAGGTGAATCAACTGACTCAATTCAATGATCGTTGTCAGATTTGGCCATCTGATTATATCTACCCTTTGAAGCATTGGCATGCTTGTGTTGTTGACAAGCACCCTAGTGTTATCTCCTCCAAATATTAGCTCCTTTTCTAACAGTTTGTCACAACCATTAATGGTAAGAAACTTGAGCTTCTGCCCTCCAGCTGTTGTAAGAAATGAAACAGATGTAATGGAAGGACAATCTGAGATGTCCAACTCCTCAATGTTATTTGGACACCTACAATGCTCCATACTCTCACATTTTTCTATCTTTAATGTCCTAAGAGTTGTTATAGCGTTGCTCCCACAACTATCCCCTTCCTCTTTCTCTCCTAATCTCACCAAATTTTGACATTCCTGTACATCCAAATACATTAAACGTATAAGAGCCTTACTAGCCATCGACTCCCACAAGTATCCTATTTCATTACAGTTTTTTATGGTCAAATATTCGACTGCTCCAAGATACTCTATAACACCTCTCCACACCACATCATCAAGCCCTGAAATACTTTCTATTTGCAAACTCCCAAGTCCTGAAGCTACTTGAACCAGGCTTCTCAACACAGCACTATCACATTCAGATACTTTTAGAATATTCAAAGAAGGTAGAGCTTCAGGTGACACTTGAACCAAATTAGGACAATTTCCTACAACAAGCTCTTTAAGGCATGGAAACGACACAAGCCCATTATTGGTTGACCATACTTCCAACCTCTTCATATATTCTAATTTAAGAACTTCAAGTGAAGGGAATGGAAGACCAGTCCCTACTAACTCTGAACCCATAGCTTTCACCTCATTCATGTCTTCAATAAACAACTTCTTGAGTGATGGTAACTGACCAAGTGGTGGTAAAGACGTACAGTTTTTACAGCCATGTATAAACACCTCAGTCAACTGAAGAAACGATGGATCCCCAACCCAATTAGGAAATTCTATACCCCCATATGAGAATATTATAAGGGATGTCAAACTAGCACTATTAGGCTTCAACCCACAGAGGACCTCCTTTTCAAGAGACTCCTTTCGAGAACCATCAAACACATCACTCCATTCTAGTTTTAACCATCTAAACCTCTTTTGCAATAAGTTTGCCTCTTGTGCATGCATTGCCATTTCCACTTTGTCCAGCCCCTTGATGTGAATCCACCCCAAAAAATCTGTAAGGTCTTTAATCTTGGTTATTGCAAGGTCATTATCTCCTCCAACAATGATCTTGGTGAGAGTCTGTAGACTTTTCAATTGGCCAATCCACAGAGGTAACTTATTCAAAAGCGGAGTTCCGTAAATGTCCAAATGCCGCAAGTTTTTAAGCTTTGAGAAGTTGTTGGGCAACTTAATTAAGTCACTACAACCAGAAAGGAGTAATGTTTGCAAATTGTAGAGATTGCCAACACTTGCTGGTAAATGCGTGATTGGGTTGTTAGATAAATTAAGATATCGGAGATGCTTCAAAGTGCCAATGGTCTCTGGCACCTCGCTGATGCATAAATTATTCAAACGTAGAACCCTTAACATTGGTAATTTGGGAAGTAAGTCATCTAGAATCTTACGAGATAAGTAGCACTTTTCAAAACTATCGTTTCCTTTTAAGGATAAGAATGTTCTCAAACTTTTAGCTCTTTTAAATGGTTCGAACTTCGAGTAAGCTACATATTGGTAACGAACAAATGACATATGGCGGTTTCTTTCCAAGGCTTCCTTCCTAACATCCGGTACCATCTCAATGTCTAATCTTGAAAAGAATTCTCCAGCAACAGATGTAGCCAAGTCATTCAGCAAGTCATGCATAACAAACCAAGATTTGTCGTTAGGTGCGTGTTGCAACAATGACCTTGACAACAACTCTTCCAAATATTCAAGACCTAAGCGTTCCATTGACTTGTTTGAAGATGACGGGTTCAAAAAACCTTCCGCCATCCAAAGTAAAATCAATTGGTTTTCGGTAAACACATAGTTCTTTGGGAACAAGGAGAAATACGCAAACAACTGCTTTAAACATGCAGAAAGATCATTGTAACTTAGTCTAAGAGCCGGGACAATCTCATCTTTTTTTCCTAACCTCCAAATCTCACTATTCAATAGCTCCTTCCACTCTTCTTCTTCAGTCTTTGTCCTTAATAACCTACCGAGTACTGCTAAAGCCAAAGGTAAGCCATCACATTTTTCCACAATGCCTTCACCGTATTGTTTTAAAACTGGATGTGAATCAAAGTTATCTGCACCCAACGCATGTTGAGCAAATAAGGAAACAGCATCGTCATGTGACAGAGTCTGCACATGGTATAGATGATCATAACCCAGCTTATTGAGCAGTTGCTCCTTTCGGGTTGTCATTATAATTTTACTTCCAGGAGCACATGCATGAAATGGGCTCACTAGGGTCTGCCAGTCCTCATAACTCTCACTCCAAACATCATCTAATACCATTAAAAAGCGTTTTTCCCTAAGTTGCGTTCTAAGAGCTACTTGAAGCAGATTTAAATCTGCGAATTCCTTGTCCTCCCCCTTCACAGATTGTAAGATAACTTTGCTTATATTAAAGATATCAAACTGATCTGAGACACAAACCCAAGCCATAAGTTCAAAGTGCTTCTTAACTTCTTTGTCATCATACAAAAGCTTAGCTAGAGTGGTTTTCCCTAACCCGCCCATACCAACTATCGGCACGATGCTAAAGTTGTGGTTACATGGCTCATCCCCTAATAGCTTCATGAGCAATTCTTTTTTTTCTTGCTGTCGTCCAACAATACTAGATGGATCTACCAAAGAGGTCTGATAACGTATTTTTGACTTTTCATCTTTTACAATCAAACCTAGACTACCCTTTTCCCTTTCAAGAACTTCTAATTTGGTGGTAATATCATCTAACTTGTGATGCATCCTGTTACTTAGTTTGAAATTTCTGAAACTAGTTGGGACTAGCTTTTTTACCTTGCTGGTGATGGGTCCAGATTGCTGGGTGAGCTCACGATGCATAGCTTGTGTTGCCAGATCATCAAGTACGTCATCTACGTCGTAAGCCAAGTGTTGGAGACCATTGAGCCAGTTTTGAACAGCTTCATCAGTTATTTCCTTCTGAGAGGCATCGTTAAGGAGAGACTGGATCTGGGTCAGGGTCCTCTCTAGTTTCTTCAGCTCTGAGTGAATTCCTTGGGACCGAACATATGCCTTCAAGGCTTCAGAGGCCAGCTTCCCAAACACAACATTCAGGAGTTCAGAGGCAATGATTGTAGCCATTGTTGGTTTATGGTGATGATGGAAACTCTGTATAACAAGGATATATGTGAGTGAAATTGTAAGTGTATGGAAAGAATGAAATGATCTCAGCTGTGTTCATATATAGTTCCTTCAGCCATTGGTTGGGTACCCTCCACACGATTATTATCCGATACACTTATAATTTCATTCAGCCATTCACTTATTATCTATACACGTTCAATCTTATACACTTGTTCACTTGTTTATCCAATATCCACACAACTAGGGATTTTTTTTTATTTTTTATTTTTTATTTTTTGTATGTCAGGACCACATTTTGATAAATATTACACTTTACGTTAATATATAATAATTGATTTTTTTATTCTAATAAACTATTTTCATTTTGAACTTAATATGATAATTTCTATTTAAACAATACATAATGTAAAACTTGATAAAAATATAATTATATCTCACAGATTACATAGCTAGGATCTACTATCTCACTTCATGTATTACATTAGTGTATTGTACAATAATGTGTAGTATGTTGTTGTATAGTATGAAAAACTTGTATTGTACAATTTAGTGATTCTTAGTTTGTTGTCCAGTATCACATTAGTGTATTGTACAATATAATGTGTAGCATGTTGTATAGTATGAAAACTTGTATTGTACAATTTAGTAATTCTTAGTTTGTTGTGAAGTACAAATCTACAGTGCAAGTGAGACAAAGACGAGATAACAAATACACAACGGGGATGATGTTGATGATCTCTCCAGTTGTTCTTTTACCTTTTTTCAGTTTTCAATCATGAATTTATTGTCTATTAACTTCAATTAGTTGAAGGTTAAAATATGTGGTAGCATAAACAAAACAAATAAAAAGCAATTTTGTAAGCGAGCGTCAACCAAAACTAGAACACGTGTGAGGATATGACCATGCTAATCAATCGTATATAGTTCTTGATGAAGAATCAACAAGCAAGTGTAAAACAAATACAGATTTTGTCGTTAGCTGGAATATATATCGCATATGATGTGAACAAAATGTCTTTTTGACTAGTGATCAGTACTTGGCATCTGAGTAGCTTTCTTGTATCTATATATTTGATAGCATACAGAGGCAACAAATTATGAAGAGAGATTCAGATTTCATTAGGATAAAAAGATTAGAGGATATCATTTATATCCAACAAAGAACTCTATCTGTCTCTAAAAAGCATAATGACAGAAGTGCACAGTGATGAAAACACAAAATCCAACTAAGCAATTTATATTTACAAACTACAATGAGCTAACAATTTTCTCATTGGTTCGGTTATTAAGCAGCAGGTGGCCTGAGTTCATGATCATGAGACGTATCACACGTAGATGGTGGTAAATACTGCCACATTGGAATGTAACCGTAACCTGGAAAAACGGGCATCTTGGGTGCTCCAGCCTGAAATGCAGCCGGATGTGGTGCCATAAATCCAGGCGGTGGAATGTTATTGGTCATGGATTTGACCTGATACTCCATTTTTGCTTTTTCAGCCTTTAATACAAGTTTCTCTTCGCGAAGCTCGTTCTTCTCTAACTACAGGTTTTAAAAAAAAAGAAAAGCATTTTTAAGGAATTCTATAGAAATTTATCAAAAGAAAAAGAAAACCATTAAGCAAGTTCATTTGGCATCAATTATGTGTATATGTATGCTAACCTTCAACGTTTTAATTTCTTCCGATAGTTTCTCATTCGTTTCTTTGAAATCCTGTGTTTCAGATTTGAGCTGATTTAGAACTCGGATAGCATCTCCAAGTATAGCCAATTTATCAGTGGTGGCAGGCCGGTCGGGTTCCAAAGTAGAGCTTAATTCTAAGAACCTGTAAAAAGAATTAACAAAATTTCATCAATAAACCATGAACATGATTCAACTTATATTGATGAAGAATATACCAAGTATGAAAAGGACCAAAACATGTTTATTTCTTGCATTTTGGTTGTAAATTAACGCACTGACCAAATATAAATACTAAAAAGTAAAAGCTAGAGGTATCTAAATGGGTGGATTGGAAATAGTTAACAGGTTAAAACGAGCGAGACTTTTTGTTACGGGTCAGTGAAGGTTTATTATAAATAAATCACTGAATATGAAAATTGAATCAAGAAAAGGGTCACCTGTTGTTTAATATTTCCCTTCTTTGCCTCTCACGACATGCTTTATTCTCGGCCTTGCTGCATGAATTACCGCGTCCCCTGTTAAGTGAACAAACAGTATGAAACAATATAAGATTGATTGATTACAAGTGCAGAAACGAAAAGGAACAATATCCTTGTTGACATTATGTTGTCAACGAAGTTACTATCTTTCCTTCTATCTTTCTGTACATCGATCCTGGCTATAACCAAACTTTATCCAAATGAAAACAGCAAATACCTTTTTCTTGAGCACTCTTTCTCCACACCCTCCGTCTCCGCTGGTGCAAGGCTAGCAACTGAACCATCACCTTGGACTCCACCACTATAATAACAAACCAACTTTCAATTAAAAACTTCTAAGGTGCTGTTTGTTTTTTCTGCGGGAAAAGGTCTGCAGTCTGCGGACCACATCTGCAGGCATCTGCAGGAGAAGAGGTGGACCAAATGTCTGCAGTCTGCAAGGAGAAGAGGGTTTGTTTTTTTTACAAAAAAACCTCTTCACACCACCACAACCACAAACCTTCTCCTCTCTCTTCTCTCTCTCTGCCATCTACCACCACCACCACAACCATCCGCCACCACCACGTCGGCCACCACCACCGCCATCAAAACCCACCACCACCGCCGATCTCTCTCTCTTCTTTCCCTCTCTCTCTCCTGCCGCCCCCTCTCTCTACGATCGATGTTGATGATGATGAGGGTTTTCGATTTGGGGGTTTTGTTTGCGATGTTGATGATGATGAGCGGCGGAGCAAGGGCTGGAGCGGAGCAATGTTGATGATGATGTTGTTTCGATTTAGGGTTTCGATTTGGAGGTGGTGACGGAGCAAGGGCTGGAGCGGCGGAGCAGGGCTGGAGCGGCGGAGGTGGTGGCGGAGTGGAGGTGGAGCAGATGGTGTCGGAGGTGGAGGTGGTGGCGGAGCAGGGGTGGAGCAGATCGATGTTGATGATGATGAATGCAGGTCTGTTTTGAAGAGGTTGGAAGAGGTTGGAAGTGGTTGGTACATGTCTGCTTGGGGAAGAGGTGGGGAAGACCTTTTTGGTGAGAAGTGCTTCCGGAAAACAAACAAGCTGCAGACATCAAACGTCTGCGCGCGTCTGCGCGACGCAGACATAAGTGGCCAGAAGCACTTCTGGCCAAAAAACAAACACCACCTAATTCATTACAACACACCTTAACACTTCTCAAGTTCTCATAAAACCCCTAACAACATCAAAAATCAAGCATACAATCGATTTTCACCATAGTTGTTAAAAGTCATCGCCTCTTGTGCCTAGGCCCATTTTTCAGGCAAGGCAAGGTTATTGCGCTTTAATTCTTTGAAAATTCAGACATAGATTCTGGCGCGATTCCTAGATTCAATGGAGGTTTCAGCCAAATTCTCTAAATTCTTGCAAGATTCCAGCCAAATTTTTACTTTGGAAAATTACTTTTCTACACTAATATTTTAGAATTATTAGTGCTAAATGGAAGATATTAAATATTATATAATAGGCTTTGTTTATTTTATTTGTAGAATACTATCATTATTGTAATACATAATTTATTTTTTATTTTTTTCATTGTGCATTTTTTTCTCAGGCCCTCGTTTTTTTTATGCGCCTTAAGTGCGCTAGCGCTAGGGATGAGCATTTGGTATCAAATCCCGATCCCGAAAATACCGTACCGAATTTTTTCGGTACCGTAAACGGTATCCACTTTTTGGCATTTTCGGTATCGGTGTTTTCGGGATCGGTACCGGTAAAATACCGAATTTTACCTTCAAATACCGATACCACACCGACACCGTACCGACATATTTCGGTATCGGTATCGGTACCCAGTTTTGGTGAAATTCGGGATCGGGACGGTATCAGGACGGGATCGGGATTTGCTCATCCCTAGCTAGCGCCTTTAATAACTATGATTTTCACCACCAACAACTAACATTTTACTGTTATACACACACATCCACAAACAAAAATCATAACACCTACAAAATCTCCAATTTGTCAATTTACCAATTTACCCTCACTCAGCAACTATTAAACCCTAGAATCCGAATTCATCAAAAATTCTAAACATACATATTATCCTAAACCTATCTAACAACATCAAAAATCAATCATATAATCAATTGTCACCACCAACAACTAACATTTCACTATCATACACACAAATTCACAAAGAAAAATCATAACACCAACAAAATCCCCAATTTACCCTCACTCAGCAACATTCAAACCCTAGATTCTGAAACTAATCAACTGTCACAAGTCCTAAACATTTTCACAATCATACAACTAACTAAATACTAAAAAAGTCTAAAATCAAACACCAAAATCCACAACAAAACAGAATGAATTACCTCTGTTCACTCCAATAATAATCGGTGGAAACGACGTCGTTTATGAGCGCGTCATAATCGATTAGATCCCAATTTGTATCGTCAAAAGGATCCATTTGATGTTGATTTCAATTCGAAATTTTGAATCGATGAAAGTATGAAACCCTAGATATGATTTTTGTGATGAAATTATTAATTATTGAAAAAGTTTTGGAATAAAATTTGATTGATGGAGAAAAAGAGGAAAATGATGTTCTGTCACGTTCTACAAAAAGATTGGTTTGTTGCCCAATGTTGTTGTGACACGTGGAAAATGTTATTTTTTCGCCGCATAGGATTTGATAGTGATGGTCTAAATTGGTAGACAAGGAAAATAATTGGAATAATTATAAAAGGCTTGAAGATAATGTATTTTGTTGTTTGTGTATGGATTTTTCATTTTTTATAGCAAGTTGTGTAAAGTGTATGAAATGGGAGGGCACCCATGGCCTTCCAATGTGGAAGGTATAGATTGAAGTCTTATTTGTAGGGCTGTAAACAAACCAAACGTTCGGCGAACAGTTCGTGAGCCGTTCGGCGGGAAGTTCATTTGTGTTCGTTCGTTTATTAAACAAACAAACATGAACAGAGGCTGCGTTCGTTCGTTTATGTTCGTGAACGTTCGGTAACGTGTTCACTTGTGTTCGATAGTTCATTAGTGTTTTTAGTTTTTATATTTATTTAAATATATCAAAATTCTGACAAATTAAATATCTAATAAGTGTGAGTGTATTATATATTCTATTCATGAACTATTATTTGTGTTTGTTTGTTTCCATTTGTGTTCATTAACATTAATTTGTGCTTATTTGTGTTCGTCAACATTCGTTGCCTAAAATTAACAAACAAACACAAACGAACACGAACAAGTTCACTTCCTTAACAAACGGACACAAACATAAAATCTCGTTCGATAAGTGTTCGTGAACGGTTCGTGAACACATATATTTTTTAACAAACGAACACGAACAAGGTCTTGTTCGTGTTCGTTTGGTTCGTTTACAGCCCTACTTATTTGGGTAATATTTTCTAAGCAGGGGTTTTATCGGTGGGCGTTTGGATAATGGTTTTCTCATGAAATGTTGGACGGGTTTGGTCACTAATGATGTTTGTGTTTGTAGAGTGTGGATAGTTTTTTGTCAATAGATTTGCCCGGGTAGCTGGACTTATATAGTATTCAGGGGCGGGACTAGCATTATACGAGCCGTAGCATGAGCTACGGCTCAACTGCGTAACAGTAGTGTATTTTTTCGGTTTTATATAAAGGATACCCCTAAATAACTACGAGGATACCCCTGAAAAAAAATAAAAAATAAAAAAGATACTTGATATTATTACAAATCCTAATTTTTCATAAGCCCAAACCAAATGATAACCCAATTGATATGTAAGCCCAAGTCCCAACTTATATTTTTAGCCTAAAAGAATTCAATTAACCATCCTTTGAATATGGGGCTCAACCATTGAAAGATGTTTTTCGAAATTGAAGCTTGTCAAAACGGATTTACGCAATTGAATGAGCCCGGAATTTTTGAACAATGTTATTGTTTGTGCGGTCGAAAAGGTTTTTTTTTTCATAAAGTAAAAGACGACGATTTGATGGAACGATTTCAAGCTATGAAAAAAAAAAGGACAAATCTTTTAGGTATTTGTTTTACTTTATTTATTTATTGTCGTTTTTTTAATATTATATGATTGCATGGTAAAAAAAATTGGGATACCACTAATTTAATGGGTTAGTTCCGCCACTGATAGTATTTATTGACCGTTCAAAAAAAAAGGTTAGTTATGTCAAGTCGAACTTTAGATTGTGATAAAGAAAAAGAAATGCAATCTATTAGATTGATTGATTGATTTTTCATAAATGATTAACTTTGGCTAGAAAATAAACTATTACTAACGGGACATCGACGGCAGGGAATCATAGTGCGGATTCTACAAATATAAAAATTGAAAATTCATAAATATTTGTCGGTATTTCATCGGTAAATGAATAACTTTGAACTGTCCTTTGTGAAGCATATTTAGCCTACTAACGGTTTAAATACGCCACGTCTTTGAACATACCCTTATTTGTGTAAACGTCAATACACTTCACACATAACTCTCCCTTGTTTGGTCAACCCTTCGTGGTCATGTCCGTTTATGGTCATGGAACACTAACCTGGTTATACGAGAGCTCTAAGATCTGCACCTTCCCACAAATCTATTTGAAGGGACCCTGCTAGTATAGGTGATTCCTCATGAATCGTATTTGTTTGTTTTTTTACATCACCCAAAGCACACAAATAAAATATAAATTTATAAAATCCGTTGGAATTTCGTCGGAAATGTCAATGTTGGTTATTGGTATTTGCGAACTGATGTTAGTCGCTAATCTTCCGCTGGTATCACTCTTCCAATGGATTATCTTACATTAATATTTTCCGTAAAGATGAAGATAATTAAGATTTCAGATAAGATTTTGCTCATGTGCTTTTCAGTCATTATAGATGAGTATAATCATTGATGAATACAACTATCTAACAAAACTTCAAAGATAGGATTTCATATAAGACTTCAGCATAGGTTTTGTTCAAGCGTTATCGGTGGAGATATGTTTCTAACAAATTTTTTTTTGTTAACCCATTGGATATATTTATTGCATATATTGTACGAACCTCTTGTTTTTCAAATACATTCCATCCTTTTCTGTTGGACGAGCCTTCCAGCGTTGCATACCAATGCATATTCCCCAAGGCCAAAGCCATATCAGGCTTAATAAAAAGCGATACTCACAAATTTCGTGCAGGCAATCCATAAGTAAATAACCAATGAATTTGTTGGTAACTTGATCGTAAAACATAACTAATTTACACGCATCCAGCTTGTCGGCGATGTGATGGTAATATATTGATGATGATATGTCGTTAAAGAAAACACCTTACATTCCAATGTCAAGGCAGTGATCAATGATGCCTCAATAATATCCATCTCCCAATTTTACGGAGGACTTCTGATGGATGCATTCCTCACTAAAACTCTATTATTTAATAATTGGTACTCTTCTTAATATTATCGCAACCGTAATTAGCTCTAACTAGGTATCATTTTCACTTGGTTTGTAAGAAACAATAGTCATCAATATCAAGATCGTAGATGGTGATAGTAATAGGAAACCGATGACTTCAACCGGCTCAAACATGAAATGGAAAGAATGGACTCCGTTGAAATGCAAAATTATGGTCTGGCGTGCCGATCTTAATCGTCTTCCTACTAAGATGGAATTAATCAAACGCGGAGTAACAATTGAAGATATGTCTTGCGTCCTTTGTGAAGCGGATTCGGAGACGGCTATACACTTGTTTACTGGCTGCATCTTCTCCTCGGAAATTTGGGCTCGGGTCGCATCGTGGTGTAAGTTCTCTCCCTTGTTTGTTTTTGACGTGAAAGATCTTTTGTCTCTGGCGGAGACTCAAACGAAGACGAAACAGGAGAGGTACATTTTGCGAGACATCATATTCACTACTATGTGGACCATTTGGAATGAAAGGAATTCTAGAGTGTTTGGTGGAAAGCCCCGGAGAACTATTGAAGTCATGCAATATATTAAGTCCGTGTCGTTTTTTTGGTTTCGTCATAGATCTAGATTGAAAGGTATAGATTGGAATGCTTGGTGTAATAATCCTATGAACTCGATGTGATTTCGTTTTAGCCCGATGGTCCCCGTTTTGAGGACTGTTAAGGGCGTTTGTTTTTTAATGAAATTTACTAATAAAAAAATATACCATGACCATTTCCACAAAAGCGTATGCATGAAATATCAACCACGCACGTTTATGTAGCAAAACTAACGCTTTAATCTAAAATTTAAAAAAAAATATTTTTTGGTTGTAAGGATTTTGGGTAAAATTCAAATGGAAACGTGAAGATCAATCAGGAATATATCTCCATCAGTTGGTGACCATCTACACATTTCCAATTAGTTTTTGATTTGAATTTGCATAACTTTAAAGCTCCATTTCTAGATCTATTCTTAAACATTTGTTATTTAATTAAGAAAATACTAACAAAAATATTATCTTCATCCATATAATACATGGTTTTCTTAAATATTTTATGACTCAAATAATTGTTAAACGGGTTTGGGTTAACACTATAGGAATTAAAACTAGGGATGAACTTCTTTTCCCATATACCCATATCTGTATCTGCACCGATTTTAGGTATTCGGTACATGTATCGATACCAAGTTTTATTGCTTTTGGTATTTGATACTTTTGGTATCGGTACGGGTACGGATACGGGTAAAAATTGGTACCGGTACCAAATTTTATATAGCACTTTAAACGTTTTTTATATTATGTTTTATAACGTATTACGGTATTTATGGTACGCGTATTGATTTTATCTATTTGGTACCCGTATCGTATTGGTACTTGTGTCAATTTTACCTACTTGGTACTCATATTGTATTGGTACTCTTGCCAATTTTACCTATTTAGTACCAGTACAAGTGCTCAAAAAACAAAACTAAAACAAAGTGGTACCAAAACAGATACCGTATCAAAATACCCGTACTCGTACCAATATATTCGATACGCTATTTGATACCCAGTTTTGTTCAAGTTCGATACCAATATTTTAGGTACCGATACGAATACGAATACTGTACATGTACCTGTACCTGTCTCATCCCTAGTTAAAACGACTATGTAGCTCGTTCTTAAGTGTCAAATGAGTCCGGTTACTTATAACTATTTTTTGTTTTTTATGATGTTAGGATATAATATATTTTTTTGACATTATCAAACAATTGAAAAAGGAGAAAAATGTTTTATTATTACACAATGGTACATACTTGTTAATTCTTATCACCGTATTACATTTAAGATGACTTTTAAGTTTTGAATTACATGTGCATAATAAAAACATGTTCATAAAATTCACTAGGAAATATCAAATACGTCATCGTTTTATCTTCTTATGGTCAAAATAATATTAAGTCAACATTGCTAATGTGAGTTACAAAGACAAGTCTTAATCAAATTCTCTTTCTATTAATTTAGTTATTGACCTTTAGTAAGAAAAGTCCTTTATTTGTTGTATTTTTTTTTTCTGTCAAACAAAGTTCTAATATTTTTTCCTTCAGGTATGTCTTGTGAATTTTCTATGTTCTTTCCAAAAATTACACAAACTAGTAAAATTCTTCATGTGTTGCGGTGGGATTTTGGTCGGTATCAGTACAATATAGCAACCAAAAGATAAAACCCAAAAAATTAAAGTTGTGAAATGCCCAGAATGAATATCAACACGCGTTTTACATCAATCGAAAAACATAAAAATAAATACCAATATCGCTTACTATAATACCGAGAGATATATAAAAATAGACACATTGTAATGCTATATTCGAAATTTTACAAAAGATCATATTATAAAAGTTATAAAAAATTGTTTAAAGTTATTATTACATTACATTACACTATAAAGAAGCAAAAAATTTAGGCACAGGTGGTTGTAACTTGTGCTTTGGGACTTTTAAAAAAAAATTTGATTTTTTACTTTTATAACCCAAAGGTTTTTACCTTTTGCAATATTAACCCTACATAATTTGTTTTATTAACTTTTACCCAAAAATTTTCATTATTTGCAATTTAACTTCACAACTTTTGTCACTTATACTTTTCATCTTTCGCAAATTTTCGTTTTACGTGTAGTTCTAAATTTTTCGAGTTAATGCGACGCAACGTACGAGTGTGGTTCAATTTTTTATGTTTTGTTTCAAATTTTGCAAGTTAACACGGCGCAATGTGCATGTGTGGTTCAACGTTTTTACCTCTATTTTTTCATGTTTGACAGGTTTGTCGCAACATGCAGATCCTAGGTCGAGTCAGTGTTGGTGGTCGATGACGGTTGTGTGACATTAGTACTATTTGACACCGTTTTACGCATCGCCGCAACGCAGGGTGTGCTTTGGGGTTTTTCAAATAAAAATGGTTATACATATGGTTGTTGTAACCTTGGCTTTGGGGGTTTTCCAAAAAAAAAATGATTTTTTTTTACTTTTCACCCAAAAGTATTTTATAAATTACTTTTAACCCAAAACTATTTTTTTTTACTTTTAACTCAAAACTTGTTATCTTTTGCAATCTATCCTCACAACTTTTCTTACTTTCAACTTTGGTCCTTTATAGCTTTCATTTTCCACAAAATTTTCGCTTTATGCTTGGTTCCAAATTTTGTGACTTAACACATGGCAACGTGCGTCTTTGGTTTAACGTTTTTACGTTACGTTCTAAATTTTGCGATTTAACACGACGCGACGTGCGTGTGTGGGTGAACTTGTCTATTTTTTTTCCTCTTTGACAGGTTTAACATAACGTGTGGGTCCTAGATCGACTTAGTTATAACTAAAGAATCATCGCCGCATAGCGGCGGGTCGCAATTCTAGTTTAAAATAATAAGAAAACAATAAAAATAGAATAGCTAAAATCACATAAATAAATAAATAATTGAATAAAAAACTAATTAAGTTACTATTCATCCTACCACACCTTTTAATAAACTAGTTGATTTTCCGCCCGCGCGTTGCGGCGGGGACCCAATGACTGCAAAACGCGTGTCAGCAACGGCAAGCAGATAACGAATATCAAAATATAAATAAAAATGACGTGGTAAGGATAGTCACTCCGTCCTAAAAACGATTTTAAATAACCTAATATATAATAATAATAATAATAATAATAATAATAGGACTCACACGTCCTACACGTTGGAAATTCGTTGTTTTCAGTTCAATTATTACGGTGCTAACACGTTAAAATATGGATGAGCTCGGTACCAGTAACGACACTGAAAGTACCGATCCGGAAAATCATCGAAATTAGGTACCGGCACCGAAAATGCTCGGTACAATACGGTATAGTATTTGAAGGTAAAAATCAATAAATACATGTATGGTGCTAGACCGGTGTCAAACCGAAAGTAACGATTCTGAAAACGCCAAAAGGTGGGTACCAAATTGGTACCGAAAATGATTTGGTATAGTAAATTTGGTACCGATACGATACCGGTTTGATTACATGATTTGATACGATTTGCTCATCAATAATCTAAATATCCAATTTAATTTTATATGCTACAATTTATTCATTACAGAAAAAGACAAAAAATAAAGCAAAATAAGTTGTGTATATAAAAACTCATTTAAACGAAATACAATTTACTTACTGTGCGTATGAAAAGTAATCTAAACGATGCAATTACTTGCATTGCTACATGATTTGATGAGCTCGGTACCGAAAATACCGTTACCGAAATCCCCAAAAGTGGGTACCGGTACCGAATATACCTGGTACGGTACCAGTCAGTCAGTACTGGTACGGCACCGGTCTTTGAGGGTAAAAACCAATGAATACCGGTGCCAAACCAGTAGCAAAAATACACCTTGTTTGATAAATTTAATACCGGTACCAGTACCCGATACCATTCATTCAATTACTGTTCATTCCATTCTGTTTTAATATATAGGATAATATATAGGATAATACTTAATAGTTGTTATGACATCAATGAGTTTAATTTGATTTACAATTATTTACTAGGATAGAACCCTATGTATTACACGGGTTTAATAAATGTAATTTTATATTTATATATCTATACTATATAATAAAAGAAAACACTTTAGGGACACTTGTCGTTATATTATACCATCATTTATAGATAATTATAATTTTAGTTTAATCTCTTCTAATTAATTATAGATAACCCTTCTACTAAATATTATTAGTTTAGTATCTTATGGATAATTATTATTTAGTTTAATCTCCTTCTCGTTTATAATATTATTTATTTGAATTAATTATATTTGAACGTTTTGTTTAGTTTGGTATCAAATAGATTTTACGAAACTTAAAATAAAATTAACTAATATTATTTATCATTTATACATTTACGGAGTTTTAAATAAAGGGTTAAATTTATTGAGACTTCGTTAACAAATTTTTCAACAACAAAATAATCTATTTTTATCACGAAAACCAAACTTTGTATTAATATATTAAATAGTTTTATTTTCACTATACAAAATTACATTTACTCAACCCATGTAATACATGACGTTTTTTAAGATATAACTTTTATTATTTGATATATAAAATTAGATTTATTCAATTCGTACAATACACGGGGTTTTTAAGGATATATATAGTTTTTATTATTTAGTACAAAAAATTACATTTACTCAAACCGTGTAATGCGCATATTTTTAAAGATGTAATTTTTTTATTATTTGGTATATAAAATTACATTTATTAAACCCGTGTTATAAATGAGGTTTTTTAAAGATGTATTATTTTATTATTTAGTAAATAATATTACATTTATTCAACCCGTGTAATACACGTGGTTTTAAAGATATAACTTTTTTATTTGGTATATAAAATTACATTTATTCAACCCGTACAATATGGTTCTTATAGATATAATTTTTTATTATTTAATGTATAAAATTATATTTATTCAATCCGTACAATAAATGAGGTTTTTAAAGATATATTGTTTTATTATTTAGTATATAAAATTTATTTATTCAACCCCCGTATAATACACGGGGTTATAAACTAGTTAAACAATAAAAAAAATATTTTTAAGAACATCGTGTATTGTGCGGATTGAATAAAAGTAATTTTATATATTTTTAAATAGACTTAAGATTTTACCCAATCGGGTTCTCCCTTAATATTTATAACTTATAAAAAGATGTCAAACATATTGATTTTTTTTCTCGTTTAATTTATGTGTTCTTTTCCTTTAATACATAATTTTGAACAAACCGACTATCCTAAAACCATGAGTTAATCAAATTTATACTTGAATATTATCCTATACAAAACTTCACTGACGGTGTTTGAGATTGCTTATTTAACTTTAAGAGTGTTTTTTTTTTCAAAAATGCTTATTAACTTGTTACTTTTTCAAAAGAAGATTTTAAAAAGAGTAAACTGTCATTTTGGTCCCTGAGGTTTGGTCACTTTTGCCACTTTAGTCCAAAACTCAAACCTTTTGCATCTTGGTCCTTGTGGTTTCAGTTTTATTGCCATTTTGGTCCAAAAATGAAATCAGATCATATTTGTCTCATAAAATCCTGCAATTTTGTTATTTTTCTCAGGGCAAATTAGGTTATATTTGTCTTATAAAATATGGTATTTATTTATAAAAAAGAAATGATCATTTTGTCCATGCGGAAAAGAACAAAATAACAAGATTTTATAAGACAAATATGACCTGATTTCATTTTTTGACCAAAATGGCAATAAAACTGAAACCACAGGGACCCAGATGCAAAAAGTTTGAGTTTTGGACTAAAGTGGCAAAAGTGAACAAACCACAGGGACCAAAATGACAGTTTACTCTTTTAAATAAATTGTTTGTTTAGCTTTTGTGGTGAGAAATAGTAAAATAATCAAAAGAATATGGTAAGATTTCATGTTTAGTTGTTATTTGAAAGATGGGGTTACATTTTTAATTTTATGTTCAAAAAGCCAAAAATTATTTTATGTTTAAAGATGTGGTGGTAAATAGTAAAATGATCAAAATGATATGGTAAGTTTCAATGTTTAGTTGTTATTGTAAAAATGAGGTTACATTTGTAATTTTATGTTAAAAAGCCAAAAAAAACTATTTAAAAAGTCATTTTTTATGACTTTTGAAAAACAAATTTTTACAGTTTCTCAAAAGGCCAAGATAAAAACCATTTTTGTCATTACCAAACATTTTTTTATCGTATTGACTTTTTGAAAACTAATAAATTAATAAATCATTTTCATAACTTAATGTGTCATATAATTAATAAAGGATTTGTTCTTTCATATAATATATTTCTAATTAGGGGTGCAAACGAGCCGAGCTACTCGCGAGCTACTCGAGCTCGGCTCGAAAAAAAGCTTGAACGAGCCAAGC
Organism: Helianthus tuberosus; assembly: GCA_030545235.1. Classification (NCBI taxonomy): domain Eukaryota; kingdom Viridiplantae; phylum Streptophyta; class Magnoliopsida; order Asterales; family Asteraceae; genus Helianthus; species Helianthus tuberosus. The sequence continues at coordinate 132,379,835 of CM060427.1, read as the reverse complement.
TTAAACGAGCTCGAGCCCGAGCCTAAAAAACAAGCTCGTTTAGTAAACGAGCCTGAGCCCGAGCTTCGCTTATCGAGCTCGAGCCGGCTCGCGAGGCTAAACGAGCTTTCTGTTTATATATTTTTTATTAATATATTAAACATATATTTATATAATAATACTTACCATTTTATATAAATATAAAAAATAACTTAATTATATGTATAATAATAATTATAATTAATACAAATTAATTAATAAATACTAAACGAGTCGAGCCTGAGCCGAGCTTGAGCTTGAAAAATTACCTTCGAGCCGAGCTCGAGCTTTTGAAATAAAGCTCGAATCGAGCCGAGCTCGAGCACGAGCTTTCATATGTTAAACGAGCTCGAGCCTGGTCGAGCTCGGGCTCGGCTCGGCTCGACTCGTTTGCACCCCTATTTCTAATGTTAAAAGACTAACAACAAGTAATGAAAAACATCCATGCCACTATTTAGAGTAAATTGCCATTTTAGTCCCTGAGGTTTGGTCCAAATTGCCATTTTAATCTAAATAGTTTTTTTTTCTTTGGGTCTCTGACTTTTTATTTTCTTGCCATTTTGATCACATTGGCTAACTCAGTTTAAAAATCTAGTTATAACCAGGGGTATTTTTGGTATAACTAGGGTGTAGTGATAACCAGGGGTAGTTTACAACATAATTTATAAACCTCATAATAATTTAATGCCAAAAATACATGTGATTATAACTTGGTTTTTAGACTAAGTTAGGCAATTTAATCAAAATGACAAGAAAAAGAAAAAGTCAGGGACTCAGAGGAGAAAAAAAACTATTTGGACTAAAATATTAATTTGGACAAAAACTCAGGAACTAAAATGACAATTTACTCCACCATTTATATAAAAAAAATGCACAAACAATATGTTCTTTGACACTAAACGGTTTTTAAAGTAAAAATGTGATAAATTTGTTCTATTGATACGTTGGGAAAATATCAATTAGGAAGTTTATTTTGGCTAGGAAGTGTAGGAAGCAATAGGATTAGGACATGTGGCAACATTTAAAATAAAGAAAAAGAGTATTTTAGTCAATCCAACCCTTTCTTCTTCCTTTTCAAAACCCAGTAACTTCAAAACCCACCATTTTCAAACCCGCCATCTTCAACCATTTCTTCACTTTCTATCTCAATAATCACTACATTATAGTGCGATTTTCATCACCAATCAATGATTCAAACACCCGATCAACGTGTTCTTCAGCTTTTTTGAAGAAAACCCAGTTTAATTTCATAAAAAATCTCGTTTTTCCCGGTGATTTTGGTGATAATCACTCGATTCGTTCGATTCGAGCGCTGATAAGTGTTTCAATCATTCAAAATTCGTCAATTGTTGAAGAAATCACTTCGATCCATGTAAGAAATTCTTTAATTTCATTTTTACTATCTGGGTTTATGATTTAGTCATTACGTTTTACGATCATGGCGGGGGTCCAAGGGCAGCGCCCCTGGTAGCGGGGTCCCAGGGGCGCCCCTGGCGGGGTCCAAGGGGCAGAGCCCCTGGCTGGGGTTGAGCTGCGTTTTAGAAATAAGAGAGTTTTATGTGTTTTCTGGCTATTACGTTTTAGAAAAAACACATTTTTAAGTGTTTTTAGTCATTGCGTTATAGGTAAAACACATTTTTGAAGTGTTTTTAGTCATTGCGTTTTAGGTAAAACACAATTTTAGGTGTTTTCAGTCCATTGCGTTTTAGAATGAGTCATTTTTAAGTGTTTTCTGGCCATTGCGTTTTACAAATAAGACATTTCTTTGTGTTTTTGGTGCATTGCGTTTTAGGTAAAACACTTTTTTATGTGTTTTCAGTCCATTGCGTTTTAGAAAACAGACATTTTAAGTGTTTTCTGGCCATTGCGTTTTACAAATAAGACATTTCTTTGTGTTTTTGGTGCATTGCGTTTTAGGTAAAACACTTTTTTATGTGTTTTTTGTGCATTGCGTTTTAGGTAAAACACATTTTTATGTGTTTTTAGTCCATTGCGTTTTAGAAAGTACATTTTCTTTTGAGTTTTTAGGCTATTGCGTTTTAAAAATAAGACATTTCTTTGTGTTTTCTGGCCATTGCGTTTTACAAATAAGTCATTTCTTTGTGTTTTTTGGTGCATTGCGTTTTAGAAAAATGTCATTTTTTAGGTTTTTTTTTCATTGCGTTTTACGTAACTGGGGGTTTTTCTATTGCGTTTTATGCAACTGGGTTTAAATTTTTTTTTTGAAAATATAGCAATAGTATACTCGTTTTAAAGATAAAAAAACGCTCATTTTTTTGGTGTAATTTTTATAAAAAAATAATGTCGTATGAAAGAGTTATTAACGTTTAAAAAATGGGGGGGGGGGGGATTGGAGGAGAGAGAAACTATTGGCTTGGATTGACCAGAATGCTCCTTAACAAACTCACGCGCCTCTTTTTTTCCCTCCAATTTCCATCATTTAATCTTAGCTATTGATTAACTAAATGGATGGTCAAGATCACTTCCAAGCTTTCTTAGCCAAATAAATTTACTATTGTAACTCCACCCTTGATACGATTAAAAACAATGTTGGTTTTTGATAAGATATGTTTTTATAAGTTTTAAATGATAAATCCGCTTTTTAACAAGTTATAGTCAATTGGATTAAATGGATCCTTCGATCCCCATGTTTGAACGAGAGCCTTTTTTTTTTTTCTTTTTTTAATATGAAGCAGATTCATTTGATTTTTTTTTCTTTTTTTAATTTTAATATGAAGCAGATGATTCATTTGAATAATGCTCATTCAAGAGTCTAAACATGCCCTAGCTGCTTCGTTTGACCAACGTTAGTATGACGTCATATAATGTTTAAAATATTGTCAAGATTAATCAATAGTTTTTTTTTGAAACGAGAACTTCATTAAACCACATCCGAGCCCGAAAACCGAGCCGGGGACACAACAAACAACACCTTACAAGAAATCAAAATTACACCAATCCAACCATGAGATATGATTGTTTCTAGATCTATGTTTGTACCATAAGAAAACTAAAGATTTGACTTCGCTGTAAACGTTATCCACCTTGATCTCAGTTTCCGAAAAAACAACCATATTCCGCGCCACCCACAAGCACCAACAAGAAACAACTATGATGCCTTGGACAACCGATTTCCTCCCAACACTGATGTGTCCCGCCTTGTGAATTCCCAACAGGTCTCGAAAAGAAAAGGCGTACATGGGCGGTATGCGACACCATCGACTGATCTTCTGCCAAAGAACCGCTGTAACAACACACGAGGTAAAAAGGTGATCCAATTGCCTTCGAAACTTTAATCGTCAATATTTAATTTCATTAAAAGGCAACTAAAATGGCACAAATATTATACACAATGTTATGCCTCACGAAATTTATAGATGTTCATTTATCCGAAATTCAAGCTACATTGCTACACAACAATATATTTTCGAATGATTACACATTAACACATATAAAGAAGGCTTGCCAGTTGCTGCCGTAATATCTTTATTAGTTTTTTTTTTTTTTTTTGAAAGGTAACTTTTATTCACAAAGCCAAAGCGCAAAAGGGCGGCATAGCAACAACACAAGACAACACACGACTACATGAGATCAAATTTACACCAGCTATCCCACGACACTGACCTGGTTTGAAGGTGATGCGTTCATATTTGTTGGAGATCAAACACATCAACACGGATGAACAAATTCATTCGAGTCTTTTTATTATTTATCAATAAAAGTAGGAAAATTGGTATTTAATAAACCAACCTTTGTCCAGTTGGTAAATAATAATCCAACGTACAGAATTGGTATATAATAATCCTACCTATCAACATGTTGGCACTCAATGGACCTTCGTTAGTTTTTTTTAACTGAAGTTAGTTTTTAAGTTTTATTTATTACACAAACAGTCCCTATAGTTGTAATTTACTATGAGTTAATAGCCAAAATGGTCCCTGAGGTTAATAGCCACCCACCGCCACCACCACCACCACCACCGCACCGCCACCACCGCCACAGCACCGCCACCACCACCACCACCACCACCACCGCACCGCCACCACCACCACCATCGCCACAACACCTCCACCACCGTAACCATCGCCACAGCACCACCACCACCACCACTGAACCACCACCACCGGCGACCTCTCCGGCACCTCAGTTCACCAATAAGCACCCACCTCTCATGATGTTCTGCAACATACACCCCCCACTCGATTCCCGGTGGGTAACAGTGACGGCGGCGGTGGTGGCGGTGGCGGTGCGGTGGTGGTGGTGGTGGTGTTGTGGCGATGGTTACGGTGGTGGCGATGGTGGAGGTGGTGGCGGTGGCGGTGCCGGTGCGGTGGTGGTGGTGGTGGTGGTGGTGGTGGGTGGCTATTAACCTCAGGGACCATTTTGGCTATTAACTCATAGTAAATTACAACTACAGGGACTGTTTGTGTAATAAATAAAACTTAAAAACTAACTTCAGTTAAAAAAAACTAACGGAGGTCCATTGAGTGCCAACATGTTGATAGGTAGGATTATTATATACCAATTCTGTACGTTGGATTATTATTTACCAACTGGGCAAAGGTTGGTTTATTAAATACCAATTTTCCATAAAAATACACTAATTACAATAACCTTAATCATATATTTATACTAATCTTTTTCTAGTCGTAACCCAACCCAAACATGATTTAAAAAAATAAAGTAACCAACTAGTATCTTTAAATAAAATATAAAAAACTTAACCCAACCCAAACTCGATTTAAATAAATAAATTAACCAACTAATATCTTTAAATAAAATATAAAAAACTTAATAAATAATTCATATGTTTAAACTAACAAGTATCTTTAAATAAAATATAAAAAACTTAATAAAATAATTCATCAGGAATTATTAATAACCCGTCTAATAATTATCTCCTTAATTCAAGATTACCGTCTTCAATATTTACACTATTTCGGGGTATTTTATACTTATTATTGGATTTGTTTACTATTTTATACTAATCTTGTGAGCAACCCAAAAATTTTAGTATATGAACTATAAATTTTATCGATGTTATACAATTATATAAAGTTACCGACCAACCCCAAAAATGAGTTTACTTTGTAAAAAAAAGAGTTTACTACATAAGTCTGAGTGATGAGAGGATTGGTGTAAATCGTCTTTATACATGGTGTAAATTTGGCCTCTTATCCATTTAAGTCAGGAGCGTGTATGTTGTTTGACCTTTTACCGTTTGAGTTGAGGGTTTATTTTAATAAAGTATACTTATCAAAAAAAAAAAAAAAAAAAAAAATTTTTGAGTGATTAGTAAAACATAATATATGTAAGTTTAAAGTGGCTGACCGACCCGAAAATTTATACGCCAAGGTGATAGATATTTGCTAGCATGAAAAAGTGACACGTGAAAGAAAAAGTCCTAGGACGGCCTTGTTGCATTCATCCTTTTTTTACGGCCAATGAAATAAAGTTCGGTTATTTAGGGTAGCCTAATGGCAAAGGGCGAGTCCATACGCCCGCAACTGTAGACAACGCTGGGTAGACCAAAGCCACCATCACCAGTTCCGGTGAAAATCCGTTGTCCGAAGCCCCACTGAGGTAAAACCCGATTGAGATCAATTCTGGATATTGAGACCTCTTGACTCAAACCTTCACTTCCATTCCAATGTTAATTGAGCTATAACTCATTAGCTCGTTGCTTTATTCATCTAGTTTTGATAATTTTATTAATATTTGTTAATGGTCGAAATTAGTACCGTAGATGAGTAAGATGAGAATTTGAGCTCGGCAAAGCTTATACTAAAACTCAATTTGTTTAATAGTTGTGTCTTATATATGCTTGAATTCAATCAGAAATACGCACCACACAATTTGATATTAGATACAATGTATATTGATGTTTTAAATAGCATAATTATTAAGATTTCAAACATGACCTGGTTGAGCCCAAAAAAATACGTATGATTAGTATAAATATGATGTACAATAACACGGAAAATATAACTATAAAACTATCCGCAGTGTAAGTTTTTGTTGTGTGTGGGTGAGGTGGTAAGTGCCCTTCCAAGGGCAAGCCCTCGGAGAAAAGCATGATCCATAGAAGATAGGGGCGTGCACGGTTCAGTTCGGTTTTTGTGCAAAACCAAAATCGAAACCGAAATGTCGGTTTTCGGTTTTTGAAAATCGTTCGGTTTTGATTTTTTTTGGTTTCTGCTTTTACATCGGTTTGATTCGGTTTTTCGGCTATTTCGATTTTTGAAACAAAATTATGTAAGATTAAAAAATATGTTTGACGTAAAATTATTTCTTGTGAAAAGCATAACAATTTAAATATTTATTATTATTAACATAAATTAATTAATCTTTAATATAAGGAAAAATTACAAGTTTTGTTCTTTATCTTAATACCATTTATCAGACGATGTCATTTTTAAGGAATTTTAACAAGTTTTGCCCTTTACAAGGAATTTTATTGCACGTTTTGTCCTTTAGACTTAACCCAGTTAGATTTTCTTGTTAAATCTTGTCACCCAAGGGTATTTTAGTCTTTTTACCCATTTATTTCAAGAGTCAACCCTAAAATATTTTGTTTTATTTTTTTAAATAATATTAATAAATGGGTAAAATGACTAAAATACCCTTGGGTGACAAGATTTAACAAGAAAATCTAACTGTGTTAAGTCTAAAGGACAAAAATTCCTTATAAAGAGCAAAATTTGTCAAAATTCATTAAAAAAGACACCGCCTAATAAGTGATATTAAGATAAAGTACAAAACTTATAATTTTTCCTTAATATAAAATTAAAAAAATAAATAAACACATAAGACAAGGAGCTTTTTGAATTAACTCTTTTTTATTTTATCATATTTATTAAACCCCCAATACATTCGAAGCTTCCCTCTTCTTTACTCATTATGGTATATAAAGAAGCCAATGAGATGAACAAATCAACAAATCAAACTCAATGGATTCTTCTCATTCCGACCACTCGCCGGAAACATCCACCGGCTCTTCACCGGAGTTTTCCAACTCCGACACCACCCATTTTAACTCAACCAACTTCCTCCCTTTCAACGAAAACGATTCAGAAGAAATGCTTCTTTTCGGCATTTTAACAAACGGCTTCGAATTCGACAACACATCTTCGGACGAAGTAACCTCAAGAGGTGTGAAAACACCCTCCAAGATCACTTCATTTAGAGGCGTTAGACGGCGGCCATGGGGAAAGTTTGCAGCCGAGATAAGGGATTCGACGAGGAACGGGGTGAGGGTATGGTTAGGTACGTTTGATAGTGCCGAAGCAGCCGCTTTGGCTTATGATCAAGCGGCTTTATCGATGCGAGGTTCTTCGGCCATATTGAATTTTCCGGTGGAGAGGGTGAGGGAATCTTTAAATGAGGTTATGGGTGGCGAACGGGCGGTTGAATGCGGTGGTTCGCCGGCAATGGTGGTGAAGAAGAGGCATTCAATGAGGATGAGGGATGGTGGTAAGAAGAAGAGAAAAGATAGAGGAGAAAAGAAGGTGGAGAATGTGGTGGTGTTTGAGGATTTAGGGGTTGAGTATTTGGAAGAGTTGTTGACTTCTTCTATAGAAAACAAGAGCTAATAAGGTTGTATTTTGTTTATCTCTCTTTATTCTTTATACTTTTTTGTATAAAAGATAAAAAAAATTTGTTAAGAGTGGAAACATAGAATTGGTTATGTTCATACAATTTGTTCATATATTTGTTGTGATTTGATCTCTCACTCACTATTCATACAAAAAGGGCTTTAGTAATAGTTACATTTGATTTTAGAGTAAATTGCTAAAATCGTCCCTGAGATTTTGACATATTTGTCATTTTCATCAAATTTTTTTTGTACCATATAGTCCTTTATTTTTTGGATTTTTTGCCATTTTTATCCAAACGTCCGACTTTTTTTTGCCAAAATCGTCCTTGAGATTTGGGTTTACCATTTTCATCCAAATGTTTTATAGAAAAAATAAAATAAATTAGATGTTTGGATGAAAACGACAAAAAATCCTAAAAGTGAAGGGCTATATTATACAAAAAAGTTGTTTTAAATGAAAATGACAAATATGCCCAAACCTCAGGGACGATTTTGACAATTTACTCTTGATTTGTGATTTTATCTCTCACTCACTATTCATATAAAAATGGCTTTAGTAGTAGTTACATTTGATTTTAAATGTTACCATGCATTCATTAGCATAACTTATATAAACATGTGAAGTGGTTTCCAACTTTTTTTTTAACAACCCATAAAATTTAATCTTGAGTATTTTATCTAAGATTCAATTAAAAAAACTACACCATTCTATTTTCCAAACATACAACCTTTTGACCAGGGGTTTTGTTCGGGTTAGGTAATCGGTCGTTTTTGAGAATTCGAGACCTTTAGGAGGTTTGTGCTTATATAAAAAATATCACCTAAACATTAATTAATTTACATATATTAAAATCAGTGATATGACGATAAATGGACCCCTAAATGGCCTGAAACTAAATAGGCTATTGTTTTACTATTTTTAGTTGGGCCTTAAATTTAATTATCCCGCCCTACACGACAGATACTCGGTCAATATCAGTTTGTTTCGTTATGGTCTGACACTCATTATAGCAACTAAAAAAGAAAACCAAAAAACATAAGTCGTGTTATGTAGAAAAGAATATCGACACGTGTATATATTGATCTAAAGCAATAAAAACGAATACCGATGCCAATATTGTTCAATCGAAATTAGTTTGGGTTTTCATGGTATCGGTACAATACCGCCACTGGTATTATTTACAATACCAAAAAATATTGTATTTTGAATTCAATTCCGTTTTCAACAAAATATATACCGAAATGTCAAGGAAAAAAAATTAATTGATTTTTTAAAGTTCACGAACGCAAGTTTTTAAATAAACGACAAATGAAATCTTATCAAGGAATAACAAAAAAAACTTATCGAAAACCATAAATTCTGATATAATCGATGCTGGTTCCGATGTTGAAATATTATCAACAAAATTTATACCCGAAATGTCTAAAAACATTAATTTAAAAATAATAAAAAAAATCATTGAGATGTATTGTTTATGACAATTACTTTTTAACAAAAAATTTTAATAATAATGGGCAAAAAATTACAACTTTCGAAAGAGTGGGTCTATTCCGTCACCCACCCTGCACATGTCCTAGACTATTGATAATCGAGTTTTGGGTTTCCCGGGTCCTGGAAAGGAGAAATCAAAACGAAACCCGATCCGTTGTAGCTTCAGTCAATCGGTATCAGAGGCGGACCTACGTAGACATTTGGGTGGGCGAACACACCCCTTAAAAAAATTTAGTGTATTTAATAGGGCAAAATCCCGATTGCACAAATTGAAAATTTGATTAAACCTCTCGTTCGCACCCTTTGAAAATATTTTATGGGTCCGCCAATAACCGGTATCTAGCTCATATGGATCAGCAATAATCGGTAATTGGGTTTAATTCAAAATTGCTATGTCTAGCGACTAGCATATTTTTTTTGAATGGCTTAGCGGTACACACCCCTCAAGAATTGAAACCCCACACGAGTTCGAATCCCAGGTCCCCCCTAAGGTCCAACCGCACTGTAATTACCCAATATTAGTACCAGAGTGGACTTGAACCCACGACCACCTGGGCGGGAACCCATGCAAGCGTGTTAAACCATCCCACCTCCACCTCTACCACTGGGCTGTGGCTTCAACAATTAATAGGTTGAAAATTACCTGGTTTAACTCATTGATTGTACTGACCATTCCATATACAAAAATTTGTCTTGTGCATATTGCATAGTGATCGTGCTTTGTAATTTTTTTTTTCAGTGGATTAAAAAAATAAAAATAAAAACTATTAAATAAAGAGTCATTTTTATTCTTTGACAAGTCGTCACATGGACTAAAAAACTTAATTTACTCAGACTAAAGGGTATGGTGAGGGGAGGATGGGCCGCCACGTAGACGCCACGTAGACGGGTGTGAGGATGGGCCTAGAGGGGATGGATCAAGGGGGTGGGGGATGAACCCCTTTATATATATGTATGTATGTATATATAGGTGTGTGTGAGAGGTGGTCCAGGTGGAGGGGCGGCACAAGCGGCTTCATCTTGCTGGGCTTGCCGGACCAAGCACGTCGCCGGACCAAGGGGGATGGGGGGAATGGAGCGGCAGTATGGGGACGGGCCTATGCCGTGCCCCATACCCACTAGTCTCATAAATCTATGAGACTGGAGGGTATGGGTAGGGGAGAATGGGTCGCCACGTCACCAAGAGTGAGGATGGACTTAAAGGGGATGATGGACCAAGGGGGTGGAGATGAGCCCCTTTATGTATATATATGTATGTATATATAGGTATATGTGAGAGAAGGAGGCACGGCGAGATCGTCCGTGAGCAGACGGTTGGGACGAGCACAGCATGAGGGGGCCGGTGTGGGGGACCGGCGCCGGGTCAGGCCGGGCCTAAGCCGGCCCCCATACCCTTTAGTCTGACACGATGACCTTTACTATTTTCTTATTATTTATTAAAAAAATAAAAAATTAGTTCATGTACATCTAATTAAACACGTAGCACTCGCTTCTCTTCGTCACTTCCAATATGAACCCCCTCACCGGAGAACAACCGGAAACCACCGTCGAAAACCTCCACTACTCCACAACCACACTCTCTCTCAACAACCAGCTGATAATAACCGTCACCGAGAACTTCTCTGCCACCTACCTAACCTCTCAAAACCCCTGCCTCGACTTCTTCTTCCACACCGTACCTAACACACCATCAGAAGACCTAATCAACCGTCTAGATCTCGCATGGAGCCACAATCCTCTAACAACACTCAAACTCATCTGCAACCTCAGGTCCGTACGCGGCACCGGCAAATCGGACAAACAGAGCTTCTATACAGCAGCGATCTGGCTCCATAACAACCATCCGAAAACCCTAGCTTTTAATATTCCGATTCTAGTTGAGTTTGGATACTTCAAGGACTTGTTAGAGATTCTTTATTTGCTTATCGAAGGTCCTGAAGCGCGAAAAGTTGCGAAATCGGACTGGTTGTCGAAGAAATCTGCGAAAGGAAAAGGTAGAATAAGTGTATATAGCTTGTATGTATTGAGTCGGTTGCTATAGTTTGTTACTCAGTCGGTTATGATATTGTGATTAATTGATTATTGAAGGTCCTGAAGTGCGATAACTTACGAAATCGCACGAAGAAATTGGTGAAAGGGAAAGATAGTAGTGTATATAGGTTGTATGTATTGAGTCGGTTACTATAGTTTGTTACTCGTTAGTTACTCAGTCGGTTATGTTAGTTATTGTGCTTATCAAAGGTCCCATAGTGCGAAAACTTGCGAAATCGCACTGTATCTCGAAGAAATTGGTGAAATGAAAAGGTATTAGTGTGTGTAGCGTTTATGTATTGAGTTAGTTAGTTACTCAGTCGGTTATGTTAGTTATTGAAATCGATCTGGCTCCATAACAACCATCTGAAAACCCTAGGTTACAATATTCCGATTCTAGTTGAGTTCGGTTACTTCAAGGACTTGTTAGAGGTTCTCTATATTCTTATTGAAGTTCCTGAAGTGCGAAAACTTGCGAAATCGCACTGGATTTCGAAGAAACCGGTGAAAGGAAAAGGTATTGGTGTATATTGCTTGTATGTATCGAGTCGTGACTATAGTTTGTTACTAGTTAGTTATTCGGTCGGTTATGTTGGTTATTGATTTCTTTTTCATCTACTAGTCTATATATAGAGGAGATTGTATTGTATTACATACTTTTGATCATGATATGAGTAATGAGATATTGAGCCTGATACTCACCTTTGAAAGGTATGGCGCGAAAGATGTATTTTCTATCGAAGAAGAAGAAGAAGAAAAACAATGGCGATGATGAGATGAAAGCGAAATTGAGAGCACGAGTGCCTCGAGAGCAGAGGATTGAAGAAAATAGGGCACATATGAAGGCGGAGAGGGAGAGAGCGAAATCGTTGAGGAGAGAGAAGGAATCTGCAATGGTGGAAAAGGCACGTGATAGATACGATTCTGATCCGGATTACAGGTTGTTACATGATCAGGTATCGATGTTTTTCGCTGGTTGTTTGAGATCTGATATTGAATTGTTGAATTCTGGTGACTGTTCGAGAATTAGTTTAGCTGCTAAGTGGTGCCCTAGTGTTGATTCGTCGTGCGATAAGGCTACATTGATTTGTGAGTCGATTGGTAAGTTAATTTACCCTAGAGATTCAGATCCAGTGTTTGGTGAACTTGATGATGTTAGTTACGCCTTTAGAGTTAAAAATCTGTTGAGGAAACAAGTTCTTGTTCCTCTTCGTAATGCGTTGAAATTACCCGAAGTTTACATGAGTGCAAAGCAATGGAGTTCGATTTCTTACGATAGAGTAGCGTCGATAGCCATGAAAAACTACACGGATATATTCTTGCATCGAGATAACGAGCGGTTTCGTAAGTATTTAGAAAACGTAAAGACCGGTGATGCGAAGATAGCCGCAGGAGCTTTGCTTCCTCATGAGATCATCGGTGGTTTGAGTCGTGGGAGTGGAGCTTCGATAGTAGCTGAGCTTCAATGGAAAAGAATGGTGGATGATTTGTCGAAGAAGGGGAAACTAACAAACTGCATCTCGGTGTGCGATGTTTCCGGTAGCATGTCGGGTACGCCAATGGAGGTGTCGGTAGCGCTCGGTTTGTTAGTATCGGAGCTAAGTGCAGAGCCGTGGAAAGGTCACGTGATCACATTCAGTGAGTCACCCGAGCTGCACTTAATCGAAGGGCGTAATCTCCGATCAAAGACGGAGTTCATACGCAACATGAATTGGGGGATGAACACGAATTTTCAGAAAGTGTTTGATAAGCTCTTGGAGGTTGGTGTGAACGGGAAGTTGAGTGAAGACGATATGGTGAAAAGGGTGTTTGTGTTTAGCGATATGGAGTTCGATCAAGCTTCTTCGGATCCATGGGAGACCGATTACGAAGCGATCGAGAGGAAGTTTAAGGGGTGTGGGTATGAAAGAGTGCCAGAAATTGTGTTTTGGAATCTTCGAGATTCGTCTTCGACTCCGGTGACTGCTAACCAGAAAGGTGTGGCTCTGCTCAGTGGGTTTTCGAAGAATTTGTTGACGTTGTTTCTTGAAGAAGGTGGAGTGATTAAACCGGAGGATATAAAACCGAATAAGAGTGGTGGTGGTGGTGATGGGGATTTGAATCCTGAAGATACTATGGAAGCTGCTATATCTGGAGACTGTATCAGAAACTAGTTGTGATTGATTGAGGCATCACACACTGGATAACTCGGTAAGTCTTAAGTATACGTCGACTTATGTATAAATTTCTTTAGTTTAAAGATTACAGTTTAATATAAATAATAAATCTATGTACTCTATAGAATATACAGTTTACTTTAGTTTTCTTTTCTATGTTTCTAGTTTTGAAATACATTTTATTGTAAAATCAGTTATTTTGGTCCTGAATATGTTTAAACGTATAAAGTTTCTGACTGAAATCTATATTACATATATTAATTTTGATAAAAGAAGAAACTATAAAAGTTGATTGGACTTTTTATTTTTATTTTTTATTTTATTTTTATAAATAGTCAAAAAGTTAAAAGACCAGTTATATGAGGAAGTTAAATGAGATGTTCATATAATGAAGAGTAAACTACAATTTGAGTCTATTTGGTTAACACCAAACGGCATGTATTGTAAACTACAATTTGAGTCTATGTGGTTAACACCAAACAGCATGATAGAGTCCCCTCTTTTCTAATTTGAACAATCAAGTCTTTGTGGTTGTCGATTTGAATCATACGCGTCCCTGCTAACAGAATATGTTAGTTGACCTGTAAAATGTCTAAAGTACCCTCACATTATTATATTTAACTTAAAAAAAAAGTCTTAATTTATTTCATCTTCAACCCAACCTTCCTTCAACAGAAAAGTAATAAAAAGAAACAACAATTAGAATCAATATTCAAACCCTGCAATTCACTTCATAATAACTGATTCTTCTCATCCACAATTTTATCCCAGTTATTCAGTTCTTGTCTCTTTCTCTCTTCTTCAGGTTTGCAGGTGGTGGGTTATGATCGGAACAAATACAGGAAACTTCATTAAATTACTCTTACCTCAAAACGACTTGTAATCTTGTGTCAGAGAACAAGATTTTGTTCCCAGTTTTAAAATTTAACTAATTTAGTTTGCAATTTGGCAAAAGGGGGAGAAGCAGCAACAACATCTCCTGCTAAACAATAATGATGAAAGATAAGTGCAAATTTTGCCAACCACATACATATCGGTGTACTTTGTTACATGTACTTGCACGGACGATATGATGATCGAATAAGACTGAAAATTACCGAAAATTCATTCCAAACTAGTTTGCCGGTTCATATACTCGAAACCAACAGCACGATTCATACGGGGACCCCAATACACAAGTCTTGCTTTTAAAGCCCTCTCGATAAGATTCCCGTACCTTTAATTGATATATAAAACTCGGTAAAGAAACAAACTGAAATGTAACAAGACCATATAACATACCTTCCTGCGAATAACAAGACCATATACGATTCACACAGAGTTTGCAGGTTGTGGAGTTATGATCGGAAATGGTTGAAGGTTGTTGGTTTGGTTGGAGGTGAACCGTTCGGTGGTGGAGATGGAAGATGGTGGTGTACGGTGGTCGTATGGTGGAGTAAACAGTTCTAATCGTGTCTTATACAAGTACCCAATGTAATTTGTAGTCAATTGGAACCTCGACTCTGAACATGTTTAAATTGTTTTTGCTCCATTTCACAAGGAGACAATATTTTCTCAGGCAGTCGACCAAATATAGATAAGATCTTTGGAGAGTTGAAAGCGATGTCCTTCTTGTGGTACAAACATCGGACGAAACGAAACAATATGGAATGGGGCGATTGGGAGAAGTTTACAGGTCTAGAATAATTATGTGTGTTATTAGGCGAATGTAACAGTGGGGGTTTACATTTATGTTTAGGATCTTGTAAACAATTGAATGTAAAATTTGGTGATGAATGAAGAAGTTATTTGCAGTTCACAAAAAAAAAAAAACTACCTACTAAGATCCTAATCGACTATATATGAAAGATTATCTCCATCTACCACTTATACACCAGGTACCGTACCAATTTTCATGCATGTTAATTGTATACATTTAAAGCAAGGTATATGCATACGCCCCCCATCTACCACTTATACACCAGGTACCGTACCAATTTTCATGCATGTTAATTGTATACATTTAAAGCAAGGTATATGCATACGCCCCCTAAAGTAGAATAAACCAGTGAACATGCAATCACAAACAAGGGTAATGAGAGTTTCTGTCATCATTCATTACCTTTTTAACATAACCTTTAACTTCCTTAGAGGAAAACCTTTTTACTAGATGACTTGAAACCAAACGTTGTGAATCTTTTTGCCGGTGTTCTAGTTGTTTTCTATATGTTGAAACTGTTAAAGATATAGAAAACAAACATTGAATGGTATATATCATCATCCGGATCATAGTTTCACTTGATAATGAAACCACATGAGTATGAAGTTGGATCTCCACTACTCCACATCAGCAC
Source organism: Helianthus tuberosus (assembly GCA_030545235.1). Lineage (NCBI taxonomy): Eukaryota > Viridiplantae > Streptophyta > Magnoliopsida > Asterales > Asteraceae > Helianthus > Helianthus tuberosus. The sequence goes on along the minus strand of CM060427.1, from coordinate 132,364,208 downwards.
CAATAGTGATCATGATGGTACCCAATGCCATGACGTTCGACAAAAGTTCTTTGACATCCATAAATCGTTATAGAAAACGACGTTAATAACCTATTGTGCAAATTGTGCTATTCTTGTTTTTAGCACCCGCAGAGTTATCATATAAAGATTCATAAGCAGTTACTATAACAAGTGTGAGGGGATCTGATCTCAAAGTGAAAAATCTGTTTGGAAACCAGTATGTTTATTGCCAAAAGGCTTGATTGCCATTGCTAAAGTGAACATCAATGATGCTAGAGCAATATAATACAAACCAACCCACAACATAACATTCTAAGGTAATTTAGAATATTGAACTTAATTACTAGCTCATTAGATGAGGGTAGATGTTTAAAATTGTTGGTTATGAAATCATAGATCCCATTTTCCAATTCCTAGACACTCCCAAATCTCATAACACAATTTCATAATCTTTACAATACATTCCATAAAAGATCTCACTCAACACAACCTAGCAAACACTGCCTCCCAAGCGCTTTTCTCAAAGTTGTAACGTCTTCATAAACGCCTGGTTACAAATCAAAATCCCCCCGAACCTCTCCCATAAACAATCCCCAGCCGAGGGCCGAAAGCATACTCCAAAGCAAGAGTGGTCCAGTTATTGCTCTCCACGTAGATTCTCATAGTTCTATCCTTTTCAAATATGGTAAAGGCTTTATGTGCCAGTGTCTTTATCGCCACACTGTCGATAGAGCTCGAGCTTTCAACCTCAAAAACAATCTTCCCTCTGCATTTGAACTTAACCGAAACTTGCTCACCTTTCGAGGTGAAATTGAAAACAGTCTCTTCCTGGATTGTGCTTGGCTCGATACTCAACCCTCTTGAGATGTAAGTCGCTCTAGCATCAGGGTGAAACCGATAACTACAGATCTCATTACCGAAACGAATTTCTAACTTCACATTGACGATCCTTGCTTCGGGTTCTACTTCCACTACGTTCTTGTTTTTGGTTTGGGTTAGAAATGAGACCGGCATATTATGTGGTTCTAGCTAATGAATAACTCTTTTGAAGTAGATTGGTTTTTTGTTGTTTTATAGAAGAAGCATGAGTCGATTGTATATGATATTACTAATAATTAATGATGAAACAAAGCTGGACTTTCAGGTCCGTTAGCCTTCTGTACCTTCTCGTAATAGTCTTTTCAAGATCCCATTTTTACTATTTTACTTACGACGGTTCAGTTGGTTTCTAAGAGTAGATAGATATAGACGTTTTTTCAGTCAAGGGATGCAAGTGGGTTCCTTCAAAAGTTAACATTTTTATGTGGAGGGTGGCGTTAGATCATATCCCGACTAAGAACGCTTTGGCGAGAAGAAGCATTTCGGTTGATTCGGCTCTTTGCGGGTTGTGCAACGATGAGCCTGAATCCGTGGACCATCTTTTCACGGCTTGCCAGTTAGCTCACGAGGTGTGGAGTCGTTTTTGCGAATGGGTGAGAATTCCGCCTTTTTTTTGCGTTTTCTTTTGCGGATATTCTTGAGATGTATAATAAGTTAAATGGGGGTAAGGATTTTAAGGAGATTGTCGGTCTAGTGTCGTTGACGTGTTGGTGCATCTGGAAAGCTAGGAATGCAAGGATATTCTCTGAAGGTAATGGTAGTAGTGACGAGATCTTTGGGGAGATTAAGTCTTTGAGTTTTTTATGGTTTAAGAGTAGGTCCAAGCATTGTAGTTTGGTTTGGAGAGATTGGTATAGTTATCCTTTGTATATGTTGTAATCGGTAGTGGTGCGGTCCTGTGTTTTTTTCAGGCCGGCCGTTTGTTAATAAAGTTATCCTTAAAAAAAAATGTTTTGTTTGCAAATATTAGTGTTCTCAATCATCTAACAAAATGTGTAACTAATTACTACACATGGTTGACAAAATTAATATCACTACAGTAACATTTTGTATACGTTAAAAAAATGATTGTTACAATAGGTTTTCATAGGTTTTTATCAACTCAAGTGTGTTTTCGTTTTAGTCCTCCACTATACACACATCCTAGTGGGATTTCCACGCACCACACGGCGGGAATTTAGTCGATATCGGCTCGGTCCATTATGATATCGAAGCTCACTATAACAATAAAAAGAGAAAACAAAAAAGTTAAGTTGTGGTATGCAAAAAAAGATATCGACACTTGTTTTTTACATCGATCAAAGTGTTAAAAATGAATGCCGATATCGGTACAAACATAGTTATATTTGAAAGGTTTTAAAAGATAACTAACACAATTTATTAAAATAAACAAATTATTAAAAACTAAGCAGGGTAAAGACGTGTACTATTTAAAAAATACGGGTGAGAATCAAACTTATAAAAAATTAAGTGTGTTATAGACGTCTATTATTTGTAGTATAAAGGTGAGATTTAAACTTTAAACAAATAAAGGATGACAAAAAAAAGTTATGAATAGTGTTTTTCCTTCTCACAATCAAAGTTTGGTTATATATATGTATATATATATAGAGGAAGGTTAACGTACATTACAGTTTAACGTACATCACGTACGACATGTAATTACGCACGTTCGTTTTAAAATCACGCATGTTATAACTCAAAAATCCAAAATCACGCATGTTGAAACACAATAATCACGCATATTGAAAACATTAATCACGCATGTTATATAACAAATCACGCACGTTGTTGTACGTGAAGTACGTTAAACCGTAATGTACGATATACTTTTTCTATATATATATAGTGAAAGGATCATGAGAAAACTAAAAAACTAACTAAAAAGCCTAAAAAACATGACAAATTTTTTTACAATTTTTTTTTATAAAATTCACTACTTTCTATGTATAAAAAAACTTTTTTTTCAAAAAAGAAAAAAACTTGTACTGCACATGTACATTTTATGCTTAAAATTAGTTTTTGAGTTTAGTTTATCTTTTAGAGTTAGGTTTTTTGGAGTTTTACGATTAGGATTAGGTTTTTGGGTGTGGGGGAGGGGGTTTAGGTTTTTGGGGAGTGCGGGTGGGGGAGGGGGTTTAGGTTTTTTGAGGGGTGCGGGTGGGGGGTTTTGGGTTTTTTTGGAGTTTATGTTTAGGGTTTAGTTTTAGGTTTTTTTGAGAGGGTTAGGTGGGGGGGGGGGGGGGGTTTAGGTCTTTTAGGGGTGGGGGTTTAGGCTTTTGATGGGAGGGTTGATTTAGTTTTTTGATGGGTTGGGGGTTTAGGTTTTTGGAGGGTGTCGGTGGGTGTAACACCTCGTAAATTCGTGTCTAGTATATACTGACACGTGTCTCTATTCCTAATTATGCCTAAAGTTCGCTGGGAGGGACAAATTTTGCCAAACGTGGAAAGTATGAATGTGGAGGGACAAAAGGTGTCAACATGCTGAAACTATGCCTCTGAGTGACCCTTAAACGAATCACAAGCTTGATGCTATATCATCCTGTCCATACTCTCATGTGTGCCAATGATTGCACGAGAGGGACCAATTATCACAATATATAAAAGTTTGAAGGAACAGGGACTGAATGTGACAATATGTGAAATTTATGGTCCTTGGTCGTCGTATGCGGACCGTAGACAATATGTCTTTACGGTCCGCAAAGCTGGTAAATTAATTGTGCGCGCAGATCCTTTACGGACCGCAAAGGAAGACCTTTACGGTCCGTAAACAGTGCCCAACGACCAGAATTTGTTTGGAGCCCAAGCAAAACGCCAACAAAACCATTAACTCGAAACCAGGGACTTCAAGACTGCTATACCACGTTCTAGGAAATTGTCCTCACCGTCTAACTCCTGCTAACACCTGGAACCACCTCCTTCAAGCTCCAACACTATAAATAGAAGTGTTGTTGCAATGCATTTCTTGCACCTTTTTTAAAATCACTTCTCACTCCTCTCTGGAAGTTCCTGGTCCTTAGGAGCATCCAAAACAAGTCCTTTTTTGTCCAAGGTTCACTTGTAAGTGTCCCTTCCTTCTGCATTTTCATTTATTAGGCTTTAATGGCCAAAAGTCAAGTAATTTCGATAATTGCTTTGATTTTTGGTTTAGACCTTTATGGTCCAGCCATTGTTCGAGTTGAACATGGCTACGTGATCGTAATCAGGTAGGTGTTAATCCCTCAAAAGGGCACCTCCCGAAAATCACGTTAACTAGGTCAATTACTCAATTGACGGGTCAAAGTTTTATTGTTTAAAAAGTCAAACGGGCCAATTTTCGTAAATGTTATAATCTAATCATATATATGTTATAAAATATGTTTTGACAATTAAACAAGTTGGTAATAATTATTAGAACATGTATGAACATGTTCGGCTTGTCAATTCCGGTTTTAAGGTCGGTTCGCAACCGAAAGTTGAGCAGTTTGACTTCTGCTTTGACTTTCGATTCTGACCCGATTTAGCTTAGTTAGCTACTGAATTAAAGTTGCATTATGATCGTAATATGATGTAGCATAACCCTCTGAGGTTATATTACATGATCATAATCAGATTCTGAGTTTACATGCAAGTTTCTATATTTTGCCAACTTTGACCAAAATGCCCTTTTTTGCAATAAATAAGATTTTAATCAATAACAAACTTGCAATTGACTTACCTACTGATATGTTAATATAATTAACATATTTTGATGTTATTAAACTGATCATAAACTGAGTTTTCATACAAGATCGTAAATTGTGTTTTATATTGACCAAAGTGGCCTTTCGGCACCTAGTATGGTTTTAAACATAACTTATCATACCAAATCTATTATCTACTGATATGTAATATCATAATTAATATATTTTGGGATATCAAATATGTTCATAACCTGAGTTTATGTACAAGTTCTTAAATTATGTTATAATATGACGAAAATGCCCTTTTGGCACATAATATGATTTTAAATCATAATTATGATACAAAACTAATTACCTACTGTTATATTATTATAAATAACATATTTTGGCACTATGAATCTGTTCATAACTCCAGTTTTGATATAAGATCGCAAATTACGTATTATAGTATTATAAGGATCAAAACGCCCTTTTGGCGCATAGTATGGTTTTAAACCATAACTATCAATCAAAACTTAATACCTACTGATATTATAACATATTTAAAGTGTTTTCACAGTAGGTGCTTGATCATAACTCATATTTTCAAATAAGTTCTCAAACTATGTATGTAATGACCAAAATACCCCTACAGTGCATAGTTTGGTCTTAAATCATAAAACCCATACATGTTTGATTACTTACTGATATTATATCATAAATAAAGTATTTTTACAGAATTATCATGTTCATAACATCAGTTTATACGAAAGTTCTTATATTACGTCGCATAATGACTAAAAGGCCCTTATGAGACATATTTTGATTTTAAAACCTTCATGGGCATATAAGTTGCTAACCTACTAATGTTACAATTTATTTAAAGTATATTGGCATATAGAAATTGTTCACGACTCATCCGGTTACCCGATATCGCTTATATGCGTACGGTTAAGCTTATGTAACTAGCTTACGTAAGTTTACCGAAACGGGTCAAACCTTATCGTTTTTACTTCAAATTCCCAAATGTAATTTGTTTTCCCATATTATACAAGTCTTATTACTTGTTGGGTTTAAACTATTCATTGGTTATTTATACTATTCATTCCAGACTAGGGCCTTCTGGTAAATTGCAACGAACCTTAGTTAATTGATTATGGCTGAGCTATTTATAATTCTTGCATATTAAGACGAGTTTTAGCACAGGTAAATACTCTTAACCTATTTTCCCTATACGGACTTGGGATACGATAAACTATTACCGCTTGGTCGGGTATGGGATCATATGTCGGATTGTGACTACAAAATCTTCATAACTTGTTTTAATCTGTTTTGTCTGATAACTTAAACATTGGGGGTTAACGCGATCATGTCCTAGATATCCATGGCTCATTTAAGTTGCTAATGGCCACGACTGAGCACGGGGTGCAGGCATACACCTGACAGATGCTAATTCTATTATAAAATGTTTTTCTTAACCACTACGTGGGGATACCCCTTTTGGGTTTAAGTGGTGTCTTGGTTAATCATGTCTCGGTGTTTAGTATTGGGCCAATATGTATTGACAGGTATGTAAAACTGTATACAAGATCATTTTGAATTGTCCCAAGTTATTTATAAAATCATGTGTCTTGTGCACTAAAATGATTTTGAAAATATTTTTAAAATGAGTCGGTTGATTGTATTTACCAGTGTAAACTGACGTATTTTCAAAAGACTAAGTTACATGTGCAAGTACATAAATAGGCTGGAAGTTGCTCGGTAATACTAGAAGAGGAATTTGCAACACCTTTGCATAAAGCCTAGTAGTCTGATGATCTCCCTTTTTGTATATTTTACGATTCGCCTGTGGATCTTTATCATTACAAGTTGTCTGTATATTATTTTGAACATTTGGACATTTGATTTGTAATAATATTTTAAACTCCAAGACTTCCGTCGTGCTATCTGTGTTTGTGTCTAAGATGATACCAGTCTTACGTCACGATACTCCCCACCCGGGTCCATCGGGACTTGTGGTAAATATCGGGGTGTGACAGTGGGGGTGGCTTAGGTGGTTTAGACTTTTTTCATATTATTGCACATGTGCGGTACAAAATTTTTTTAAACTTTTTTTATATATATTAAATATAGAAAATTTTAATAAAAAAATTCAAAAAGAAATTGGTATGTTTTTTAGACTTTTCTAGTTAGTTTTTTGGTTTTTTCATTTAAACTAGGTTTTCGTAATCCATTATGTATATATTGTTGGTGCATATGTCTGTCGACTTCGTCTTGTATCGAGTCTTGTATTAGATTAGAAAGATCAGGGTACGAAATACGAGAAACATGTGATTGTAACCATTTCGCACGAAATGGAACAAAGGGCATTTCGCACGAAATGGACACTGTCCATTTCGCACGAAATGAGTTTTGCCCTTTTCGCACGAAATGAGATGCCTATATATAGTGGTCCTGTTCATTTCATTTGTAACGATTCTGATTCCGGTGCCGAGGTGCTGCCGAAGTGTCTCCAGGCTGTAAAAAGCTGTTTTATCAATAAACAAGACATTTAGAGTGAATATCAAGCTGTAATCAAGTCTGTATCATTGAATTCCGCCTTTGATATGGATTGAACTCTTCTGATAGACTCGTTTAGATCGATTCTCGATCCTACAAGTGGTATCAGAGCTCAGGCGGAGGAGTTCTTACCAAATTCAGCTTGATTTCATCAAAAATCTTACTTCTACACCTTTTTTTTTCAAAATTAACAAGTTTTTACGGTTAAAATGGGCTAATTTTCACTCATAACTCGCGTAACACAGTTTTAACGATTCCTTGAAAGAATTGGACTTAAAATCGAACTAAAAACTGATCAATTTGAAAAATTCTGGCCGATAAGATGACGTCAGCAGCATTTCGCACGGATTGAGCCTCCATTTCGTTTGAAATTGGCTTTTCGCGTGAAAAAGTTTTTCCATTTCGCACGAAATCATCATTTCGCTTGAGATTTGTTTCATTTCGCACGAAATCATCATCTCGTTTGAGATTAGGCTCATTTCGCACGAAATCATCCATTTCGTGTGAAAATTTCCATTTCGTACGAAATTGTCCAGCAGGTCATTTCGTTTGAAGAGGGTTCATTTCGTGTGAAGAGGTCCTTTTTGCATCAAATCCATTTCGCGTGAAAGCCATTTTGTTTGAAAGTCAAAATTTGTAAAAAAAATTTTGAAACTGAAACATGGAAGAAGAGTTTTACAACGCGTTTGCTACTCCGATTACTATTGCACAGAACACAATGTTAGAAAATGAAACGGGCACCATGCAAAAACCACCAAAGCTCATGAATATTGAGGAGTATAAAGGATGTGAGGAGCGATTCGAAAATTGGGTTCAAGCAAATTACTTGGATGCTTGGGAATGTGTTGAAACAAAATATGTTAGACCGGTGAATGATGATGAAGAGGTTATTGCTATTAAAGATCTAAGTGTTGAGGAGAAAAAGAAATACAAAGATGAAAAGATGATGACTAGTCTATTGCATCAAGCTGTTAAAGAAGATATCTTGGTTTTACTGCAACACAATGGAAGTGCATATTCAATTTGGAAAGCATTAAAATCGAAATTTGTTGGAAGTAAAGAGATGATCAAACAAAAAATCACTTTTGAAAAAGGAGTTCGATCTATTTCGTGGTTTAAGAACTGAAAACACCAAGCAGATCATAGAAAAATATTGCAATCTGATAGTTAACATGAAGAGGTTGAGCATCAAAAAAGATAATGAAGAATTGATTGAAAAGTTGGCTGATGCGTTGCCACATGATGTTTGGGGCACATACCTTATGATGTTGAGAAATAAGAAAGATTTTGGCAGTCTAACACTGGGAAAGTTTATTGAAAAACTTGAAGCTCAAGAGATGGAACAACGGAAGATCTCAAGAATGAAAGATTTTGATGGTGAACAAGATATTGGATTATATTACAAAGGAGGTATCAGTGATAAGACCAACATGTCACCAAAGATCGAAACTGCATTCAACGCTAAACGTTCTTCTGGAGGGTCATCTCAAGGATCAAACAGCAAAACGGGATTGTCTTCATATCCATCATTTGATCCAAACTTTTCAGCAACCAAGAATGGAAAGATGTTACAATGCAACATTGCATTAAACCTTGAGAATGGTCAGAATTTCTCGGAAGAGGTTGCAAAAGGTCACATGCCTTTGTTGGTGACTGTATTAGAGTCATATGAGAGTTTAGTTGCAGGAAGGATCGGAAATCCAATGTTGACAAAAGAGGATTACGATCAGATTGATGCTGAGGAGATGGAGTTAATGGATATAAAGTGGTGTTTGGCGAGTGTGTTGAGAAGAGCTGAGAAATTCAAGCAGATCACAGGAAGAGATGACTTCCGTGATGCAAATGTTTCTACTTTAGGTTTTGATAAATCTAAAGTTACTTGTTTTCGTTGCAGGGAAAAATGGCATTTCAAGCGAGAATGCACAAATCACGAAGCAAGTGGAGATCAAAATCCTTTTAACAACAATGATTATTATCGAAAAGCGATTTATCATCAAGTTGCTCAACAACCACATCAACAACAACCACAAACTGCTCATGCTAGGAAGGAAATTGAAGAATCAAAGAAAGCTTATATGGTGAATCAAGATGATGGAAGTTTGTCCAAAGGATTCAGTTGGGATAAATATATTTCAGCAGAAAGTAAATCATGTTTGATGAACAAAAGGATAGATCAAGATGATGAACGGCTTCCAAAAGGTTTTAGTTGGGATGACTATGATCCTAACAAAACTTCAGATCATAAAGCTTTTGTTGCTCAAGTTGTTGAATATAGTGATTGTTTTGGTCAAAAATTACCGAAGTAATTAAGTGATCAAATTAGTTAAGTGAGGTAGTGTGCTAGAAATGAGTGTCGAAAATATGTTAATCAAGTTAATTTGTAAAAACAATTTCAGGATACGGCTCAGAATATAGAGCTATATCTATGATCAAACAATGAGCAAAAGTAAAGTAAACGACACGGGATGTACGAGGAAAGCCCTTGATCAATCTAGATCGCCGGCATAAAACCTCGGGAGCTGACAATCGCAGCTGCCTAGTTCTTCTATTGCTTCAAAAATCAGGATACAGTGCAAGATGTGGTACGGATCGACTAAGTGTTACAACGAAACTTGAATACAAGTGTGGTGTTTGCGATGAGCTAGAGAGTGTAAGTGTATGAGAGTGTTAGTGAAAAATCGTGTGTTCTAAGCTGATCCGCCCCCATCTATTTATAGTAAAGATAAAATAACAAACTAGCCTAAACTTGCGGGATCCGCCGAATATTCCTTCTTCGAACGTTGTAGACCTGGTCTTTCGGGCTCAACGTCTCTTCCTCAACAAATTTGTCCGAGTCTTGAGGAGAAGAAGTCCTCTCGACCGTTAGCAAGTCTCAGCCCTTAACCTGCACGTGGTTAATTCAATAAGCCTCAGGATATCGCCCAAGATGTTAGCAATATCCTCTTCCAGCATCCTGGTCACAAATAAACAAACATAGGCAGGATATTGGTCAGGATATATACGTTAAGAAAATGACCCCTAACAATTGTCCCCAAATATATCGGTTGGGATACCAATCCAACGGATATATTTCAAAAGTTTCACCTCATAACTTAAGGCAATTAATATGACTAGACTCTTGAAATGACAGCGGTGCAACTTCCAAGGCATTATTTACTTTTTACCCCCCTATATTCATCCTATATTAACTGAGGGACTCCTTGTCTCGGTTATCCTTATCTGCAAGCAAACATCAGGTATCTTCTTTTCTAATCTCCTTTCTTGAATTTTTCTTAATTTGCTCAATACCCTTCATGGCACCACGAACGAAATCCCGATCAGACCGACCAGCCTCAACCCTCATAAGTCAAAACTTTATCACCGATCCAGCAAAGGAGATTTGCTGCTTCAATAATGCTGACATTGCTGCTCTCAGAGACTCCGGTGCCTTCCCCACCGGAACGGTCTTTCGCCCCTTCGACAAGGAAGCCCGATCGGACGCATCATCCGACGAGTGGGTTTGTTTTTTCGCTTATCCTTTCTCTCTTGGACTCCGGTACCCATTTCCACCCTTTATCTCTAGCTTTTTCGACCTCACCGGCCTTAGCTATGCCCAAGTTATGCCAATGGTCTGGCGAGTCTTGATAGTGTTGGATCAAATCAAATCTCTTCATTTTCCTAACCTACTTGTTGAGGACCTTCCCGTAGCATACCGGTTGAGATCCCATGGCAATCACCGTTATCTTCTGTTTTCCATCAAGAACCCTTTGGTCCTTAAAGCCACCAAGAATGAGGATCGATGGCGACGAAAATTCTTTTTCGTAAAAAGAGACTCTATTGATAAGGGTTTCGATTTACCGGTTAAATGGTTAACCAAGGGTAGGATTTAGGGTTTTAGGAATATCCCCAATTATATCTTCAAACTGTATCCCGGACTTATACTCTGATGTTTTTATGCAGCGAATTTCAGAGATTTAGTGCCTCCCAGTGCAGAATCTGAATCCAAGATCAAGGAAATCTACCGTCTTCCTGCCAGTGAAAGAACTTTTTCCCTGTCTCTTACAGGTTCTTATCAAAAATCAAGCTCAGAAATGTCTGGTAAGCACATTCTTATATATATTAATCATTTTTTCAAAAATACGATGAGTTTAAGAATTTCTTCCCTTTTGTAGTACCAGTCGTCAACCTTGAAGGTTTTGAACTTGACGAATTGGATTGCTACTCTAGCCTTGAACCCACCAAACAAGAATCCAAGCCAAAGTAGTCTGCTACACCAAAGCCTACCTCCTCGAAAACTGTTTCTGCTCCCAAAGGCCCTCCGGCATCCAGGACCCGGGCATCCAGCTCTCGTAAAAGAAAGGAGACTGATTCCCCAGCTGTTTCTGAAACATTCTCTCTTGAGAATCATGGGTTCAATGAAGCCACCTCATTCCTCAAACAGGTAGAATTTCCTTTTCGATATCCTGTACAAGTATGTTAGTTTTTATCCTGCTTATTTTTCACATTAATACCTGTGTCTTTATCAATAGGGTCTGGATCGTCTTATGCACTTGCATGAAGACGCTTGCGGGCTTAACAAGATGTTAAAGATCCAGCTGGAGAAAGCTCAAGCCACCATAGCTGACCAAGGAACCATCGCGGCTGCCAAATCCCAGCATTATGAAGACAAATACAAGGCAATGACTCAGGAACATCAAGCCGTCCTCCACAAAGCTAATGAGGATGCTCAAGCCAAGCTAGATGCCGCTCTTCTCCAATATCAGCAGAATATGAGCTCATACCGGGATAGCCTAAAAGCTTCTGTGGTCGTCTCTCTTCTCCAAGCCAGGATAAGGATGGCTTACGAGGCCATGGATCTGGGTTTTGAATGCCCTTCCTGGAATGTAAAGGCTTGGGAGGAGAAACTACAGGGCCTCGGAGGTCATCCCGTTACTCATCCTGCAAAACATACTGGTGAAGAGCCTTCTAAGTCGGCAGAGGAGGTGGCCAATGCTGGTGATGGTGCTGAGAAGAATCCCGAGGTTGATGCTGGGGTGAATGCTGGCAAGGAGGTTGCTGATCAAGAAGGTGCCGCATCTTAGACGGCGAAATGGGCGATGATGGATATATGTGCCAAGGCCGGAGCCCATTTTTTTTAAATTCATGGTTGTGGTTGCATAAACAATTTACTTTTCCTATCTTTGAACAATTTACTTTTCCTGCACTAGAACAATGTGATGACCAAAGGTGGATGGGTCCTAGGTTTTAGGACGAAGCCCTTGGTCATCAATTAGTATAACTTGTTTTGAACGTAGTAACGGTTGTAGGTGGACGGGTCCTGTTTTGAGATAGATCCTGCAACCGTTACACAAGTATGGTAAAAACTAACTGTGCTTTTGGCGGATGGGCCTTGGTTTTAGGTGAAACCAAAAGCACAACTTTTGACTTGTTAATAATATAAATATCTTTTGACTTATTTTCTGTTACCTTGCATTACTTTGCATTACTTAGTGTGAGTCTTATTTTTGTAAAGATTTTGTATTGGTATCTTATAAAACATCCTGATCAGTATGCTCAGCAACATACTGCAAAAGCCTTTTACTAGATAGATCTTCCAAACGTTCCTTCAACTTTGTAAAAATTTCTTTAGAAAGTAAAAAATAGTTTATCTTTTCAAAACCAAGTTTTGATAATATTTAAATGATCAAAGTTCCAAACCAATACTAGTTTCAAACATCCTAATCAAATATCCTTAAAAGGACTTTGAGGATATATATCAGGATACTTAACATAATGTCACCAAAAACCTAAACGAGGCTTATAAAGGAAAGATCATACCAGAAATAGGACATAAACCTATTACCAAACTTCAATCCCTTTGCAACTTTTCCAGTGAAGATGTCCCCTGTGCAAGGTACTTAGTGCATTAGTCGCAAACTTCATCCTTTTAGCTTTACACCACCACCTTGGAGGGAATGTCCCCTGTATACAATGCCTTCAAGTATCCTAGAAATCTACTTAATGTCAGTTTCCATTGCATAAGAGATTTTTTTACGTCCCAAGGGTAAAACCCAAGGATGTACTGGAGATAAATCCCTTGTATCCTGGGGAAAATCCCAATTTTTCATGCGCTACAGGCGGGAGTGTATAAACTCCAAGACTTAGAAAGGTGAAAACCTTTAAACCTTAGAGAGTATGAAAATACCCTTTCGTGAGAGAGGGTGATCAATCCTCATATACCTTTAGGATTCAGGATATAGCCAACAGTAACGAAATTGTCAGCCACTTTTATATGGACTGGTCCCGCCACCTTGAACTATCCCTGAATAACTTGCGCTCCAGGCGGGGTGTTTAAACCCAATTCCGAAGAAAGGTGAATACCTTTAAACCTGTGAAGGAATCAGTATCCCTTAAATGTAAGAGAGGGGGCCAATCCTCTAATCTTCTGAGTTATCCTGAGTGCATATCCTGGAGCTATATCCTGGAACATATCTTGCAAAACAACTGTAAACTAAGGTGGGTGTTAGCTTGGCTAACACCCCTCCGATGCTTAAGTCAGTATTGAGTTTCAAAAAATAAATTAAACCAAAACGTATTTAAAAAAGATAGAATTCATACCATTTCGAGTTAGAAATTGAATTCTAAACTCACTTGAAATAGAGCTTAAGGTGTATAGCATTCCAAGATCTCGGTAGCATATCCCCCTCCATATTCTTGAGTCTGTATGCTCCTTTCCCTGCTTCTGATTCAACCTCATATGGTCCTTCCCATTTTGGAGCTAACTTGCCATCGGCAGGATTAATAGTATTTTGAAAAGCCTTTCTTAACACCCAATCTCCAACCGTAAATCTTCTGGTTCTAATATTCTTGTTATATGCCCTGGATATTCTCTGTTGATATGCTGCCATCCTTAGCCTTGCCGCATCTCTCTTTTCATCTATAGTGTCTAAATCCTGACTCAAGGCTTCAGGATTCTTCTCAAGATCACTTAAGACAGATCTTGCAGTAGGTGTTTTGGTCAAAAAATCAGATGAGGATATTGCAACCAAACTCTAGATTACGGGGTATGATGCTTAAAATGTGTAACAATGATGAGGATCACTTTAGTGTAAAATTGCACAAACAACACAAGGGTTTATACGGGGAAAAAGCCCTTGATCAAGAGTTGATCTCCGGCACAAAAAACCCCGGGTGATGGAAACTACCGATCACCAAGCTCAAATAAATGAATGAATGTTTACAACTTCGGATAGTAACGAGCTAGGTACAAGGATCACTACGGTGAAATGTATAAAAAGTGTACGAAATTGCTAAGTGTTTGAACGAGAGCTTGTATGAGCGTTTGTACGAGTGTGTGCAACTGGAAAAAAATGACTAAGTGTTTTCTACTAGCTCGTTACTCCCTTTTTAAAATAGAAATAACCACCTAAACTAACTATCCGACTTTCGTGCCAAGCCTCCACGTTCTCCATAACGTCTATTTTTGGTCAAGCACGTGCAGAATAGTTTAGGAATATTCTCCAGGAATGTCGCCAAGACTTGGTCAAGCTTGTTATACCTGCGAGATAGTACAAAACATGAGTAAACAATCGTTAGTACAAGGATCCTTAAAGTGATCCATGATCCTGATCCTGAAGCTCTTCTGAGGATCACCACCTGTCACAGAAGTAAGGATCACTAATTAGGATAACGTGTAAGGATCACTAATTGTTAAAAAAATCCTCCCCTAACAATTGCCCCCAAAATATAAGGAGTAATTTGTAAAATTAGCGAGTTATATTTTCTTTGATCTTATCCGCAACTAACTAACGGATATATAGCCGTTAAAATTGAACTAGCCGTTGCGATCATGACGTCACAGAAGTGACAATCCTGCAGAATCATAATTATAAATAGAGATATAGATAGGATCATTATGCATTCAAATTCGAAAGAGACTCCCTTTAAATTCTCAGTCGACGAACAACCAGGTAATTCTTTCTCCTCTTTCTCCCTTCTTACTCTGTTTCTCTATCTTTATCTCCGTCACTTCGAAAATGTTGCTCCGAAGTTCACCGGGCAAGGATCACAAGAAAGATAGCCCTTTGAAAAGTCAAAAGATCATCAAAGACTCGGCGAATGAGAGATGTTGCTTTAACGATGCACAAATAGATAACATCCGTCACCGTTTTCCGGCGAATGCCTTTTTCAAACCCTTCGATCCTACTGTCCTGAGTGACTATGTTTCAGAAACATGGGTTGCTTTTCCAGTTACTCCATTTGCTATAGGATACACCTATCCTTTCCCAAAATTTACACAATCCTTCTTTTCTCTTACCGGCATCTCTTACATCCAAGCCATGCCGATGATTTGGAGGGTTTTGTATACCCTGGAGAGGATCATCGAACAGGAGGGTATTGATTTAGGCATGTCAGAGCTGACACAATTGTATGATGTTACCACCTTTGGATCCCACCGTTATTTATTCAAACGAAAACCCAGTGCAGAACATCCCCTTCTTAAAGTCACCAAGAATGACAAAGATTGGAAACGTCGCTTCTTCTTTGTAAGAAGGGATACCATTCCAGATGGAAAGCATTTACCAAGGGAGTGGTCCACCAATGGTAGGACAGAGGATCCTGAGAAGGATCACCAAGTAGTCTTGTTTTTGTAATAGGATCACTAACCCTTTTTGTCTTGTATCATGCAGCTATTTCCGTCTCACACATCATCACATCACCTGAAACCAAGGATAGGCTCGCTGCTTTTTGGAAGCTTGATCCTGAAACAAGGACATTCAAGATAGACACCCAAGACTCACAAGAAGTATCCTCAGGTTCCATTACCATGTCAAGTAAGTATCCTGCCTGTTATATAGTTTGAATATTAAAATAAATAAATAAATTGAAATAGGATAAGGAAACTCATCTTGCTTTGAATGTGTAGGCGCTGGAAAATCTGCCAAGCCTGTATCCCAGTTCAACACGGCTGACCTTGATGTCGTACGATCCAGGAAGAAGAGATCTACCACCAGTCCTAGCATTTCCATTCCAAAGGCACCCACTAAAGGAAAGGGTGTCAAGAAGAGGAAAACTTCTGATGCTGAGGATCTTCAAGGTCTACCACTGATCCGCCACCAGTTCCTTGAATACTTCAATGATGTAAGGATCCTTTATTCTGCCTAGGTATCCTACTCGTATGAGGATCACCTGATCTTGAACTGCTTTATCCTTTTCTTCGCAGAAATTTGCTGAGATTGAGGATTACGTGGGGAATGTTGAGGAGCAGGACAAGAAAATTGCTGACCTCCAACAGGTTGGCGTGCTCAAGGACCTTGCACTTGCTGATCTTCGGAAGGAACTCCTAGATGAGAAGACTAAGACAGCCAAACTTCTGATCGACCTTGACTATGAGAAGCATGACCTCATTGAAAATGCTAAGGTCTCTGCCGCCATTACGATGTATCAGACAAAATTGAAGATGGCCCAGGAAGCTCAAGATCCTAGCTTTGACAAAAACAGCTGGGATGTTGAGGGTTGGAAGGCAAGGTTGGCTGATCTTGAGGATGATGAGGAGGAGGCTACTGAGGTCTTGGCGATTGAAGCAAGTGGCAGTGGGAAGGATCTGACGAAGGATACCGCAGCTGAAGGGGATGATGATGCAGCGAAGGCTTAGGCTGCATGATTGGGCGATGATGGAAACTTCTAGACATAGCCGGAGCCCAATTTTTTAGTTTGGTGGTAGTTTTTTGTGGTTGTGATGTTTAAAACAATTTAATGGTTGGTACTTGAACAATAGACTTTAGGATTAAGGATCATGTATGATCCTTTGGACAATAGGCAGGATTGCAATCGGTGGAGGGATCCTCTGTTTGGGGGATGAAGCCATTGTGATCCTGCCGCCTTTATATTCCTGCACTATCTTTGAACTTATTATCGTGGACACCCTTTACCTACCCCAGCGGACGGGCCACGTTTTGCTGGTAGATGCTCGGGTAGGTAATTTTGACAACCTTTAAGGGTTAGTCTTTTGTTTATAAATAAAAACTTAACCTTTTGTCGCTTATCTCGTGTTGTTATCCTTTTCAATATGTTACTTTCCAACTGTTGTAATGTTCATTCTGTTTATACTTATCAATCCTTGAAAAATTAAAAAAGATATCCAAAAAGCTTAGGATATGATCAAGGATCACCTATCCCATAACCGATAAGTCCTAAAAAGTGGTATGGTTTAAGAATCACAAGTTCAGTTGTCAAGTATAAGGGTCATTCAAATAAATAATGAATTGAATTAGAAATAGTTAAGGATCATACCTGAGGATCCAAGTTAGGATCCTAACCTTAATAAGGATAACTATAAGATAAACCTTAGAATAAAGTAAGGATCAAGGATCCCTAGTTGCCTATCTTCAAGAACCTGCAATAGAGCATCACTTGGGACTAAGCCAACATAAGATAAGAATTAGCAACTGGGGACAAGCCCAAGGATAACTGGGGACAAGCCCAAGGATAACTGGGGACAAGCCCAAGGATAACTGGGGACAAGCCCAAGGATCGTATGTAAACTGGAGTATGGCCCTAACTGGCGACTATCCAAACTTAGTGGCATGAAAATGCCAAAACCTTAGCTAACGTGAAAACGTTAGAAACCTTAGCTAACGTGAAAACGTTAGAAACCTTAGGAACGGATGTATGGTACGTCTACCATTATACGTAGGATCCTAAGCATAGCCAGTACAATGGAATTATCAGCCCCTAAAACGAGTACTGGTCCCAATGCCTTGAACTATACCAGGATCATCGTGCGCTACAGGCGGAACTGGGGTCAAGCCCGAATAACTGGGGTTAAACCCAAAGGACGGATTGCTTCTGCGGATAACCAACATTATGCTATGGATACCTGAACTTTCAAAACTTGAACTCACGTGAGAGATGGATAAAGGACACATGATCCTTATCCTTATATGAGAAAATAAAGAAATGAAATAATTCAAGTTTAGGATATTACCTAAGTAAGGATCACCGATACTTTGAGGATCCTTTAAGGATATCCCTATCGTGAGGATCATCTGTGCCACTAGGATCCTACTCACATGAAATATTTCTTCAAGTGGACAGCATTCCAAGCTCTTGGTAGCAAATCACCTTTCATGGTTAGCAATCTATATGCCCCCTTTCCTGCTTCAGCTTCAATCAAATAAGGGCCTTCCCATTTTGGAGCCAATTTTCCATCAGCAGGATTGGTGGTATTCTGAAATGCTTTCCTTAATACCATATCCCCAACTTGAAACCTCCTGATCCTGACATTTTTGTTGTAAGCACCAGCCATTCTTTGTTGATAACTGGCCATCCTTATCCTAGCCATATCCCTGATTTCTTCAATAGTATCCAGGTCTTGAGCCAAGTTCTCATTATTCTTCTCAGGATCACGGGTACTTGTTCTTGCAGTTGGAACCACCATTTCTGTTGGGATCACTGATTCTGCCCCAAACACCAAAGAGAATGGTGTTTGACCAGTAGCATTCTTGGGGGTTGTCCTATCAGCCCAAAGCACATAGGGTAGTTCTTCTGCCCATTTCCCTTTCTTGGATCCAAGCTTCTTCTTCAAATTGTTGATGATGATCTTGTTGGATGATTCTGCCTGACCATTAGCTTGTGGGTGGACTGGTGTTGATGTTATCATCTTAATCCCCCAGCTGTCACAAAAGTTAGTGGTTCTGCCCCCAATAAATTGGGAACCATTATCACATATAATCTCAGAAGGAATTCCAAATCTAGTTATAATATTTCTTTTAATGAAGGATATAACTTCCTTTTCTCTGACTTGGGCAAAAGCTTCAGCCTCTATCCACTTGGAGAAGTAATCAGTCATAGCTAACATGAATACTTTCCCACCAGGTGCCTTAGGGAGCTTACCAACTATATCCATACCCCATCTCATAAATGGCCAAGAGGAGGATATATGATGTAACAATTCAGCTGGTTGATGAAGGATATTGCTGTGTCTCTGACAAGGATCACATCTTTTAGCATACTCCACAGCATCTCTCTTCATGGTTGGCCAGTAGTATCCTGTCCTCAAGATCCTTGAAAATAATGCCCTGCCCCCAGTGTGGTTTCCACAATCTCCTTCATGGAAGTCTTTTAAAACTTCTTGGATTTCCGGATCCTCAATGCATCTCAAGTATGGTCCTGCAAGAGATCGTCTATACAACATATTATTTAAAATTGTGAATTGAGATACCTTAGATTTGAAAGCCCTAGGGTTTTCTCTTGTAGGAATCTCTCCATGTTGTAAGTATCTCATAATTGGTGAGATCCATGATCCTGATCCTGAATGGGATTGAGTATCCTCACTAGGGATCATTGCAGAATCACTTCCTATCTCCATAGCCACATGATCCTCAATAGCCGGGTTCAGAATATGGATAATAGGGATCTTGATATCCTCCGGGATCTTCAAGGATGATCCTAAATTAGCCAATGCATCAGCTTCTGTATTTTCTTCCCTTGGTACCTGTGACAAACTAAAGGAAACAAAAGAGAGTGCCAAACTTTTGACTATCTCTAAATATTTGGTTAGCCTTTCACCTTTAACAGCATAGGATCCATTAAAGTGGTTTGTAATTAACAAAGAATCTACATGTACCTCAAGATACCTGATCCCCATATGCTTAGCAATTTGCAAACCAGCAATTAAGGCTTCATATTCAGCCTCATTGTTAGTGGTTTGGAACTCACAAGCTATAGAGTGGGGTATTATGTCCCCCTGTGGCGATTTTAGTAGTATTCCAAGCCATGTGCCTTTGACATTTGAGGATCCATCAGTGTAGAGTATCCAAGGATCCTTGGTCTCTTCTAGCTGCTGGACTTCTAATTCAGCTTCTTCTTGTAAATCACTACTGAAATCTGCCACAAAGTCAGCTAGTGCTTGGGATTTGATGGCTGTCCTAGGCTCATATCTTATATCATATGCACTTAGCTTCACTGCCCACTTAGCCATCCTTCCTGACATTTCTGGTTTCCTGAGAACATTCTTAATTGGAAAATTAGTTTTAACTATGATAACATGAGTTTCAAAATAATGTCTTAACTTAGTAGATGCCATAATTAATGCAAGAATAAGCTTTTCAAGGTGTGAATACCTGGATTCGGCATCAAGTAAACTTTTACTTACATAATAGACAGGATGTTGTGTACCTTCATGATCCTTAACAAGGACCGCACTTACTGCTTTTGAGGATACTGCAAGATACAAGGATAGCACATCGCCTTTTTCTGGCTTCATCAAGGCTGGGGCTGAGGATAGGTAATCTTTGAGGGCTCTTAAAGCATTTTCATGCTTCTCAGTCCACTCAAATTTCTTGTTCTTCCTTAGGATATCATAGAATTCTTTGCACTTCTCTGAGGATTTGGATATAAATCTGTTCAAAGCTGCTATCCTGCCTGTTAGCCTTTGAACATCCTTAGCATTGGCCGGGGATTTGATGTTCACTATTGCTTTGATCTGTTCCGGGCTAGCTTCAATGCCTCTCTTTGTCACCATATATCCTAAGAATTTACCTGCTTTAACACCAAAGTGACATTTTGAAGGATTAAGTTTCATGTTATATTTGTCAAGGATATCGAATGCTTCCTCCAAGTCTCTTAGGTGATCCTCAGCTTTTAAGGATTTTACCACCATATCATCTATATAAACCTCCATAGTTTGTCCAATCTGATCCTTGAACATCATATTCACCAGCCTTTGATATGTTGCACCTGCATTTCTTAATCCGAACGGCATAGCAATATAGCAGTATATACCAGTTGGAGTCATGAAGGCTGTATCCTCTTGGTCGGATGGTTCCATTTGGATTTGTTGAAATCCAGATGAAGCATCCATAAAAGTTAACAGTTCATGACCCGCGGTTGCATCCACCATGGAGTCAATGTGGGGTAAAGGGAAAGGATCCTTGGGACATGCCTTATTTAGATCGGTAAAATCGACACATACCCTCCACTTTCCGTTTTTCTTTTGAACAACAACCACATTGGCCAACCATCTTGGATACTTGACCTCTCTAATCATACCTGCCCGGAGCAATTTCTCTACCTCTTCCTGGATAATGGCATTCCTTTCCGGTGCAAACTTCCTTCTCCTTTGATGGATTGGTTTGAAGGATCTGTCAATGCTGAGTTTGTGAGTGATAACATCTCTGGATATACCAGTCATATCTTCGTGTTTCCATGCAAAGGTAGTCTTTCTCCTTTTGAGGAAGGATACGAGGTCTTCTTTCATTTCGCTAAGGATCCCTGATCCGATATAGATTTTGGATTCAGGATCATCAGGGTCCATGAGGATTTCTACCACATCCTGCTCTCTTGCCTCCAAGACATCCCTTGGAGGATACTTTGATTGCTATTGCTCTCTTGACTTCGAGGCTGGTTTCATCGATGAAGTGTAGCAATTCTTAGCCTCCTGCTGATCACTATCAATCTTCACTATTCCCCAAGGACTAGGGAGCTTCACACATTGATGGTAAGTGGATGGGACTGCTTTCATATCGTGTATCCAGGGCCTGCCAAGGATAACATTACAACAAGATAAACAGTCAATAACACAAAATTTTTTATAAGAGTGTAGGCCTTCAATGTATATTGGGAGTTTAATGTCCCCCAGGGTATTCTTAGTTTCTCCACTAAATCCCACGAGCACAGAGGATCTTGGTATGATCTCTGATTCAGGAATACCCATCTTCTTTAGGACATCAAGCTGGATAATATTCACTGAACTTCCTCCGTCTATAAGGATCCTGCGAACAAAATGGTTAGATATGAAAAGAGTAATAACTAAACCATCGTGATGAGGATCCTGGATATCAACACGATCCTCTTCATCAAAGGTTATGACTTTCCCTTCCGAGACACTTGATGTTCGAACAGGTCTTTCTACGTTATCCATTTTAGTTTCCTTTGCATGCCTTTTAGCTGCTGAGAAGGATGTGCCGCAAATGTCTGATCCTCCAGAAATGAAGTTTATCACTTGTGCATCCGCTGGAGGGGCTGGAGCCTTTTCAGGGATCCTTTCAGGATCCTGAGTCCTTGACTTTTTTCTTCCCAACAATTCTTTTAGATGCCCCTTGCTCAACAAGTATCCAATTTCCTTTCTTAGTGCAATGCACTCTTCTGTGAGGTGCCCAAAATCTTCATGGTATGCACACCACTTTGATTTATCCTTAGTTGCAGCTGGCCTATCGTTTTTTCTGGGCCATCTAGCTTTATCACCTAGACTCTGCATCGCAAGGATTAGTTCATTATTATCAACACTAAAACAATATTCAGAAATTGGAGGATAATCCTCATCATCCTCCTCTTGATCAATAGAATGCACGTTCTGGTTATCAGATCTATTGTAGGATCTGAACTTGTTGTTCCTGAATGAGGATCCTTGCTTATCCTGCTTTGAGGATCCTGCTAACCTCTCCTGGATCCTCTTGTCGTCCTCTAGCCGGATGTACCTAAGGGCCCGGGTTCTTACCTCATCTAGGTTCCTGCATGGTGTCATAACAAGATCATCATAAAATAACGAATCCCTAAGCAATCCCATTTTAAAGGCCTCAACAGCCGTGGCTATATCTAAGTTGGGAATGTCTAAGGATTCTTTACTGAATTTGGTAATGTAATCCCTTAATGATTCATTATGACCCTGGGTTATCCTATATAAATCACTAGTTAATCGTTCAAATTTCCTACTACAAGAAAACTGATTATTAAATAGATTAACTAGATTAGCAAATGAGGTAATAGAATAGGGAGGAAGACTTAGTAGCCATTTGAGAGCTGATCCAGTAAGAGTGGATCCGAATCCTTTGCACAGGCATGCTTCCTTTAACCTTTCTGGGATTGGATTGATCTCCATCCTCTCCCTGTATTGTGCTATGTGTTCCTCAGGATCTGTCGAACCATCATACAGCTTCATTGTAGGCACATGGAACCTCTTAGGTATCTCAGCATCACAGATTGGTGGTGCAAAACGAGATATCTTGTGGCTTCCATCTGCAATCTCTGGGATAGGTTTGACCACTCCCGGAACACTTGATATCATATCCTTTAGCTTTTGCAGTTCTCTGGCCATGGCATGATTGATACCTGGATCCTGCATGAGACCATGGTTAGTAGTATGAGAATTATTAAAAGTGTTACCTCCCATTGGATTCAAGTTAGGAAGAATGGATGTTAATCCATATTGTTGAGACTCTGGAAGGATCGAGGGACCAGTAGAGGCATTGGTCTGCATTGGAATAAAATCTCCCTGATGGACATCTGAACTTCCTGTCTGCAGACTCCTTAAGGATCCTGGCATCTGGAAGGATCCCTGAAACTGGGACGATCCTGGAACAAAGGAGGATCCTTGAACCTGGGATGATCCTGGAACGAAGGAGGATCCTTGAACCTGGGATGATCCTGGAACGAATGAGGATCCTTGAACCTGGGATGATCCTGGAATGAAGGAGGATCCTTGAACCTGGGATGATCCTGGAACGAAGGAGGATCCTTGAACCTGGGATGATCCTAGAACGAAGGAAGATCCTTGAACCTGCTGCATTCCTGAATATCCTCCTGAACTCGTGAGGGATCCCATATGCTGAGGATAGGATCCCGCTGGCTGGAAATATGAACCTGATGCCTGGGTCATTGTTGTTGTTCCGTAGTGCACTCCTTTTGGTCCACCCACATATTGGATGTCTGGGACCATTGATGGCTGAGAAGTAATCACCGGAGTATCAAAATTCAAAGATCTGGGCATCAATGGGGAACGATCCTCTGCCGTTTTCTTCTGTTTCTTGATTTCATCAATCTCCCGGAGGATCCTTTCGTTGGTCTTATCCTGCTCTTGTGCATGATTCCTCATCTGCAAAATCAAGGCATAGAGATCATTAGTAGTAGGATTAGTTGAAACAGAAGAAGTAGGTGGTTTTGAGAAAATGGGAGTTGGTTTCTTCGCGGCATTCTCAGTATTCTTCTGGGATCCAGAAGGTGGTGGAGGCAAAGGAGGGACGCCTTGTGAAGAAGTGAATGAGGGCATCAAGTTTGAAGCACTCTTCGCTGAGGAAGCCATTTGCTTGGTTGTAGTGAACCGGAATGAGCACAGAAATGCGTATTCTTCTAAGGACAAAGCACCAATTGCCCCACGGTGGGCGCCAAACTGTTTTGGTCAAAAAATCAGATGAGGATATTGCAACCAAACTCTAGATTACGGGGTATGATGCTTAAAATGTGTAACAATGATGAGGATCACTTTAGTGTAAAATTGCACAAACAACACAAGGGTTTATACGGGGAAAAAGCCCTTGATCAAGAGTTGATCTCCGGCACAAAAAACCCCGGGTGATGGAAACTACCGATCACCAAGCTCAAATAAATGAATGAATGTTTACAACTTCGGATAGTAACGAGCTAGGTACAAGGATCACTACGGTGAAATGTATAAAAAGTGTACGAAATTGCTAAGTGTTTGAACGAGAGCTTGTATGAGCGTTTGTACGAGTGTGTGCAACTGGAAAAAAATGACTAAGTGTTTTCTACTAGCTCGTTACTCCCTTTTTAAAATAGAAATAACCACCTAAACTAACTATCCGACTTTCGTGCCAAGCCTCCACGTTCTCCATAACGTCTATTTTTGGTCAAGCACGTGCAGAATAGTTTAGGAATATTCTCCAGGAATGTCGCCAAGACTTGGTCAAGCTTGTTATACCTGCGAGATAGTACAAAACATGAGTAAACAATCGTTAGTACAAGGATCCTTAAAGTGATCCATGATCCTGATCCTGAAGCTCTTCTGAGGATCACCACCTGTCACAGAAGTAAGGATCACTAATTAGGATAACGTGTAAGGATCACTAATTGTTAAAAAAATCCTCCCCAAACAGTAGGTATCGTCATTTCCGTTGGAATCATTGCTTCTGCTCCAAACACCAAGGAAAATGGGGTTTGGCCTGTTGCATTCTTTACCGTTGTCCTATCAGCCCATAAAACAAAGGGTAATTCTTCTGCCCATCTTCCTTTTTTGGCTCCAAGCCTTTTCTTTAAGTTATTGACAATTATCTTGTTTGAGGATTCTGCTTGTCCATTTGCTTGAGGATGTACCGGAGTAGATGTGATCATTTTGATTCCCCAATTCTTGCAAAAGTCAGTAGTCCTCTTACTTATGAACTGAGAACCATTGTCACAGATTATCTCAGTTGGTACTCCGAATCTGGTCAGGATATTCCTCTTTATGAAGGATACTACTTCTTGGTCTCTAACTTGAACAAATGCTTCAGCTTCAACCCACTTAGAGAAATAATCCGTCATTGCTAGCATAAAGACTTTTCCTCCCGGAGCTTTTGGTAGCTTTCCCACTATATCCATACCCCACTTCATAAATGGCCAAGGGGAAACAATAGGATACAATGGTTCAGCAGGTTGATGCAGTATGTTACTATGTCTTTGACATGCGTCACATCTTCGAGCATATTCTGCGGCATCTTTTCTCATTGTTGGCCAATAATATCCTGTCCTTAATACTTTTGAGAATAACGACCTGCCCCCAGTATGGTTACCACAATCCCCTTCATGTATATCCTGAAGTACTTCTTTGGCTTCAGGATCCTCCAAGCACCTCAAATACGGTCCTGCAAGAGATTTCTTGTATAAAATATTATTTATAATAGTGAATCGTGATACCTTCATCCTAAATGCCTTAGGATTTTCATTTCCAGGGATGTGTCCTTCTTTGAGATATCTCATGATTGGAGCCGTCCAGGATTTAGGATCCTCTTCAGGATGCTCTGCTCCGGGATCCTGAATACCAGCTACTTCTTTATCCTGAGGATTCGTTGCAGGATATAAGACATGTAATATTGGTATTTGCGTCCCTTCAGGTATCTTGATCGATGATCCCAAATTTGCTAAGGCATCCGCTTCAGCATTATCCTCCCTTGGTACCTGTTTAAGTACAAAAACATCGAAATATCCTGCTAATTTTTTGAGAATATCGAGATATTCGATTAATTTCTCACCCTTAACTGCATAGGATCCATTAAAATGGTTAGTAATTAACAAAGAGTCAACATATACTTGCAAATTTTTGATACTCATGCTCTTAGCCAACTCTAATCCTGCAATTAAAGCCTCATACTCTGCTTCATTATTAGTAGCAGGAAATTCACACCTAATAGCCTGGGGTAATATGTCCCCCTGTGGCGATTTTAGTAGTATTCCTAATCCTACTCCTCTTACATTAGATGCACCATCAGTATATAATGTCCAGGATCCTGAGGATTCTCCTAGCTGTTGAACTTCTAGATCTACCTCGTCCTAAATGTCACTACTAAAATCAGCCACAAAGTCAGCTAAAGCCTGAGACTTTATGGCATTCCTAGG
Organism: Helianthus tuberosus; assembly: GCA_030545235.1. Taxonomy (NCBI): domain Eukaryota; kingdom Viridiplantae; phylum Streptophyta; class Magnoliopsida; order Asterales; family Asteraceae; genus Helianthus; species Helianthus tuberosus. The sequence goes on along the minus strand of CM060427.1, from coordinate 132,337,785 downwards.
TTCATATACTAAATCATAAGCACTCAACTTTACTGACCACTTGGCCATCCTGCCTGACATCTCTGGTTTCCTAAGCACATTTTTGATAGGATAATTTGTTTTAACATGTATCCTATGTGTCTCGAAATAATGCCTAAGTTTCGTTGATGCCATAATTAATGCTAGTATCAATTTTTCTAAATGAGAATACCTAGTTTCAGCATCTAACAAACTTTTACTAACATAATAAACAGGATACTGCTGACCTTCATGGTCTTTTATAAGAACGACACTTACAGCATTCCCTGATACAGCAAGGTACAGGGATAGTGGTTCACCATTTTCCGGCTTCATCAATAGAGGTGCGGTTGAGAGATACCGTTTCAAATCCTGCAAGGCTGCTTCATGCTTTTCCCCCCATTCGAATCTTTTGTTCTTCTTTAGGATATCATAGAAGTCTTTGCATTTCTCTGAGGATCTTGAGATAAATCTGTTTAGAGCTGCTACTCGGCCTGTTAATCTTTGTACATCCTTCATATTCGAGGGTGATTTTATATCCAGGATAGCTTTAATCTGCTCCGGGCTTGCCTCTATCCCCCTTTTCGTCACCATATACCCAAGAAATTTTCCTGCCCCCACTCCGAAATGGCATTTAGCAGGATTCAGCTTCATGTTGTATTGATCCAGGATATCAAACGCTCCCTTGATATCCTGAAGGTGATCCTCAGCCTTTTTAGATTTTACCACCATATCATCGATATATACTTCCATGATGTCCCCCAGTTTGTCTTTGAACATCATGTTTACCAATCTTTGGTATGTTGCACCTGCATTCTTCAAACCAAAAGGCATAGCTGTATAACAATAAATACCTGTTGGTGTCATGAAGGCAGTGTCCTCCTGGTCAGAAGGCTCCATTTGGATCTGTTGAAATCCTGAGGATGCATCCATAAAAGTCAGCATTTCATGCCCGGCAGTGGCATCTACCATTGCATCAATGTGGGGAAGAGGAAATGGGTCTTTAGGACAAGCTTTGTTCAAGTCTGTGTAGTCTACACAAACTCTCCATTTCCCATTCTTCTTCTGTACTACAACCACGTTTGCTAGCCACCTTGGGAACTTAACCTCTCTGATCATTCTGGATTTTAATAGTCTTTCAACTTCCTCCTGGATAATCGCGTTCCGCTCAGGAGCAAACTTCCTTCTTTTTTGTTGCACAGGCTTGAATGATTTATCAATTCCAAGCTTGTGAGTGATAATATCTTTGGATATGCCTGTCATATCCTCATGCTTCCATGCAAACGTAGACATCCTGCATTTCAAAAAGTTAATTAATTGTTCTTCAATATCCTGAGGGATATTGGTCCCTACGAGCACCGAAATATCGGGATTATCCTGGTCCAGGATAATTTTCTTCACATCCTGCTCCGGATCCTCCACGATATCCTGGACCCGTGTCTTTAATTGCTATGCTGCACTAGGTTTGATTGAGGATTTCATTGAGGATGAGTAGCATTCTTTCGCCTCCTGCTGATCACTATCCACTTTGACCACTCCCCAAGGGGTAGGTATCTTGATGCATTGGTGATATGTTAATGGTACGGCCTTCATATCGTGAATCCACGGTCTTCCCAGTATGATGTTATAGCAGGATAGAGAATCCATCACACAGAAACGTTGTATCGAATTGACTCCTTCAACGTATACTGGCAACTTTATCTCTCCCACTGTGTTTCTAGCCTCCCCACTGAATCCAACAAGCACGGTAGACTTTGAAGTGATATCCATTGGAGATACGTTCATTCTCTCCAGAGTTTCTAGTTGGATTATGTTGACGGAGCTGCCATTATCAACCAGTATCCTGCGTACAAAATGGTTAGCCACATATAATGTTATTACCAGAGCATCATGGTGAGGATCTTGGACAGTATCCCTGTCATCAGCATCAAAAGTGATCACTTTATCAGCTGTGAGGGTAGTCATCCTGACAGGTTTGTCTCCCCTTTCGGCCTTGGATTCCTTTGCATGTCTCTTTGCCGCCGAATACGATGTTCCACAAATGTCGGATCCTCCCGAAATGAAGTTGATTATCTTGGCATCCGCGGAAGGTGATGCTGCTCGTTCAGGATCCTTCTCAGTATCCTGACCCTTATTCTTCTTTCTTCCTAAGAGATCTTTCAGATATCCCTTGCTTAGAAGATAGCTTATTTCTTTCCTCAGAGCAACGCAATCCTCAGTCATATGTCCGAAATCTTCGTGGAAAGCACACCATTTTGACTTATCTTTCCAGTCAGCCTTTTGTTGATTCTTTCGAGGCCATCTAGCCTTGTCTCCTAGACCCTGCATAGCATACATCAATTCAGGAATATTAACAGAAAAGCAATATTCGGACAACTCAGGATACTCTTCAGGATCCTCATCTTCAACAGCGTTCACTCTTTTGTTTTCGTTTCTATTATACGGCTTAGGCCGATATGACTTGAACGAGGATTCTGACTTCCTATTAGTTGACTCATAAGTGTTGGACAAGTTCATCCTTTCTTGCATCTTTCTGTCATCTTCCAGACGGATATATCTCAAAGCCCTGTTACGAGCTTCGTCGAGATTCCTGCAGGGATTCATTACAAGATCCTGATAAAACTGAGAATCCTTTTGTAATCCCATCTTGAAAGCTTGCACAGCTGTTGCAACATCAAGATGTGGGATATCCAAGGATTCTCGACTGAATTTGTTCACATAATCCCTCAAGGATTCCTGAGGCCCTTGAGTTATCCTGTAAAGGTCACTGGTTAGTTTCTCAAAACTCCGACTACAAGAAAATTGACTGTTAAATAAATTAACCAAGTGAGCAAATGAAGTAATTGAGTGAGGAGGAACGTTTAATAGCCATTTTAAGGCCGATCCTGTTAGAGTAGAACCAAATCCCTTGCACAAGCACGCTTCCTTGAGCTCCGGAGGGATAGGGTTAATCTCCATTCTTTCCCTATACTGAGCAATATGCTCCTCAGGATCCGTACTCCCATCATAAAGCTTCATGTTGGGAGTTTGGAATCTCTTTGGGATCTCAGCATCACAGATAGGATATGCAAAACGAGATATCTTGTGGCTGTCTTGAGATACTTCCGGGGTCGGCTGGACCACCCCAGGTACACTAGATATCATGTCCTTCAATTTTTGAAGTTCCCTGGTAAGTGCTGATGTTACACCTGTATCCTGCAAAGATCCACCACTGTTAGTAGCATGAGTATTGTTATTATTCGACACGTTACCCGTTGGAGGATTTTGCCCATATCCTGAAGCATATCCTGAGCTCCTCATGGTTGACATCCTAATCGAGGAGGGTATTTCAGGAGTATGATTCTGAGGAGGACTGGGCACGATATTCCCCCTATTATCCTCGGTATATACAGCTGAACTAAAGTTCAACGCTCTGGGGTGTAACGGAGTGACATTGTCCTCAGCAGATCTGCTCGAGCCAGCCTTCAGGAGTTGTATTTCCCTCAAAAGCATTTGGTTTGTTTCCTGTTGCTGCCTCATTTGTTCCTGCACACTTCCAAATAAGGTTAAAATTTCATCATTAGAAGCTAAAACGGGAGCAGATCCCTGGACACTCCGAGTTGGGATAACATCTTGAGATTGTGTAGAGGCTGGCATCCTTGGAGGAGGTGGTGGAAGCACCGAACCGGTAGTAGCAGAAGTCATAGCAGACACAGTAGAGGAACTCATGTTTGATCTTGAGGCCATTGTGGATAATGTGGCAAAAAGTTTTGAAAATAGAAAACCAATTAGCGATTTGACAAAAAGTTTTAGTAAAGAGAGCACCACTTGCCCCACGGTGGGCGCCAAATTGTTTTGGTCAAAAATTACCGAAGTAATTAAGTGATCAAATTAGTTAAGTGAGGTAGTGTGCTAGAAATGAGTGTCGAAAATATGTTAATCAAGTTAATTTGTAAAAACAATTTCAGGATACGGCTCAGAATATAGAGCTGTATCTATGATCAAACAATGAGCAAAAGTAAAGTAAACGACACGGGATGTACGAGGAAAGCCCTTGATCAATCTAGATCGCCGGCATAAAACCTCGGGAGCTGACAATCGCAGCTGCCTAGTTCTTCTATTGCTTCAAAAATCAGGATACAGTGCAAGATGTGGTATGGATCGACTAAGTGTTACAACGAAACTTGAATACAAGTGTGGTGTTTGCGATGAGCTAGAGAGTGTAAGTGTATGAGAGTGTTAGTGAAAAATCGTGTGTTCTAAGCTGATCCGCCCCCATCTATTTATAGTAAAGATAAAATAACAAACTAGCCTAAACTTGCGGGATCCGCCGAATATTCCTTCTTCGAACGTTGTAGACCTGGTCTTTCGGGCTCAACGTCTCTTCCTCAACAAATTTGTCCGAGTCTTGAGGAGAAGAAGTCCTCTCGACCGTTAGCAAGTCTCAGCCCTTAACCTGCACGTGGTTAATTCAATAAGCCTCAGGATATCGCCCAAGATGTTAGCAATATCCTCTTCCAGCATCCTGGTCACAAATAAACAAACATAGGCAGGATATTGGTCAGGATATATACGTTAAGAAAATGACCCCTAACAGTGATAATGATGATTATTATGCAAACAGAATGAAAGAGCACTTAAGAATGCTAGAGGAGAGTGATGACAGTGATGATGGAAAAGTTCGAGTAAAAAAGAAGAAAGTTAAAAAACAAGTTAACAGTGATGATGAAGAAGTTCGTGTGATAAGGGAAAAGGTAAAAGAAATTCCAGCTTTCACGGTTGAAGCAGAAGCTGATGCACGAAAGATTCCCGTGAAATGTGAAACCTGTGAGACAGTGAAAAAGCAAAACAGTACTTTGATTCATAACATAAACAGATTGAAAGAATCCTATGATGTTCTAAACAAAGCCATGAATCAATACAATTAATCAAGCAGTGAACAAGCAACAGCTATGAAAACACTTCAAGGAGCTTTCATGACAAAGCAGAAAATCATCAATAATTACATTGAAAAGTGTGTTGTGCTGGAACAGAAACTGGAAACCCAGAGGATTGAAACAGAAAGGGTAAACAGGTTGTTAAAAAGTTACTCATGTACTTCTTATGTTATTGACAGGATTTATCTAACCGTTGAAGGCATGAAGGCGTTTGAAGTAGAGGATACTGAAGAAAAGCATTCTGGTAAGAAACCTAGTGCCAGTTATACCAAGTGTCCACCTCCGCTTGAAAATGGATATTCTCCACGAAATTCTAATTCAGAGAGAGTCAAAAAGGAAACAAATTTACAGTGGGAATCTGAGTCTTCAGATAATTTGCCAGACAATATTGATGTTACTTTCAGTTCATCTGATACTGATCATGAGTCAGAGTTAATAAAGAAAGTGGTCGATCAGGTGTTGGATAAAGATGAAACCCAGGAGTCAAAGTCGGAGTCAAATTCAGAGTCAAAGTCTGAAACGTCAAGTCCAACAGTCAAAAAGGGCAAACGGGTTTACAATAAAGAGTTTCTGTTATCAAAATCTAATTTGAATGATGAAACTTTCAAAGTAGCATACTTTGAATGATTTTGACAAATTATATTCTGATGAAGAATTTCCAATAAGAGGTGTTAAACTGAAATGATTAACAAGGTTTTCAAACTAACAGAAATCAATATTTCTGAAATAAAAGATGTAAATCTTTCTGAAAAACCTAAAAAGTACACCTCAAGAGTTCAACAACGTTTAAACAAGAAAAAGGGTTACAGTTCTAGTTCAGGTTATCGAAAGAAACCAAACCATAACGGTAATTTCAAAAAGAAAGGTCTTGGTTTTATTCCACCGAAAAATCATAAAAATGAGAAAAATTATAAACCAAAAACTGTATTTGTTTCAGGGACAAGCTCAGAAGAAGAAGAAAAGAAATCATTATGGAAGCAGATAAACAAAGAATTCCTTGCTAAGAGGCAAGAGGAAATGAAGAAAGATGTTGCTCAACAGAAGAAAGAGACAAGAACCTGTTTTCAAAGCAAAATAGTTGGTCACATTGCCAGGAAATGTCCAAAGGCAATTCAAACAAAACAGGGAGTCTCTGAAAAATTGAAAGAAAAGATGGTTGAGAATGAATCACCAACCAAACAATTTAAAGTTTTCAAAAATTCAAAGTTTGAGGTTGGTGAAAGTTCAAAAAGATTTTACAAAAGAAAGGTGAATTTTGACAACCACAAGTGGGTTGTTAAGAAATCAGATGATAGTTCTGGCGATGAATTTGACTCGTCAAAGTCAGAGGAGCCACAAGTTGAGCTAAAAAAAGAAAATTCAGTGCCGCCATTGGATGATGCAAACTTTACACCATTGCGGACTGAAAATTTTAAACAAAAAGTTGGAAAAATTGAGATTTCAAATCAATTTTTTTCTGAAAAGAAAGAATTTGATGTTGAAAAAGCTTTTAACCCCAAAGTGAAACATATCTTTGGTAAAATGACTGATGGGAAGGTAAAAGGGGTAAAAGAATTTTATGAAAAGAAAACGAAGAAACCAGATGAAGAGGGGCCATCCCAGGTTAGTAACTGGGATAATACCTATCATGACTAAACTCTGGACTTGCCGGAGCTCCCAAGTTGGTAATCGTGGAGCAGGAATCGGCATCATTCTTGAATATGTTTGTTTGAAAAACCTACAAGTGGTAGTATTCTTGAAAATTGTTATATTTCAATTATACAAATGGTATTGGTTAGCCCCGCTTGCGGTCTGCTCATATAATGTAATATATGTGTGGGCGCTCGGGGGGGCAAAAGCAAAAGTGCACTAATTTTTAACGTTATTTTACTAATTTCGTGAAAATAACGTTAAAAAGAGGGGATCGTTAATCAGGCATCATGTGGTGGCGTTGATAGCCGAAAGACAAGGGGGTACATGCACCAATTGGCGTTTGTCTCAATTGCTGAGTGTTATGTGCCTTATGTCCAAGGCTTGATGCAAAACCACAATCGAGCCGGGGGTCTCATTGGAAGCAGCCTCTCTATTCCTACGGGGTAGAGGTAAGGCTGTCTACATCCCACCCTCCTCAGACCCTACCTTAGCTTTGCTATAGGTGGGATATACTGAGTACGATGATGATGATGATGATGAAATGGTATTGGTTGATGGGTGAACCTACAAGTGGTTGAAAAAGAGGTTTTCACCTACAAGTGGTTAATCAAGGTCATTAAGTTGAACTTGATTTAACTTTCATACAAATGATTGAGATACAAAGTGTTGATCATATCCCCTAACCTACAAGTGGTTTCAACAAAACTTATTTTCTGGAAAAACATTTTGATTAAAACAAGCTTAAGTGTTTTGAAATCATAATGGGAAAATAGTTTGTTGTCAGGGGGAGTTCTGATTGTTTATGCCAAGTGGATGGCGAATTGAAGCAATTCTCATCGGTTTGTCAAATTTTCTTTAAATGGTTTTGAATTTTAGGGGGAGTAAGAAATTTCAGAAAATCCAAAAACATTTGAAAATTTGAAAAAGGCAAAAACATGATAAAATTCAAAATGAGTTTTGTTGTGAAAAAGAGGAAATGATAGTACATCAGTGGACTATCATAGCATGCTAAAGAATTGGAAAGTCAAATGTGATAAACGGTCTCACTGATGATGTGCCAGTAGGTTTTTACACGCTTGGTAGATTGTATTCGAGATATAAATCTAAATATCAAACTTACTTATTTCGTGGGGAACATCTCTCGGATATATAGGTAACCCCTGAAATCTTGTTTGAAAGACCCCTCTTTCTGAGATACTAGGTCTTTATGCTTAGTGATATTTGGGGTATTATCCCGGGACTTCTGATTTTGCGGAAGCAATGGCCTAGTCCCCGTATAATACTTTTCGCTTGCTTGAAAAATAGCACCCCCCTCAGCATAAAAAATGATGAAACATTGAAAAATGCTAATCATGTGCTGTTGAAGAAAAGATTCTCTAAAGGGAACACACCAAAAGTCGAACCATCATCTCTCTGATTTTGCGGAAGCAATAGCCTGAGCTCTCATGGTCTTGCATTTAACCCCTTACAGATATCATCTAGGTATACTCACCTCTAAGACTGAATATTGGGATCTGGATACGGGAGTATATTCTGAGGTGGGACACGCGAATAAGTTCAAGTCCTTAAAACACTAATCTCGTATCTCGAAACAGTTGAACTTTGTGTGAAAATTTAAGTGGATCAGTATACTGACAATCTAAGTGAATCGTTTAGAACTTAAAGTGTTTAAAGCTCAACGGTGTTAGTGATTGGTCTCAAAAACTGATATGATCCTCTTATGCAAACTCACAAAAATATTGTCTGTAAATATTTCTTTACTGCATTTCGTTAAATACAAAAATCCAAAAAGATTTTCAGTGTGTTTTAGCATAAATTTTGAAAATACAAAAAGATTTTCAACAACTGATGTTGGTGAGCTGATTTTCAAAATTCCGAGTGCTAAACATGATGAACAGGTTTGGGAAGGTGTGTTTGAAAAAGATTTTCTTGCAAGTGGTCATTCGAGATTAAAAATGTTAAATCATTTTGAATGATATTTTCAAGTGATGGTTTGTAATTGTTTTTACATATGGTAAGCAGAGAATAAATTTGTAAAATTTTTTAAAATTTGTGAGATTTATTGTTGGGTAGAGATTTGTGCAGGTCCCCGTGTCTAAACCTGAGCAGAGTATGAGCCAGGTCACGATTCTAGAACAAGAGCTATGTCAGATTACGATCCCGGAACAATTTGAGGGGGAGTCTGCTAGCAAAGGTGAGTCTGAAGTTAGTAGAGCCAAGATCGATCCTAAGATTCTTGCAAGCTGCTAATGCTGAAGAACTTAAAGAATCAAGAGATCTGGAAAAGAGAGAGAGAAGAAGAGTTAGAGATTGAGGATGCTTTGCACTGTTAGATACTTTGGAGAGAGCACAAAGACTGATAAAGATTGAAGACTGGACTTTCTGAAGATTTGTACTGAAGACTCGTCGACATCCAAGGGGGAGTCTGTTGGTGCATATGTCTGTCGACTTCGTCTTGTATCGAGTCTTGTATTAGATTAGAAAGATCAGGGCACGAAATACGAGAAACGTGTGATTGTAACCATTTCGCACGAAATGGAACAAAGGGCATTTCGCACGAAATGGACACTGTCCATTTCGTACGAAATGAGTTTTGCCCATTTCGCATGAAATGAGATGCCTATATATAGTGGTCCTGTTCATTTCATTTGTAACGATTCTGATTCCGGTGCCGAGGTGCTGCCGAAGTGTCTCCAGGCTGTAAAAAGCTGTTTTATCAATAAACAAGACATTTAGAGTGAATATCAAGCTGTAATCAAGTCTGTATCATTGAATACCGCTTTTGATATGGATTGAACTCTTCTGATAGACTCGTTTAGATCGATTCTCAATCCTACATATATATATATATATATATATATATATATAGGGTAAGGTTCATGCGAGAACCACCTTTATTGCGAGAACCGCGAGAACCAATATGAACACAACCTAAAATAGCTAAAAAAACCCTAAAAAAACCTAACCCCAACCCCCCCCCCCCCCCCAAAAAAAAAAAACCTAACCCCCCCCCCCCAAGCTAAATGCTAAAAACTAAAACCCCCAAAAAACCTAAAAAAAAACCTAACCCCCTCCCCCACCCCCCAAAAACCTAACGCCCCCCCCCCCCCCCCATGCTAAAATGCTAAAAACTAAACCCTCAAAAAACCTAAAAAAATCTAAAAAAAATAAAAAAAATCTAAAATTTTTTGTAATATTTTTTATGTTAAAGTCGATACTTTTAGTAGCCAAAATATATTAAAAAAATATTAAAAAATTATTAAAAAAAAATTGTGTTTTTTAGCTATTTTTAGGCATTTTTTGTTGTGTTCACATTGGTTCTCGCAATAAAGGGTGGTTCCTAACGGATCTTTGTCCTATATATATATGATAAGGATCATGTGAGAAGTAGTAGGCTAATTGAGAAACTTTGGAAGCATTCTGGACCACACATTTTCCCTAAGCAAAAAAATGTAAAAAAATACAATTTTTTTTTTTGGAAAAATGGGAGCTTTTTCTTTAAGGTTTTGTTTTTGTTTTTTTTTTTAGGATTTATACACATGTGTATATTGTTAATCTTTTAACTATACATATGTGTATATTGTCAAATATACATATATGTATATACATGTTTAAAAATGAAAAATAAGTGTTATTTAGGGTTTAGAATTAGTGTTTAGGGTTTAGCATTAGTATTTAGGGTTTAGCATTAGGGTTTAAGGTTTAACATTAATATTTAGGGTTTAGGTTTAGGGTTTAGCACTAGTATTTAGGGTTTAGCTTTAGGGTTTAGCATTATGGTTTAGCAATAGTATTTAGGGTTTAGCACTAGGGTTTAGCTTTTGGGTTTAGCATTAGGGTTTAGCTTTTGGGTTTAGCATTAGCTTTAGGGTTTAGCACTAGGGTTTAGCTTTACGGTTTAGAATTAGGGTTTAGCCTTAGGGTTTAGCATTAGGGTTTGGGGTTTAAAGTTTATAACACTTATTTTTCAATTTTAAACATGTATATACATATATGTATAATTGACAATATACACATATGTATAGTTAAAAGATTAAGGATACACAATGCGTATAAATCCCCAAAATAAAAACTTAAAGAAAAAGCTCCGATTTTTCCAATTTTTTTTTTTTGCATTTTTTAACCTTTTTTTTGCATTTTTTGCTTAGGGAAAATGTGTGGTCTAGATTGCTTCTCAAGTTTCTCAAATATGGTGGACTTCTCTTAGGATCCCTACCCTTTATATATATAGGGGAGCGCTAAAATGAAAACCACCTTCAGTTGTAAAAACCGAGAGAAACAATTTCTAGCCAGTAGATCAACAAGATGGATGGATGAGATTAAAAGTAACTAAAATTAATATTAAATTCATTTTGTCTTATTATGTCTTTAATATTTTAATCCAAAAGGGTAGTTTAATAAAATTACCCTTTTTTGTCTTTTTATCTTTATTATTTTTTTATTAAAAGCATTTTTTAATTCAAAATTTTTTAACAAAAACATTTTTTTTTGCGTGCCGGTTTTTCACGCCGTTTTTACGCCAGGCTTTTTCACGCATCGTTTTTGAAGGCGTCGTTTTGGCACGCTGTTTTTTACGCTCGGCTTTTTCAAGCGTCGTTTTTTTAACGCGACGTTTTTTACTTCCCGTTTTAACGCGGTGTTTTTTGCGTCCCGTTTTTTTAGGCGCCGTTTTATCACACGGTTTTTTACGTTTTACAATTTACGTAGAAAACGTTTTACGTTAAATAGTTTTTACATAAAAGTTTACGTTTTACGTTAAACTTTTTAAACTTTGTACGTTTTACGTTAAACTTTTTACGTTTTACGTAAAACTTTTTACGTTTTACGTTTTACGTTAAAATTTTTACTTTTTACGATTTACATTTCTACGTTTTACGTTATATGTTAAACTATTTACGTTTTTACGGAAAACGGACAGAGTTTCCTCTGTTTTTTTAATAAGCCGACAACTCAAGTTGTCATTATCTTTTAACAACTCAACAATTTTCAACAATATAAACAAAATATATAAAATTTCTATCAAAATGCCAAACGTAACAAGTCACTAAAGTATCGGTTCGAGCTCGGGTCCGTTGACTGCTTTCGACCCAAACCAAACCCCGAAACTGACCCGAGTTCCACCGCCGTCGAGCCGAAAACCGAGCCGCTACTGAACTGTGTCACCGCCCTGTTTTCTTGTCGAACCGAACTTGAACCGAGTGAACCGTAACTGAACTATGTCGAACCAGAAATGAACCAAGATCCGAGCCGAAACTGAACTGGGCAAACCCGAACCCAAAATAATCCCCTGACCCACTACTGAACCAACGAACCGTAACGATTTGCGGTTGACTTCAGTTGACCATGCTTCACAAAATCCGAACCCAAATTAACTTGAACCAGGACCCGAAATCTTAAACACTTGAACGGAACTTGAATGAAACTCCAACAGGCCTGCCGTGACGTAACCGATGCCGGCCAACAGTCATCACCATTAACGTCATCATCGCTCATCGAACATCATGACCTGAAATGGCAACCACAACGGCCGGAGAACATGGATTCGAGAGAAAAAAAAAATATTGTTTTAGAACTTACCAGAGAAATCCCAAAAAAAAATCGGGCTGTCGGCTCGAATCTGACCGGCACCGGTGACCTCCGCCGTCGTGTCTCTCTATCTTCGCCGTGTCTCCTTCTCCTGCCTCTCTCTCTCACCTTCTCTCTCTCTCTCTCTGATCGTTTTCCCTCTCTCTCGGTTTTCCTCACCGCTACTCGATGCCACCCCCACAACGTCGCCGGCTGTGGGGTTCCGCTACGCCGCCGTGTGCCGCCCTCGGGACACCGGCTTCCGTCATGCCATCGTTCACCGCCGACGACCGTCGTTCTCCGACCATCCTTCTCACCTCCGGCGACCACCATCAACCCACTCTACCACCTCCGCCTCCACACCAACGTCTTCCACCGCCTTCGCCACCACCGTTAACTAGGGGTGTTCATCGAATCGAATTTTCGAATTATTTGAATCGAATTGTTCGAATAATTTTTATTTTTCCATGAATTCGTATTCGATTTGAATTCGATTAAAAACTACCGAATTCGATTCGAATTCGTATTCGAATAAAAAACCCAATTCGTATTCGATTTGTATTCGATTAAAAATTCGAATTCGAATCGAATTCGAATAAATTCGATTTAATTCAGATTCTTTAAAAACATGTAAAAACTTTAAAAACGAAACATAAATTTTAAAGCAGCCATAAATCACAATATCACATTAAAAAGTTCCAAATAAAGTACCACAAGTCTAAAATTTAAAACGAGAAGTCGGGAATAACCACTCCACATTACAAGTTAATATTTGTACGTTTAGAAATCTATTGATAAATTTGTTACTTATGTTTTAGTTATGGGCCATGTAGTGGGTTTGGTAACGGTAATTTTAATACTTGGAAAATTTTTGAAAATAATTTATAGTATAGCCTAATAAAAGTTATATATGTATTATATATAAAAATAATAAATAAAAATGTATAATTTTTATTCGAATTTCGAATCGAATTTGAAATTATAAATTCGTATTCGATTCGTATTCGATTTACTTGACTCGAATTGAATCGAATTCGAATTCGAATTCTTATAATCAAAACGAATTCTTGATAATCGAATCGAATTTAAACGAATTTTGAATTTTTCGAATTCGAAACGAATTCTGCACACCCCCCTACCGTTAACCCCACCGCTGCTATTTCTTTGTTATGGGTGTTTGATGAAGAAAAACTTGACATCAGATGGTATTAATCACCACCGATCAAAACATTGTTCTTGATTTGGGTATGAGAGAAGAGAGAGGTTTGATATTAGAGAGAGAATGGTACAATTTTGGGGTTTTGAATATTAGAGAGAGAATGGATTAAATGTCTGGTGGCATTAAATGGAGAGAGTGAGAGAGGAGGGGATTTGACATTTGGGGTAAAAGACCAAAATAACCTTTTAGTTGGCATAATCTGATTGGTTGAGAGTGGTTCTCGCGGTTCTTACAACTGGAGGTGGTTTCTATTTTAGCGGCTCCATATATATATATATAGGGGCCAGTTATCATACAAATCCTCTAATCGTACATTATGTACGCGTCGTCTACAACCGTCGGATCATCTTCCTTAAACAACGCCTTTTTTCTATTAAATTTATCAACCTAGGATTCATAAAAAAGAAACCGCCAAGGTTAAAAACGTCAGATTTAAAATCAAAACACCTGATAACGGCAAACAAAACCTCAAAAATCATAACGAAAGATCCTAAATCAAAACCAAAGACGAAATTATAACAATTAACAAAAAATCGATCGATTCTTATTCACCAAATCGATCGATTCCTATTCATCAAATTCTTCTGATAAAATGAACTTCTGATGAATTTAGAAATTCTGTATGCACTGACTATCGAAGAAGATGATGCAGTTTGTCAAATCATGTGCGAAAACGACGACAAATACAAATGCGAATTCGGTATAAAAATGAATTCTTTGACATTTCATATAGTTTGCGAATTTTATGTGATGCATATGCGATATCAGTAAAAAGTTAAGAATTCTTTGAGATTTCATATAGTTTGCGAATTTCAGGATAATGCACATGCGTTTTCAAACACTTACAAAATCTCTTCATATAGTTTGCGATTTTAGATAAATTACACATGCGATATCATAGAAAATGATATTTAAATGTATGTTTCTTACGGTTTGCGAATTACTTTCCAATCAAGTGCGATTTCGAATACGGAAGAGTGCAAAAAAAAACTTAAAAAAAAAATACTTTGTAATAAAAAATACAAAAAAAAAACTACCAATCTTAAAAACTAAAAATGATATTATTTTATATACAAAAACTTAATTTATTAACGATGTGACTATAATTTGACATGTAATGATGAGTTTTACAATGAATACTACTGAACTTACCACCCTACCTATATAATAAATTTACTATATTAATATAAAAAACCTTGATAACTACCTTCCATATTAAGACATAGAAGACCAAAAAAAACACACACAAAAACACAGACAACAAAAATGGCATCTGAAGATATAGAAAAAATCAAAACCATTGCAATCAAAGAGCTATTTTCAAGCACTGATGTCACTTCTTCTCATCTGATTCTTGATGTGCAGGGCAAAATCCTTGAACAAATCAATAACAATCAAGAAGTATGGGAAAAGCTACTTCAACAACCACCATCAACATTCAGAGACAGAGCTTTGGATCACCTAAAGGAGCAATCTCGATCTGATGACTTGGCCTTCTCTTTCCTAACAGATGCTCTGAACACTGTGAAGGAGAAGATGAAGTTCAGCTCTTCTGCACGTGACAAAATCATTCTCTTCAAGTAACTAATTTATATTTTTAATCCTTTTGTGGTTGTGGCTGTGTTAGACAATAACTATTATTTTGGATATATGTTTTGAACAAATCTTATGCTTTAATATAATTTAAAATCGCATGAATGAATTAGGGATCTTTGCCACAATAACATAAAAAATACAAGATAACTCAAAAATCGCATGTATTAGAGGAGAAATCGCATGTGAAAAATCATATAAATAAATATAAACTGATGCATATAAAATCGCATGTTTATACTACTAAAATCGCATGTGAAAAATGATATACATAAATGAATTTAAAATCGCATATGTTCCGTGTAAATTCGCATTTACATTTAAAAAACCATTACTCATCCTCGTCATCTTCATCTCCAGACACCTCTTCCCACTGATCTTCATCGGATCCATCATCACTAATGTAATCTTCAAAGTCATCTTCCTCTTCGTCGTCTTCACCCTCATTGTCTTTGTCTCTCAAACCATCTTCAATCTGGACACCCTTCTTCTTCTTTTTTTGCTGTTTACCTTGTTGTTTGCCTTTCAGCTCCTCGCAAGTCCGAATGTCATGACCTTTTACATTGCATACACTATATGTCCTTGACCTTTTCCCTTTGCGGCTGATCATTTGTTCCTTCTTAGATAAAATCCTTCTATGCGAGCCGCGGCCTTTGTTTCTTATACCAGCCGGCACACGAACAGTAGGGGGGGCATTAGTTACTGGTTGTTGATAACCAATCAACTTTGAAAATCGGTCAAATTTTGGATCAAGTTGCTTGGTTATGCGACTCTGATCAACTCTCTCTTTAAGCTGCATCATTTGATCCCTCACTAAAACAAGTTGATCAAGGTCGGAAATCAAATTACTAACCAAATACTCCCCTGTATGAATGATTTCACGAGCAATCCGTTTAGCCTTGTGTTGCACATCCTTGCCACCCACATTTAAATTGTACTTCACATTCAACTCATTCGGCACCACATCCTTCGTCCATCTCTTCATAACATATTTGTTTGGTATTTCTTTAACACCAAACATCTTGAAAAGAAAATAGATGTGTTTGCATAGCAGCCCATACTGCTCAAAACGCAAACAGCTACACTGTGCAGTTACATCATTTTCAAGATTCTTGAACCACACCTAGCAAAAAATAACCAAAAAAAAAAAAAATAAACAAAGATTTAAAATCGCATGTATAAAGATAACAATTTCGCATGTTTAAATAATCATGTAATTAAGTAAAATTAATATCGCATGTGGAACATAACAATTTCGCAATTCTAAAAAGTTAATGTAAAGTAAATAAACTAAAATCGCATATGTAATGTAAAGAATTCGCATATCTAAAAAAAAATGAAAAATACCTCCAATAAACCATCACCATGTGCTGTAAAGTCCTTCAATAATATTCTGATACGTGGACCTTCAACTTTGGTGTCCATTGGCAAACATTCGGAAATTGTTCCATGAATCTCTGATTGCTGATCAAAAAATATAGACCTGGTGTAGATCTTAGCAGCATCTTTTTCCAATGTAGTTCGACTCCAATCAGCTGGCTCAGTATATCTTGAAATATGATCATTTTTTCTATGATTGAACCTTTGAACATCCATTGCCCCATCAAAATGATTCATAAACTCTACGAGTGTGAGTTGTGAATTAGCAACCTGACAAAAAAAATGGTTCTCACTCTCTGATCTTGAAGTTGTTCTCATAAGACCTGACATTGGCTCATGCCGGTAAAAAGCCGGAATCCACATGGATCTCATCCCAAACATATCATCAATCCATTTGTTTTCAGTAAGACCAAACTCAATCATCACCAACTTCCACTGTCTCTCGAATTCTTCGGGCTCAATCGAATCGGTCCAAACAATGTCGCACATTCTCCTTTTAAACTCGTCATTATTGCACAACTCGTGCCCAACCTTTAACAATAAATGCATTTTATATCAGTCTATTACAAAAAACTATAATAATAAAAAATAACACCAACAAAAACACAAAAATGTTGCATGCTCTACCTTATCTGCCACTTTTTTCATTATGTGCCACATACACAATCTGTGTCTGCTACTAGGGAAAACCTCCTCAATAGCCTGTTTCATAGCAGGGTCTTGATCCGTCACTACAACATTAGGCTGCCGACCAAATGACTTTAAAAATGAATTTAGAAGCCATTTATATGATTCAATACTCTCTGATGCCAACAACCCAGCTGAGAGTGTTACATTCCGACAATGGTTGTCAATGCCTGTGAACGGAACAAACACCATCTTGTACCTGAACAACAAATGCGAAATCACATTTATTATATGCGAAATAATGAAAATCAAATGCGAAACCAGGGGAAAAAGGGCATGCGATATATTCAACACAACTCTGTTGTCTACACTTGCGATATTGAACCCTCATTAGCAGACAAAACATGCGAAAAATCAGTAACAAAACATGTTTGTCTTTTGAAACAGTTACCTGTTTGTCTTGAAGGTTGCATCGAACGATATCACATCGCCAAATTCCATATAGTTAAGCTTGCATAAACCATCAGCCCAGAACAACCCAGTTAAACGTTTGCCATCATCAACAGAGTATTCAAACGAATAATCAGCTAAATATTCTTTTTTGTCAGTCATCCTATTTATAACCATGTCAGCGTCATACTCTCCTATATAGCTGTTTATTCGCTTCCTAAAATTTTTGCAATCATCAACTGTGGCACCAACGTTCTCGAAACCACCATAACGTTTCCTCATTATATGGAAAGCTTTGACAGGACCAAGGTTTAAAGTGCCTAGTTCCCATACCATCTCCTCCTGGACATCTGACAATTGTCTGTAAGCTGGGAGCATGTGAATGTCATTTTCACAAACAAACTTATGGTTATGACCATCAACAAATCTCTTGACTGTATATAATCTACCGTCCACAGTGCAAATCATAAGTTGAGCTTTGCATCCGGTCCTAATAGTCCCCCTTTTCCTTGTTTTGAATTGCTTTTTTGACTTGGAATTATCATCAATACACACAGGCTTATGTCCCTCTTTAGAACAAACCAAATACTTAGTTTTGATTATACCACCACTGTATACTTCGCCACCTTTCCGAATAGAAAAACCAGCTAACTTAGCATATGATTGATAAAACGCATATGCTTGTTCAATGGAGGTAAATTGCATTCCAACAACAGGTGTAGCTGATGCCTGAACCTCCGGAGTGTAAACCCTTTCATCTACATGAATCAAAATAAAAAACATAAAAAAGTCATATAAACCACATGCAAATTATCTGATCAATACATGCGAAATGATGATATTGATTAATTGAATTACATGTGCGATTTATTACATAATCAAATGCGAAATTACAAAAAAAACAAACCAAATGCGAATTGTAGAGAGTAATAACATGCGAAGTTAACATGTTGTTCTCAAAAAAAATACAAAACTGAAATCAAACATTCAAACTACAAAAACATCTACAACAATGCTACGATTAAACAAAAAACAATTATACGAACAATTTAGATATCTGAATTAACATAATTACCAATAGAAATCTCGTTTGCAGCACTTGAACTTGAACCTGGAATTGGAATTGGATTTGCAGGTCGCGGATTTAAAACATCCTCAATCGAAACTCTCTGATAAGCAGATAATTGAGCATGATCACCGATCGGTCGATTTTCTTCAAAAACATCTTCTGTTCGTCCAGTGCTACTCTGTGGATCCATCGAAAATAGACAAATTCAATTAAACCCTAACACGTACGACCGAAAACTGCAAATTGTGAATTATGGAAAATTTGAAACTGATTTGAATAATAATTACCGGGATATCAGTGTAACGAACTTCTCGCTGAATGAACGAAGAGACGAATTTGCCCTCTGATGGTTATGTTAATTGTCTGATTTAACCTTCTTAAACCCAACTGAATCAGGACACGTGTACGGCTCACAATATAGCGTACATAATGTAGGATAACCATATTTGTACCATACTCTTTACCTATATATATATATGTATATATATGTATATATATATGTATATATATGTATATAGGGAGGAGCTCATGCGAGAACCACCCTTATTGTGAGAACCTTGAGAACCAATGTGAACACAACCTAAAATAGCTAAAAAAACCTAACCCACACCCCCCCACCCAAAAACCTAAACCCCCCCCCCCCCAAAAAAAAAACCTAACCCCCCCCCCCCCCCGAGCTAAAAAAAACCTAAAAAAACCTAACCCCCACCCCCCCCACCCAAAAACCTAAACCCCCCACCCCCCAAAAAAAAAACCTAACCCCCCCCCCCCCCAAGCTAAAAAAACCTAAAAAAACCTAAAAAAAAACCTAACCCCACCCCCCCCCCCCCAAAAAAAAAAACCTAAACCCCCCTTCCCCACCCCCCAAAAACCTAAACCCCCCCCCCCCCCACCCCAAGCTAAAATGCTAAAAACTAAAAACTAAACCCCCAAAAAACCTAAAAAAATCTTAAAAAAATCTAAAAAAATCAAAAAAAAATCCAAAAATTTTTTTTTGATTTTTTTAATATTTTTTTGGTTAAAATCGCTACTTTTCGAAGCCAAAAAAAAAAAAATTAAAAAAAAATTTTTTTTTTTTTTTTTTTTGGTTCGAAAAGTAGCGATTTTAACCTAAAAATATTAAAAAAATCAAAAAAAAAATTTTGTGTGATTTTTAACTATTTTTAGGCATTTTTGGTGTGTTCACATTGGTTCTCGCGGTTCTCGCAATAAGAGGTGGTTCTCGCATGATCTTCTCCCTATGTATATATATATGTATGTATATAGGGTTAGGATTTAGAGAAAACGGGGGAAAGTGTGAGAACGGTTATGGATCGTCAGATCAAAACAATCTATGGACTAGATGACGCGGTGGCGTTTACGTAAATAACATCACTTTTATAGTGTGGCGCGCTTTATTAAGGGTAAAAGGGTCTTTTACCGCTCAAATTCAAAACGCCAACAAAAAATGATAACACGCCATTCAAAAAAATAAAACGCCATTAAATACAAAACGCCAAATATTAGTGATACAACGCGTTGGAGATTACAGGAAGAGGAAGCAACACAGTAACTGAAATTCAGTTATTAACATTTATTAGAAGAAATTCTCTCCTAAATTACGCGCCAAAAACATCATTATATAAACGACGTTAAACATCGCTTCCATAATCACTTTGTAACATCTCGAAAATTCACGTCCTATAATGTATTGACACGTGTCATAAGTTTGAACGTGTGAAAGAATACTCTAAAGGGACTAAAGTTGACAAACATGGAAAGTATGCGAATATAAGGGTTCAAAATGTCAACAAAGGATCAATATGCTTTACAGTAACCCTACATGATGCTCATACCTTCAAACGAATAAATCATGGATCATACGAAGCTAAATATGAAAGAAAGTGAGAGATTACAAACTACAGGGGTTAAATGTGTCAACATGTTTAAAGTGTACCTCTGAGTGACCTTTTAGCAAACCCGAAGCTTTGTAACGGTAAATTATGCTCACTAGAATGCGTGATAAAAATTTCCTAAAGTTTCGTTATCGTATGAGAAAGTTATGATCAAATTCGTATACGAGGGGTTAAAGCGTCAACATTGGAAATTATGACTTTTCGGGTGATAACCAAGTTAACCAAGTTAACCAAGGACTTGCCAATGTTTAAACAAGTCTTGAAGCCCTTATAAGTAAAATTGAGGGGCTCAAAATGCAAGAAAATAAGGTTGGATTACCTTTCGAAGGACCAAGAGCCAAGTACCAAAAGCCAACCAAATTTTATCCCCTGGAAGAGGCTTACGGACCGTAAGCCCCAAGCCTTACGGTCCGTAAGGAGTCCCCAGATGCAGCAAATCGTACAACAGCCTGTTTTGAGCGTTCTAACCGACTTAGTTAGATATTTTAACATCCATGGGCGACCCCTAACAGTTCCTAGGCCCTAGGGACACATGTTGATGATCAAGGATCCATGGTAGCATGAGTTGTCAACAATCTAATGGATTAAAATCACTATATAAAGCCTTCATGTTGCAACATTTTGAGCACACCATTCCATCTGCACTTGTGGAGCTTCCTGGAGCTTAGGAGCAGACCCAAGTAATCCCTAATAGTGCATTAGACTTTGGTAAGTATGCTTAACCTTTCTTAGTTGAGTTTTTACTTAGTTTTAGCTTAAAAGTCAAACCGTCGTAATTAACGGTTGACTTAGAGATTAATCATTATTGGTCCAGTGATTAATCGAATTGAAGGTAGTTATAAGTTGGTAATTATGTGGGCAATAAACCCTTAAAAGGGCACCCTCTGATTCCCATTCTAACTAGATCAAATGTCGGGTCAAAGTTGTTTATAAAAAGTCAACAGGATCCTAATTTGCGATTTAAAACATAATTAGCAATGTAGAACCCATACAACCTGTTTGATCATTATTATAACTTAGTAATTAATGTAAGAACATGTCTAAGCATGTTCGAACCGACAATTTTCTGTTTAGACCCGGTTCAGAACCGAAAGTCGCAAAACTTTGACTTTTGCTTTGACTTCAGTTCTGACCCGATTTAGTATGGTTTGGAAATGCCTTAGAGCTTCCTTAGGACCAGGTTACATGATAGTATAACCCTCTGTGGTTGGATCGTTGATTGTCCGAATCGTTTACACGTTTCCGTTAAATGCTTAATGTTGACCATAATGCCCTTTTTACCATAAAACGAGAATTTTGGAAATATGAAAGGACAATAATCTTTATTACTGATTTATAAACATGTCCCTAAAATTTCACATCAGTTGGAGGTCTAGATTAGGAGTTATGCTCAATAGCGTAATTATAACGCCTTTTAGTAATTAAACGGCGCAATTAGCATAAAGCCTATCTAAACCCAATTTTTGACACCAAACCTTTTACCCACTGATGTAATATAATATTTTGGGATTTTTAAATATTTTTAATTATTTTTAACCTGCTCATAACCTAAGGTTATGGCATTGATTCGGTAAATACCGATTATACCCTTTTCGGTCATAAAATGAGTTTTACATAGTATTTTGACACCAATCCAATTGCTAATGATTTTATATAATAAATAAAGTATTTTGAACTTTATAACCTGATCAGAAAACTCAGATTTCATATAAAACCCGGAAATCGCTTAAAATGGCTTTTTAAGCGTATTAAACGCATAGTTTGGGTGTGAAACCATTTTGGCATATAAGACCTATTACCAACTGATATGACCTAATAAAATAAGTTATTCTACTGATGTATTCGGACCCGAATCTCAGGATTTTAATTAACCTCTTTTATAATCTTTAAAATGACCAAAATACCCCTACGGGGCTTATTTTGAGATTTAACTCGTTTTGGGCATAATGGAAGATATCCTACTGATATCACAACATATTAAAGGCATATTAACTTAGGAAACCTGTATATGACTCTTTTGGTTACTCGTTACGCATTTGTCGCGTTCGGATCGGCCTATGTAACTAGTTTGCATATATTAGCCGAAACGGGTCAAACCATATCATTTTTGTCTCAAAATCCAGAATGTGTTTAAGTTACCCGTATTAAACAAGCATACAAGCTTGACGGGTCAAAACCACGTTCTAATCCAGTCTTCGCTTTATCATGCGTTTGAACCGTATCTTCCTTTTGAAAACTAACCGGTCTAAGTCAAGGCTTAATTAAAGACCCGTTAGAATTCTAATAGGTTATTAAAAAAAACCTTCGTTCCAGATTAGGAGCCCAGTAAAAGCTATCTGTACTTGCTGAATTGATATACGGTTGGGATTGATTTTATATTTAGCTCAGGTAAATACTCTAAACTTATTTTCCCTATACGGGCTTGGGATACGGTACTATAAAAGTACCGCTTGGTCGGGTGTGTGTAGTCATTTAAATCGGATTGTGATTAATGTATTTGCATGACCCGTTTAATATGTATTATTTGGTATATGGCTTTTGGGGGTTAAATGACCATGTCCCGGATATCCTTGGCATCATTTTACGAAATGGCCACGACCTAAGCACGGGGTGTAGGCGTACACCTGACAGATGCATTATGTAAAAACTGGTAATCCACTCAGAGGTATCATCCTTGTGGGCATTATACCGGAACTGGTAATCCACTTAGAGGATGATAGCCTGTGGGCATTATACCTGTGGCGTGTCAGTTAATCTAGTCCGGCCCTACAAACCGGCCCTGACGGACGACAAATAAGTAAAACTGTATACAAGATTATATACAAATAATTGTCCCAAGTTATAAAAGATATTTTATGCCGAAGTGAATTCAAACCAATTTATAAACTCTTTTCAAAATGAGTCAGTTGAGTTGTATTTACCAGTGTAAACTGACGTATTTTCCTAAAAGGCTAAGTGCAGGTACTAGACGAAATAGGCTGGCTACTCCAGGCATCATTACTCAAGTCTCGCAAGCTCTAGATGTCAAAGTCTGTTGAACAGTTTTTCCTTTTATTTGATCCGCCTGTGGATCCTTTACTTTCCGTTGTAATACTTGATATTACTTTATATTCGGATCGTAATATATTTATCTTTTGCTTCCGCTGTGCATTTATATATTGTGTTGTTTGACTGTGATGATATCAACTACGTAACGATACTCCCCTACCGGGCCCACCGGTCAAACGTGGAAATATCGGGGTGTGACACACTTCAATCTAACATTCTGCAAAACACATCTTTTACCAAAAACACCAAGTTTAACCAAAATGCCAAAAATGGCAACCATCGTTTGGTGGAGATACACTCTGGCAATCAGGCGATTCGTTCTATGTTTTGACAACAAAAGGAGTGTGTATGTTAGGACGATCAAGGCAATTTTGAAGATGGAAGAAGAGGTACAGAGGGGTATCCTATCTCTTGGCATCGCTCTGGATAACGAATGTCATGAAACACATAAGCTTATGAAAACATTAACAAGGAAATTTGGACCAATCAAAGCAGATGGAAAACCGGACCCTGTCATGACATCATGGCATTTTGATGATGAAACAGACATGGTGACCGTTATATACGACAGGGGAGAGCAGGAAGACTACCTGCTTGAAAACATCATGACAAAGCAGGGGCTTGGGTTCATGGAAGAATTGCACAACGCCACTTGTTTAAACATAGACATGGACTCAAAAATGGTGTTAATGCAGGACATGTTCAAATGGAGGCTTCAGTATCCTCAGGAACAAGAAGCCGATGAAAGTGAAGGTGATGACATGGATGAAGGTCTAGATGAAGACTCCGAGGAAGAAGACGATGGAAGTGATAGATACTTCTCGGATAAAGTACCTTCTGACGAGGAGTTTTAATTTTTTTGTTAGTTTTCATCTATGTAATCTTCTTTTTTTTCTTAAGATAATTAAATGCTATATTTATCTATCTAGTTGCAAAATGCCAAAAAATACTACAAAAATTTATTGCTTAAAAACGCCAAAAAAAATATTTTCCCTGCTTAATATTTTCTCTATTATTGTATTTTGTCATCTTTGTCTACATAACGCCATTAAAAAAACGCCAAACTTGGAAGATTGGACGTTTATCACCCTAGTAACTGGTAAAGCTGAACAAAACAGTAAATACACACAGTAACTGAAAAGACGGTTACTTTATCACTATCATTTATTATAATAAAATCTCGCCTAAACTACACGCAAAAAAAACTCCAATAAAAGAGGGGTCTCTACACAATGAATTGATCACACCCAGAAAAACAAACGCCATGTTCCCTAGAAACCACTCACTTTAAAATGCCAAAAAAGTTAGTTAAAAAAACCACAGGTGGCAAAGCTTTCGATGAATGGATTCTTCTCTGAGGTGGGTATCTCTATAATCTTTTGCTGAATGAGATGGACAGATATTCAAGAAAAAGAGATTAATGACAATGATATGCTATCATTTGAGCTTTTTTCTTGATGACTATATGAATGGCATAAAGGGATCAATACAAGTGTAAAATGATATTTTGGACTCCATTATTATAAATAGCATCAAGCAAGAGTTGATCTTTAATGACATGCCACCAAACAAAAATATCACACCAAAAAACAGGAAGATTTATGTTGGAAAGTTGGCATCTAGCTAAGGTATTCAAATGTTCAAAACGCCAAAAAAAATTCAAGAAGAAGAGGCTGATGACAGTGAAGATTTGGATGAAAATTTAGCCATTTTTATTTTTATTTTTTTTCTTTTTCATTTTCTATTGTTTTGTTATATAATTATTTGTTGTTTGTTATCTAATTCTCTGCTAATAAAATACATTATTATATAAAACGCCAAAAACTACAAACACTAAAACGCTAATAGTATGAAAACTGTGAGAACGAGTGCTGGCAAAGCACCTTGTAAATGTATTAAACGTCAAAAAAATTGACTAAACGCCATAAAAACATTTGGTCTTGTTGTAATCTTATGAAAATATTAATGACTCGTAGTGAATTATTATACAACGCCACATAACGCCAAAAAAATTGACCAGGGAAACGCTATAACGCCAAAAAATTATCTATGTGACACAAAAACAATTAATTCAATGTGACAGATCTAAGAAAAAATAAAACGCCAATTTGTTAATGAATATAATTAACGCCAAAACAATCTTAGACGCTAAAAAATGAAGCAGTATGTTACGCAAAATTGGGAAATAAAAGAAGGTTGAAAAGACAAAAAACACGCCCTGATGATATCCCGCGCCACGTGTTAGGCCAGGATGCGTTCTCCCCGTTCTCACACTTTATGGCGTTTTCTCCTGATCTCGTACCTATATATATATATATATATATATATATATATATATATATATATATATATATATATATATATATATATATATATATATATATATATATATATATAGAGAGAGAGAGAGAGAGAGGAAGGTTAACGTACATCACGTACGACAGGTAATTACGCACGTTCATTTTAAAATCACGCACGTTATAACTTAAAATCCAAAATCACGCATGTTGAAACACGACAATCACGCATATTGAAAACATTAATCACGCATGTTATATAACAAATCACGCACGTTGTTGTACGTGAAGTACGTTAAGCCGTAATGTATGATGTACTTATATATATATATATATATATATATATATATATAGAAACAGGATCAGGAGAAAACGCTCAAAAGTGTGAGAACAGTGAGAACGCTTCCTGGCCCAACACGTGTCACGCCGCTTAGAAAAGGGCGGAGGGGCTTTTTTGTCCTTTCATCTTCTGTTTTCCAGTTCCGCTTTTCCCAATATTGTTTTAATTTTTGGGGTTTAAGATTTTTGGCGTTATTCAAATTCAATATTTAATGGCATTTAATGGTTTCATTGTATTAACATTTTGGCGTTTATGACGTTTATTCAAATCGTATGCCATTGGAACCCAGGGGGTCAGGAAATCTATCTGAATGGCGTTTTCCAAGGCGTTTTAAACAAGATGCCCAATTGTTCTATTATTTTTTATAAACATTTTGGCGTTTGTGTTATCTTGGCGTTTTACTATTGCTAGATTATATTTCAACCACAGGAAAAAAAAAACAAGCGAAGAAAATAAATTAAAAATCCTAATCGGATCTCTCTTCCCAATCTTCACTGTCATCAGTCTCTCTCTTCTTTAATAGTACTAGAACTGTCACCAAATATATGGCGTTTTATGTAAAACTTAACAAACCAATTGGTTTGATTATTTTGCCTGCTCGTCTGTTGAACTGGCTTTTTTTTGTGAATGTTTGGGGACATAGATCTATGACGTGTGAGTTGGTTTTTCGCTTTTTCTTTATCTTGATCTTCATCTTTATAATCAACCCACTCTCTTCAGTGTCATTTATCTCTTCTCGTCATCCAAACTTTTTCAAGAACAAAAAATACAAAATGTCATATGACTGGCATCTGTATCTTTTTCTTGAATTTTTGTACATCTCATGCAGCAAAATCTTTCTGAGTTACTCCCATCTGATAATATTTCATTCAGTGAAACTTCTCGAAGAACAATTATGAATATCCAAGAAAGCATATTAGCAATATTTGATTTTTTTTATTTTTTGCGTTTTTCAGTGAGTGGTATGTAGTAATATTGGCGTTTGTTTTTTTGTTTGATCAAATGGAAGTTGCTGAGTCCTATCATTTTATAGGATGTGTTTTTGGCGCCTAAGTTAGGCGGTGCATTATCATAATAAAGTATTCGACCTTTCAGTTACTGTTTGTAATTATTGTTTTTGATAAGCTTTATCTCTGAAGTCTGTAACACGTCCCATCTTTCAAGTTTGGTGTTTTAGATTCTAATATAATAATTTTTTCCTATCTTCAGTATTACTGATTTTTATTTTTTGTTTATAGTTACATTTTCAAGTTTGTTTTTTATTTTTTGGCTTTTTTATAATACTTTTTTAAAGTAATTTTATTATAGTTTGGGAGTTTGGCGTTTAAACAAGCATTTTAGCTGTTTTGGCGTTTTTATTATATAACAATCAACGAAAAAGGAAAATAAAAAAAAGAATACATAAACAATTGATCTTCCAAATCTTCACTGTCACCAGTCTCTTTCTTCTTTTTTGAATCATGTTAACTGGCTGGTTCGACTTTCGTATGATTTATTTTGTTTTTTTGTTTTTCAAGTAGTTTTTTGTGTGGCTGTTTGGAAGCACACAGTCTGACACCAGCATCTTTTTCTTGAAGATTTGTCTATCTCATGCAGCAAAATGTTATTGAGTTTAGACCTTTCAGCCAACAATCTTGAATTTCCCAATGAACGATGTTTGATTTTTTAACTTTTTTGGCGTTTTACCGATAAAAAGAATGCCACGAAATAAGAGCACCTTAAACCTCAAAATTTGATAATGCTAAAATCAATAATGTTTTGCTGTATAAGATGGACAACATTGTTAATCCTCGGTTAAGAAAGATAACTGACAATGTTGTCCACCCCATACAGCTAAACTTTATTGATAACAAAGCTCAATAATGTTTTTGTATGTTTTGGCGTTATAAATTGGATGGAAGTTGAGGATTAGTGATGTGCGATAAAGTGTTATATATTTTAGGTGTATATTTTAAGCCATTTTTAACACTTATTTTAGCCAAGTTTTAAATTTATAAAACACGATATTTCACTAACACTAAACACACATATGGGCAAGTGCACCCATCGTTGAGCGTAGTATAGTGTTGGTAAGATACCGAGGTCGTCCAAGGACACAAGAGCTTTTAATACCGGTTTATCCTCAACGTCTAATCAAAATAAAAGTTTAGAAAAATGTTTTAAACTAAGAAAAATAAAAACTAACTAAAATGCTGAAAATAAAATAAAAATAAAAACAGATAGACAAGATGAATCACTTGGTTCCGACTCGTATCTAGTATAACCTTTGATTATTTCCGCACTTTTGCACATAATTAAGAGATTATCTTAGTTATTGTAGTAGGCCCCTCTTTTGAAGGTGACGTTACCCTCACCCCAGTAGTTTGAGTCAGCAAGGATACAATCCTAAAAGGGTGGATTATTGGAAGATAATGAATTAAGTTATTAATGCAGTATTGTGGTAGGCCCCGCTTTTGGCGGTGACGTTACCCTCGACTAAGTAGTCTGAGTCAGCAGGGATACAGTCCTAAATAGCCGGGTTATAGTATTAATAGTAGTTAACTTATGAGGGGGTCAAAGAGTTTGGACCCCCGCCATCCAATACCGTGAAGCATTGATGGAGGTCCTACTAAATTTGACCCAGGTCCATTGCAGGACCTCTAAACGCTGAACAATGGCAAGACCTTTACCAAACCGTTCCCTTAACCCCCGACCAGGTAGCCAACATACCTCCATATAGACCGTGGAGATATGAATGGTGAAAATCCTTTATTTTATATAGACAGTAAAATAATGCCAAGACACCACGGACAAACGATAAGGAAAGATCACCTTCAACATAAGTAACTAGTTATTAAAGTCATTAATACAAAACCAAATAAAAAGTGCAAAAGATTAGAAATAAAAAGTATTATACTAGACACTTTGTCTTCACCAAGTGATGTAAGAGACTTAGGCAAACATGGCCTTGATTGTCAAGAACTCTTACGATCAATCTTGGATCCCGAGACGACTCACACACTCTACGATGGACAATGGATGATGGTGGTGGTGGATGATGGTGTTGTGATGGTGGTGGGTGGTGGATGAAGTGTGAGAGAGGTGGTGTGCCAAGGGATGAGTTGAAATGAATCCAAGCACTCCTATTTATAGGCTGAACAGAGAGCTGGGCACGGCCCCGTGTCCGCTGGACACGGCCCCGTGCCCGTCTGACACTCTCTCTCCTCATTAATTGTAATTCGCAATTACAATTAATGCGCCTGCAGTACTTTTGACACGCCCCCGTGTTCACTGGGCACGGCCCCGTGGTGGGCAATAGAAGCTTCTATAGGTTTGTCTTTTCTGCTGCTTCTTGGGCACGGCCCCGTGCTGGCTGAGCACGGCCCGTGTTCAGTCTTCTGCCTTCTCTATTTTGCTTGGGAAGATGCCGTTGAGGGGTCGGGCAGTCCACTAATGTTCCTTTCCTTGTATTTATGTTGGATTTAGCTGTCTTTTTGCTTCTTTTGTGTTTTTTAGCTCTTTTAATCCTGAAAATACAAAAGGAAGACAAAAACACTCTTTTTCCAATATTAGTACTTAAAAACGGTTAGTTTTATGCCTTATTTGTTGTAATTTATATGTTGCATTTTACACACATCAAATACCCCCACACTTGAACTTTTGCTTGTCCTCAAGCAAAACTCTTTAATATGTGGCTTACACTCCCAAATGGAATGGGTAGAAGAGAAGGTTTTGGGCTTGTCATAGAGTGTCGGGATATCCAAGATCTTTTTGGGTTTTATTTTTTTCTATTTACAATCCTATTCGTAATGATTTATTTAGAACGTTTCATAGGAGAAATTACTTATTTGGGCATAACATGCCTTTTTTAAAATTCCATTTATATACAAGTTCACATACCTCACGGGAGAAATCACTCACACTCGGCCGAAGGTGTATTTTTAGTGAATCACTCGAGAGCGGCATGGAACTTATTCCTACCATAGGCTTGCCAAGCAATCAATCCTCCTCCTTTTTAACTTTTATACCTTTGTAAATATCAAGAGGACTTTGTGGGTTAAGGGTTAGGCTTGGGTTAAAGGTAGGCAGTTGGGTTATAGGTTAGTGGTTAGTAGAAAAAAGGCGAAAAGCGTAACAAGTGTCGGTTTTCGTAAGACTTCTATTTTTGTAACTTTTTATTTTGATGAAGCTTTTATTCAAACAAAGTTATTTTTGATGAACTTGTTTGTTTATTTTCTTTTTGCTTCATCATCAACAGATTTTTTTTTTTTTCAACATTACGAAAAACCGAACTTGTTACTAAAACAAAGGGCTAAAAATAAAAAAGGTTTTGGTGGGTAAAAGGGTTTTGTTTGGGTGATGAAATGAAAAGGTTTAGGCTCAAAGGGGTTAACTAGGGGGATTTTTGGGTAGGTGGTAAAAGAAAAAGAAAAATAATGGTGTAGAAAATAAAAAGGGTTAGTCCTAATGCCTCCATCATTTACTTACTCGGGTTTAAGTTGATAAGGACCGGGAATGTATCGTCATGGCAAGTTCTAGAGTCGTAAGAACCAAGCGGCTATTCACACAAGAAACGAAAAATGAGCATTTAGTCTAAAGATGTAAATTTGTATGCTCAATAAAGGCTCGAAACTCACTTTTGTGGGAATGAGTTTTTATGTGATCAAGTATATATAATCAAATTTTAACTAAGTTTGCCATGCCTTTTCATAATTTTCTTATGTTGGTTCTTTTTATCACTACGCTATCGGTTGTAAATTTGCAAAAATATAACCTTTTTGAGAACTTGAATTTCCCGAGTTAAACCTAGACAAGTAAAAAAAATGAAATTTTTTTGAAAAAAATTTGGGGTGATTAGCGGTTCCAATAGAGTTTTGTGTAAGGCTTGTATTTAGGACTTGCAAAATTCAAGGTTTTAGCATCCCCCCTAGACTTAAATTACACATTGTCCTCAATGTGTCCCAAAAATAAATTTTTAGGTTGATTAGATGTGTAAAATGGTGTAAAAAGCAAAAATTTTCTGTTACTGGGCGCTGAACACGGCCCCGTGTTGTCCGGGCACGGCCCCATGTTCAAGTGCCAGTAACAAAATTGAAATAAGAGAAACAGAAGTCTGGACACGGGGGCGTGTTGGGTGAACACGGCCCGTGTCCAGTTACCTGAACTGGGCGTTTTTCTGCAGGTGGTTCAGCACGGGGCCATGTTGGTTGGGCACGGCCCGTGTTGAACCTTCTGAAATGGAGAGAATTGTCGGGTTGCCTTGTTCTTGTGCATGAGTTCATTTTTCTCGTTCCCCTTTTCATCCCTTACCACCATGAGTGTGTTTTATTCCTGAAAATTAAAACTAACTAGAAAACATAAAAATTAATCTAAATTAAACTAAGGATAGTTCCGCGGAATGCCTCCGTGGTGCGCCACGTTTATAAGGGTCCTTGGCTAGACCCAAAGCCGGTCATATGTCACCCAAGTGGGATGTATTGCATCCCATGTTACACCGTCGGAGAGCATCATCCAAGCTTGAGTCCATGACCTGCATGTAGTTGACCGGGTCTTCGTCCTCAATTCTTTTTCCGCATTCAAACTTCACCTCCTCATCCCCAAACTTCAATGTTAACGTTCCGTCATTCATGTCTACCACCGCTTGGGCGGTGGCTAGAAATGGCCTCCCGAGGATGAGAGGGACATCGGTGTCTTCTTCCATGTCTAGGATGACAAAGTCGGTTGGGAAAACGAAGTTGTCAACTTTTACCAACAAATTCTCAGCGACACCTTGTGGAAATTTGACGGATCTGTCGGCGAGTTGTATGCTCATCTTTGTAGGGCTTGTTGTTCCTAGGCCGAGTCGTTTGAACATTGATGTGGGCATGAGGTTAATGCTAGCCCCAAGATCGGCTAATGCATTACGAACGGGAGATTCCCCAATCGAGCAAGGAATTGTGAAGCTTCCGGGATCGATTTTCTTTTGTGGAAGTTTGTTGAGCACTAAGGCGGAGCATTCTTCGCCTAAGTTAACTAATTGCAATGATTCAATTTTCCTTTTGTTGGT
The DNA here is from genome assembly GCA_030545235.1 of Helianthus tuberosus. NCBI lineage: Eukaryota > Viridiplantae > Streptophyta > Magnoliopsida > Asterales > Asteraceae > Helianthus > Helianthus tuberosus. Next base: position 132,305,732 of record CM060427.1, on the reverse strand, counting down.
GAGGAAATCCCTCATAAATTTTGTGTATTTAGGCATTTGGGTTAGGACCTCGATAAAAGGAATATTAACATGCAATTGTTTTAGTAAATTTTCAAATTTAGCGAATTGCTCATCGGTCTTTTGACGATTTAACCTACCAGGGTACGGAATTGGAGGAGTCTTGGTGGGCTCTTGAGTTGGTAGAGAAGCCTTTTCTGGCGCAGGAGGAGTCACAGGTTGGCTAGAATGGCTTCTTTCATTTGGCGGCGATGGAGCATCCTCGGGACCCACGGTTTGATTTCTTAACGTGATGAGATGTACTTGTGCCTTCGGGTTGGTTTCGGTATTACTAGGTAACGCGCCTTGTGGTCTCTCGGAGAAATTTTGAGCTAGTTGATTTAATTGTTTTTCAACGTTTTGAATGCTAGCTTGTTGATTTCTAAAACTCGATTCCAATTGTTGAAATCGATCCGAGTTTTTCTTTTCAGTGTCAGAGATGAGGCGAGATACAGTATCTTCAAGCCTTTCTCTTCCACTTTGTTGTTGAGAGAAATTTTGTGGTTGTTGAAAATTAGTTTGTTGGTTTTGTTGGTTACTACTATTGCCGGGATCTCTCCAACCAAGATTTGGGTGGTTACGCCATCCTTGGTTGTAGGTACCCGTTGGAGGACCCGACGGCCTAGGTCTATTATCCATGTAGTTTACCGTTTCTGTTTGTTCATCTAATTCTTTCATACAACTCCAATTTTCATGTGACCCACCACACCCTTCACAAGCCATAACCGATGCCGTTTTTGTCATTTCTAGCTTTTTGATTTTTGAAGAGAGGGCCTCGATTTGGGCTTGTAAAGAGGTGCTTTCATCAACCTTATGGGCGCCCGGGGCAATAGATTTATTACCTCGGGGAGTGTGCCATTGAAAATTGGTTTGAGCAATTTCCTCAATTTGGTTATATATTTCATTTGGGCGACGATTACCTAAAAGTCCCCCGGAGCTTGAATCAAGTGTTTGTCTTGTGTGTGGCAACAACCCATTGTAGAAAGTGGATACTTGTTGCTATACCGCTAGACCGTGGTGAGGACACTTTCTTAGAAGCTCCTTGAACCTTTCCCAAGTTTCATATAAGGATTCCCCGTCCTCTTGTGAGTATGTATTAATTTCAGTCATTAATTTAGCCGTTTTAGCAGGAGGGAAATACTTATATAAAAAATTTTGGGCAAGTTCATCCCAGGTGTTTACCGATCAAACTGGGAGGGTGTTAAGCCAAGCCTTAGCTCGGTCTTTTAGTGAAAATGGAAACATTCGAAGGCGGATGGCGTCATTTGATGCTCCATTGATTCGAAAGGTATCACATATTTCTAAGAAGTTAGTAATATGTAGATGGGGATCCTCGTCCGCAAGCCCGTGGAAGGTTGCGGAGTTTTGGAGCATTTGTATCAAATGCGGCCGAAGTTCGAAGTTGTTGGCCTCGACATTCGGTGCATTGATAGCGGCGCCGAGATTGCCTACGGTAGGCCGTAGGTAATCCATGAGGGTACGTTGGTCCGCCATTGGAAGTGGGTCCCCCGAAGCTTTCTCTTGATTTTTAGCTTTAAGTCTTTTTCTGAGAAAGCGTTCGGGTTCTTCTAGGGGTTCTTTTATGTCTCTACTAGAACTGGAGCTCATGCACTACGTAGGAGGGTCAAATGTGGCACCTGGGTTCCAAGTCCTGCAATAAAAACAGAAAAGAACGTTGGTCAGAAAGTTCACCACGGCCCCGTGCTCAGTGAACACGGCCCGTGGTCAGAGATACAGTAATTGTTTTCTGGATTCCCAGTTACTGGGAGTTGGACACGACCCCGTGTTGCACCGACACGGCCCCGTGTTCAGCTCTCTGTAACTCAGAAAATAAAAACTGCCAGTGATGATTCTGGGCACGGCCCGTGTCTGACCGGGCACGGCCCGTGCTGAGCTCTGCAGAAGCTGAAAACTAAGAAAATCCTAAAAAAAAAATAAAAAGAAGAAATAAAAATAATTAGGCCGTTGATTCCTAACTTTCTTAAAATCCTTGTGTCCCCGGCAGCGGCGCCAAAAACTTGATGTGCGATAAAGTGTTATATATTTTAGGTGTATATTTTAAGCCCTTTTTAACACTTATTTTAGCCAAGTTTTAAATTTATAAAACACGATATTTCACTAACACTAAACACACATATGGGCAAGTGCACCCATCGTTGAGCGTAGTATAGTGTTGGTAAGATACCGAGGTCGTCCAAGGACACAAGAGCTTTTAATACCGGTTTATCCTCAACGTCTAATCAAAATAAAAGTTTAGAAAAATGTTTTAAACTAAGAAAAATAAAAACTAACTAAAATGCTGAAAATAAAATAAAAATAAAAACAGATAGACAAGATGAATCACTTGGTTCCGACTCGTATCTAGTATAACCTTTGATTATTTCCGCACTTTTGCACATAATTAAGATATTATCTTAGTTATTGTAGTAGGCCCCTCTTTTGAAGGTGACGTTACCCTCACCCCAGTAGTTTGAGTCAGCAAGGATACAATCCTAAAAGGGTGGATTATTGGAAGATAATGAATTAAGTTATTAATGCAGTATTGTGGTAGGCCCCGCTTTTGGCGGTGACGTTACCCTCGACTAAGTAGTCTGAGTCAGCAGGGATACAGTCCTAAATAGCCGGGTTATAGTATTAATAGTAGTTAACTTATGAGGGGGTCAAAGAGTTTGGACCCCCGCCATCCAATACCGTGAAGCATTGAAGGAGGTCCTACTAAATTTGACCCAGGTCCATTGCAGGACCTCTAAACGCTGAACAATGGCAAGACCTTTACCAAACCGTTCCCTTAACCCCCGAACAGGTAGCCAACATACCTCCATATAGACCGTGGAGATATGAATGGTGAAAATCCTTTATTTTATATAGACAGTAAAATAATGCCAAGACACCACGGACAAACGATAAGGAAAGATCACCTTCAACATAAGTAACTAGTTATTAAAGTCATTAATACAAAACCAAATAAAAAGTGCAAAAGATTAGAAATAAAAAGTATTATACTAGACACTTTGTCTTCACTAAGTGATGTAAGAGACTTAGGCAAACATGGCCTTGATTGTCAAGAACTCTTACGATCAATCTTGGATCCCGAGATGACTCACACACTCTACGATGGACAATGGATGATGGTGGTGGATGATGGTGTTGTGATGGTGGTGGGTGGTGGATGAAGTGTGAGAGAGGTGGTGTGCCAAGGGATGAGTTGAAATGAATCCAAGCACTCCTATTTATAGGCTGAACAGAGAGCTGGGCACGGCCCCGTGCCCGTCTGACACTCTCTCTCCTCATTAATTGTAATTCGCAATTACAATTAATGCGCCTGCAGTACTTTCGACACGCCCCCGTGTTCACTGGGCACGGCCCCGTGGTGGGCAATAGAAGCTTCTATAGGTTTGTCTTTTCTGCTGCTTCTTGGGCACGGCCCCGTGCTGGCTGAGCACGGCCCGTGTTCAGTCTTCTGCCTTCTCTATTTTGCTTGGGAAGATGCCGTTGAGGGGTCGGGCAGTCCACTAATGTTCCTTTCCTTGTATTTATGTTGGATTTAGCTGTCTTTTTGCTTCTTTTGTGTTTTTGAGCTCTTTTAATCCTGAAAATACAAAAGGAAGACAAAAACACTCTTTTTCCAATATTAGTACTTAAAAAGGGTTAGTTTTATGCCTTATTTGATGTAATTTATATGTTGCATTTTACACACATCAATTAGTCAATAACATTTTTACTAAATGAAATGGAGAACATCCTCACTTAAGGATTTTGTCCATTTCATTGAGCGAAATCTTACAGACAACCAAACTGAATATCAAAAAAACGTTTTGGGTTAGAAGGTATTTGATGTTTGGGTTTTTTGGCGTTTCTAATGCGAATGGGATATATGAAATATGGCGTTTGGGTTTTTGTGTGTGTTTTTAATTAGAAGGTCTGAGATGTCGTATATATAGGATTTTTTTGGCGGTTTTTTTAGGCGGGATTTTACTCTAATTAAGTTTGGCGTTTTATATATAATGGCGTTTTTACTGGGAATGGTCTGTGATTTTTGTTTTTGGCGTTTTATTTCATGAGATGGCGCTTTGTGTGGAGAAGTCAAAAGACCCTTTTACCCTTAATGAAGCGCGTCCACGTAATAAAATTGATGTTATTTACGAAAACGCCACCGCACCAATCTAATCCATAGATTGTTTTGATCGAACGATCGATAAGCGTTCTTACCATTCTCACACTTTTCACCGTTTTCTCTAAATCCCGACCCTATATATATATATATATATATATAGGGGGCCGCTAGAATGAGAACCACCTCGAGTTATGAGAACCGCGAGAACCACACCGTACGGGGCGAGGTGGACCAAATTTTTTTTTCAAAAACGTAGATGCATGTATTATAAACACATTCGTAAAAAAAAATTTAAAAAAAAATGCCGTGTGTGTAGTTTTTTACACCACAAGTTTGTGGTGTAAAAAACTACACACACGGCATTTTTTTTTAAATTTTTTTTTACGAATGTGTTTATAATACATGCATCTACGTTTTTGAAAAAAAAATTTGGTCCACCTCGCCCCGGATCAAGTAGTTCTCGCGGTTCTCATAACTCGAGGTGGTTCTCATTCTAGCGGTCCCCTATATATATATATATAGTGGGAGTTGGCTAGAAAGCCTAAGTTTTCTAGAAAGTATATGAAGCAATAAGAAGGTGACATGTGGCTTTTAGTTTTTATTCAAAAGGGCATGATGGTAATTTGATTATTAATTTAATTTTGAAATATTATATATCCTAAACTAACTATCCAGATAATTATGGAAACATATATCACTTTGACAATTTCAAATCATTACGATTTCAAAAGGGCTGTTACTTTAAATTACGAAGTTCAAATCATTAACAATTTCTTCACGTTGTGTTTTATTAGTTACTGGGTTCATCACAATGTGTTTTAGCAGTTACTGGTTTCAGTTACTGTTTCATCACACTGTGTTTTATCAGTTACTGGTTGATATGATTTTTGGCATTCTTGATGTTGTGTTTTATCAGTTACTGGTTCACGTTGTGTTTTATCAGTTACTGGTTTCATCACAATGTGTTTTATCAGTTACTGGTTTCAGTTACTGTTTCATCACGATGTGTTCTATCATTTATTGGTTGATGTGATTTTGGCATTCTTGATGTTGTGTTTTATCAGTTATTGGTTTCATCACAATGTGTTTTATCAGTTACTGGTTGATATGATTTTTGGCATTCTTGATGTTGTGTTTTATCAATTACCGGTTTCATCACAATGTGTTATACCAGTTATGATTCATGAATGGCATGTTGTTTTGTATTTTATCTATTGTTTCATCACAATGTGTTTTATCAGTTACTGGTTGATGTGATTTCGGCATTCTTGATGTTGTGTTTTATTAGTTACTGGTTTCATCACAATGTGTTTTATCAGTTACTGGTTGATATGATTTTGGCATTCTTGATGCTGTGTTTTATCAGTTACTAGTTCACGTTGTGTTTTATCAGTTGGCATTCTTGATGTTGTGTTTTAGCAGTCAGTCACTAGTTCGTCACATTGTGTTTTATCGCTAAAACACACTACTATGAACACATCTAGATCTGATTTATCGTTATTTTTTGTATGATTTGGTGTTTTCAAATGTGAGGGATTAGAGAGAGAGAAAAAACTGCGACATTTTTGGAGGTGGTTTTATGATTGGTAGTTAATTCCTTATTTAAAACAACTCAAATGACACATTTACCACCAATCAATTAAATTGGCCAATTTTAAAGACACGTATATTACCAAAATGCCACCAAAATGAATTCAACCATTAAACACACTCATCTGATAGCCCAGATCGCTTCATACACTTTCTAGGAAAAACACACTTTCCGCAGGATCCCCACTCTCTCTCTCTCTCTCTATATATATATATATATATATATAGGGTAAGGTTCTAGAGTGAACACTAGGTTGAGAGTGAACTGTGTGAACTAATCTGGGCCATTGGATTACATCATCTAGATATTTTTAAACAATGGCAAGATTGAAATTATAATGTTGTAACTCCCATTTAAAATAAATGACAGAAGGGTATTTGTGTCTTTTGTAAATTGCATTTATTAAACAATATAATCAAAATCCCTAAAATCTCGCTAGTTTCCGTATATACAAGATACATAGTTGTTAGTGTATACACATGTGTACAATCTCGCTAGTATCAGTTTATACAATATACACAGCTGTTAGTTTATACACATGTGTACAGTCTCGCTAACTATCAGTTTATACAAGATACACAGCTGTTAGTTTATACACATGTGTACAGTCTTTTATACATCTGTGTATTATATTTAGAAATGGTTGCATATGTATATATTAACAACATATAGTATATTAGGCATGCACACGAGTAGATTCATATAAAAATTATGAAATTAATGAAAATGAAACATATCACATGTATGCAAAAATAAATAAATTCATCACATATTCAAAAAAAAAAAAAAGAAATAATGCCTAAAAATAATTACAATTTCAATCTCAGAGAAATTTTTTAATGTTTATTGAAAGTTATAAAAAGTTAAAAACAATGTATTATGATATCTATATATACGGATAATAAAAAAACAATATTCAAGTTAAACTTAAAAACAAAATCATTAGATAAAGAAATAATGGAGAAATAATTAAAAATCAGAGAGAGAGAGAGAGTTAAGAGATGAGAAAATTTAGTGATTTTAATTAAACATACTTGGGTAATGTCAATCTTACCCTTTTAATCTAAAAAATGATCAAGGGCCAAGATTAGTTCACTCGGTTCATTCTCAAGAAGTTGTTCACTCTTGATCCTAATCATATATATATAGGGGAAGGTTCTATGCAGAACACTAAATATTGCGAGAACACGCAGAACAAAATGAATCACCCATTTTTTCAATCCTAAAAACCTAAAAAGTAAAGGAAAATGTTACAAATGGAAGATTTATTGTTTCTCACACTAGAATTTAAAACAAAATATGAAAATTTTTCATTTTTTTTTATAACCTACACATATATGCATTCTGTGTAGGTTAAATTACCTACATGTATGTAGGTCAAGTATAGGTAAAAATATAAGGTTTTCCATGCATATATAATATACATACGAATGTAGGAAATATAAAATTTAAAAAATATGAACTTTAAATCATAAAATCTAGTGATTTAGAGTTGTTCTTTTTGTTCTCGCAATAATTAGTGTTCTGTAATGATCCTCGTCCTATATATATATATATATATATATATATATAGGGTTAGGTTAACGTACAAATCCCTTATCGTACAATATGTACGCGCTCATCTCAGCCGTCATAAAATTACCATGCGAATTCGCATGTAATGATCTTCACCCCACATTGAAATCGCATGTTAGTTTTTTAACATGCGAATTCATCAAAATTACCACATGCGAAATTGTTACAAAAAACCAACATGCGATTTTATCAAAATTATCACATGCGAAATTGTTACAAAAACCAACATGCGATTTCATCAAAATTATCACATGCGATTTCGCATGTTGGTTTTTTAACATGCGATTTCATCAAAAACTACCACATGCGAAATTGTTACAAAAAACAACATGCGATTTCATCAAAATTATCACATGCGATTTCATCCATGCTATTTTATAACATGCAATTTCACATCGCGTACATAGCGTACATTAAGGGATATTGTACAGTACACACACACTCTCTCTCTGTATATATATATATATATTGAGAACACGAGATCTTGTGTGAAACCAATCAAAATGATTTTTAACTACCTTTATTATTAAAAATACATTATAAAGAAATGAATTCATGTGTATAAATTTACATGTATTCGTATTTAAAAAAACTGGACATGTGTAGACAAATATTTATAAGTAGATTTGAGATGAATTGATTAGAGTGATAAATTATTTACTACATAACATTTTGTATTTTTTTTACTTAATAATGATTTTGATTCATTCCTCGTATTTTTCACAATATTTAGAATTCTCAATATAATCATTCTTTAAATGTGGGTTAGAAATTTGTGTATTAAAAAATTTAATAAAACAAACATTAAACAGTTAGTAATGAGATTTAGGAATTATAAACGGTATTTTAAGATAAGATACAATTGACCTTTTTAATTATTATTTTTAATTGAGAAATATAATACGAATAAAGGAAATAAGTGAGGGGGGAGGGAATTTGGGCTCACATAATTGTTAAACTTGGCGCAACGAGTTACTTATTTATTATGTGTCTGTATATCAAATGTATCAACCCTAACCTACATTCAGTTAAAGTCGTGTTGTATTTAGAGTTGACCCATTTAATATTTATTTACGAATATATGTAACATCTCATGAATTAAGAATTAATTTAAAGAAAAAATTAATCAAGCTAATGTGAGGGTATTTAACCGTGTTTTAAAGTGTGTAACTATGATATTTTAAATGATTATGTGTATGAGAACGGTTTCATTTGAGTTGGTTTTGATTTGCAGGTAACCGGAGCTTAATGGATGGCTTTCGGAGCTTATCGGAAGTTTCTTGGGAAGCATTATGGAGTATTGGAAGCATACACACAAGTTGCAATTTCGAAACATGAAAAACGGGAAAATTGGTAGCAATCAGCGCCACGTGGCACTGATTTCAGCGCACAACAGAAGAAAACTATCATCAAGACTCCAGTTAAAACTACCCAACATAACGCTAATGATCCACCTTGGTTGTTGTCACAACTATAGATGGTCCAAGGTCGATAGGGATGGGGTTTTCTTGTCTCGTTATCTGGAAAGTATATGAACCCCATTGTTGTTCAGTTCTCAAGCCAAATCACCCATTTCGTAGCCAAACCGAAGCTGTTGCCAAATTGAACCAAAATCCAAACCCTAATCAGGCTAAATAGAACTTAGATTCCATCAGATGGTGGATATCTCATCAACATGAGCATTGCAGTTGGTTTTCCTTCGATGAGAGCTACAAGATGGTGTCAAATGGATGGAAATCTCAAAGCATACCGGTTCATGATTTCAATATATCCAACAACCATTAAAGATTCAAGCATGCCAATGAGCAGCTAAACCACCTGTGATCTCCTCCAGGTGTGTAAGGTTTGTGATAGATACTTTTGATTCTAGATTTGACCTAGACTTTTGAATAGAATTTGTTACCCTCCCAAAGTTTTGAAAAGATAAAATTGTGGTTTTACATTTAAAGGATTTGGTTTGGTTGAACTTTTTTATTCTGGTTTGTTTATTGGTTTATATTTCACATAATTGAATTGGTGTTTTTGTCACGGTTAAGTTCGGTTTCATATCCATCTACCATATCTATAGATGACTTCCCAATAGGATTAGTTAGATCAACTGTGTTTTAGCAAACTAGAAAGGTCGCTAAAACTGATTTTTAACTTTCTATTTTACCAACCTTTCAACATCGATCAAAATGTTTTTACCTACCTTTCAACATGTTTTTCCAATCTTTCAACATTTTCATTGTTATACTATATTTCACACAAAATAACAGATTACATTCAGATAACTTTAAGTTTACAGTTTTATAGTTCATATTAAAAGTTCTTCAAAACGAGTAAGAAGATATTCTACCATTTTGCGTCTATGCAAAAGGAAAACAAAGATTAACGGTCAGCATCTTATTCTAGAGACTATCCTAAGCCTAAATATTTACACCATTTCAGTCGACATTAGAAAGCTCCATACAAAAAAAAAAAAAAAAAAAAAAAAAAAACCCCAAAGCCTAAAGAAAACACCAAGGCACAAAAAGAATTTACAAAACCTTTTCATAGGCAACAAAAAAATCAGCCACCAAAAGACATCAAGCTGCAGCGGCCTCCGCCACCATCCCCAACTATTCCACCACCTTCAGCCTCCACCACCCCATCACCACCGCCACCTTCACCGTCACATTTGCAACAAACAAAGTTCAAAGTCACTACACAAGAGTCAGGAATACCGGCACATCGAGTGTGTTGCCATACACCACACACATCACACGCCAACATCCGCTCACCGTCATCATCCTTAGCCCCACAACTACAATCCAAAGTCCACGTTTCCACACCTCGTTCCATCCTAAACCGACTTAACCCACTCTTCCCTAAACACTTGCCAACAACGTCGACCACTGACTCGTTCTTTGACCCCATCAGAAGCTTGATTTGGGTGGATTCATCTACACCTCTATATCCAACAACTTCTTCCGCTTGAAACCGTCTCAGAATCAAATAAACTTCTTGAAAAGCTTTCGATGCCTCACTTTTAACGTCACCGAGAGTGGCATTCGGGGGAAGGATTATGAGTTCAGGAGGCGGGCTTATATCGTTTTCTTCAGTGAGTTCGGGTTTGCACGACAGTATTAGTGAATCCGGGTTGGCTTTTATAAATGAGTTTTCAGGGTGATAGTTTTTCACAAACTGCTTGCAATCGAGAATTTTCATAGCTGAATTTACGACGATGTCCTTTTTTGTGAAAGGAACATGATTTACCGTAAACTGAGGATGTAGTAACGCTTCGTATAAGTATTTGAAATCCCGGATTAAATTATCTTCAGTTAGGCTACTTGCAATTGAGCAGTTGACAGTGGTGCTGCTATTGGGTTCAAGCCTGCGTTGATGATGAGATCAGTCAAGTTAGATAAAAACATATATATACATACCGCAAAAAGTCTGCTGATGGGCTTAGACCTGTAAATGAACCGCACGAACACAAACAGGCCTTGTTCGTTCATTTAACTTTAACCGAACACAAACATATAATTGAAAAACCTTTTTTTTTTATGTTCGTTTATTAAGATGATAGGCATGTTCATGTTTGTTTACGTTTGTTCGTTTAAAACCTAAACGAACAGTTCACGAACATAAAAAAACAACCTTAAAAGAACATAATAATAAACAAAACAAATGAACATAATTTATCAAACATAAAGTACGTTTTATATTAAATAGTGATCAATTAATTACGATAAATTACATAAGAAAACAGATTTTTATTACTAGAAAGCCCAATTACCAATAAGTTATATTTATATAAGCAGTTAGAAAGTTCCCTTTATCTTTTATATTTATATAAATATAACTACTTATTTATTCAAATCGAAACGAACATAAACAAATGTAAAAGAACGAACATAATCGGACGTTCAGAAACATAAATGAACGAATGATCGTGTTCGTTTCTTTAGTAAGGTTCGGTTCGGTTACAGGCCTAAAAGAGCTGGTTAACTTTGATTATATTATTTAGTAAGATCCATTAGAAAAAGACTGAAGTATTAACCTGTATTCAAGACCACCAGAATCTGGATTATATCTAGCATTAACCACCGTACCATTATCTGCTTGTTTCCCTTTAAGTTCCTTAAGACAATACTCCAAAAGCTCAGGAGGGCCCACCCTGAAAACGGCCCCACGTAGGGACCGCCAGCTCACCCATGAAGACCCGCTTACCGCTTTCAACACCTTGAACATCGCTTCCTCAACACGAACTATATCACTCATATTCCAGACACACAACGCTCTTGAATCACCAAACTTAACCTTTTTAGTGGGACGATAATCCACCATTGTGCAGTTTTTATTGGACTCGTGCAATAATTTAGCTACGCAATGGAACAGATCTTTATAAGTTACGAGCTCTTGATCTGACAGTGACTGGTAAAAAGCAATCAAGTTGTGTAAATGCGTTCTTGGTTTACGCGCTTGTGAAGATAAGGCAGATAAAGGCATGTTTGCTAGGGTTTTAATTGCATCATTGTAGGCTTCATGAGTAATAGCGTAACTTCCGCCACCAAACGCGTAACCCCAATCACCGTACCATGGATGACCCTTGATTACCGAGTGAAGTAACCGAAGCTCACACCCGTATTTTTTTGATACATCCATAACACTGACTTGTCTGTTCACGTGTATTAAAGAAAAAATCATTAGCCATAAGAAATAACTAGGGCTGTAATCGAGCAACACCAGATTGAGCTCGAGCTCGAACATAAATCAGCCAGCTCAGCTCGGCTTGTTTTTTTATCGAGCTGGTCGGCTTGTAAAAATTACAAATATCCATATGCATTGTTTTTTATTTTCTAAATAATTCAAAGACCGAAAGACGTACTAAAAAAATTATATGTATAATTTTGCTTATTTCGCGTATGTTTATCTGTTATTGATTAATTAAATTTAAAATGTTAACACTTCAACCCCTCATACCTAATTCTTATTTTAATACATTTAAAATTATTAAAAATCTACATAAATAACATAATTCGAGCCGGCTGGCGAGCTCACGAGCCAAACCAAGCCAAGATTGAGCTTGGCTCGGTTACAAGAAACGAGCCTTTTTGAAGCTTTTTCCAAGTGAGCCGCGAGCTTTTTGAACACCCCAAGGAATAACGCATAGTTTGTGGGTAACAGATCAAACCATTCGTAAGTAAATGGGTCAAATTTGCCACTTCTACATAAAATAGAACATTAAATTTTGTAACAGAGAGACAATTAACCTGACTCCAAGAGCTTTGCAAAGGCGATCCCAGAAGTCCATGATATGACGGCCTGAGAGGATGTGGGACCCGCCTTCTCTGCCGTTAACTCTGAGAATGTGACCATAACCGTTCATATGGACTACAGCATGTAAAAGATGACTGGTATCATCCAACTGGTTATACATCCAATCCTCAACATCTTCAGTAGTCAACGCATGGTTACATGACTTGCACCTGTAAAAGTCAAAGATCAATTGTTATAGATTTGAAGTTCACCATCAAATTCGATATAATGGATTTATGGGCATGTTTGGCTTTCCTTATTTTGAGCCAGAAGTCCTTTTTTTGAGCCAAAAGTCCTTTTTTTTTGTGTTTGCCTTTCCTTTTTTAGGGCAAAAGGACTTCTACCAAGGCAAAAGTCAGGAAATCCTGACTTTTTCTTTCCAAAAGTCCTTTTCAATAAGTTGAAAATAAGCTAAGCCAAACATGCACTATATACAGCTTTAACACCACTATTGTTTCTAAAACCTACTACTTTGTACTATTAGATTATAGTTGGAATAGACCAGACAACAGAACATAAGACACACTGAGAGCAGACCTTGAGTCAGACAAATGGACGAAAGCGCCACAACCAGCACATGGCTTGTTGTAGCCCCCAATAGAAGCCCCATCAGCCTTTATTATGAAATGGTACCTCTTCCCACATACTGGGTTCCCGCTCCAGCCTTCATATATGAAGTATATCCATTTATTAGATATTATTTTAATAAATTGACTTATAATACTCACCTTGAGGGCCAAAGAGCCAAACACAACATAAATTGGGTTAAAAAATTTAGAATACCCATGCATAAAAAGTTTCTTCGTTTAAAAAGGCAAGCAAAACTTGTAACCATTTTAATAATTTGAACAATAGCTTGCAGTCCAATAACGAAAAAAAGTGATGAAAGGGTAAGATAGAAACATATACGAAAGCTACATACATAACACTACTGAGCGAAAAGCTCGGGGGGTTGAAACGTATATACCCCCTGCCCCTTCTAACCTTCGCCCCTGGGACAGCCTAAACTCCTATGACGGACCATGTCCTCATAGAGGTGCAACAATGAGGTAGGAACAATGGAGTACAATTCAAAGAGGTCTGAAACATGAATTAACTAACAATCTGAGCTCAAAACTAGTTTGAAACAAGCTATAAATCAAAATACTAAATTCGGTATTCAAATAGCAAATTGTGACGCAAAAATTGATAGAAACTGGATTTGCAACAAAGATAATAGAAACTGCATTTGCAAATTGTGACACAAAAGTTAAGTAAAAACGAAAAAAAAAATTGGAGGGTTAACAACGAAGTGAATCAGGGCTGCTAAACACGAAGTCACGAACCTGAAAGATTTCCATGTACACTAACCAAAAAATTGTGTCACAAACATCAACCCAAAAAAACATGTACTCTCAACAAATCCATAGCATAAAAAATATTAACAATACATGATTTCATAAACGTAAACGTGTATAATATTAACAATACATGATTTAATAAATGTAAACAAATAAACATCTAGATATTTTAGGTAAATTACAAAAGAATATATGATTTAACAAATGAAAACAAATAAACATCTTGATATTTTAGGTAAATTACAAAAGAATTATGATTTAACAAATGTAAACAATTAGATATTTTAGGTAAATTACAAAAGAAAACAAATTTTTATTGCAAAATCTCTTTTATGTTATTGATATGACACGTAGCAAATAAAGAGGACCACGAATGTCGCTTACGCGACCCACCATGAAGTCGGCATCAAATCATATCCAAGTCGTACGACAAGTCCCCACACAACTTTATTTCATTATTATTTTATCTATACTTTATTATTAATTATTAAAAATATATTAAACTAACATACTATATAATTGAATTAATTTAATAAATAAATTATGTTATCCTTAATATTTATAATTATAGTATCATTATACCAATAATACCACTAATTAATTATCACCTAGATCTACAACTCATAATTATTAATTATTATTATCATTAATTATTCACCAAACTTCCGCCAAAACAGCTGGCACTCAAAGGATAATTCCAGAAACCAACCAAAACACGAAAAACACAACCGAGTCAAACCAAATCCAAAAATCGTTCAAACGAGTTAACTCAACTCACCAACAACTCGGCACTGATCACAATAAACCGATCTAGCTCTAACCACATCTTCCTCCACCACATCAACACACACACACGCATCATCACCATCACTCCGTTCACCAACCCTAAACAACATCTGCCACGTCAGCAGATGCGGAATCAACGACGACGGCGGCGGCAACAGCGCGTGCCGGAGCAATAACGTTCTCACGCCGGTCCGAAACGGTTCTGCCGCCGTAACTTCGCCGGCCGGAAACGTTAAAAAGTCGTTGAGATCGGCGGTTACTCGCCGTTTCATCCGTTTCAATCCACGGCCGTTGACTACCATCGTGTTGAAGATCAGATCTGGATGAATTGATCGGAAATTTTTTGATTTGGATCGAAGATCTGTGAAGATTTGGGGATTTGAGGGTGAGTTAGGGTTAGGGTTTGAATAATTGGGGATTTGAAGGGGTGAGAGTCGGTTACAGAAGAGAGAGAGAGTCAATTGGGGATTTTGTTGTGGAAAAGTATTTTTTTAAAGGGGGGTTGAATCTATCCGTTTTTGTGTATTTATAGTAATTATATTAATATTATTGATATTTGGAAATTAATTTTAAATTAATTAGATTTACAACTTAATGATTAAGGTTTATCGATTTATTTTTTTTTTGAACGGCAACAACACTTTATATATAAATATAAAGAGCCAGCAAGGGGCTGAAAAAACAAACAACTCCAGACAAGACAAAAACAAGTTACATTTGATCTATGATATTAAATTCCTTCCAATTCTCCCAACTAGGCTTCTTTAGACCGGACCGATTGCAAATCCATATGAAAGCTTCTTCTTTAATTTGATCCACCGTCTTTAGGATGGGAATGAAGGTTCCCGCAAAAGCCTTTTCATTTCTGGCCCTCCACACGTTCCAGACCGTCGCCATGACAACCGTATAAACTATTTTCCTCCACACTTTATCACCCGGATTTTGTTTGACTTGCGTAACAAAATCATTCAGATTATTTGAATTAATGAAACTGATCCGGAGCCACGTCAAAATATCGATTTATTAGAATGGAAATTTAGACTAATTTATAGGAATAAGTTATCACTCGTTTTTGAATTTTGAATTTGACGTTTCCAATTAAAACGTTAGATTTGAATCAAATCCTTTTTTTTATTTTCAATAAAAATACGGTATTTGTTCCTAATTAGGGATGTTCATTGAATTAAATATCGGATTTTCGAATTATTTGAGTAATTTTTATTTTCCCTTGAATTCGTATTCGCTTTGAATTCGATTAAAACTTACCAAATTTGATTCGAAATCGTATTCGAATAAAAAAACCCAATTCGTATTCGATTAAAAATTCGAATTTGATTCGAAATAATTCGATTTAATTCGGATTCTTTAAAAACATGTAAAAAACTATTAAAATGAAACATAAATTTTAAAGCAGCCATAAAGCATGATGTCACAAAAAAAAGTTCCAAATAAAGTACCATAAGTCTAAAATTTAAAACGAGAAGTCGGGTATAACCACTCCACATACTAGTTATGCTATAGGGTGTGGTAATGACCCTCATGACCACCATGACCCTCCATGTTAGTGTCATGTAACCCACCTCTAATCCACCATCCAAAACCACTACCCTAAGGGTGTGGTCATGACCCAAACCAATAGCCTCTTATTTATTTTAATTTATCTTTGTCTAAAGAAAAAGGAAATGATTTCTTGAAAAAATGGAAAGGAGCACCATGGTTGCCATGGTTTAATCCATGAAAACCATGGTGGATCAATCAAGGGGGTGGTGCAGCCTTTCATTCATGTTCCTAGGTGGCAAATCATGTCCCAACCATGACCCCCACACCCTATAGCCTTAATATTTTTAGGGTTATAAATCTATTGATAGATTTGTTACTTAGGTTTTAGTTATGAGGGGAGTGGGGGTGGTCACTAGTGATATAATTCTATCACTCACAAACATCCAATCAACTCCTGTCATGTCATCAACCACTATTTTATCACTCACAAGCATTTTGTAGTGGCGGTGGTCACTAGTGATAGAATTCCATCACTCACAAATTTTTTTAATTTTTTTTAAATTAGAAATTAACAATAAAATACTAAAATTATAAATTTCATTAAAATTAAAACATACTAGTTCAATTTAACATACTAGAAATATTTTAGGCTACAATTTAAAAAAAAATACTAAAAAAACTCTACTCGTCGTCCGACTCATGAAACTCCAAACCTAAATAACCTACTAGTTCGATTAAATCGTATCTCAACCGAAAGTGAGTTTCTTCATCACGCAATTCTTGTTGGATATTTTGTGGAACTTGAACTTGTGTAGGAGGATCCGGCACCCAATCCGGAGATATTACACGTCCGTCTTCTTTGATTATCATATTGTGCAATATGATACATGCATATACTATGCTATGTATTGCTTTCTTGTTCATCGCACGAACCGGTCGGTGTAGTATACCCCATCTACCCTTTAAAACACCAAAAGCCCTCTCAACATCTTTTCTTGCCGATTCTTGCAATTTTTTGAACACGATTTCTTTAGCCTCGACAGGAAATGATGGAGCTTTCACAAAAACAGACCATGACGGGTAGAGCGGATTCTCCACAAAATAATCGTTCATTAACACTTCGTTGGCACGTATACGATCACGATCTATTATCTTCTTTTTGGGCGGGACGAACTAGTATCAAGTTCGTTATACACCGACACAAAATAATTTAACGTCTCATTGTCGGAAGACGACTCGGTATCGCTATCGCTAGACATCGGAAACGTCGAATCCGTAGGGAACTCCATTTGAGAAAGATGTAGATTGTGTGAAATGTGTTTATGTTTTGGTGTGGGTGAAATGGTTAAAAATGGAGATATATATAGATAAAAGGTTTAAAGGGTTTTATTTTAATAAGTTTACTGACGTGTGCGTATATATACATAATATTTTGCAATGAATTACACACGATTGGGTTTTAAATTTATAAAAGTGATTATTACTTTTACATCAAAACACACACGAAAGAGGCAAGTGTACCCCGTCATATATGTAATAAAGTATCGGTAAGGACCAAGTATCGATCCAAGGAAATGGGCGGAGAATTAGTACTAGACCTTTGTCACTAAACTACCGGTAAAAACATAGGTTTTGTGATTTTAAACTAAACTAAAGTAAGCATAAACAAATACATAATAAAAACATAATATAAAGTAGATAAAAAGCCTTGCTAAATACACAACCACAGCATGTCAACTAAGTCAGTTTTGGCACTAAAAGCATTCGGTCAATTTTCCAATTTAAAACAATTAGTATCCCTTTCGGGAATCCTAACATGACAATCATTCGGAAAGCTAAAACGATAAACACACTTTAACCACCTAAAATTGTTCTTTAACGTGCAATTGATAAATGTCTATGAAAATCTCTTAAAAATAAGTTAGGCAGCCGTTAGGATTATTCTAACCTCACTTAAACAAGGAAAGCTACACCGATAAACACAATGCAACCACCGAGAAAAGCATAAACTAGATTAAATCACAACCAAGTTCATTTTACAAATCTTGCACAAAAATTCACTAAGATAGCAATTTTGGCCTAAACTACTAACTAAGCTAACAAATCATGGCAAGAATTTATAACGACACCATCTAACCCGTTTAGGTCCTTACATGACGGCAAGCTCTCTTGATTAACAATAATTACATTTTATTAAATCACTAACCATTTCTAGTATCATGATGCATACATTTAAACCAAGTTAAACTAGTTAACCAAATTCAAAGTTTACTAATACAAGATTAATTAAGCTTCATTTTTCAACTATCTTAACTAACCAAGCACCAATCATCCAACACAATTACTTATAATCAAGAAATCAATATCAATAACAAGGTTGCAAACTAATCATCAAAGATTAACATAGAAAATTGTTGGGATTGAACCCTACCAGAGGAACAGATGATGTAAAGCCAAAACCGGATCAGGGCAGTGGATTCATAATAAGCAGCAGTTTACACTTTGCTCTCCCCTTGACAGTGGTTATCTATCAGCTGATGAACCTTAAGTACTGCTCAAAAGAACAACTGATGATCCAAATGCTGATATAATCCTAAAGACTGCTGAAGACAAACTCTGTTCGCTCTATCTACTGCTGTCTCTTAAGTGCTGCTGAAGACACAAACACTGCTCATTCAAGGACTGATCACCTTTGAAGAAAGCACTGATGTTGTTGTTAAGCATCAGTGTTTAAGCTACAACAGTGGAACGTGAAGCAGTTGTTTTCTCATGTTTTGTATTATTATTACAATCAGTTGTTAGACATCAGTAGTTTGTGTAAGGACAGTAGATATAGTTTGTTAGGCTGTTAGACGTCGCTTTCATGGTGACGTCAGCTGAGATTCCTCAGTGGTTTGGTTTGCCTATAAATGTAACAGTACCCTGTACTGTTACATTTGATTGACTGAGCGGGTTCTTCTCCTCATGTCTAATCCTTTCATCTGGTGTGCAACCAACCTTGGGGCATCAGGCTGAGGGGGAGTATAGTTTGTAAGCATATCTGTAATCTTTTGCTTTGATTTGTAAATCGTTTGACTCTATGAGAAGCAATCGTTTATCAAACTATTTTCTCCTTTGATTGTGTTTACAGAGTTTGTTTTCATTTCCGCTGCACTTAACATATTTTCATATTCACAAATTGTTCAAAACATACAAACAAACACAATCATGAGAGCCTCCGATCCTAACAATTGGTATCAGAGCCTGGACAGTCAAATTTGATCTAACAATCAATTTGACATAACAGTTCGGCTCAAAATTCATTGATACTAAGGTTGGTTGTATTTAGTTGAAAAACAGAGTATCGAGTAAATCATGTTCAAAGTGGTTATTCAAAAACTCTTTAAATCAATCAAGATGTCATATGACACACAAATCTCACACAACAAGTGATTTCATGCACAAAACACTCATGGTTTCTAGATCTGAAAACATATCTGTGAAAACTATGGGATTATCTCTTATTTTCAAAATTGATTTCAACTATTGTTTTGATATTTGTGATGTCTTTATTATGCTAAAGTATGAACCTCAGATTAACAAAATCTATGTTTCATAAAACATTAGTGTTTTTGGTTATCTATAAAGAGGGGATTTAAAACTTTAGTTATTTAGATCTTATGTATTGAAAAACAGGTTGAGTGTCCTTCAAAAGGATCAAAATCAATTATGTTAAGAATACATTAAGAAATTCAGATGTCAAAATATCCAGATCATGAGTAATGTGAAATTTGGCATAAGCATGTGCAAAAATTGACCAAATCTCTTAAAACATTGCTGAAAATGATTTTGGATTGAGTATTTTTTTTCCTTGAAAACCTTCCAGTAAAAGTTTCAATACTTTTCTATGGAAAGGGTAAAAGGGGAAAAGAAGAAAAATTACAAAAACTCAAAAGTGTGTTTATCTCAAAACTTTTAAAATCAAAAGAAAAGAGTATAAACATAAAACGCTTAAGAGTCCAAAATTGAGTGAATAATGGTCATCAAGCAACTATGTGCATTCATTGATTCAGGGAAATTCAGGACAAAATCATTTACTTCATCTGAGCAGCAGATGTACAAAACAGCTGTTAAAGCTCATCCACTAATACACCAACAGTTGCTGACCAAATTAACCTTTTATTTCTCCACTTTCACCTTCAAACAACTGTTGGATCAACAAAGTCACCAACAGTTGTTAGCTCAGATGATTCACATCTGTAGCCTCACCTTTTGAACATAAGTTCCATCTTAAACCTCATCCATGTTCCCATACACCTGACAACATCAATTGAAAGGGATTCTTATAAAAAGTTTTTCCCAAAACCTTTGTCTTCTTCTTGACTATCTACCAAATCCATCAACATGTCATGTACCTTTGGGGCACTTAAAGACAGAAAGTTGGGTAATTGACAAGGAAGAGGAGCTTCAACTGTTCAGGGAAAAACAAGTTTGGGAACTTGTTCCACAGCCAGAGGACGTTAATCTTTTTGGAAAAAAAATGGACCCTAAAAAACATTGCATATGTTGGAGCATTGTTGTCAAGATGTGTGATACTCAAAAAGGGCATAAGCAGGCAATTGTTGCAGAACCACTGCTCTGAAGATTACTATGAAAATACTACATGCTGAACAGCCCAAATATCCAATATGTTATTGGATTTTGATATAAAATGCTCAAAAGATTGTCTTTATACAGGGTAGTCAAGTAGCTAAAATATATCATCAAAAATTCAATATCTCACTCCATCGTCACCTGACATCAGACACCACCTTGTGGGGGATTGCTATAAAAGGTTTGATTTTATCTTTAACATGTCCATCCTAAAGATCAGTTAATAGATGTACAAACTTAAGAATTGGATTCATCTACTGTTAAAAACTTGATCCCTAAGATTGGAGTGCTAAACATGGATTAAAGCAAGCTTTCTTGTATTCCATGTGTAATTAGCATAAAAATGTTTTTAGAAAATCAAAATAACCATAAAAATAGTTTAAAATTGAATTTTTCAATAAATCCTCAAAGTCTGTTCAAAGCAATGATGGCATTAAAACTCTGTTAAATAGTAAAATCTATCCACTGCCAAAGTGTATTTTCTGATTGTGCAAAACACTGATTTACAACAGAGGTTACACATGAACAGATGTTATTCAACAGTTGTGTGCATCAGTTGCCATGATCATTTTTTTCAAATAAATGGCCTTACACCTGAAACATTTACAAGGCTATCAAAAATTTCCAAAAACAAAAGCAGAGGCTCCTGAGCAGACTTTAGCAGCTACCACTGCTCCTCAGGCACCTGCTGCTGAGCCCACTGCTCAAGGTGATCACAGCAGTAACATAACTGCTGTGAAACCCACACCTAAAACCACCAAAAAGACATCATCCAAAAGCCCACCAAACCTACAATAAAGGCAACTCTGGAAGATGAGATCCCAGAGCAACTGCCAGTGACAACACAAAAGTCACTAGAAACCACTGCTGCTACTTCCTCACAGCAGATGGTAGAAAGATCTCAACCCCAGCCTAAAACTCCTCCTGCTTCTTCACAAAAAGAACAGGTTGTAAGCATAGGGATGCCATCTTATGAAGCAATGGATTCACTTGAATCTAACTTCCACAGCCCTTCTCCCGGGGCAAACTCTCTTTCATCCCATATCCCCACTTCACAAATACCACCATCAAAAATACCCTTGTTGCATGCAGTTGCTATAGCTCAGACACAAACCAGTTCCTCTCTATCACCTATCACTGAGAGTACACTCCTACAAGTGACTGGGTCTGATGCTTATACTTTTGCTATCCCAGCAACATCTGAGGAGGCTACACCCCTTGAGTTACAAGTAACTCTTGGTGGTCGTTCAAGTGGAGCAGCAACTACTAGTGTTGGATCCACTGATCTACACTGGGCCAGTTGTTTCATAAATAAGACTCCCTTGAAGGCAATTTCTTCAGAGACAACCAAGGCAACCACTGGTGTGTTTACTTTAACCACTGGTAAGCTGTTCAAGGTGTCCACAAATGAAGGAAGAAGTCCCCAGTACCAAGAAAAAGGGGCATCAGTGGTAGATGTTTGGAGCACACTTCCTACCTCAACCACTGATAAAACCACTGCCAGTGGGAAATCAGATGATCCCATTCATTTGGGTGATGGTTTAATGTACCAAGAATTGACGGCTAGAATTGATAAACTGGATACAGGTGTTGCAGAAATCAAAGACATGCTGCAACATTTGTTGAAAGCACAAACGGTACCATCCAATGCTGCACGACCTCCAACAGCTACTCCATCATCTGCTCCTACTCCAGATGAGCTGTGGAATTTATTTCAACCCCTGCACCTATCTTCGAAGGAGTTGATGATGCCAAAAAGGGGGAGAAAAATGATTCTGAGGAAAATCTTTCAGTAACTTCTGCTGAAACATCTGTCAAAGAAAAGGAAAAGGGAGGTGATGAAACCCTGAAAATTCAAGCAGATGATGAAGATACACAAATGAGGATCGTTCAAAGTCAAGTCAATTCAGCTGGTATCAAAACCACTGCTGATATTAAAAGGGTAAGGGATAAGAACAGAGCTTTGGTTGAGAAAAAGATAGTTTTGCAAAAAGTAAAAGAAGAGGTTGGTACTTCATTAAAGAAGAGTTCTGTTAGAAAAACAAGGCAATCAACCACCACAGCTTCTAAAACTAAGCCAGTTACTACTTCAACCACAACTTCTGTTCCCACAAAATCACTTACACCTCCACCATTAACAACATCTGTCACCCAAACAACTACCACCACTATTTCAACAACTGTTAGTCAGTCACCCACTATCCATACCACTGCCATCTCCACAAAATCAACCACCATCACTTCAACTACATCACCACCAACCCAAACTTCATCTGCTACCATCCTTTATCAAAGAAGGAAACAAAAGCAAATGGATGAAGAGACAGCACAGGATAATGCAGCAGAAGATTACATTATAAAAATGGTTCTTCAACAAATGCTGGCTGAAAATCCTGAATTATCAAAGGCTGCAAACCCTGCCCAAGCAGTCTTTACCAGGCCTTCATCTCCAAACTCATCAGCAAATAAACCTCTCCCAAGAAACCCATTAGGTTCAAAAATACTAAAGTGGAAGTCTGATCAAAAGACCCATGTATTGACTTTGCTCAGATCTAATGGTGTAGTGAGGCACATATCAAGGGAACAAGCACTGAGCCTGGGTGTTGAAGATCTGCAAGATCTCCTTGAGCTTACACTTTGCAGGGATGAGGAAGACTCAAGTTCCAAGGACTTTGAAGCAGAATTTAAAAGACAAGCTAAGGAACTTCAGATAAGGTAATAAAGATCCAGAATAATGAAGGGTTTTGGCATCATCTGTTCCAGGGGGAGATTGTTGGGATTGAACCCTACCAGAGGAACAGATGATGTAAAGCCAAAACCGGATCAGGGCAGTGGATTCATAATAAGCAGCAGTTTACACTTTGCTCTCCCCTTGACAGTGGTTATCTATCAGCTGATGAACCTTAAGTACTGCTCAAAAGAACAACTGATGATCCAAATGCTGATATAATCCTAAAGACTGCTGAAGACAAACTCTGTTCGCTCTATCTACTGCTGTCTCTTAAGTGCTGCTGAAGACACAAACACTGCTCATTCAAGGACTGATCACCTTTGAAGAAAGCACTGATGTTGTTGTTAAGCATCAGTGTTTAAGCTACAACAGTGGAACGTGAAGCAGTTGTTTTCTCATGTTTTGTATTATTATTACAATCAGTTGTTAGACATCAGTAGTTTGTGTAAGGACAGTAGATATAGTTTGTTAGGCTGTTAGACGTCGCTTTCATGGTGACGTCAGCTGAGATTCCTCAGTGGTTTGGTTTGCCTATAAATGTAACAGTACCCTGTACTGTTACATTTGATTGACTGAGCGGGTTCTTCTCCTCATGTCTAATCCTTTCATCTGGTGTGCAACCAACCTTGGGGCATCAGGCTGAGGGGGAGTATAGTTTGTAAGCATATCTGTAATCTTTTGCTTTGATTTGTAAATCGTTTGACTCTATGAGAAGCAATCGTTTATCAAACTATTTTCTCCTTTGATTGTGTTTACAGAGTTTGTTTTCATTTCCGCTGCACTTAACATATTTTCATATTCACAAATTGTTCAAAACATACAAACAAACACAATCATGAGAGCCTCCGATCCTAACAATTGGTATCAGAGCCTGGACAGTCAAATTTGATCTAACAATCAATTTGACATAACAGTTCGGCTCAAAATTCATTGATACTAAGGTTGGTTGTATTTAGTTGAAAAACAGAGTATCGAGTAAATCATGTTCAAAGTGGTTATTCAAAAACTCTTTAAATCAATCAAGATGTCATATGACACACAAATCTCACACAACAAGTGATTTCATGCACAAAACACTCATGGTTTCTAGATCTGAAAACATATCTGTGAAAACTATGGGATTATCTCTTATTTTCAAAATTGATTTCAACTATTGTTTTGATATTTGTGATGTCTTTATTATGCTAAAGTATGAACCTCAGATTAACAAAATCTATGTTTCATAAAACATTAGTGTTTTTGGTTATCTATAAAGAGGGGATTTAAAACTTTAGTTATTTAGATCTTATGTATTGAAAAACAGGTTGAGTGTCCTTCAAAAGGATCAAAATCAATTATGTTAAGAATACATTAAGAAATTCAGATGTCAAAATATCCAGATCATGAGTAATGTGAAATTTGGCATAAGCATGTGCAAAAATTGACCAAATCTCTTAAAACATTGCTGAAAATGATTTTGGATTGAGTATTTTTTTTCCTTGAAAACCTTCCAGTAAAAGTTTCAATACTTTTCTATGGAAAGGGTAAAAGGGGAAAAGAAGAAAAATTACAAAAACTCAAAAGTGTGTTTATCTCAAAACTTTTAAAATCAAAAGAAAAGAGTATAAACATAAAACGCTTAAGAGTCCAAAATTGAGTGAATAATGGTCATCAAGCAACTATGTGCATTCATTGATTCAGGGAAATTCAGGACAAAATCATTTACTTCATCTGAGCAGCAGATGTACAAAACAGCTGTTAAAGCTCATCCACTAATACACCAACAGTTGCTGACCAAATTAACCTTTTATTTCTCCACTTTCACCTTCAAACAACTGTTGGATCAACAAAGTCACCAACAGTTGTTAGCTCAGATGATTCACATCTGTAGCCTCACCTTTTGAACATAAGTTCCATCTTAAACCTCATCCATGTTCCCATACACCTGACAACATCAATTGAAAGGGATTCTTATAAAAAGTTTTTCCCAAAACCTTTGTCTTCTTCTTGACTATCTACCAAATCCATCAACATGTCATGTACCTTTGGGGCACTTAAAGACAGAAAGTTGGGTAATTGACAAGGAAGAGGAGCTTCAACTGTTCAGGGAAAAACAAGTTTGGGAACTTGTTCCACAGCCAGAGGACGTTAATCTTTTTGGAAAAAAAATGGACCCTAAAAAACATTGCATATGTTGGAGCATTGTTGTCAAGATGTGTGATACTCAAAAAGGGCATAAGCAGGCAATTGTTGCAGAACCACTGCTCTGAAGATTACTATGAAAATACTACATGCTGAACAGCCCAAATATCCAATATGTTATTGGATTTTGATATAAAATGCTCAAAAGATTGTCTTTATACAGGGTAGTCAAGTAGCTAAAATATATCATCAAAAATTCAATATCTCACTCCATCGTCACCTGACATCAGACACCACCTTGTGGGGGATTGCTATAAAAGGTTTGATTTTATCTTTAACATGTCCATCCTAAAGATCAGTTAATAGATGTACAAACTTAAGAATTGGATTCATCTACTGTTAAAAACTTGATCCCTAAGATTGGAGTGCTAAACATGGATTAAAGCAAGCTTTCTTGTATTCCATGTGTAATTAGCATAAAAATGTTTTTAGAAAATCAAAATAACCATAAAAATAGTTTAAAATTGAATTTTTCAATAAATCCTCAAAGTCTGTTCAAAGCAATGATGGCATTAAAACTCTGTTAAATAGTAAAATCTATCCACTGCCAAAGTGTATTTTCTGATTGTGCAAAACACTGATTTACAACAGAGGTTACACATGAACAGATGTTATTCAACAGTTGTGTGCATCAGTTGCCATGATCATTTTTTTCAAATAAATGGCCTTACACCTGAAACATTTACAAGGCTATCAAAAATTTCCAAAAACAAAAGCAGAGGCTCCTGAGCAGACTTTAGCAGCTACCACTGCTCCTCAGGCACCTGCTGCTGAGCCCACTGCTCAAGGTGATCACAGCAGTAACATAACTGCTGTGAAACCCACACCTAAAACCACCAAAAAGACATCATCCAAAAGCCCACCAAACCTACAATAAAGGCAACTCTGGAAGATGAGATCCCAGAGCAACTGCCAGTGACAACACAAAAGTCACTAGAAACCACTGCTGCTACTTCCTCACAGCAGATGGTAGAAAGATCTCAACCCCAGCCTAAAACTCCTCCTGCTTCTTCACAAAAAGAACAGGTTGTAAGCATAGGGATGCCATCTTATGAAGCAATGGATTCACTTGAATCTAACTTCCACAGCCCTTCTCCCGGGGCAAACTCTCTTTCATCCCATATCCCCACTTCACAAATACCACCATCAAAAATACCCTTGTTGCATGCAGTTGCTATAGCTCAGACACAAACCAGTTCCTCTCTATCACCTATCACTGAGAGTACACTCCTACAAGTGACTGGGTCTGATGCTTATACTTTTGCTATCCCAGCAACATCTGAGGAGGCTACACCCCTTGAGTTACAAGTAACTCTTGGTGGTCGTTCAAGTGGAGCAGCAACTACTAGTGTTGGATCCACTGATCTACACTGGGCCAGTTGTTTCATAAATAAGACTCCCTTGAAGGCAATTTCTTCAGAGACAACCAAGGCAACCACTGGTGTGTTTACTTTAACCACTGGTAAGCTGTTCAAGGTGTCCACAAATGAAGGAAGAAGTCCCCAGTACCAAGAAAAAGGGGCATCAGTGGTAGATGTTTGGAGCACACTTCCTACCTCAACCACTGATAAAACCACTGCCAGTGGGAAATCAGATGATCCCATTCATTTGGGTGATGGTTTAATGTACCAAGAATTGACGGCTAGAATTGATAAACTGGATACAGGTGTTGCAGAAATCAAAGACATGCTGCAACATTTGTTGAAAGCACAAACGGTACCATCCAATGCTGCACGACCTCCAACAGCTACTCCATCATCTGCTCCTACTCCAGATGAGCTGTGGAATTTATTTCAACCCCTGCACCTATCTTCGAAGGAGTTGATGATGCCAAAAAGGGGGAGAAAAATGATTCTGAGGAAAATCTTTCAGTAACTTCTGCTGAAACATCTGTCAAAGAAAAGGAAAAGGGAGGTGATGAAACCCTGAAAATTCAAGCAGATGATGAAGATACACAAATGAGGATCGTTCAAAGTCAAGTCAATTCAGCTGGTATCAAAACCACTGCTGATATTAAAAGGGTAAGGGATAAGAACAGAGCTTTGGTTGAGAAAAAGATAGTTTTGCAAAAAGTAAAAGAAGAGGTTGGTACTTCATTAAAGAAGAGTTCTGTTAGAAAAACAAGGCAATCAACCACCACAGCTTCTAAAACTAAGCCAGTTACTACTTCAACCACAACTTCTGTTCCCACAAAATCACTTACACCTCCACCATTAACAACATCTGTCACCCAAACAACTACCACCACTATTTCAACAACTGTTAGTCAGTCACCCACTATCCATACCACTGCCATCTCCACAAAATCAACCACCATCACTTCAACTACATCACCACCAACCCAAACTTCATCTGCTACCATCCTTTATCAAAGAAGGAAACAAAAGCAAATGGATGAAGAGACAGCACAGGATAATGCAGCAGAAGATTACATTATAAAAATGGTTCTTCAACAAATGCTGGCTGAAAATCCTGAATTATCAAAGGCTGCAAACCCTGCCCAAGCAGTCTTTACCAGGCCTTCATCTCCAAACTCATCAGCAAATAAACCTCTCCCAAGAAACCCATTAGGTTCAAAAATACTAAAGTGGAAGTCTGATCAAAAGACCCATGTATTGACTTTGCTCAGATCTAATGGTGTAGTGAGGCACATATCAAGGGAACAAGCACTGAGCCTGGGTGTTGAAGATCTGATCAAAAGACCCATGTATTGACTTAGTCTCGTTTTTGGTATCATCTTGTCTGGAATGCAGTTTTAGGCCTGTAAACACAAATGTAGATAAATAAGTATCCGAACGACGGTTTTACGGCCAAAAACGCATAAAATAGGGGTAAAACGGGGGACTAAAATATGTGTAAATTAGAGTGTATCAAATCTCCCCACACTTAAACCTTGCTTGTCCTCAAGCAAGCTAAACTAAAAAGCAATAAAGGACATAAACAAACAAGAACGATAATTTACACACTATTTTATTGAAAACTAATATATAAACGGTTAGCCGGTTTGTCGAAAGACAGCATCAAAAGATTCAAACCCAACAAGCATATGCAATTTAAAAAGCGACAACCAAGAAGCCGAGACTAAACATTTAATTGACTCACATGTTAATCTTCACCCAACTCACAATGTTCACACACACTCGGTTTTATTTATGAATCATACATAAAATGTGTATGCGTAAACACTCAACGCCTAGTCAATGAAATGTGCAATATCATAAGCTTGTCATAAGATCTCGTCTCCACCAACTAACATGCAAATAAGTGTAAATCAAGAGGTCTTTACGGGTTGTAACGTTAGGCTTGGGCGAAGGGTATGGAAGTGGACATTTAAAATGGCGAAAACGGTTAAAACTCGGTAGTAGCGTTTAACTAGCAATAAACAATACAACTTTACATACAAACGCCTTAAAAAGGCGACTAAAGCGCAATCGAGCTAATCAACAAGATTTTTAACATTTAAGCATTCAAAATTGCTCGATTTCTATCAACTTCACCCTATTTTAGGGTGTTTTATTTTCTGTTTTTTTTTTTTTTAACAAACTATATAATGAAATATAAACACTAACAAGCTAGTTAAACTATTATTTTAACCGAGTTTCAACACTAAAAAGGTTTAAAAACATAAAAAGGTTAAATTTGGTTAAGTGGGCGATAATGTGGGTAAACAAAGGTGAACGAGAAGGCTCGACATGGTTAATCCTAAAGGGTAATATAAGGTGAACGGGAAGCACAACACAAAGAACAAGGTACACAACAAAGGGGTAATCTAAGTGCCTCTATCATGTTTACACAAATCCGCACGTTCATGGTCTTAACAAGCATACTAGTGACAAGTTCTAAATTGCACAAAACATCCGGCTCACTCCTATATCCGAAATGAACAAATATATAACAGTCTAAGCTCAAATATGCTCACGTAACGGAAGGAATGGGTAAAAGTGTGAAAACTATCATGCAAGTCTTTCTTTGTTTGTCACGCTTTCCGGTTTCTTTTTCAAAAATATTTTGCTTGTCGAGTTTTTATCAAGTCCGATGCTTTCTAAAACATAACCAACCGGTTTATTTACCAACATATATACAAAACACAAGTATTTTTAAATGATTTTTCTGATTTTCTGTTTTTTTTTTTTTATAAATAAATGAGGACAAACAAAGCTAAGTTAACAAATTTAACCCCCTCCCCACACTTGAACTTCGCATTGTCCCCAATGCGAGACCCGAAATATAGAGAAAGGGATAAAAATACTCCCCTCAAGATGATGTTGGTGCCACGAGACTTCCGAAGCTCTAACTGGTACGTGCTCCGGTCCAAGATCCGATAGATAAAATCTGCAAGTATGTCGTGTACACCCAAAATATAACAGAAAAAGAAAAACCAAACAACCATAATGTACATAAATGCTAATATCCAAACAAAACAGAAAGGAAATTGTTTGAAAATACATATCCGGGGTGTTTTAAATACAAGTCAAAATAAACACCCAAATGAAAGTAAAGTACTGAAACATAAGACACCACCAAATGCTACCACTACCGCAAACTACTCATCATCATCATCGTCATCATGCCTCGTGCCAGATGGGCCCTGATCGCCATAGCAAGGGGGTTCCACGGTGGGAACTCCGGCGGGTGCTGAAAATAGTTGGGGTATGCGTGATGCATCTCCCCGAACAAATAAGAAAACCCCGCAGACACCCCCTGGTATAGAGTGTCCTGGCGCTGCTCTAGCCGGTCATGTGTGGCCCTAATCTCTGCCTGACTGGCCCTAATCTCTTCCTGGCTAGCCCGGATCTGGTCCTGGCTAGATCTGATCTCGCTGAAGTATGTACCATGCTGCTCCTGCGTGACACGCATGTCCTGGAACTGCTGGTAGAAAGTAGGCCAATCCTCATGCTGATGAAATGCATGATGCTGCGGCGAGTGTGGTGGTGTCGGTGGCTGTGGCTCGTGCTGCTCTGGATGCTCCTGATCATTCATCTCCTCATCCTCATCTGCTGCTGCTGGAGGTAACGGGTCCCAGACCTCTCCATTCAAACCCCTCAACCTATCTCTCCCATCCAACTCAGCAATAACCCCCATAAACTTCAAAGACCGGATATCAACATGCACCCCCTCAGTGATCAAGGTGAGACCCCTAAGCACCCCCGGCGTCATATATCGCTCATTGTACGCGATCTCGGTCACGTACTGACCGCCGTGGATCTCACTATTGTGGGTCCGCCCTGAACACTTAACAAAGTACTCAGCCATTCTCGCGGCGAGGTTGATCGGTGCTTTGTCAACCAACGCATAAAGAAAAAGCAAATCAGGCGTGGGACAGTTACCCTGACTGTCCATGCGTCCGCATATAGAATGGCTGAATACGTGGTGCATCACTCGCACCAGAGGGTCTCGGAGGCGCGAAGCCTTTGACATCCGTGGGTTGTATGGGCCCCCAATAGCGTTACGTGCCCAGAATGCATCCCGCTCCGCATCGTTCGGGAAGTTGAACCGATCATTGAAGATGTCGGGATCATCCATGTCCTCCCGCGTATAAATCCCAAGCCTCCGTCCTAAACGACCCACCGACCATGTATGCCATCGACCACACAATCTGAAGGTTACCCGATTCCTGTAGCGGAAATCGGGCTCTGTACGTGCAACTGGCCTTTCATACTGATACGAGGCGAAGAATTCGATTGTCAACTCCTGATAAACCGGTCGGTTGCAACCGACCAAGTTTGCGAGCGGGCGGGTCATCATTTCATCTAGGCGATCATACTGGTTGAGGTCACGCATAACCTCCCAGTCCAACCAACGGGGCTCTCCAAATTGTTCCCGTCTTGCCCACAATTCATCGCGCTTCGCGATGCATAACGCTTCCTTCTCGATGTTGGGGTTAAATTGTAGGAAAGGGTGATCCATCTGTAATGGGGAATGTTGTTAGGAAGACAGAAACAGGAGAAAAATGAGTTGAAAACAAGCGAGCAGCCAATTATGAAGCTACTGTCCAAACTGTACTGGCAATATGGCACGGTCGTTCTCCGGGACGCACGGTCGTGCGTCACCGAGAACTAACAGGCCAGACCAGACGATATCGTGAATAGCCGGCGATGCACGACCGTTCCACCGAGGAACGACCGTACACTTCCGAATCTGCAGAATACGACCCCTGAACTTAGAACAATCAGATTTTTCAAAATTTCAACCGGGTGTTCACGATACTTCGATTTAACAAGGGTTAGGGTTTCGATTTGTTTATGAAGAGAACCCTAAAAATTCCTTGAAAAATCGGAAGAAAACTACACTAGAAAGAAGGAAAACAAGAAATCTAACACTAGAGACATACCGTGCGAAGTTGGGTGTTTGATCGTGCGAAAAATCGTGCAAAACGGTGAAAAATCGCCCAGGAACGGTCTGCAGCGGCTAGGGTTCGCGAATGGTGAGTTTTGCAGCAGATAATGGTATATATAGTGTGCAAAATGACCAAATTGCCCTCAGCCAGTCGCACGGTCGTTCTCCGGAATGGAACGGTCGTGCGTCACCGAGGTCGTTCAAACCCAGCAGCGTGTTCTCGGAAATGCACCGAGGGTGCGATCTACCGTTCCGGCTTGCTCGGAATTGCACGGTCGTTCCTCAGGTGGAACGGTCGTGCATCAGCTGCAGATACAGAATTTCTGCAGAAGCTATTTCCAGCACCCGTTTCGGCCGTTTTTTCGATACACCAACTGTTCTAATAATATTACAATACAGAACCTTCGCCCGGCATGTACGGAAACTAAACAAACAAAAGAAAACTACCTAACTAACCTAAATTACGCTAAAACTACAAAAACAAATAAAAGGACAATTTTGCCCTCATAGCGCCAAAGACGCTCCTGCTGCATTTTTGTCGGCGAGTCAGCAGCGTAGACTCATGCTAAATTTTTGTCGACGAGTCGATAGCAAGACTCAAAGCTAAAAACTAGAAAAACTACAAAAACTACAAAAAGGACTAAATTACCCCTAAAGCGCAAAATACGCTCTTGCTACATTTTTGATCCGCGAGTCAGTAGCGTAGACTCTCTCCTCCCCACACTTATGATGTGTGCGGGGTTTGGAGTTCAATCACCTCCACCGCCGATTCTATCGGCCCGGCAACGTACAACTTCAACCGGTGACCATTTACCTTGAAAATAACGCCATCCGCGTTCTCTACTGCAACAGTACCATACGGAAACACTTCCTTAACCGTGTATGGTCCTGTCCAGCGTGAATGAAGCTTCCCAGGAAATAAGCGCAGCCGTGAATTATACAGAAGAACAAGATCACCCGCTTGGAATTCTTTGTGGTCCTTCAAGCGTTTGTCGTGACGTTTCTTCGTGCGCTCTTTGTAGAGTACGGAGCTCTCATAGGCTTGGTGCCGCAATTCTTCCAATTCATGAATTTGGAGAAAACCGGGCTTCACCTCCGGTTTTAAGGTCCAAATTCGCGGTTTTCAATGCCAACATAGCCTTGTGCTCCAACTCCACCGGTAAATGGCATGCCTTTCCGTATACCAACCTAAATGGGGTGGTCCCTATAGGGGTCTTATAAGCTGTACGGAATGCCCATAATGCCTCATCAAGCTTGTCCGACCACTCCTTGCGGTTCGCTCCAACCGACCGCTCAAGGATGCGCTTAAGCCCACGGTTCGTGACCTCCACCTGTCCGCTCGTCTGCGGATGATATGGTGTGGATAAACGGTGATGCACACCGTATCGGGACAAAGCCTTTTCAAGCTATGTATTGCAAAAATGAGTCCCTCGGTCACTAATGAGCGCTTTCGGAGCGCCAAATCGGGCGAACAAACTCTTAAGAAACCTTACAACTACTCTGGCGTCATTAGTGGGTAAGGCTTGTGCCTCCGCCCACTTTGATACATAATCAACAGCCACGAGTATGTATTTGTTTCCACGTGAGGGGGGGAACGGTCCCATGAAGTCTATCCCCCAAACATCAAAGACTTCACAAACCTGTATCCAGTTCTGGGGCATTTCGTCGCGTGCCGATATGTTCGTCGCCCTCTGACAAGCATCGCACGCTTTCACCCAACTCTGCGCGTCACGGAAAATGGTCGGCCAGTAAAACCCGGAATCCAACACCTTCTTCGCGGTGAAGTTGGCTCCGTGGTGGCCTCCGGTAGGTCCCTCATGACACTGGCGCAGAATGTCGGTCGCCTCAGACCCAGATACACATCTCCTAATCACCTGATCAGTACCCACCTTGAACAAGAAAGGGTCGTCCCATATGTAGTGCTTGAGATCCGAAAAGAATTTCCTCTTTTGCTGGTGAGTCAACCCTTTTATCAGAATCCCGCAAGCAAGATAGTTCGCAAGGTCGGCGAACCATGGCGACTCATCACAAATCTCAACACCCATCAAAGATTCGTGTGGGAACTTGTCATTTATTGAATCCCAACGCGAATCCTCGATGTCTCCGTGCTCTAACCGAGACAGATGGTCGGCAGCTACATTCAAAGCACCCTTTTTATCTTGTATCTCAATATCAAACTCTTGCAGCAACAGGATCCATCTGATTAGACGCGGTTTAGCGTCCTGTTTGCTGAAGAGGTATCTAATGGCTGCATGATCAGTGTATACAACGGTTTTCGAAAGCACTAGATACGATCTAAATTTATCGAATGCGAAAACGACCGCCAAGAGCTCTTTTTCAGTCGTGGTATAATGCTCTTGAGCGTCGTGGAGAGTTTTACTCGCATAGTAGATCGGATGGAAGTGCTTTTCCTTCTTTTGACCCAGAACGGCCCCTATAGCGTAATCACTCGCGTCGCACATGATTTCAAAGGGCAAACTCCAGTCCGGTGCGACTAAAATAGGGGCCTCTACCAACTTTTGCTTGAGGAGGTCAAAAACCCTCAAGCAATCATCTCCAAACACGAACGGAGCATCTTTCTCTAACAAACGAGTCATGGGTCTGGCGATTTTGGAAAAATCTTTGATGAATCGCCGATAGAACCCGGCATGACCGAGAAAGCTCCGTATAGCACGAACAGAGGTGGGGGGTGGAAGTCGTGATATAACGTCGACCTTAGCTGGATCGACTTCCATGCCCGCGTGAGAGATTTTGTGTCCCAGAACTATGCCCTCCTTCACCATGAAGTGGCATTTCTCCCAGTTCAGGACCAGATTGGTCTCCTCACACCTCTTCAACATTCTTTTCAAATTTTCCAGACACTGATCAAAGGAATCCCCAAATACCGAAAAATCGTCCATGAACACCTCCATGGAATCCTCAATCATGTCATGGAAAATTGCGACCATACATCGCTGGAAAGTAGCCGGCGCATTACACAGCCCAAACGGCATACGCCGGTAGGCGAATGTACCGAAAGGACAGGTAAATGTGGTCTTCTCCTGGTCCTCAGGAGCGATAGGAATTTGAAAGTAACCCGAGAACCCATCCAGAAAACAATAATATAACTTCCCTGACAGACGCTCCAACATTTGATCAATGAATGGAAGCGGGAAGTGGTCCTTGCGGGTGGCGTCGTTGAGTTTGCGATAATCGATGCAAACCCGCCATCCAGTGACCGTCCTGGTTGGAATGAGCTCATTCCTATCGTTCGTGACCACAGTCATGCCCCCCTTTTTGGGCACTACCTGCACAGGGCTGACCCAAACAGAGTCGGAAATGGGATAGATCATACCAGCATCTAACAACTTAATCACTTCCTTTTTAACGACCTCTTGCATGTTCGGGTTCAGCCGCCTCTGGTGCTGCGCACACGGCTTGAACTGATCCTCCATAAGAATTTTATGTGTACAGAAGGAGGGATTTATACCTTTAATGTCCATGATTTTCCAAGCGATTGCTTTCTTATGAAGTTTCAACACCGTAAGCAGTCTGCTCTTTTCCTCTCCCGCCAAACCAGATGAAATAATGACAGGTAAATGACGCTCCTCATCAAGAAATGCGTACTCTAGGTGCGGTGGGAGCTCTTTAAGCTCCAAGGTAGGAGGATCTTCCACTGAAGGCTTCGACTTCACTTCACTCTCGCGATCAATTTCTATGAAACGATCCGGACTCTGGGGACTATCATCACCAATCTGATAGACTGGCTGCTCTAAGTAGTGGCCCTCCTGCGTAATGCCATCTAAGTCCCCACACAACAGATGTGTGTCCGAATCTATCTCCTCGATCGTACCCTGGAAATGCGTGCTCACATAAGTGTCAACAATGTCAACATAATAGAGCGCGTCGTCCTGACTCAGAGGATGCTGCATAGAACGTTTAATGTCAAACGTCACATGCTCATCATCTACTCGGAGTGTGATCTCGCCTGCCGCCACGTCCACAATCGTCCGGGCAGTATTCAAAAACGGGCGTCCGAGTATCAGAGGCACTCTCGAGTCCTCATCCATGTCCAGGATAACAAAGTCCATGGGAAACACAAACTTGTCAATCTTAACAAGCATATTCTCTACAAACCCGCGTGGATACTTGACAGAACGATCCGCAAGTCGAATACTCATCCTCGTAGGTGACGGCTCACCTAGATCCAACTTTGTAAAAACCTTATAGGGCATAAGGTTTATACTTGCTCCTAGATCTGCTAACGCATTACTGACTGACAGATTGCCTATGAGGCAGGGAAGCGTGAAACTGCCTGGATCGCCCATTTTTGTAGGCAGGCGATTCTGGAGAATAGCAGAGCAGCTTTCATTCATAACCACACAAGACATGTCCTCGAGTTTTTGCTTGTTTGAGAGGATGTCTTTCAGAAACTTCGCATACTTTGGCATCTGTGCCAAAGCCTCAACAAACGGTATGTTTATATGCAATTGCTTAAACATCTCAAGAAACTTACCGTTTTGTTCATCCATCTTCTGCTTCTTCAACCTTCCTGGATAGGGCACTGGAGGCTTGTAACCTGTGACCGGCTCCTGGACTTGTGCTGTACTTGCTGGGCGGAGCCTGGCATGCACCTCATCCGGTGTGTCGGTCGGGACCGCTTCAGTGATCGGTGGTGAGTCCGATATGACGGGTCCGGTAGGTTTTCCACTCCTGGTCATCACCGCATTCACATCTCTATGCGGGCCCGGGTTTTTCTCAGTATTGCCCGGGAGACCACCCTGGGGTCTCTTTGACATCATCTGTGCCAGCTGACCAACCTGATTCTCTATGTTCTGAATCGAGGCCTTGTGGCTCCTCATTTCTCCCTCATGAGAGAGAAAACGATCCTCGCTCTGCTGGTAGCGTTTTTCAGCTAACTGATTCGCGCTCGAGGAGCTAGTTAGAAGCTGGGACATCATCTCCTCCAGCTTAGAACTAGACTGAGGGGCCTGCTGCTGGGAACTACTCCCAGAGCCTTGATTCTGATGCGGGTATGAACGCTGTTGGTAGGATTGGTTGTACTGCTGATAATGCTGACCCTGGCCCTGACCCTGATGCTGCTGCGCTGGAGCGCGTGGAGTGAATCCCAAAGGATTTTGATTGCCTGTGTTCGCACGCCACCCAAAATTGGGTGATTTCTCCAACCGGGATTGTAGGTGTTACTGTAAGGGTTGTTTTGCGGCCTAACTTGATTACCCACGAAATCTACCTCTTCGTGGCCCTCGTATCCGACTCCCTGAAAACATGCCCCAGGCTCGTGTGACACACCACACTGGTCACAACCCGAGCCCGCATGCGCAATCATCTGGGACCTGTCGAATCTCGATGCGAGAGCCGAGATTTGTGCAGTAATAGCCGTATAGTCGTCAACAGCATGTACTCCTGCGCGGGATCCTGATGATGATGATGTAGCCCGACTCCTATCTCCTTCGCGGCGAGAGCTAGATTTCAACGCAGCCTTTTCAATGATATCGTAAGCCTCATTGGGCGTCTTTGTCCCCAAATCGCCTCCTGCATTCATATCTAAACGCTCCTGCGTATTGTAGCTCAGCCCCTGATAGAATGTCAAGACTAACTGTCTCCTGGTGAACCCATGATGTGGAACATCAAGTAACAGATCCTTGAATCTCTCCCACGCTGCATGCAACGACTCCCCTTCATCCTGACGAAAGGTCACAACTCGGTTCCTTAGCTTGGTTGTCTTCTCGGGTGGAAAGTACTTTTTCATAAATAGCTCCGCCAACCCATTCCAGGTCCTGATGGACCCAGCTGGCAGTGACATAAGCCAAGCTCTGGCTTTGTCACGCAGTGAGAAAGGAAACAACCGTAACCGAACGGCATCCTCCGAAACATCCCGCATTTTGAACGTGGAACATACTTCGAGAAAAGCTGCAATATGTCGTCCGGGATCCTCATGTTCGCGTCCGTCGAACTGCACCGAATTCTGCACCATATTAATTATACTAGATTTAATTTCAAAGTTAGGTGCATCAATAGTAGGTCTAAGGATACTCGGCTCCAGGCCTGTCGCTCCAGGTTGGTTAGACTCATTCAACGGTTGATTATCGTCTGCCATGGTTATGTTTCCTCCTGAGCCCTCGGCTTCAGTAGGTACCACCGAATCCGGCCCGCCAGATGCGAGCAATAGCCCAACCGCACGCCCTTTCGCGCGAAGACGCCTCCGAAGATCACGTTCGGGTTCGTCAGACGGTTCAACAAGTTCTGGAGCGGGGGTCGAGAACATCAACCTGCAAACGAAAATTCGACACGGTGAATATTTTATTAATTAAATAATGCTGTTTTTTTTTCCAGCTGAATAGAAGCAGAAAATTATTATAAATGGGCTGAAAATTTTATAAAAATCCGAAAAATAGCCCGAAATTTTATAAAAATTCAACAAAATAAATAAACGAATCGACTAATACAAAAATAGCTTTAGGGTGCCGAAAACCCAAAGAATAAGCGAATAAATGAATCCGGATCAAATAAACAAATGGAACCAAAAATAACGCAAAAATGAATAAATCGAATAAAAACAAGAAATATAAACAAATAAATGAACAAATAAAGAATCAAGAAATTATACACAAATATTAACAAGTATATACACCGATAACCAAATGACTCGGGTCGTTCCTAAAACTCGCCATTTCCCCGGCAGCGGCGCCAAAAACTTGACGTGTGCGTATATATAGATAATATTTTGCAATGAATTACACACGATTGGGTTTTAAATTTATAAAAGTGATTATTACTTTTACATCAAAACACACACGAAAGAGGCAAGTGTACCCCGTCATATATGTAATAAAGTATCGGTAAGGACCAAGTATCGATCCAAGGAAATGGGCGGAGAATTAGTACTAGACCTTTGTCACTAAACTACCGGTAAAAACATAGGTTTTGTGATTTTAAACTAAACTAAAGTAAGCATAAACAAATACATAATAAAAACATAATATAAAGTAGATAAAAAGCCTTGCTAAATACACAACCACAGCATGTCAACTAAGTCAGTTTTGGCACTAAAAGCATTCGGTCAATTTTCCAATTTAAAACAATTAGTATCCCTTTCGGGAATCCTAACATGACAATCATTCGGAAAGCTAAAACGATAAACACACTTTAACCACCTAAAATTGTTCTTTAACGTGCAATTGATAAATGTCTATGAAAATCTCTTAAAAATAAGTTAGGCAGCCGTTAGGATTATTCTAACCTCACTTAAACAAGGAAAGCTACACCGATAAACACAATGCAACCACCGAGAAAAGCATAAACTAGATTAAATCACAACCAAGTTCATTTTACAAATCTTGCACAAAAATTCACTAAGATAACAATTTTGGCCTAAACTACTAATTAAGCTAACAAATCATGGCAATAATTTATAACGACACCATCTAACCCGTTTAGGTCCTTACGTGACGGCAAGCTCTCTTGATTAACAATAATTACATTTTATTAAATCACTAACCATTTCTAGTATCATGATGCATACATTTAAACCAAGTTAAACTAGTTAACCAAATTCAAAGTTTACTAATACAAGATTAATTAAGCTTCATTTTTCAACTATCTTAACTAACCAAGCACCAATCATCCAACACAATTACTTATAATCAAGAAATCAATATCAATAACAAGGTTGCAAACTAATCATCAAAGATTAACATAGAAAATACTTCAAAATGTCATTACAAACAAAGTTTAACAAACTAATGGTTATAATCTAGCAAGGGATTGTTGTGTTTTTGCCCAAAGGCTACAATAATACATAAATCATAATCTAAGTACTTGAAAGATCAACAAAAACTTGGAAAGATTAGAAAATCAAACCATAAACAAGTACTAGACTAAGGATCCGGGTAGTAATCGAGCTAATCGGGATAACGTGGCTTGAATCCGGGTGAAAGCTAATGCCTCCGGAGCCTGAAAATCGCCTGAGAGCTCTCCAAAAATCCAGAATGCCGAGCAGAATGTTTCTGCTGTGTTTTTATACTTTTTTTTTGCTGATGCACGGTCGTTCCCCATATGGAACGACCGTTCACTTTATTCAATTATTGGACATGGGTCACCATACCGCATACGTCATCGGATCGTTGACCAGATCTGAAATCGCACGACCGTTCTCCCTGTGGAACGGTCGTTCAGTTCCGGGCTTCATGTTGCACGCCAAGTCGCACCTACCGTTCAGTTCCGAGACTCTGTTGATTCACCGGAGACGCACGGTCGTTCCTCAGATGGAACGACCGTTCTTCACCAAGTCGCTTGTTTCCCTGGAACGCCCAACCGCACCTACCGTTCATTGCCGAGATGATCAGTGTTGTCGGAGATGCACGACCGTGCATCAGGTGGAACGGTCGTTCCACAGGCCCAGATCAGAATCCTTAACAGAAAGTCCGCAGATTTGTCGTTTTGTCCGGAAAGTCCTCGTTTTTGGTATCATCTTGTCTGGAATGCAGTTTTAGGCCTGTAAACACAAATGTAGATAAATAAGTATCCGAACGACGGTTTTACGGCCAAAAACGCATAAAATAGGGGTAAAACGGGGGACTAAAATATGTGTAAATTAGAGTGTATCATTTACCGTTAGAAAAAGGCATCAAACAACGGTAAAAAAGGCATCAACCAACGTTCGAATTCATCAAGTTCAACGCGTGATTCCTTCCACGCGTTGATATTATCACGCGTGATATTAAGGGTGGCGGCGATGTGCATTTTGTTTTCAACGCGTGGTGGGTGGCCATCGCGGACCACCCCCCACTCCCCTGAGTCATGTAGTAGGTTTGATAATGGGTAATTTTAATACTTGGAAAAAAAATTGAAAATAATTTATAGTATAGCTTAATAAAAATTAGAGTAAATTACAAGTTTTGTCCTTTATGTTTGTATCAAATTGCAGGCGGTGTCTTTTACCTTTAAATTTGACGAGTTTTATCCTTAACGTTTCAAAATCTTGCATGTTATGTCCTTTAGACTAAACTCAGTTAGTTTTTTTGGTTAAGTATGGTCATATGCCTTGCACATGAGGGCATTCTTGTCATTTTACCTCCCTAAGGGCTATTTTGTAAATAACTCTTATCCAGTGGCTATTTTGTATAAAACTAAAAAATAAAAACTCATCATCTCTCTCACACTCCTAGCCACAACCTCACTCACCGCACAACCCAACCCCACCCAATCTTCTTCGTTTTCGGCGAACACATTTTTCCGGCTACCATTTTAGGTGGCATACTACATCCAATAACCCTCACGAGATAGGTGCTAGCCACACATCCATTTGTTTCTGATCCCGTTAATCTCACACAAACCAAATCCAATAATTCATTTAACCATGTATACGTCCACCGGTAAACACACGACTTCGTCTGAACGTCATCGTTAGATTCCTCTTATTCTCTATTCTTATCATCGGCGTTCAGCACATTATTACAATCCGCGTTGAATCATTTGTTTCCAGTGATGAATAATGGTTTTTCTCAAATATTTGGGGATAACTAGCTGGTTCAAGAGACAATATCCTACACTAAGCAAGGCATTTGACATGTACACGGTTGAAGCAGGTGGACATTTTCATGATCAATATAAGTTCAAAAAAGGTGTTACTTTGTTATTGTAATCTGCGTGGGTCAAAAGGATGATTTTGGTGTATGAAATCAACCAAACAATGTGAGCAAGGTTATGTTAACAAAATTCAAGGGTTTGATTTTTCACTTTCAAATCCATTTT
Organism: Helianthus tuberosus; assembly: GCA_030545235.1. Taxonomy (NCBI): domain Eukaryota; kingdom Viridiplantae; phylum Streptophyta; class Magnoliopsida; order Asterales; family Asteraceae; genus Helianthus; species Helianthus tuberosus. Next base: position 132,263,874 of record CM060427.1, on the reverse strand, counting down.
TTGTGTTAGAACATCAAGATTCTTCATCTTCAAATCAATCTCGAAATTATGGTTGACGGAAAAATGTGGTCATCGGAATGGGATGCTCGCCGGAGGATGGGATGGCACCGGAAACGAAGACGAGGGATGGGGTGGGGTGGGGTGGGGTGGGGTGGGGTGAATGGCGGTGTTGGATGGTTGGGTGAACGACGGTGTTGGATGGTGGTTACGGCAGTGTTTGATGGTGGTTATAGTGGTGGGTGAAGGATTGTGAACAAGTGTGGTGAAGGATGAGGAACGAATGTGTTGGATACGTTTTTTTACACAACAGTCCCTGGGTGGTGAAATGACAAAGATGCCTTCATGTGCAGGTCACATGACAATATTTAACAAAAAAGTCTGACTGAGTTAGAGCTAAAGGACATAAAGTGCAGGATTTTGAAACGTTAAAGACAAAACTCGTCAAATTTAAAGGTAAAAGACACCGCCTGCAATTTGGTACAAACATAAAGGACAAAACTTGTAATTTTCTCTAAAAATTACATATGCATTATATATAAAAGTAATAAATAAAAATGTATAATTTTTATTCGAATTTCGAATCGAATTTGAAGTTATAAATTCGTATTCAATTTACCTTACTCGAATTGAATCGAATTCGAATTCTTTTAATCGAAACGGATTTTTGATAATCGAATCGAATTTAAACGAAATTCGAATTCGAAACGAATTCTTCAATTTCGAAACGAATTCTGAACACCCCTAGTCCTGATAATCCCACACCCTGTATACGGGGTCGTATAACGTTATATGGCTCGTATAGAATAATTTGACATGACAAATATTGAGCCGTATAATGTTATACGGCTCGTATACATAGAGAAAATATTAGGCCGTTTAACATTCTATATGGGTCGTATAACATTATATGAGGTTTGGGACGTATAACATTCTACACGGGTCATATAATGTTATACGGTCCGTATACATGGAAAAAAAAACATTCTGAGGCATTTTTTGTTGTGCAACAATCAGTTATATGGCCCGTATAACGTTATACGAGTCATATAATGTTATACGACCCATATACATGGACAAAAAAACATTCTCTGTCATTTTTTGTTGTGCAACAATCAGTTATACGACCCGTAACTTTATAATGTCCGTATACAAGTAGGGGTGTGAAAATAAGATTTTAGGCTTGTGGGAATAGTGGGAGCCATAATTTTATATTAATCTATTTTTTAACGACAAATTTATTTTTTTCTTGTTGTCTGCGGGACCTAAACACAAGGTTAGAATCAGGGCTGATCCTGAGAATTCAAGTTCTATGTCTGAGCCTGGGAAAAATGTGTTCATTATGTCTTAACAAAATAGATTATGTAAACTATTTTTTTTTACACTCATTATTATTATTATTATTATTATTATTATTATTATTATTATTATTATTAAACTAAAATGAGTATTGAGCTAATATACTATAGGCTAAAACGTAATGGGCTTAAATTATAAATTTTGAGATTGATGGTTTTAATGAGTTTAAGATATAAGTTTATGTTTTACTAGGTTATCACCCGGGATTGCTTCTCGGGTTGGAAAAAGTTATTTATAAAAAAAACATATAAATATATGTATAACACACACCCACACCCACACACACACATATATGTAGGATTTTTTATATGTGACCCTGGATAAAATGTGCCCTGACCGGGAGTCATCCCAGCCCACCCCAGGACCAGCTATGGTTAAAACCTCGTGTATTATACGACTTTAATCTTTAAAACTTAGTTATATTTTTGTAATTTTGAATATGTTGGATTATAAAAGGCAAAAAAGAAAATAAGAATCACAAGTATTAAATTTAGGAAAATAGAAACAAAATAACCATGAATTCAAATTCTATTATAAAAACAGTAAAGTTTAAACAATGAAAAACATACAAGCTTGATGAAAATAAAATAAAAAATGCATTAAATTTAATATTAAAAAGAAAATCAAGTAAATTTGAAATGGATAAAATCTTGATTGTTTACTTATGAGATATGAGAGGATAGAATTGAAAAGAAGCATTATGATTAGGATCCACTAGAGGAGTGCCTAGGTTAGCATAAAGACTTTTTTTTGGGTGGCATAATAGTTTGTTGAGAGTGATTTGAAAGTTATAAGTCCTTTCGTAGTCGAAGGTTGTATCGTGCCTAACCCTTCCACATCACCATATGGCGTCTCCTTACACCGCCCCGAGGTGTGCTATACCACTTGAACCTGGTTGCCTCGTGAAAATTATAACGGGGTGAACACATTTGCCTCTCTCACACATACATATATATACATACATATATAACCTTATATCTACATAATCTTCCACTACACACACATGTTATATGACCCCCGTATTTCACTTTTTTTTTTGCCATTTGTCACCACATAAAGGAGGTTATGTGGTGTTACCACTATACGTGGCCTAAGGGATACATAAATGTAAAAGGAGACAGAGTTCTAGAGTTTATGTTTACAAAGAGATGCCTTGTTGAATTTAGTTATGGTGGATGCTAGTGGTTGGTTGGAGAAGATGGTAGGTATATGAGTAATTTCACACAAAACTAACAGAAAAGTTAACGAATGTTAGAACTAGGGACGGAGAGTGTTAAGAGGTGAAACGTCTAGGATGTAAAGTGTTAAGACTGGATTGAACTCATTAAACCTCATAAACGAAAACTGCAATTTACTCTTTTAAAACGAATATTATATAAACCTACAAAAAGAAGTTACATCTACAGTAACCTAACATGAGGTTTTTTTTTGTCTTTTAGGTGGTATTTATTTTTCTAAAAAAGACCTGCGTAGGCTCTTATGTCTGCGCTGCACAGACCACGCGCAGACATTGCCAGCTGCAGACTGTTTGTTTTCCGAAGACGTTTCATTAAAAAACGTCTGCGTGAGTTCTTATTGTTGCAGACTTGGCCCAGCCACTTATAAGATCTTCTAAGGTCTGTAAACGGTTAAACACCACCACCCATCACATCGTCTACCACCCACCACTGTCCATCATCACCACAACCATCCACCACCTCCACCCACCATCTACATCCACCACCCATTACCACCATCCAACACCACCACCACCAGTTTATTTTAGAAGTCTTCATACGTTAAAAAACAAACATCCTTCTTCTTGCGGATTACAGAGATTTGGTCCACCTCTTCTTCTACAGATGTCTGCATACGTGGTCCGCAGAATGCAGACATTTTAGCTCTTAAAAAACAAACAACACCTTAGTGTCATTTTTTTAATTTCACACTTCAACATTTTTAGTATTGGCACTTATAACCCCTCAACTTTCTAAATACTTTGTAATCAATTTGTACATGCTTATTTTTTTGTACGTATCGGTATAAATTCAGATTGATTTACGTTTCAGTGTAATTTTTTTGGAAATGGGTAGGCTCGAATATAATACGTTTTTGTGCTTTTTTATGTACATTTTAGTTGGTTTACATTTTGGCATAAGTTTTGTTTTAAAACAAGTCGGGTCAAATATAACACGTTCTCATTATATGGTAAAAATTCAAGTTACTTTACGCTTCAATGTTGCCGCAACACGGTTTACCATTCTTTAACTTAAAAAAACTTAATTTTTTTATGTACTTATTTTTATGTACGTGTTGGTATAAATTCAAGTTGGTTAACGTCTCAACATGAATTTCTTTGGCAAATATAATACGTTTTCATATTTATTTTTATGTGATTTTTTTTTTTACTTTGTCTACGTTTTGACGTAACTTTTGTTCAGAAATAAGTCGGGTCAAATATAATACGTTTTCATTAGGCTGTACAAATTTGAGTTACTTTACATTTCAAACTCAACGCGCAAAGAAATTTACTAGTTCAATATATGAATCAAATAAGATAGTAATCTAAGTCACATACACAAACCACACTAGCTAATATAATCAATCCACAGATGGATAGAGGAAAAGAATAAAAACAAAAAAGTTGATGTAGCTTCTCCAACAACTCTTCCGAATATAATATGTCCTTTTCTCACAAAGTTTTGGGTTTTGTCAAAAAGAGCCTCGTATAGAATTTCACTCTCATTTACATCACTAATTTGGAAATTTGTACACGGCATTATTTTAGACCGCTTATTTTGTAATTACAAACTTAAAGTGAAGCTAAAATAAAAACAAAAGCAAAATAAAGAATAAATATAAAATTTACTACTGTTATTAAAAAATAAAAAGTCATTTTACGATGATTTCATTAAAAAATAGGCGAATTGTAAATAAATAATCACACCTAACTCAATTTGGCCGGTAATAATCTCAAGTCAGTTATTGGCCGATAATAATCCGAACTGGTCAATTTTTTTTGTAAAATAGTCTGCCGTTAAAATAGCTTAACGAAGTTAAGTTTTTTTTCCGAATTACAAACCAATGTTTTAGGGCTTTTTGATCAGAACAAGGATACGAGTCGATTGATGTAAAACTTACCTCGAAATGGCTTGATTTTTGTTAATTGAAAGTTTAAACACCCGAACTGAAGCACCGTTTTCGTGGGTTGGGGAAAGACATCTGGAGCAAAACAATACAATGACAACAAAAGATGTCTACAATTCGATCCATGTAATTCAACCAAATCGAAGATACTTCATCTTAGTATTTTACATCCCCTTGACAACCATACGAAAGAAAAAAAGTAAAATAACATTGAATATTGTGTTACTCATCGACCTTTTCAAATTTAAAGTGTTAAAATGGGACGGGTATATGAAAAGATTTACAAATTTCAGTCCTGTACCATTAAAAATCATATTATGTATCCAATTTTCTGCTCATCTGATACTTCCGTACTTGTTACACATAACTCATCGGGTTCACGAGTGTATAGTGTACCCATCTATGGTCTTAATGTTTAAAATATTCATTGGGATGTTCATTACCTAAAACTCAATTTTAAACCTGTCTAAAAAATCAACTTCAAATATAAAATAATCAGCTACAATTTTTAATGATTCTATAATTTTAATTATTTTAAGTTTCTAAGGCCATATGTGATGTGAAAAGAGACGAACATAGCCATGTCGGCCAAGGAGCCTACCTCCACGCACCTCTCAAGAATGTCTCCCCTCCCTTTCTCCCAATTCCAGTCGTCCTTGACTAAGAACTTCCCCTTGCATCTCTTTCATTACATTTGGGTGGCATGTAGACATCCATGCCGCCAACGGATTACATGGACCTCGATTATAAGAAGCTCTAACAACTTCAATATTTAAACTATAAATTAAGATTATACAATGTTTTTTAATATTTTGTTTCGAATAGTGTAAACGGGTTTGGTTAACCAGGTGAGTATCACCTGATTCAATATATGTCTGAATCCGTGAAAGTTGTAAAAACTAAACCAATACCTGGAATCTTGTCCTGAATGTTTTTCAGGTTTTCTCATTGGGTTTGGGCGGATGACGCCAACTTCCATCCCGTCCCAAACCACAACTTCTTTTAGAACTAATTCTATACCTGAATATAATGTTTTAAGTTTCATGTTTTCTAAATTCTAATCAAGTTAAGGTTCTTTTGTCATTCCTAAGTGTTTAATCATGCAGAATCACCATGTCCAAACCCTTCGAAGATTGTCACTTCTTTTTAAGTGGGGATTGATATCCTTAATGTCACTTTTAAGTAAAGGAATCAAGATTCCATCATTTAGCAATAGACAATCAAATTCTATTTGTAACTAAACATTCAAAGAAGATATAGAACTATGTCTCTTGAGCATTGTCACAAATTGGACACCGTGTATATATTTAGGTTATGTGTTGTGGGGCTTGATTGGGGGCTTGGGTGAGTAAAAATTGCTGCCACATAGACAACACTTAGGCACACTTTTTTCTCACTCCCAAAAGGGGTGTAATGGTAACGGTTTGGTTGGGGGCTTGGTTGAGGATTAAGTAATCATTATTTAATTATTATTATAATTTATTTATGTTAGTTTATATATTTGCAAATATAATTTAATATTATTAAATACACTTATAATTTAAAAAGTTGAAAGTTTCATTAAATTTTAAATAAAAAATACAACTAAAACAAAAAAAGAAAAAAAAAACCATAATTTTAAAACCAAAAAAAAAATCACACATAGAAATAAAGTAACATATCAAGTAAAGGGGAAGAATGGTTGTTGTAAAGTGGTTTGTGATTCGGGTACCCATTGTGTTTGTGAATTGGGTAAATCTCAACCGCCCGCCCCGTATTGTTCGTATGAGTCAAACTCGAACGAGAGCCTAAAAAAGCCCCTTTGATCAAGAATAACATAACATAACAAGTAAAATATGAAGTTCAAGAATACAAAAAGTTTGAGAGGGGAAGAGTATTTTGGAGTGACGAGGTTTGAATAATAAAAATATGAGGCTTTTATAAGTACGCCCTGCTTGCGGTATGCGCATATAATGTATATGTGTGTGGGCGCTCGGTAAGCAAAAGTGCACTAATTTTAACGTTATTTTACTAATTTCGTGAAAATAACGTTAAAAGAGAGAGATGGTTAATCATGCATCATGTGGTGGCGTTGATAGCCGAAGACAAGGGAGTACATGCACTAATCGGCCTTTGTGTTAATTGTTGAGTGTTATGTGCCTTATGTCCAAGGCTTGATGCAAAACTACTATCGAGTCGGGGGTCTCACTAGAAGCAGCCTCTCTATTCCTACATGGTAGAGGTAAGGTTCTCTACATCTTACCCTCCTCAAACTCTACATTAGCTTTGCTATTGGTGGGATTTACTAAGTACTATCATGATGAGAAGATTTTTATAAGTGTTTAAAATTAGTTTTATTTTATTTTTTTATGTTTTTTTGGTTATTAGAAAATAGAAAAAGTCAAACCCCCAAGTATAAATCCTCCCAGGGGCGGACCTACCTCTTTGGTAGAGGTAACCCCCGCTACCCCTTGGTCGGAAAAAATTAGTGTAAATTTTGGAAAAAATTGACGTTTTTTCGATTTCGTTACGGCTTATTTATAAAACGTTACCCCTTGGTCGGAATCCTAGATCCGCCACTGAATCCTCCAATCAAAAGCTCTTGTACATAAAGACTCCTGCATGTTTCTTTTTGTTAACCATGGGCAACGGCGTGACTCGCCCTCAGGGCTATGCCCCACGCTTCCAACTGCGCTTGCATGTAATGGTATACAAAACTTTTGTTTGCTGATGCGGCTTGGTGGGGCGCCACCATAATACATGCTCTTAGGAGTAGGATTACTAGGTATCCGAGTTAGACGATAAAAATGGACCAATGGGATGGTGGTCCATTGGTAAACGCAAAGCCTTTAAACACCTTGGGAGAGGGAGGTCTTGGGTTCAAGTCCCATAGACGACATAGAATAAAAGAAATGTGGTGTTAAAAAAAGACCATATAAAATGGCCTAGTCTAGAATCAAAGGTTTGAACGGGCATCTGCTCATTAACAAATTAAAAAAAATATGTTTTTTTTTAATATCTTTAAATCAGATGCCATATAGAATAATCTTTTTTTTATAAAGGGCAATGCCCGAAAGACTATATAAACAATAAAGGATACATCTTAGGGGCATACCCCCGTATCATCACCCAAAACATGCTTCGCGAACCAAAAGTATGGAATTAAACAACCAATCCTAAGAGATTTTAACGTCCTATTCCTACATTGGATATCCACCCCAACTGTACCGATACGAGGGATTAAAACAATACGATTAGCCAACCTAAGGGCTTAAACCAACCCACAAAAATTGGTATAACGAGTTCCCAAAAGACATTTGGGTACCGTATACCAAGAGCCCAATCCAAATGCCCATATCGGATATGCCAGGTTCAAATAACCCCTAGGTAGATCCAACAAACGGCCCAACCCAAGAGCCCCCAACGCCAAAAAAATATACCCAGTTCTATACAACACAACACCTTTCGCAATTTTAACCCAAGTTTGGGGCTTCCAAAACACTTTAGTAGCCAGGCCCATACGGCTCGTCACCTTGTCGAACTGCTTCAAAGCACTCCAAATGTTCAAGCCCATATTACTGTGGAGGGCCTCCCGGTTTCCTTTATTCATTTTCTCATAACCCAAATGCATCCAGCAGCCCTTTAGGCCCCGAATCCACAAATGACAGGCTGAGATATTGGGCCAAAGGGTCTTCACAAAAGGCAAAAAACCCAGGGACCTAAACAAGTTTGTGCCCACGGACTTCAACCAGGTAATGTGAACAATAAAGAGATCGTTAGGAATCATCTTAAAATGCAAGAGATCGTTACCGGTCTCTTTTTTTGCAAGATTTTAACTAGAATATACTATCATCGTCAGACCTTCATAAAGTTACTGGCACTCAGTATTCATACGCTTCCCAGGCTGAAGAAAGTTACTTATATTATTATTATTTTTTGTCAATGCATAAAGTTTTGACAAAAATTAAAAATCAATTAAAAACATGAAGTTTCGAAATCTCCTTCGTCTTAAGAAATCTTCAATTCCCATTAACTTCCACCAATTGATTTAATGGCTATATTTAAATTGCTGTGTAAATGAACAAAATTTGTCATATGTTGAGGGAGCCACGACAAAAGTAGTAATACCAATATTAGCCTGTAAATTGAAAAAAAATAATGAATATGTATAAAAGAATTAATGAATTAGGTTATTCACCAAGGCATGAAAAATAATGTGCATCATAAATATAGAGTTAAGTTTAGGGTTAGTATATTAATATAGTTATTGAATTGTAATGAAATTTTGTTTTGTTTTGTATACGTGTGCAAAAATAATAAATTATCTATTAACAAATGTTTAGGAAAAAGATATATTACTATCTAAAAAAACAACTAAACAAAAAATCAAGTATATTAATATTGTATAAGATAATAATCATTATTATATTGATTCTCTGCAAAAAAAAAAAAAAAAAAAAAAAAAAAAAAAAAATCCGAATCTCATCATGACAACTTACACCAAATTAACTCAATACCAAAATCTTGAAGTTGAAAAGTTGACGGTAAGGGTTTTAAATCAATTATTGCTTCCAACTGCATTCGATATAGGTGTAGCATTGTCAACGGTGCATGACACATTATCCTAATATAAAAAGTTGACAAGTATTAATGTTTCAAAAAAAAAATTAAATAGAAATATAAGAATTCTTGTATTATTACCTTAACGTCAAATGGATTAGACAAACTGGCTGAGACCGGAACACCATACGATTCAGACTGCTCATGCTCTACGTACGAAAAAGACATTAACATTAAAAGCACACAATTATACAAATCTATTTCAACCCATATGAATATGAAACGAAAATAATAACATAATGACGATTTAAACCTAGTTAATATTGAATTTGGCGTAAAGCGCGAAAATGATATCATCGTTGGTTGCCATTGCAATACCATAGTTTTCAACTTGATGCTCAATGTTATAGTCGGTAACATTTATGATAAATGCATACTTCTTTCCGACCAATGTGTCATTCCTCTCGAGATATGGGTCGGGTATCTCTCCAGAATTGACAACCTATGTATTTTAAAAAAAAACAATATTAAAATATTACGAGTACAATATTAAATAACTGAGTGCAAGTTTTTATTACCCGATCTTGGATTGCAAGTAACTCTTTGACAGATTTCTTAAAAATATTGTAAGCTTCATAGTCAAAGAGTGTCAAAGACACAGCACCGGAAGAGTCTTGCACCCTGATAGGTATTTTGAAACTGTTAAACGTTCAAAACAAATGAAAACGTTATTCTTAATAATAACAGAAGTGTGATTTATATTAGTATAAGGAATTAAAAGTAATCCAAAACCGCGGAATTGAATAAATGTCGACTCCTTGACATTCACTGTTTGTACATACCAAAGCTTTTGTATCATCAACATGTAACACCCCAAAAATGGGGTTTGATAATTTAAACCCGGTTAATATAAAGGAACGGGTAAATTACCGTTTGGGGTAAAAGTGACCCGTAAATAAAAGTTGACTAGGAATAATTTACCGAGTGGTGACATGTATATATAAGTAACAGGATAATGAGTGTTAGTCTCTTTATTAATTGAAACGAAGTTGAGGGACCAAAACCGTTAAAAAGGAAACATGATTTAATAAATAAAGGAAAACCCCACACACACACACACTTCGTGTGTGTGTGAGACGATCAGGAAGAAGAAGAACAAGGGTTCAAACCCTAGTTCTTGATAAATCTTCAAATTGAAGGGTGGAACGAAGTCTAAAATCATAACCGAGCATGGATAAATGATCACTATCATGAGAGGATCATAAGGTATGTCTTAAATTTAAGATTGGTGATCATTGGTGAAGTGGGTTATGTTCTAATCCATGAGTTAATATGAAATTAAACATGTACAAGGGTTAGAACCCTCATATAGAACATCGGTTACGTATGGTTAGTGCTAATTTGATGATTAGAGGTGAAACCCGTTAGTTATGGTGAAGATGATGACTAGAATCATCATCTATGTCCAAATCTTGTGGAAAGATTGATGTATTATGTGGGTATGATGAATTCTTGTTAGATGAATTAGGAGAAATATGATGGTGCTATGCTTGATGTTTATGTGCTAATGATACTTGTTGATTAGTAAGAAGATTTGATGAAATATGAATGAACTAGGAAGATTATGCACAAACTAGTTGTACATGGTGCCTAGGAAGTAGTACGCACGCCATGTGTTTGATGAAATGTCTAAATGACAATAATATGTGAAGGTTGTGTTATGATGATGTTGTGTATGCTATATGCTTGTTTGAATTGGCTAATGGAATACATATGTGAGATATGAACTTGATATGATCGTTCATATGAATAGTCATGTATGCTAATAAGGATGTTAATGTAATGACATGAAAGTATAGGAATCATGTCAAGATGGATGGAGCGTGGAAGGCTAACGGGACAAGAAGACTCAAGTAAGCGAATACAAATACGGACGAGTAAGGTAAGTAAATCCCGGACTTACACTTTAGATGTAAAATATATTGTACTGTGATCATTATTGTGATTCATGTGGAAGTATTAAACAATGGAAGTAAATAGGTAAGGTTACGGAAAAAGAAGTCGAAAGTGAATAGGAAAGTATAACGATGCTAATTGTTTTCTGTTAAGAATGAAATGAAAGTGCAGGTATACTAATAATGGAGAGTGAAGGTTAAGTATGGAAGTCGTACGAGAGTGTCCGAAAGGATGTACTTATATGAACGAGAATAAGAGATGTTGATGCTTGATTATGCACGTGTTAAAGTATATATATATTATGTCACTGGTTGCTAATGAAGTAATTGGTTGTGGTGACTGCAGGTTGTACAGGTTTTTAAATGTTTGTTCAAGATGCGTGAGCGGTTGAAGATCGAGTCTAGACATGGGTTGTACTTGGGTGTGTATGTGGTCATTTAATTCGATATGCGTATGTTAGATTTTAATTAATTTATAAAAAGGGATTAATGTATTTAAATGAAACAAAGAATAATTTATAAAGAAATTTTAGTATGTATTTTTCCGCTGCGTCAAAATTTGGTTAAAACAATTTAGGGCGTTACACAACATCACATGAACCATCCACATTCTCTTTGGTTACAAATCTTTCCTCCACGGGGGACTTATAGTGGTTACAACCATTGTAATATCAAGTTGGTTTTTGCAGTGAGTTTAACATCATTTTCGGGTAATGGGAATTGTGACATATAATTTTAAAGATTAATTTCATATATACCCTTACAAACTTGAAAATTTTCATATATTCCCAACAAAAATGAAAAATATCATATATGCCCTTACTAAAACTAAAAATATCATACATGCCCTTACAAAATATTTAAAATATCAAATATACCCAATTTATTAAAAACAATCTAATAAATAATCATTTTACACTTATTTTTTTGAACTTCTAAGTTTTCATATATGCTCATCTTTTAACTTCATATTTTTATATAACATATTTTAAGCTTAAATTTATTTTTTTCCATTTTTGTTTTTATTTTTTTTTTCATAAACAATAGTATTTCATATATATAATATTTAAGCTAAATAAATTAAGCTAGAAAAAAGTAAATATAATATTTGAAGTTAAAGATCATATATGAGATTTCAAATTTATAGAAAAATTAGGGTAAAATTGTCTTTTATTAAATTGTTTACAATGAATTGGGTATATAAGATATTTCAACTACTTTGTAAGGGTATATATGATATTTTGCAAGTTTGCAGGGGTATATATGAAATTGCCCCTAATTTTAAACCGTAAAGATCATAAACAAGTGAATCGCATACTAAGTGAGTAATGAGCATTTGGCATCTAATCCATCCACCGGTGAACATAGTGAAAGTGCTTCTATCCCCTGTACATCTATTTGTGTTTTTTAGGCTGTATGTAAAGCTTTTTTTAGATACTAGGTTATCAACTGGGATTGCTTTCCGTGCTGAAGAAAGTTACTTATACTATTATTATGTTTTGTTAATGCATAAAGCTTTGACAAAAACTAAAAATAAATTAAAAACTTGAAGTTTCAAAATCTCCTTCGTATTAAGAAATCTTCAATTCCCATTAAACCACAACCAATTGATTTAATACCCTAGAAGGTGATTTTAAACTATTAGTACCTAAGTATGTTATTTTGTACAAACCACAGGGACTAACTATGTAATTAATTCGAAATTTTGTTTGTATACGTGTTCAAAAATAATGAATTAATTATATGTTAACAAATGTTTAGGAAAAAGGGAAATTGGCTTGTAATAATCTCATTTAGACCTTATTGGCTATTAATAATCCCACCTCAGAATATTCCCCCCACAAGTCCCACCTTTCACCTATTTTTCCTACAATAGTCCCTCATTAGATTTTTTAGGGCTTTTGATTAGAACGACGATACGAGTCAATTGATTTAAAACTTGCCTCGAAACAGTGCTCCAAACGATGAAAACAACGCTTCTATTCGGGTGTTTAAATTTCCAATTAACCAAAATTAAGTCACTTGGAGCGCACCATTTCGAAGTAAGTTTTACATCAATAGACTCGTGTCATCGTTCTTATCAAAAGCCCTAAAAAATCTGTTTGTAATTTGGAAAAAAGCTTAAGTCCGTTAAATTTTTTTAACGGAGGATCATTGTAGGAAAAATAGGTGAAAAGTGGGACCAGTAAGGGGAGTATTTTGAGGTGGGATTATTAATGGAAAATAAGGTCTAGGTGAGATTATTACTGGTCAATTCCCCTAGGAAAAAATATATAATACTATCTAAAAAAACAATTAAACTAAAAATCAACTATATTAATATTGTATAGAGTAAACTGCCATTTTGGTCCATGTGGTTTAGGCACTTTTGTCATTTTAGTCCAAATCTTAAACTTTTTAAATCTGGGTCCCTATGGTTTCACTTTTATTGTCATTTTAGTCCAAAATTCAAAAACCCCCTTTTTTTACTGTTGCAGCCTGCCTATTTTGTCTTTTTGTTCAGGGGCATTTTTGTCCATCTGATTTTAATATAACATATTAATAATTAATAAACTAAATTAAATATATTTAATTCCTTTATACCCTTATTTAACCATCATCTTCCCCATTTAACCATCATCTTCCCAAAAAAAAAGGCAAATCTTCATTAATTATGTGCTTCTTCGATCAACAAACCCCCCAAATCTTCATTCATTATTCATCGTTCTGCAAATCAAACAAGCAATTCAGGGACCAAATTATCCGAACAATTACTCCGATACTAACTAACGCAACAATTCCGTATCATCAACATCTAGGTCTATTATCATCCATCCTCTACAGAATCTCAAATTGACCTTTAAAACTGAACATACATACCCAATACCTAAATTGCAAAATCAGACACAGATCTCACATCCACAAACCCTAAAACCCAAATCCCTCAAAAACCCATTAAAATTGGTTCAAGAAAGCTTACATGAGATCTTAAAACAGATTCCCGACCTTAACAGGCAACCCGACATTCTGATAAACCCTAATCTCACCACCCCACCCTGCAGTCACGATCACCAAACCCCATGTCGTTGATTGGATATTGTTGTTGGGGGTTGTAGCAGCGACACCTATGCCTAACAGCAACGAACCATCATCGGACTCGACCGGAGAAAGTGAGTTGCCGGAGGGAGAACCTCCAGATTACACCTTTTGAAGTGGGTCTGTTTTAGGGCTCTGAAGAGGTGGTGCTTGTGGGGGTGGTTGTGGTGTGGGGTGGGTGTTGATGGTGGCGATGGTGAGAAGGGGGAGGAGGTGGCGGTGGTGTTGCTTGTGGCGGCAGAGAGGAAAGAGGGAGAGAGACAGGGGTGGTGGTGTAGTTGTGGTGCGGTGGGGTGGGGATGGTGGTGGTGCAATGGTGGTGTTAATGGAGGGGGGAGGGGGAGGAGGTGGCGGTGGTGAGAAGGGGGGAGAGAGTGGCAGTGGTGGTGATGGGGAAGACGATGTGCTTTTATAGGGTGATTTATTTAGTTTTATTATTTTTAATTAATAATCAGTTATAATAAAACGAAAATGACAATTACCCCTGAGGAAAAAGACAAAACATGAGGGTTTAATTTGAGGAATCTGGCTTGATTTCACTTTTGGACCAAAATGGCAACAAAATTGAAACCACAAGGACCCAAATGCAAAAGGTTTGAGATTTGGACTAAAGTGGCAAAACTGCCCAAACCTCAAATATCAAAATGGCAGTTTACTCTATTGTATAAGATAATAAACATTATTATATTGATTCTCTGCAAAAAAAAAACGAATCTCATCATGACAACTTACACCGAATCAACTCAATATCTTTACCAAAATCTCGAAGTTGAAAAGTTGACGGTAAGGGTTTTAAATCAATGATTGCGTCCAACTGCATTCGATATAGGTGTAGCACACGCCATCCTAATATAAAAAGTTGATAAGTATTAATGTTTCAAAAAATTAAATAGAAATATAAGAATTTTTGTATTATTACCTTAACAACTTCAAAAAGATTAGACAAACTAGCTGAGACCGCAACACCAAACGATTCGAACTGCTTGTACTTTAAGTACGAAAAGGACATTAACATTAAAACCACAATTATATAAATCTATTTCAAAACGATATGAATATGAAACAAAAATAATGACATAATGACGATTTAAACCTAGTTAATATTGAATTTGGCGTAAAGGGCGGCAATGATGTCATCATCGTTGGTTGCCATTGCAATACCATAATTTTCAACTTGATGCTCAATGTTATAGTTGGTAACATTTATGATAAATGCAAACTTCTTTCCAACCAATGTGTCAAACGTCTCGAGATATGGGTTGGGTATCTCTCCAGAATTGACAACCTATGTACTTTTAAAAAACAATATTAAAATATTACGAGTACAATAATAAATAACTGAGACTGCAAAGGTTAGCATGCTTAACGATCTTAATACGTTTTCAAATAACTACTCAATCAGAGTGAAGATCGTTAGCATGTCGAGAAAGATGATGAATCAAAACAAAAATGAAACATGTCATCTTGATATGATTTTCAAGAATGAGATGGTACCGTATATATTAGTCTTCTATTTTTTTCTAAATTAACATACACAAATGTTATATAAAACTTTTTTTATTTAATCGCATGTTCTATATTGTTAGGGAACTATGATACAAGCAAGTTGTCTGCATAAGATGCTAGAAAGATTTGAAAAGTTCCTTCAGCTGGATCAATGTGTTCTTATCACCAAACCATATATTGTTGCTAATAAGTCCTCAGCTAAGTATATCAACAGAAATGACAAAATATCTTCCAATGAGAAATGCCTTGACTAGTCTGGACCGAAGTATAGATTTAATTTCATCAACCTCAGGGGTATTGTTCAATATAAAATTGAAGTTAATACGACTATTGGTATGTAAATTACTACATAATATATATTTACTCTTTTGTCTTATTGTGTTTTTTGTTCATATTATACCTACTTAATATTCTTTTGTTTTAACAAAATAATTTTGTTTATAGATTTTATTGGTTATGTGGAAGTATGTTTCAACCTAGAGGATACAACAAAGAAGGATGAGAGCAAGGGCAAGAGACTTGATCTTAAACTTGATGACCTTGACTAAGTTCTTATTATTAAGTTGTTACATTTCGAGTTTTAAAGCATAAGAAAGTTACTTTATGTTTTTACTTTTTATGTTATTATTTTAGAGGTCAAAAGTGACCATTTACATTGTGAGATGTTTTTGCTATTGAGATGTTTGCATACATGAATGATAAAAACGAGAGAAATATGTTGTTATCATGTGTCACTTTGGTACGGTCAACATTTACAAAGGTGCTATTTAAACTTCTTTAATATAATTTTTATTTATTTACCACTTTATATCTGATTTTGCATACATGAATGATAATATTTACGCTATTAATATTGATCTATATCCAATTTTTATTTTCAATTCAGGCAAGTGTGGAGTTGCAAACAATTTTGAGCTTAATAGACTTCTTATAGACACTGACACTGAAAAAGATTACCTCTTTAAGGAAGAGGTATAGTTAATAGTATGCATTTAAACATTAAACAATATTATCTTTAATGTACATTTTTTTTCTAATTTTATTTCCCGTCCATTGATCACATTGATATGCTTAGGTATGTTGAAAAAAAATCTGCTTCATCTTCATCAAATGAGCATTTTGGTTATTACGTTATTTCAAGTGTTGAAGACGAGTTTCTTAATAACGGTGATTTCATACTCATTGCTTTCCTTGGAACCATATTAAAAGTATGCGTTTATCTTTTGCATTTTATTATAATTATATAATATACTAAGTATTTTTTTCTAATTCTAATGATTATTATGTATTTTGATATTAATAGAAAAAGAATGTTTTGGTTCTCGGCACAATCACAGCCATATATGCACTGATAAGCTTTGATATTACAATGGTTGTAAACACTGTAAGTCCCCCGAGGAGGAAAGATTTGTAACCAAAGATAATGTGGATTGTTCATGTGATGATGATACAAAAGCTTTGGTATGTACAAATAGTGAATGCCAAAGAGTCGACATTTATTCAATTCCACGGTTGAGATTACTTTTAATTCCTTATACTAATATAAACCACACTTCTGTTATTATTAAGAATAACATTTTCATTTGTTTTGAACGTTTAACAGTTTCAAAATACCTATTAGAGTGCAAGACTCTTTTGGTACTGTGTCTTTGACACTCTTTGATTACGAAGCTTGCAATTTTTTTAAGAAATCTGCCAAAGAGTTACTTGCAATCCAACATCGGTAATAAATACTTGCACTCAGTTATTTATTATTGTACTCGTAATATTTTAATAATGTTTTTAAAAATACATAGGTTGTCAATTCTGGAGAGATACCCAACCCATATCTCGAGACGTTTGACACATTGGTTGGAAAGAAGTATACATTTATCATAAATATTACCGACTATAACATTGAGCATCAAGTTGAAAATTATGGTATTGCAATGGCAACCAACGATGATGACATCATTGCCGCCCTTTACGCTTCTGTCATTATTTTTGTTTCATATTCATATCGTTTTGAAATAGATTTATATAATTGTGTTTTTAACTATGAAGCACAGGGACGGCTCGGAGCCATGAGTACCCGTCCAGGGGACGGCTTGGGGACGGAAACACGTTGGAAACGCCATGGGGACGTCCCCCGGACGTTTCCGGAAATATGGGGACAACATCGAAACGCTTCCGGGAAATTGGGGACGGCAATTCGACGTTTCGGAAACGTTTCCTTCATGGCTGGCCCTAAATCGAATGTTTTGAAGCAGAAGTGAAGATTGGGAATTAGGATTAGACAGTAGGAAAAGAAGAATAGATTGAAGATTTTGTGTTTTGCTGTGGTTGCTGCTGTTCATCGTAGAGAGAAAGAGACTTGAAAGACAGGGTAGAGAAAGAGGTGGCGGCTGCATAGTTTTGAAACTATTAGGGTTACAAGAAGAAGGTTGTAGACTTGTAGTAAAACCAATATAGTTGCTTTTTAGGTTTTGGGTTTGACCTTTAGTCCCTCCATTTTTCAATAGTTTCTATTTATTCTTTAAAACTTGTAAAAATTTACATTTACATAAAAGTATAAAATTAAATTAGTTTGTAAATTTTAACATTTAACCCTCTTTATTTTCACTAGTTTACATTTGGTCCTTAAGTTTATAAATTATTACATGAAAAGTATAAAACTAACATTATATATGTATATATAAATTATAAATAGCTATTTTTTATATTTTTTTGTAGTACCTTTGTCGTACCTGTATCTTGAATTTTTGAGTTTTGCCGTTCCCCGTACCCGTATCGTCCCCGTACCCTAGTCCCGTACCCGTTCCTGTGCTACATAGGTTTTTAATGTTAATGTCCTTTTCGTACTTAAAGTACGAGCAGTCCAAATCGTTTGGTGTTGCGGTCTCAGCCAGTTTGTCTAATCCTTTTGAAGTTGTTTAGGGTAATAATAGAAGAATTCTTATATTTCTATTTAATTTTTTGAAACATTAATACTTATCAACTTTTTATATTAGGATGGCGTGTGCTACACCTATATCGAATGTAGTTGGACGCAATCATTGATTTAAAACCCTTACCGTCAACTTTTCAACTTCAAGATTTTGATAAAGATATTGAGTTGATTCGGTGTAAGTTGCCATGATGAGATTCATTTTTTTTTGCAGAGAATCAATATAATAATGTTTATTATCTTATACAATATTAATATAGTTGATTTTTAGTTTAATTGTTTTTTTAGATAGTATTATATCTTTTTTCATAGGGGAATTGGCCTGTAATAATCTCACCTAGACCTTATTGGCCATTAATAATCTCACCTCAAAATATTTCCCCTACCGGTCCCATCTTTCACCTATTTTTCTTACAATGGTCCCCCATTAAAATATTTTTCCTACCGGTCCCATCTTTCACCTATTTTTCCTACCGGTTTGGGCGTGGCCCCTTTGGCGTGGGATTCAGCCCGGGCGTGGGGCGGGCTAGTAAGTGACATGGCATGCTCTAAATGGTCAAACCAAATTCATGCCCCCTAACCCAAGCCCCCAACCCAAGCCCCACCATACCCCACGGGCGTGGGTTTTGGTGGTGGGTTTTTTCCCATTCCACGTGTCAACATATGCCCCAACCCACGCCCCAACCCAAGCCCCCCATACCCCGCAGTCTAAGGTCTAGATAAGATTATTACAGCCAATTTCCCTTTTTCCTAAACATTTGTTAACAGATAATTCATTATTTTTGAACACATATACAAACAAAATTTCATTACAATTCAATAACTATATTAATATACTAACCCTAAACTTAACTCTATATTCATTATGTACATTATTTTTCATACCTTGATAAATAACCTAATTCATTAATTCTTTATACAGATTCATTATTTTTTTTTTCAATTTACAGGCTAACATTGGTATTACTACTTTTGTCGTGGCATCCTCAACATATGACAAATTTTGTTCATTTACACAACAATTCCAATATAGCCATTAAATCAATTGGTGGAGGTTAATGGGAATTGAAGATTTCTTAATACGAAGGAGATTTTGAAACTTCAAGTTTTTAATTTATTTTTAGTTTTTGTCAAAACTTTATGCATTAACAAAAAATAATAATAGTATAAGTAACTTTCTTCAGCCCAGAAAGCAATCCTAGTTGATAACCTAGTAACTAAAAAAAGCTTTACATACAGACTAAAAAACACAAATACATGTACAGGGGATAGAAGCACTTTCACTATGTTCACCGGTGGATGGATTAGATGCCAAATGCTCATTACTCATAAGTATGCGATTCACTTGTTTATGATCTTTACGGTTTAAAATTAGGGGCAATTTCATATATACCCCTACAAACTTGCAAAATATCATATATTCCCTTACAAAGTAGTTGAAATATCTTATATACCCAATTCATTATAAACAATTTAATAAAAGACAATTTTACCCTAATTTTTCTATAACTTTGAAATCTCATATATGATCTTTAACTTCAAATATTAAATTTACTTTTTTCTAGCTTAATTTATTTAGCTTAAATATTATATATATATGAAGAATACTATTGTTTATGAAAAATAAATAAAAACAAAAATGGAAAAAAATAAATTTAAGCTTAAAATATGCTATATGAAGTTAAAAGATGAGCATATATGAAAACTTAGAAGTTAAAAAAAAAAGTGTAAAATGATTATTTATTAGATTGTTTTTAATAAATTGGGTATATTTGATATTTTAAATATTTTGTAAGGGCATGTATGATATTTTTAGTTTTAGTAAGGGCACATATGATATTTTTCATTTTTTTGTTGGGTATATATGAAAATTTTCAAGTTTGTAAGGGTATATATGAAATTAATCCTTAAAATTATATGTCACAATTCCCATTACCCGAAAATGATGTTAAACTCACTGCAAAAACCAGCTTGAAATATCAATCATTCAACTACCCTTCTATATTTTTTTAGTAAATTCAAGTTTGACACAACTTCAAAAAAACCATTTGATAGTGTTTTAAGATTATAGACTTAAGTGCCATTTACGTCCCATGGTTCGTCAACTTTTGCCATTTCAGGCAAGTTGTTAAAATTGCGCCAATTTCCTCCCTCACATATTCGAAACATGCCATTTCAGTCAAAAAAACTAACCAGAATTAAATCCTACAGTTTAATGAAGGGCAAATTTGTCATTTCACGTTTTCTTTTAAATTATGTTTCAACTCCTTTTTATAGTTTTTATACAAATATAAGAATCTGATTATAAAACACAACCACTCTTTTCTCGCTCTCTCTATTTCTCCAACACCATAACCACCTCACCTCCACCACTGCCACCCCATCAGAAAGAAAAGGCCGGAACATAGTCACATGGATCGGGGTACGTTCCGGTACACGGAACGGAAACTGGTACGCGGTTCGTCCATTTCTAAAATCCGGTACGAGAGGGGTAGGTTCATTCGGAACGCCAACTCGGTACGTGGTACGGTGTGCCATATAGTATGGTACATTGTATCATAAACAAACTAATTTTACACTTTTATGAAAAAAAATCACAAGTTTAGGAAATAAATGTAAACCAGTGAAAGATATGGGGTTAAATGGTAAAATTACACAAACCACATTAAACATAAATTCCTAACTTCGTCGTCAACATCCGTAAACTTCCATGGAGAAAAACTTGGACATTCAATAAAAAATTGGATCAATTCCTTCAAAAATTAGTGTGCAAAGGCTATTGGGATTCAAATCTAACGACCTAGAATTAACCGGTACGTGTTTTATTACGATCCCAATCAGCAATTTGATCCATCTGGTACACGAATTTCATGAACAGAATACGATAATCTAAAAATTCGGAAACTATCAATTAGAGCGATCCGGATCGTGTACCTTGAGCGATCGGTATGATTATGTACCCGTTTCCGATACGAACGATCTGGAACGAAGATCGGGGGTAGGTTTTGTGTTTCCTGTGACTATGGGCCGGAAAGATAACAAATTGGAACCGCCAAGGCCGGCGGCGGCTAGGCCTTTCAGGCCGGAACTGACGACGGCGGCTAGGTCTTTCAAGCCGGAACTGAAAGTTAAAACAGGTCGTGCCCCCCGATTCTCTCTCTTTTCTCAGATTTCTTTTTCCCTCTCTAAACTCCCATGTGCATCTCTCTTGTGTGGTGGTGATAATGGTGGGTGTTGTTGTTGGGTGCATTAACAGTTAGAACGGTAGTGGTTGAGGGGAGGTTAGGGTTTGGTGATGTGGTGGTTGGTGACGGAGGGGCAAGGCAGTTGTGCTGATGAACAGTGGATGGTGAGGGGTAGAGATGGTTTATTAAGGCTGGAGATGGGTAGTTGTTATGGTGGTATTGTTTCAGAAGGGTGGAGATGGGTGGTTGTTGTGGTAGTTTTGTTTCATAGGGGTGGTGATGCGTGGTGGCTGTGGTGGTTTTATTTCAAAGGGTGGAGACGGGTGGTTGTGGTGGTTGTTTATTAATGTGTGTTTATATATAATATATATTATTTATATATTTTATATATTTTATATATTACGTTATATTATTTATATATTTTATATATTACGTTATATATTACAGTAAGGTGTGTCACATTATTTAATTAGAGTTTGAAACAGTTACTGATTTCTGAATATCTGAGTATGTTGTTCTATGTGCCTTGCTAGAGGAAGTTTAGAAATGAGTCAACTTTTTTAATAGATAATTAGTGTCGAACTTGATTACACAACAACAATCATACCCAGTATAATCCCACTCATAGTCAAAGCTAAGTGTAGGGTCTGGGAGGGTGGAATGTAGGCAAACCATACCTCTATCCGGTGGGATAGAGAGGCTGCTTCCAGTGAGACCCCCAACTCCAAAGACGTATCCATATATACGAGCCATAGAAAAGAGATACATTCACACAAGTAGACAAAAAAAACAAGAAAACATATTGTACTAAAAATATTCTTAGTAAGCTATTAAACCAATACATGTTAATAACACATTAAATAAGTGACAACACGCATAGGCCACCAAAAAAATAAATAAATAAATAAGCACCTAAGACAAGATATTGATACAAGTAACGCCCCCTAAAAGTCCTTAACCTTAATCCTACGTCTCCACGAACTCCTATCCTCGACCATGTCCTCGGAGAGGTGTAAGTCTATCAAATCCTTTCTAATTCGCTTTGGGTGACTTTTGACGCGTTTAATTCTAAATTAATATTATTTTGTTTTTTTAGAGATAAAACATAACCGGATATGACCCATTCAGAGGTAAAATGGGTCAAACTTGCCACCTCTACTCTCGATTAATAATCCAACAATAACTAACATGTGCGTTGATACAAAGCGCCAACTGTCTAAGCCCTGCAACTCATGTATGCATTAACACAAAATGTTGCTTTCAATACCTGTAAAGTGGCATATGTTATTTTTTTAATCTTAACTAGAATGCTTAGATCCAATATACTGAACAAGATTAACTTGAATATTAATGGTGCTCATATGATAATCACTCTATGTTTTGTAACATATTTCGTATGAAGATAGGAAGTATCTTTGAAAATCAAGAAGATTTGGGAACTCTAGATTCAACACTAATAATCATTAATCCATGTGTCAAAGATGGTTAATAAAGCAAACCACTTTTCTACATCACTTAAGAACAAAATAAAACATTTCTGATTATTACCATTTTATTGTTCAATACTTAAATTTCATAATGCCTCCATCCCACATCGACAATGCAACTAATGGTAATATCATTTATATATTAACGTTTATATTTGGAAACAAAGGTGATCGGGTGAGACGTCTGTACCACGTCATATGCTCCACGAAAAAAAAACAAAAAAAATATTGCGACTTGCTCGGTCACCTTTTTGATATTAAATTAATTTATTTTCTATTATTAGTACTGGTGAATATCACCAATCACAGTCTATCAATTCCTTTATCCTATTTATTAATTATAAAAGGGTTACTGAGTTTCTAATTGTCTAATGAGGTATTTAACAGGCATTTGAAATTGTTCATTTATATTAAAAAAGAATTTTTTATTAGATTATATAAGGATTGTATGCATATGAGAACTCAAAATTTAATATATCATTATTTTGATAAAATTGAGTAAGCACAAGCGTAAATTGCCCTAGTGAGGGGAATCCTCACTAGGGCAATTTACGCTTGAGATTTTCTAAAGTTCTAAGATTATTAACAATGATAAGAACGAAATTATTAATTAAAAGCTGCACCTTGGTGTTTCAGTTAATCAAATAAAGATGTAACGAAAAGAGGCTCTCTAAACCTTAGCTCTTCATATGCAAATGTATCTCTTAGAACACCAGTCCTATTTTAAATTTGCCGTTCAAAAAAAAAAAAAAAAAGAACACCAGTCCTATCATCAGAATTCAGAAGGACCTTAGCATATATAAGAAATGAGGGACTTAAAAATCAAAGCTGAACACTGATAAGTATTTTCAAAACCATAACAAATATATAGGAGGTCACCAATAGGCTAGGGCACAGATTTGCGGAAACGGAAGAGTTGTGAATTCTAGATCCACGCAAATACAGAGTAATCCATCAATCAAGAAAAACACTTCTAACAACAAATTATATACCATTGGTATACTTACAGGTAGGGGTGAAAATGAGTTGAGAGGCTCGCGAGCTGCTTGAAATCGGCTCGAGTAAAAGCTCGAAACGAGTCAAGCTTTATCGAGCCCGAGCCAAGCTTGAGCCTAAAATAAAGCCAGTTTATTTATTGAGCCTGGCATGTGAAGCTCATCAAGCTCGTCGAGCCTTATTGTAATATTAGTTTTTATTAATATTTAATAAAATTTACTCCTTATTTAAAGTTGTCTAGTAAACGAATCGAGCGGGGCTTATTTAAACTTGTTTACGAGCCGAGCCCGAACCTAAAAATAAGCTTGTTTAGTAAATGAGCCTGAGCCCCATAGTTATCAAAGGCGGGAAGCGCACTCAAGGCGCTAAGGCTCCGCCTAGGGCCTAGGCGAAAGGCGCAAAAAAAAGTGTGGGCCTGATAAAATAAAAGCGCACTTAAATAAAAAATAAAATAAAATCTATTATGTAATGGAAAATAAAAAATAAAACATATTATGTAAAATATATCTGTTTTCCTGTATTATGAGGGTTCAACACCATTTGAGGAGCCATTTTCAGTATTATGTGACAACACAATTCAGAATTAAATCCGAGAACTAATTCGGAATTATTTAATTAGAAATAAATACTGCAAATTGCAGAATTAAATCAAAGAACAAATAATACTGTTAATGTATTTAGGATAAGAGTAGCTAGCCCGTAAATGTATTTAGGATATGCAGGTTCTTTGATTTAATTCTGACTAATTCACCATATCCGTTCAGAAGAAAAAACATTTCGTGATATAATTGGTTGCCAATAGACCTATAAATGCTGCAGATGATGAAGAATTTACAAATTTTTTAAAAAAAGAGACTAATTATCATTTATCACACATAGGAATTAGGCTGAGCTCAAAATACCTGGGAAGTAGGAGCGCATTCAATGCGCTTCGCCCAGAAAAATCGCCTAGGAGCCAAAATCCACAGCTTTTGATAACTATGCCGAGCCCGAACTTCGCTTATTGAGCTCGTGAACCTAAATGAGTCTATTATTTATAATATTTTTATTTAATATATTAATTAATAGATATTAGACGAGCCAAGCTCGAGCTTGAGAAACTATCAACGAGCCGGGCTCAAGCTTTAAAAACAAAGCTCGAACCGAGCCGAGCTGGAGCTCGAACTGTCATAATAAGTTAATTGAGCTCTAGCCTGGTCGAGCTCGGGCTCGGCTCGTTTGCACCCCAGTCCCTAGGTAATCGGGTGAGACTATTACCACATCTCTACTTCAAATAAAATGAATAATAAAAGAAGTAATGCAAAAAACTGCAACTTACTCGGTCACTTTTTAACATTAACCATATTTTAAAAAAGAAAAACTTGTGCATATTTCATTTAAGTGGATATTAGAAGTGACTACTATATTAAATTATCAATAATGCTGTCCAATTGCATTACTTATAAAAGGGTTAGTAAAAAAATTACTCATGTTGGACAGAAGTATTATACATATGAAACCATGATTTCATTATGCATGCCTAATTAACTTTCATTGTTCGATTAAATTCTTGAAAATTTTCTGGTTAAGAGGAGCTTGGAAATAAAGTTCAATAGTGACAGAGTAACCACTACAGCTACAGGAAAAGTAGTTTTGCCAAGTCATGGAAAAATGGTTATAGTTTTATACAATACATTTGGGTGACTTTTGACCAGGTTCATTTTAAAGCAATGTCTTTTTATTTTTATGGGTTTTTTGTTGAAAGATAAAACATAACTCGAATTGACCCAATCAAATGGGTCAAAGCTGCCACCTCTACTCCTGATTAATTATCCTACAGCAACTAATATGTGCGTGGATAGAAAGTGCTAACCGTCTAATCCCTGCAATATATGTATACATTAACACAAAAATGTTGCTTTCAGTACCTATAAAGTAGCACATGCTATTCTTAACTAGAATGCTTAGATCTAGTATGCTGAACAGAGATTATACAGAAAGAAAAACATAATCCAACACTTTCATGCCTCTTTCCTTATAACAGTTGAGCATATTTTTTTTAGTGTTGTATAATCCTGTTACATACATAGTTATCAAATGTGTTAGGCGCACTCTAGGTGCATAGGCCTCGCCTGTCGCCTAGGCGAGAAGCGCAAAAAAAGGGCGGGCCTGAGAAAAATAAAGCGCAAGCAAATAAAAACATAAAAAATAATATTATGTATTAAAAAAACATTTTCTTCAAATTCCAAAAGTATTTGAATACCCTAATTCTTATAATAAAACCAAAATCATCATGAATCCTCAAAAGGTCGAAAAATATACTGCAGAATCCTCATAAGGTCGAAAAATAATTGTAGTGTTGTATGTTTTGCCGGCCAAAAAAAATGAACGTTTGTTTACAGCATAGATTGTATATAACAATATGTTTTTACAGAAGATATGATATCTCTTAACTTTAATGAACGTTCGTTTACAGCATAGGTTGTACATAACAATATGTTTTGACAGAAGATATGATATCTCTTGACTTTTTTAAAATTCAAATTTCATTGAGATATAATTTCCAAAAAAAATAGATAAATATCTGCAACTATAATCTGGTGTATATATATAAGATAAGATTTTAAAAAAAAAAGCCCAACAATATCGCCTAGGCGGGAAGACCGAGTGCTTTTGATAACTATGGTTACATACTATGTAGTAAAAAACAACCAGGCGCACAACTAGGCGCAGTGCGCCTCACCTGAATAGGTGCATTTTCGGGCCAAGTTCCGGCCAAAAATCATCTGAACCGGTTTAAACAGGTCTGAAACATTTATGCTAGCCATAAACAAGCCTGAAATCAACCTAAAACAGCCTAAACTAGCCTAAAATATGTCCAAAACCCCTAAAAATGGTATTTTATACTATGCGCCTTACTTAAAAAAAACCCTCGCTTTTTATGCGCCATGCGCCTAGGCTCCAGGCGAGGCATATACGCCTTTGATAATGTAAATTATATAAAACATTATTGATCTTTATAACTTACAGTAGAAAACACCGAATTTCCAGTATTTCATAAACTATTGTCTTTCAATATCTCATAGTCAGAAACAACAAATACCTAGAAATTTTCAAAATCGTTCGTTAATTCAAACAGAAACCTCTTTCTAAATCTATAAAAATGCAAATATCCAGAGAAAACAACATTAATGAGTGAGTGTAATGTAGCTTCTTCAAATTACTTCTATCCCACATCAATGCGGCAAGCATTTAAGAGCTTAGTCTATATGATCAACTTCATATGCAAATGACAAGTGTATGGTGCTGATATGATAATCTTTCTATGTTTTGGAACATATGAAGATATGATGTATCTTTGAAAAATAATGAAGATTTGGAAACTTTGCATCCAACGCTGATCCTAATTAATTTTTAACACATGTGTTCAAGCCGGTTAATAACTCAATCACTTGTTCTATTTCACTAAAGAACAAAATAAAAGATTTTTAGTTACTACCTTTTTATTGTGCAATTTCCTCATGCCTCTATGGCTCTATCCCACATCGACAGTGAAACAATTGGTAATAGCATTTATATATCAATATTGATCTTTGGAGACTGGGTGATCGGGTGAGACGTACGTACCACGTTTATGTTCCACGTAAAAAAAAAAAATTCGCGTCTTGCTCGGTCACCTTTTTGATATTAAATTATTTTTTCTCTATTTTTAGTATATGCACAATGCGCTCATAGTCTATCAATTAATTCTTTTATCCTATTTTAAAAGTTAGTAATGGGTTAGTGAGGGTTAGTTAATAGTCTGAAAGTTTTGGTTTGCAAGTTATTCCCTACATTTAGAGAAGTACAAGTTAACAAAACATATTTTTAAAATAAATATTATATAATTTTTATGTACAGTGTACTTGTACAATTAGTAATAGCCTGATAGAAGTTGCTCATTTTGATCAACAGCCTTTGATTTATGAAACAATGACCTAGTGATGATATGCCTTACTAACTTGTGTTGTTTTATTAACGTCTTGAAGTTGCTCATTTTGGTCAACAAAACAAAGGCTCCTAAAAATAAAAGGTGTACAAAGACGCAATGGATCGCAAAATATAACATAATGTTGAGCAAAATATAACACAATGCCAAAAAATATAACACAATGTCGAAGAAAAAAGACACAATGAGTCACAAAAAGACACAATGACGCAAATATAGAAAAGACACAATGATAAATAAAAAGGCACAATGATGTGAAAAAAAAAAGTTTAAAATCTACAAGCTAAACATCTAAAAACAAAAACCTAAAATCTCTCATCGTAGAGTTCGATGAGACGATTCCAATGCCGCTTGAATGAGGTCAATCGGAGTCCGTTTGATACCCTTCTTACGACTTCTTATTTTTAGGAGACTTTGTATTTGATCTTAACCCGTTATATATAGAGGCTGAAGAAGAGTTATATTATTTTTTTGTTAAACCTGGGTGTGGTTGTTGTTGTTGTATGCATAAAGAACTCAAAATTTGATATATTATTATTTTGGTAAAACTGAATTTCTAAATGACTAGTTTTGATTTTCCAATGATATGGTTGCTCTCATACAATTGCAAGGACCGCCTCCTTTTTAAAAAAAAAATTCTATTGATAAACAAAGATGAGAAATTTAATTAATCCGTATCTTGGTTTATAAAGGCGCGCCTGATGCGCGAGGCGATCAAGAATATGCCACAGGGCCTTGAGGTGGCGCCTCATGCACATCTGGATCAAAATTGTAGTCTGTAGAAGCTAAACGCCTCGAAGCGCCTCGCGCTTTTTTAAACCAAGAACCGTACTTCAACAATTAGCTGCTAATCTAAGCTGTGGGGAATTTTCAGTTATAAGTGGCTAGATAACTGGCCCTAACTAATCATGGAGATAAATGTACACTTAAAGCCTAAGCACATGCTTCAGTGACTCTACTCTCTAGCAAGAATGTTTAAAAAACTAGAGATTTTCAAAGTTCTAAAATTATCAACCAAGCATAGATAAGACTAGAATCATTAATCTAAACTTAGTATTTCAATTAACTAATTAAAGCGAAAAAGAAATTCAATATCATTATAGGTTAAATATAAACATCTGTTCCGTCATAAAACTAAATTAGGATCGCTAAACCTTAGCTCTGTATATTCAAAAGTATCTCTTAGACCTTCAAACAATGATGCAGCGGTAAGCACCTGATTCCCCTCTAACAGATGTCTCACGTTCAAATCTTGCTTCCACTGGTTTAGTGGTTTTCTACCACAACCTCATGAAAGCCACTTTCCCAACACAAGCTACGATTTACCTAATCCCGTTGATTACCACAGTATTACCGCGGTCCCATGAGTTTTCCGCCAATAGGTTAATAACCAAAAAAATGCATCTCTTAGGCCATGCGTAATGGGGCATTATAGGCGCGCGAAGGGGCTTGATAACGCTCCCAACACCGCCCCTATGGGCGTTATAGGGGCATGAAGATTGAAGAGGCGTTAAACCATTTCTAGTATAACGCCCAACTGAGAGAAAACAAAACCGAAAGTAATGATTGAAATGACGTTAAGGGGCGTTAACCATTACACATTTTTTAAAGGGGCGTCATGATGATGATGTGGCGGAAAATGCCCTTTGGGGGGCATTAACCTTTGCGGATGGTCTTAGGACACAAATCCTATTATCAGAACAACATTAACCTACTATTCACTAATTGAAAAGCCACAAACTTGATAGCTGAGTTCCCCTTGTAATATCAGTAAAACTATTAAAAAAAGAAAAAAAACTATGAAGTAATGATCTCAACCAATAACAGCTAACAAATTCTATAATTAAAACACAACGAAACTATATCAAATCAATTTCGTATCGCTATATTATTATTAGATTTAAATCGAAACGTGACATACCTGAATCGTACATTCTGAAAATCAAACAACAACTTGTATCTTTGTGCACAGACACTGCAATCCTAGGGTTTCTGTTAAGCATCTCAACAATAATGGATGCAATGTATTAGGATGTATGTCGGAAAAACTCACCGGATTCTGATCGGGATCGTAATTTCGCCGGAATAGGGCAAATTGTTTGATTATCAAACCCTGGGAGTATTCTATGCGGATTAGGTTTTACTTTTTTTATGTAATAATTATATTAATCATATCAATTCAAAATAAGTATACGATTTGGTAAATCGGATTCTGATCTTATTTTTTAAAGTTTGTATCCACCTAGCAATTAATTTTTATTTTTGAAACGCAAATTTGGATCACCAACCAGGGATGCTCAAAAAATTCGGATTCGAAACCAAATCCTAAATATTCAAAAATCCGTATTCAAAATATCCGAAATGTCAAAATTCAGATATCCGAAAACCAGATAAGTTGAATTTTCGGATATGTAGATTTCTAAAATTTTCGGATAATCAGATTATCCGATATCCGAAAACTAATAATTTTTTTAATATATATAGTATACGAGTACTATGTTTAGTTTGAAATATACTAAAAAAAGTAAAAAAATTGGATTCGGATGTGATTTATACAAGTTATTTTTATTTCAACGTTGAAAAGTTGAAAATTCGAATATAGGTTTAGTTTTTAATCTATGCACGAATTTTTTTTTTTTTTGAATATTTTTATAAATTCGGATATCCGTATGGATATCCGATTCCGTATCCGAAATTTCGGATATCCGAAAATCGGATATCCAAATTTATGGATACGGGTCGGATATCAATATTCACTATTCGAAATTTTCGGATATCTGGTTTTCGGATAATCCGATCTTGAACTCCCCTATCACTAATTGACCACTGAAATATTATCGTGTCAACAGCGGAATCATCCGATCATATTCATCTCCACTAGACAATAATGTCTATACACCAATTCAGGAGGAAATGCAATAAATTTACGAAAAACCCCTTATAGGAATCAAACCTAGGACCTAATGGTCCCTAAGTCTTATCTCACCTCAAAGATGTCACTAGTCTATAATGTCATAGTCGGCACATGGCAATTAATTAATTTTGAGAAGTAAATATAAAGGTGTAACAAAAATATTGATTGTGTGAATTTTTATTTTATACAATACTACTAACATAAGATAAGATACTGATATGCAAAGTATATCCCGTCAACCCATTTACAACCAAATTAACTCGTTTTTTACAAATTGTCGACTTGTTTAACTCATAAACTTGTTTGACTTGTTTAGAAAAATGGGTCACACATGTCAAGTTTGGCTTACACAATTTTAAGTGTAGGCGTTTAAAGTTGATATTTTCATATAAATAAATATAGGGGTTATGACTAGGATCATAATTCAAAATGATAACATGATAAGTTTACCACCCCTAGTAATTATGACCGTTA
Organism: Helianthus tuberosus; assembly: GCA_030545235.1. Lineage (NCBI taxonomy): Eukaryota > Viridiplantae > Streptophyta > Magnoliopsida > Asterales > Asteraceae > Helianthus > Helianthus tuberosus. The sequence goes on along the minus strand of CM060427.1, from coordinate 132,232,368 downwards.
TCAAATAACATTTCGGATATTAAATATCATGTGCGGAATCATCATATTAGAAGAAGTCCGCAAGAAATCGTTGGAGAGATTAAATCTAGGGGTTTTGTTTGGGCGAAAAATAGATCTCCCTGTAAAAATATTAGGTGGTTAGAATGGCGTAAATATTTGTTGTATATGTTGTAAGTGTTTTCCCTTTGCCCGTTTGAGTCGGGGTGTTGTTTGGTTGTTTGGTTGTTTGGCCTTTTGTCCGTTTGGGTCGGAGGTTTTGTTTTAATGAAGTTTACTTAAAAATAAAAATAAAAAAAAAAAAAAAAAAAAAAAAAAAAAAAAAAAAAAACTTAACTAAGAAGAGAGAATCATTTAATTAATCACTAACGGATGTGCAAAAAGTAGTTGCATCGTACAATAAAAAGTCAATACATATACTAGCTAATGAAAACAAAACCTAGTTATGCGTCAAACATAACATACATCTTTCTTGCACATCAACCGTTATTTGAAATAGAACAAAAGCATGCATGCATCAACACTTTTAATGACTTGGTTCGTCCGACCAATCACCATTAGTGTTAGGTGGATGCCACTTGTGTAAGGGGTGATGTGGGAAACGACTTCGAGGAGCAAATGGTCTCCATTTATGTGGCATTGGTTTGTATGGAATAGTTACCGGTCGATGTTTCTTAATGGATGGTGGTCTAAAGCTCAGATTTTTAGGTGGTTGATTCTTAATGGCTGGTGGCAGTGTAGTGGAAGTTTGTGGTGGTTGAGCCTTAGATGGTGATGATATTCCGGTTGAAGCTTGTGGTGGTTGTTCATCACTTGGTGGCATGATGGGAGTTTGTGACGGTTGATCATCACTAGGTGGTGGCATGTCAAGGGGAGTTTGTGGTGGTTGATCATCTCTTATTGGCGGCATGTCAACGGGAATTTGTGGCGGTTGAGCATCGCTTGGTGGTGGCATGTCAGCAGGAGCTTGTGGCGGTTGATTGTCGCTTGGTGGTGGCATGTCAGCAGGAGCTTGTGGCGGTTGATTGTCGCTTGGTGGTGGCATGTTAGCCGGAGCTTGTGGGGGTTGATCGTCGCTTGACGGCGGCATGTTAGAGGGAGCTTGTGGCTGTTGATCATTGCTTGGTGGTGTCAATTTAGATGGAACTTGTGGCGGTTGATCGTTGCTTGATGGTGGCATACTAGAGGGAGCTTGTGGCGGTTGATCGTTGCTTGGTGGCCACATTTCAGAGGGAGTTTGTGGTGGTTGATTGTCATTTGGTGGTGACATGCTAGAGGGAGCTTGTGGTGGTTGATCGTTGCTTGGTGGCAACATTTCAGATGGAGCTTGTGGCGGTTGGTCGTCACTAGGTGGTGGCATGCTAAAGGGCGCTTGTGATGGTTGATCGTCGCTTGGTGGTGGCATGTCTAAAGGAGCTTGTGGCGGTTTATCGTCACTTGGTGGTGACATGTGAGCTGGACTTTGTGTTGGTTCATTATCGATAGGTGGATTGTTAATCGGATCTATTATTGGTGGTTGTTGATCAGCTGGTGGTGGTATAACGATAGGAGACTGTGGCGATTGATCATCACTTAGTGGTGGCATGTCGACTGGACTTTCTGATGGTTCATCTTCAAATGGTGGATCGTCAATAGGATCTATTATAGGTGATTGTTGATCAACTAACAGTGGCATGCCAATCAAAGATTGTGGTGGTTGATCCCTAATTAATAGTGGCGTGATTGAAGTTTGTGGCGGTTGATTATCACTTGGTGGTGGCAATTCAATTGGAACTTGCGGTGGTTCTTCCTCAAAGGGTGGATCATCAATCTGATCTATTACATGGGGTTGTGGATCAACTGATGGTGGTATGTTGACTAAAGTTTGTGGTGTTTGATCGTTAACTAGTGGTGGCATGTCGACTGAAGTTTGTATAGGTTGATCACTACTTGGTGGCGGCATGTCAGTAGGACTTATTGGTGGTTCCTCCTCAAAGGGTGGATCGTCAATCGGATCTACTATAGGTGGATGTTGATCAATTGATGGTGCTATGTCGACCAAAGTTTGTGTTGGATGATCCTTAACTGGTGGTGGCAAATCGATTGAAGTTTGTGGTCGTTGTTCACTACTTGGTAGTGGCATGTCAATAGGACTTATTGGTGGTTCCTCCTCAAATGGTGGATCGTCAATCGGATCTACTATAGGTGGTTGTTGATCAACTGATGGTGCTATGTCGACAAAAGTTTGTGGTGGTTGATCCTTAACTGGTGGTGGCATGTTTATTGAAGTTTGTGGTTGTTGTTCATCACTTGGTGGTGGCATGTCAATTGGGTTTATTGGTGGTTCTTCCTCAAAGGGTGGATCGTCAATCGGATCTATTATATATGGTGGTTGATCACTTGGTGGTGGCATGTTGACCAAAGTTTGTGGTAGTTGTTCATTAATAGGTGGATCGTCGAGAGGATCAAGTGACGGTGGTAGTTCTTCAAATGGAGTTTGACTGTCGCCAGATGATGATGATGGTAGAACATCCTCAACAAGATGTGGCATGTAGAGAGGTGTTGGTTGTTGTATTTTCTCTAAATCTAGTGGCAGTGTGTTGACATGCAATCGTGGTGGTTGATTGTTCGTGAGCGGTGTCATGCCAATAAGTCTTGTTTGTAGCAAGTAATGCATCGGACTAGGCGACAATGCCACTGCTACAACCGGAAGTATCGATTGTCTACGTTGGATGTGCAATGCTTGAGGGCGGTGATAGGTGTGTGGCAAAAGGTTAGCCAAGGAAGGGTTGGAGGATGATATAACTAAACTAAGAAGTAATACTAGTAAGTGTATGGGAGTCATTTTTTGAATGTGGTGTAGTTTATTGAAGAAAAGTTGCTTGTAGAGATTGTGTTTTATGGTGTAAATTTACCTTGAAATGATGCTACCTTTAATGAAGCCCATGTGAGAATTATGGTACCAAACACTTTGACCAAAATTTAGCCGATGGTCCACATAAATGCACTTGGAATGAATGATGGTTCCATGTAAATTGATAAAAATGCGAAGGTATTGGGTAAACCCAGAAGTAACTTATGTATTAATGTACAATGGTTACTTGTTGCCAAATTCTAAACCATCATAATGTCTTGAGTTCTCATATATGTTTCATTTTATTTGGCCAATTTCATATAATATCTTGAGTTCTCATATGTTTCATTTTATTTTATTTGGCTAATTTCGTATTAATGTGTTATTATGTTTTGCTACCGTTAAACAAAAGTTTTTTTTTATTTAACAAATGAGAGGATGTTTTAAAATTTAAATGAATTGTATATGAAATTATTTGGAAATATATGTTAAATTGTAATTATACGTTTAACCGGTATGATTCCACATTTTAATATAAAAGCGTTGTGTTCAACAAGTTAACAACCTTAGTTCGTTTTAAACGTATTAAACAACTCTTTTAGTGGTATAACTATCATAACAATAATACATTTTGTAATTTCTTTATAAAACAAAATACATTAAAAATAGAAAATCTAACAAATGGTATACATATTTAAGTGACTTTATTTATTTTTTATTATTTACATATATTCAAGAAGATGTTAATGAAATACATAACGTCCTAAATGTCCTAAACTAGTGGAATTTCTCGCGCTAGGCGGCGGGGAATTCAAATGTTGTTGATTCGTTTCGTTTTGTAACGGGATGAGAACGGTACTCGTTCGGTATCGAACCGGATATCAAAAGTAACGGTACTGGAATACAGGGAAAACTGTTACAGGTAGCGAATACACGGGTTCGGTACCGGTACCGAAACGGTATTGGTACTTACCGGTGTTTTACCCATAAATATTGGTACCGCACCGGTTGGTTATAAAAGTTAATTCCCCGCACTACGCGGCTGGTAATTCGAACGTTATCGATTCATTTTGTTATGTAACAGGATGAGCACGGTACCTGTTCGGTACCGAAAAAGGGGGAAAAGTGCTACAGGTACCTAATACACCGGTTCGGTACCGGTACTGATAAGGTATACGTATTTACCGGTGTTTTATCTGTATTTACCGGTACCGTACCGATATCGAAAATCGGGGAAAAAGGGAACCGGTACCGAATATACCCGGTACCAAATGTTCATCTCTAATTTGTGCTACATTGTAGAAAGAAAAAGGTATGTTAAAAATGTTTTAGTTTTAAAAGATTTGGCAGCAGGTAATAAAAAAATTTCTTTCACATGAAGGGTTTCGAACCCGAGACACTAACTATATTTGTATGTTCATACAATCAACTGAATTGCGAAAGTTTTTCTTAATAGTTTCGCGCAATAATAACTATAATATATACATAAAGCGGAGAAGGAAAAAAAACGTTAATTTAAAGGGGTAAAATCGTATTTTTTATCCGAGGGCAAAATTGTAATTTTTATTTATGGGCAAAAGCATCATTATATTTTGAACTCGGGGTAAAAACGTTATTTTGAACTGTTGGTAAAATCGTAATTTTAAAGCGGTGATAAAATCGTAAATTCGTTGTGTCAATGGGGGAGTTCCTGGCAGCTGCCTGGTACTACTCCTCCATCTTGTGTATGTAGTTACACCGGGGGCAAAATCGTAATTTGACTGGGAAAGCAATGAAAAACGATGAGAAAAAATGTATATTTAAATTGAGGGCAAAATCATAATTTACCTGGGATGAAGAAAACAAAACTAATGGTGAAACTGTAAATTTAAAAGGGGCAAAATCGTAATATTGAACCGAGGGCAAAATTGTATTTTTCATCGGGGGCAAAAGCATAATTTTATTCGAATTTTAAACTGATGGCAAAATCGTTAATTGGTTTGGTCCAAAGAGGCAAAAAAGTCAAAAAAAAAATCCACTGTTCATGCGAGTTGTAAAATGTTATATAGATAATAGTGAAATTCCCCGCGCTGCGCGACGGGGAATTCGAACGTTATCGATTCGTTTTGTTTTGTAACGGGATAAGCACGATATCCGTTCAGTTCGTTACTTACCGGTGTTTTACCCGTAAATACCGGTACCATACCGGTTGGTTATAAAAATTACAAATTTAGAAGTAGAGAAAACAACGTAAAAGTAAAAAAAGAAGAAGAAATAAATCACGGAAGATATTATTAAGAATAATTGATACTCAAACTTTTATTTACTAGCAGGTAATAAAAAATTTTCTTTCCCATGACGGGCTTCGAACCCGAGGCACTCACTATATTTGAATGTTCATACAACCAACTGAATTGCGAAAGTTTTTTTTAATAGTTTCGCGCAATAATAACTATAATATATATACATAAAGCAGAAAATGACAAAAAAAGAAAAGAAACAGCAAAGCAAAGAAAAACGATGGCAAAAATGTAAATTTAAATTGAGGGCAAAATCATAATTTGGCTGGAAGGAGAAAAAGAAAACTAATTGCAAAACTGTAAATTTAAACGGGGCAAAATCGTAATTTTAAACCGAGGGCAAAATTGTAATTTTAGATGTGGGCAAAAGCATAATTTTATTTTGAACTGAGTGTAAAAACGTGATTTTGAACTGATGGCAAAATCGTAATTTTAAAACGGGGATAAAATCGTAAATTGATTGGGCCAATGAGGGAGTTCCAGTCAGTTGCCTCGCATTATGCCTCCATCTTGTGTCTGTACTTATACACTGGGGACAAAATTGTAATTTGACTGGGAAAGCAAATAAAACCGATGAAAAAAATGTTAATTTAAAATGAGGGAAAAATCGTAATTTACATGTGAGGAAGAAAACAAAACTAATGGCAAAACTGTAAATTTAAATGGGGCAAAATCGTAGATTTAAACCGAGGGCAAAATTATAATTTTTCATTGGGGGCAAAAGCATAATTTTATTTTAAGCTGGAGGTAAAAACATAATTTTAAACTGATGACAAAATCATAATTTTAAAGCGGAGCAAAATCGTAATTTGAATAGGAAAGCAAACAAAACTGATGACAAAAATGTAAATTTAAATTGAGGGCAAAATCGTAACTTACCTGAGAGGAAGAAAACAAAACTAATGGCGAAAATGTAAATTTAAACGGGGCACAATCGTAATTTTAAACCGAGAGCAAAAGTGTAATTTTTCACTGAGGGCAAAAACATAATTTTATTTTGAATTGGAGGTAAAAGCGTAATTTAAACCGATGGCAAAATCGTTATTTTAAAGCGGGACAAAATCGTAAATTGGTTTGGTCCCAATTTTACAATTAAGGGCATATTTGTAATTTCGATATTTAAAATAATAACCGAGGGCAAAAGTGTAATTTTTCACTGGGGGCAAAAACATAATTTTATTTTGAACTGGAGGTAAAAACGTAATTTTAAACTGATGAAAAAATGGTTATATTAAAGGGGGATAAAATCGTAAGTTGGTTTGACCCAAATTTAATAACTAAGGACATACTTATAAAATATTATATATTTCCTCTTCATCCAAGTTGCAAAATGTTATAGAGGTAATTTGATCTTTAAAATATTATATATTTCCTGTTCATCCAAGTTGCAAAATGTTATAGAGGTAATTACACGTTCATGCAATAGAATAATCGATAATGTCATGAAGTAAAAATTTGAAGGGAAGATTAAAGACCATTAAAACTTTAGAGTAAACTGCAATTTTACACCCTGAGGTTAGGGGTGATTGGCACTCCTACCCCCCCCCCCCTAAGGAAATAATTGCAAAATTACACCCCACTGTTTGACCTTATTTCGCACTTTTACCCCCCGCCGTCTAATTGAGTTAACAATCAACTGAGTAACATAAAAGTCAAAGGGTATAATTGTCCTTTCACTCTTATCTAAAGCTTCTTGGAGAAACTAAACCCTATAAGTAACATGTTCACGCACAATTACCCCCCCCACCTTCCCACCATCGAGCTCTCACCTTCTTCTCCGATCATAACCACAGGCGATCACAACCACCATCTTCTCCGATCACAACCACCATCTTCTCCGATCACAACCACCATCGATCCACCATACACCGGCGACTTCATCTTCTCCGATCACAACCACCATCTTCTCCGATCACAACCACAGGCGATCCACCATCTTCTCCGAAATGCCGGTCTTCTTTTGGCTACTCCGCTATATCATCCGCCACACGAAAGGTATAATATGCCAATGTTAGTTAATCAGGGTCAGATTTAGTCATTATCATGTTATACAGAGGGGTTAGGGTCTGATTTGGTTAATGTTGGTTTTTTTACAGTTGACCTGACGATGAGCTTATCAAGCTCATCTATGGTGTTCCACCTGGTGGTCTCTGTGTTTGGGAGGCCTGTCCTCAACTTCCATCTACCACCGGAGAGTTGAGCGAATGTTTAGTCTAGTAGTTATTAGGCTTTTGTGTAATATGTAGGTTAACTTAACTTAATCTAAGCTTTTGTGTAATATGTAGGTTAACCTAAGGTAACTTATTTAGCTTTTGTCTAAAAGCTTTTGGGTATTTTGTTTGATCAAAATTAGGTTGTTGACATTATGTTTGATTATGTTTGATCAAAAAAGCTTTTGGGTAATGCATACAATCTCCTATATCCTCTGTGTTAAAATGCATACATTCAGGTTGATTATGCATTTGCAGCTTGTTTAGTAACCTGTTGGGCATGAAATCTGTTTGATTATGCATTTGCAGGTTGATTATGCATTTGCAGCCTGCAATGAGGCCTTTGCAGTTTGGGCATAATCATGTTTGATTATGTTTGAGCACACAGTAACTGAACAACATATTATTCAATCAAATTGCAATCTACCTCCTGTGGCATTCCATTTAAGATTAACATAAAAGGGTAACCCAACTGTTTATGAGCTTAGGGCATTCAATTGTATAAAAATGGCCATTGTCACAAGATTGGTGAAAGATAGAGCAGTGGTTATATTCAGCAAGAGTTCTTGCTGTATATGCCACAGCAAACCCAACTGTTTATGAGCTTAGGGTGTAAGCCAAGTGTCCCAGCTGTTTTTATAGGACAGGAGCTCGTTGGTGGATCCAATGAGATCATGAGTCTGCATCTCAAAGGAATGCTGGTCCTTCAGTTGTATGCAATGAGTCCTTCAGTTTGGGCATAATCATGTATACACTCATTAAAATGACCTGGTTGATCATGTATAAACTCATGTGCATACACTTATGGTCACAGTTTGGGCTTAATCAGATTCTGGATACACTCATGTGCATACACTTATGATCATGTATACACTCATGTGCATACACTTATGGTCACAGTTCACATTAGCAGCACACTTATGTGCTCCAAATTGTGCAGCACACTCAACAGTGGCTTAATCAGATTCTGGATGTATACACTTATGTACTGCAATTATGATTCTGGATGTATACACTCATTATGTTGACATTGCAGGTATGATTGTATGCATTCCCACTGGTTGAACAGGTATTTGCTTGTTGGTGTGAACACCTTATAGAAATAGGTATGATTGTTACGTTTCAGATTTTTTAACAGGTATGATTGTTACGTTTCAGGTATTTGCTTGTTAGGTTTTAGATCAAAGAACAACTATTTGATTTTGGCGGGAAGGGTTTTGTAAATTTCAGGGGGTAATGTTCTGTGTTATCACAAAGTACAGGGGGTAATAGAAAAGGACAAATTAGTAATTTACCAGTGGGGTGTAATTGTGCGACTTAACAGAAATGTTGGGGGGTAAAATGGAAGGGTAATATAGTCATTTCAACTTAGACTTAATAGTTCTGTTACTCAATTAGACGGCGGGGGGTAAAAGTGCGAAATAAGGTCAAACAGTGGGGTGTAATTTTGCAATTATTTCCTTAGGGGGGGTAGGAGTGCCAATCACCCCTAACCTCAGGGTGTAAAATTGCAGTTTACTCAAAACTTTATTTCAAACTTCTGTAAAGCTTTGTATACAAATTATTTTACAATAATAATAAATAACTTAAAAGTTAACCATATGTGATAATGGGAAAGATTCTATGCAAAACACTAGTTATTGCGAGAACACGCGGAACAAAATGAATCACCGATATTTTCAATCCTAAAAACCTAAAAAGTAAATGAAAATGTTATAAATGTAAGATTTATTGTTTCTCACACTAGAATTCCAAACAAAATATGAAAAAATATTAGTTTTTATATAACCTACACATATGTAGGTTATGTGTAGGTTAAATTACCTACATGTATGTAGGTTATATGTAAATAAAAATATATGATTTTTTATGTATTGATAATACACATATGGATATAAGAAATTTAAAAAAATATAAATTATGAGCCTTAAATCCCAAAACTTCGTGATTTAGAGTTGTTCTTTTTGTTCTCGCAATAATTAGTGTTCTGTAATGATTCTTATCCTATAATAATAAATAACTTAAAAGTTAACCATATGAATTGCATGTTTAAGTGACGATACAAGTGAAAGGTTGACGATGTAAGTGTGTCCACCAACCCATGTTGGTTGTTACAATTTATTAGAAGTAAATTGTTAGGATATAATTACCAACTTTACAAAAGAATTTATATATATAGGGGGTTTTAAATGAGAACGCTAAGTATCGTGAGAACGAATGAAAAAACCACGAGAACTTTGTCACACTACTAGAAAATTGATGATTTCCTATCACAATTACCGACCAAAAAAAATTCAGTCGGAAATTCCGACCACTTACCGACAAACTTCCGACTAGAATAAAAGTCAAATATTAGCAACCAATTTCCGACCACTTACCGACAAAGAAAAAGTCGTCGGAAATTTGAAGGAAAGTTCCGACTAAATTCCGACAAAAAAAAAACTATAAAAAAAGAAAAAAAAATGGTTGGAAAGTTGTCGGAAATTTCCAATAATTTCCGACTAAAACCTTTATTTTTTTTATTCAATTATATTGAGCTATATGTATACATGTGAATGTATTTGTTTGTGTCTATATATATGTATGTGTATGTATATGACACGGAGTATACACATACACATACACATACACACACACACATATACCTATATATAATAGTAAAAGCTTAGTTTAAGTAATGAGTTCCGATAGCGTACATGCATGTGTGACTAGTTATAATTATGCGTATAAGTTGGTAAAGTAAGAACTTTTCATGTATAACTAAGGTGTACAAAATATGTAATGAAAAAACCATGTTAGAAGGTTGAAAAACCGAAAAACGGATATGGGTGTCGGAAAATGGTCGGAAATTTCCGACCACTTACCGACGAAACATAACATTTGGTCGGAACGTTGTCGGAAATTTCCGACCAGTTTCCGACTAAAACATTTATTCTTTTCATATTTAATTATGCGGAGGTGTTTATTTATATATATAAACGTATTTCTTGTGTCTATATGTATGTGTATGTGTGTATAAGTATGTAGTTGTATCGGTGCATACACATACATATACTGATATACATATATACACACACTTATACAATAGTAAAGCCTAGTTTAAGTAACGGGTCCCGATAGCGTACACACATGTATGACTGGGTATAATTATACGTATAAGTTGGTAAAATAAGAGCTTTTCATGTATAACTAAGGTGTACAAAATACGTAATGAATAAACCATGTTAGAAGGTTGAAAAAGCGAAAAATGGATATGGTTGTCGGAAAATGGTCGGAAATTTCCGACCACTTACCGACGAAACATTACATCTGGTCGGAAAGTTGTTGGAAATTTCAATTTCAAATTCAAAAACAATTCAAATTCAATTTTTTTTACACTTATTATTATTATTCGAATACAATGCTAGAAATTAAATTTACGTGTTTAAATTTACGTGAATTCGTAAATAATGAAAATTTACACATGTGTAAGTTTGTCATTTACACATGTGTAAATTTGTTATATTTACACATGTGTAAAAAAATCTAGTAAGAGTGATTTTGAGAGGAGAAATGAATTATTTGATGTTGTGAATTCTTTTTAGATGTTGTATTTTAATTAGAACGAGTATTCGGGGTATAATATGAACGTTTAGGGTTGTGTTAAGGGGTTTTAGCAATGTTCTCGTACCCGGACCGGCCGGTCCGACCGGTCGGGCCGGGAACCGCTGCTAATGCCGGGCCGGTTCACATCAACCAACCGTTTCTGCAGTTGGCCCGCGATTCGGCCGGTGACCGGCGGTTCGGCTGGAATTTCAGTAAAAGGTTGGACCGGTTTGAGTTTTTTTTTTCTAACACCATCATCATCCAGCCTCTCGCATCTGCACATCTATCTCGAGTATCATCATCCTAGTACATCTAGATGAAGACAAAGCTCCATGAAGATGAAGCAAGATAGAGAAATTGGTTTGTAGCAGGGGTTAGAAAGAAGATGAAGCAAGAGAGAGAAATTTGTAAAGGAAAAGAGAAGTGGTATGTGATATGTATGGTTGACAATTTATTGGAAACGTAAAAAGTAAAAAAAAAGAATCAAATGCTTAGTGGAGATGATTAATATGGTAGGTTTTAAAATAATTAATATGGTAGGTTTTAATATATATAGATGTATATATTATGAGTTATCCGGTTCTTATATCCGGTTCGACCGGTCGGACCGGTCCGACCAGTGAACCTCTAAGGCGTCCGGTTCATTGGCCGGTCCGGTTTTAAAAACATTGGGTTTTAGGAGGGTTGTTATAGAGTTCATCACCATTAATGAAGCAAGTACACGTCTTGTACTTCACTAGCCGTTACCTTCTCTTTCTTCTTTCAGGTGACCCAGAGAAGACAACCTTTGAAGGTTCCCGCCTTTTCTATACGTAGTCCATTAAGAGCAGTAATTGGGCCTGTTATAGAAGCCCAATGAGACTGGCCCAGACAGGAAGCCCAGTCGGGGGCCATGTCGACAATAACAAAACGTAACATGCTTTCACAATTTTACTACTTGTTTGTTGTAACGACATCATACATACAACTATAAATATATAACTATATTTGTTAGATAAATTAATGAATATTGAAGTAAATCATATATCACATAGAAAATATTAAACTAACCCTTTTATAAGTTTACATCCTTTTATAAATTTTGTTTTACTTTTTTACTTTTTTTCTAAATTTTACAAATGACACATCAACCCAGGGCCGGCCTAAGCTTTTAGGTGGCCCTAAGTAAACTTTAAAAAGGAGGCTTTTCAAAAAAGAAAAAAAAAAGAATTATTTTTTTACGGCCTTAATCTAAATCTTAGGGTTGTTTTGATGTAAAAAAAGTAATGTACGCACTGCTTAAAAACATTAAATGATTTCTAAATATACCACATCAAATACTACAAGAAAATAATACCTTAAGAATTGAGATCGTTTGTTTTTTCATAGTCTAGCCTCACTAAACAGCTAAAATATTATTGCAAGTGTCTATATGTATACCATGCGAAAATAACTTGTTAATATCTTACTGCATTTTCTATACAACCAAAATGTTGATCAAGCCAACACAATCAGTTTTAATATTTTTAAGAAAACTAATCAAAACTGTCACATACATCAATAAGTCCAAGCTTTATGTAACTTCAATCTTTTTTCTCAAATCAAACTGTAATCTGTTAAAACATATCCAAATTAGTTTGACAACAAGAACTTTTTAAGACAAATAAGATTAATTCGAATTTGAGTTCTAGTAGAGTTATCAGATCCATACAAAAAACGACATCACTGTTTAGTTTTAAAATTAACATAATAAAAACTCGTTATCCCTTGATAGTTCGACATACATCTTCAAGAGATATTCCCAATGACTTATGTTTGCTACAATGACCCCTCAAGTGTAAAAAAAAATAAATACTTTAAACCAAAAATTCCACTTTTGACCTTTTTTCTTGTTACAATATATGGAATTTTGTCTCTGTTCTCATACTAGTTCAATCATAGTGTTAAGATCATAATAATTTCATTGAGAGTTTATGATTAACAATAGAGATCATTTATACTTTTATAGTATATTTGAGACTAAATATTTGATTTTTGAGAGGAGGTGCAATCGATTAACAAATAATAAAACAATCAGGAATCAATTAACAAACAATAAGACAATCAGAAACAAACAATAACAATTAACATGATGTGACAATCTTATAGTTATTAGATGATGTAATTATTGGAGCGCGGAGGCCACTGGCCAGACAGTATAGGGTTCCCTTAATGGATGTGTCAATAACTTGGGCCTAGACTATTATTTCTTTGTATAATTGGGCCAATATACAAAGGTAGCATACAAAAAAGAGTTAAAAAGTGGAGGCCCTACCTAAGGTACTAAGCCCATTGGGCCGGCCAACCTTTTGTAGTTCGACATGAGTAGGGGTCTATAAATAGTCACACACTCACACCCTTGTACTCACTCACACAGAAACCACACCACTACTCCACATCATAGAAACAACCACACTAATGGGCAAAAACAAGAAGGCTAAGGGCAAAAAGAAGGAAGCTTCGAAAAGCGATCACAAGAATGCTTCTTGTAACACCCCGAAAAAATTTCGTCCTATAATGTATTGACACGTGTCATAAGCTTGAACGTGTGAAAGTATACTCTAGAGGGACTAAAGTTGACAAACATGGAAAGTATGTGAATATAAGGGTTCAAAATGTCAACAAGGGATAAATATACTTTACAGTAACCCTACATGATGCTCATACCCTTACACGAATAAATCATGGATCATGCGAAGCTAATTGTGAAAGAAAGTGAGAAATTACAAACTGCAGGGGTTAAATGTGTCAACATGTTTAAAGTATACCTCTGAGTGACCTTTTAGCAAACCCGAAGCTTTGTAAGGATTGATTATGCTCACTAGAATGCGTGATAAAAATTTCACCAAGTTTCGTTATTGTATGAGAAAGTTATGATAAATTCGTATTCGAGGGGTTATGCGTCAACGATGAAAGTTATGACTTTTCGGGTAAACACAAAGTGACCAAGGACCTCACAAAGTTGGTATAAGTCTTGAAGCCCTTAGAATTCAATTTAGAGGGCCCAAAGTGCAAGAAATAAAGGTAAAATCAAGTTTGGAAGTTCAGGGGTCAAAACTGTCAACATTTGAAAGATCCATTGTGCTGGCAAAGGCTTGCGCACCTCAAGACCAAAAGCCTTACGGTGCGTAAGCATGTCCCAGATGCAGAAAACCTACAGCTTCCTGTTCCAGCCCGTTCCACCGCCTCAAATTGCCATTTTTCGATTTTAGGGACTTGTTTAATGGTTTTAGGCTTTAGGGGGGACACTTGTATGCATCTTGGATCATTGGTAGACATGTTTGGCATGATCTTGTGAGATCAAACTCACTATATAAAGCCCCATGTTTGCAACATTTTGATCATCACCTTCATCTGCATTTGTGGAGCATTTCTGGAGCATAAGAGCTGACTCAAGACATCCCTAATCGTGCATTAGACTCTTGTAAGTACCCTTGACCTTTCTTAATTGAGTTTAGCTTAGTTAATTAGCTAAAAGTCAAACCGTCGTAATTATGGTTTGACTTCGAGACTAATTAAGATTGGCTCAGTCAAATCTCGAATTAAAAGTACCTTTAAGTAGGTAATTATGTGGGTAATAAACCCTTAAAAGGGTACCCTCTGTTTCCCTTTCTACTAGGTCGAATGTCGGGTCAAACGTAATCCGAAAAAGTCAACAGAAATGCATTTTTCGAATTAATACATAATTAACATTGTAGAAAGCGTGTAACCTGTTTTAACACTCATATAACTTAGTAATCAATGTAAGAACATGTCTATACATGTTTGATCCGACAATTTTCAGTTTAGGATCGATTCGGAACCGAAAGGAGCATAGTTTGACTTTTGCTTTGACTTCAGTTCTGACTCGATTTAGATAAGTTTGGGTATGCCTTAGGACTTCCTTAGGACCAGGTTACATGATGGTATAACCCTCTGTGATTGGTTCGTTGTTTGTCCGATTCGTTTACACGTTTCCGTTAAATGCTTAATGTTGACCATAATGCCCTTTTAACCATAAAATGAGAATTTTAGAAATGTGAAAGGACAATAATCTTTATTACTGATTTACAAACATGTCCCTAAAATTTCACATCAGTTGGAGGTCTAGATTAGGAGTTATGCTCATTAGCGTAATTATAACGCCTTTTAGTAATTAAACGGCGCAATTAGCATAAAGCCTATCTAAACCCAATTTTTGACACCAAACCTTTTACCCACTGATGTAATATAATATTTTTAGATTTTTAAAGATTTTTAATTATTTTTAAACTGATCAAAACCTAGGGTTATCGCCTTAATTCGGTAAATACCGATTATGCCCTTATAAACCATAAAATGAGTTTTACAAGCCCTTTTGATACCAATCCAAGTGCTACTGATTTTATATAATAAATAAAGTATTTTGAACTTTATAACCTGATTAGAAAACTCAGATTTCCTGTATAACCCGGAAATCGCTTAAAATAGCTTTTTACGCGTATTAAACGCATAATTTGGGTTTAAAACCATTTTGTCACATAAGACTTATTACCAATTGATATACCCTGTTAAAATAAGTCATTTTACTGATGTATTCAGACCCGAACCTCAGAAGTTCATTAAATCTATTTTATAATCATTAAAATGACCAAATTACCCCTACGGGGCTTAAATTGAGATTAAACTCGTTTTGGGCATAATGGAAGATATCCTACTGATATCACAACATATTTAAGGCATATTCACTTAGGAAACATGTATATGATTCATGTGGTTACTCGTTACGCACTTTTCGCGTTCGGATCGGCTTATGTAACTAGTTTGCATATATTAGCCGAAACGGGTCAAACCATATCATTTTTGTCTCAAATCCAGAATGTGTTTAAGTTACCCATATTAAACAAGCATACAAGCTTGTCCAGTCAAAACCACATTCTAATCCGGTCTTCGCTTTATTATGCGTTTGAACCGTATCTTCCTTTGAAAACTAACTGGTCTAAGTCAAGGCTTAATTAAAGACCCGTTAGGATTCTAATAGGTTATTAAAAAACTTCGTTCCAGATTAGGAGCCCAGTAAAGCTATCTGTACTTGCTGAATTGATATACGGCTGAGATTGAATTTATATTTAGCTCAGGTAAATACTCTTAACTTATTTTCCCTATACGGGCTTGGGATACGGCACTATAAAAGTACCGCTTGGTCGGGTGTATGTAGTCATTTAAATCGGATTGTGATTGATGTATTTACATAACCTGTTTAATATGTATTATTTGGTGTATGGCCTTTGGGGGTTAAATGACCATGTCCCGGATATCCTTGCCATCATTCGAAGAAAGGGCCACGACCTAAGCACGGGGTGTAGGCGTACACCTGACAGATGCATTATGTAAAGACTGGTAATCCACTCAGAGGTATCATCCTTGTGGGCATTATACCGGAACTGGTAATCCACTTAAAGGATGATAGCCTGTGGGCATTATACCTGTGGCGTGTCAATTAATCTAGTCCGGCCCTACAAACCGGCCCTAATGGACGACAAATAAGTAAAACTGTATACAAGATTATCTACAAATAATTGTCCCACGTTATAAAAGATATTTTGTGCCGAAGTGCATTCAAACCAATTTACAAACTCTTTTCAAAATGAGTCAGTTGAGTTGTATTTACCAGTGTAAACTGACGTATTTTCCAAAAAGGTTAAGTGCAGGTACTATACGAAATAGGCTGGCTACTCCAGGCATCATTAATCAAGTCTCGCAAGCTCTAGATGTCAAAGTCTGTTGAACGATATTATCTTCCTGTTTAAGATCCGCATGTGGATCCACCTTACATTCCGTTGTAATATTTGATATTACTTTGAATCGGATTGTGATATATTTATCTTTTGCTTCCGCTGTGCATTTAAATATTGTGTTGTTTGACTATGATGATATCAACTACGTCAAGATACTCCCCACCGGGCCCACCGGTCAAATGTGGAAAGTTGGGGTGTGACGGGTTGGTATCAGAGCCAACATTGAGTGAATTAAACACTAGCTTTTTGTGTTTAATCTCAATGACACATTAGCACATTCCTTGACCTTCTGAGTCTAGACTTAACATAGGAATAATCTCAATCCTAATCTGTAAATTTTTGCTTCCAATTTTTTATATTGGATACGTCGCCAAGCGAAGAAGCTATAATAGGGATTCTCCACATCCGGAGCCTTGAAATGCTGAGCTTCGTACCGCGGCTAGGATGAAACGTGCAACCAAGGAGAAAGCATTCAGAAATAAAATGAGGAAGAAACTCCTTTTGCTGAAAATCGTTTCCTTAATAGTCCTTATAAGGACATATTTATCTTTCGGTCCCTTCGAGGACAACATTATTCCTTTCAAGTCCCATTTAGGGCAAACCTGAATTTTTAATTTTATAGTGGAATGATTAAATTTAAATTTTCGTTCTAAACATGAAATATGAAATAAATGAAAAATAACATTACTTTTACAAGATCTACCATTGTAATAAAATGGAAAAATCTAAAAAGGACAAGACCTAGCCACGTGTCATTTTAAGACAGGGCCAAGATGGCAGTTCCTCAATTTAGATTCAGATCCTTATTAACATCCCGAGTTAGGATTGTTCTGCATTAATTATTAAAAAGGAATCTTAAAGGTAAACCTAGCCTATATGACGAGGCCAAGATGGTAGGACCTATCCAAAAGATTCCAATCCCTGTTAACATCTGTAAGTATGTTAACATTTTTGGCAAACTGTGAATCGTTAAAGTCACACAGGCCATCTTTTTTTTTATTCCCTTATTTGAAATATTCATCCCTTTGAAGGGAAGTGCCTACGGGCTATAGTTAATGTCCTCTGAGACTAAAGACAGTGGTAGCCTACAACTCCCTGTCAAGAAAAGGTAATGGACTTTGATTCAGACCTTAATGCCTCGATTCTCTGAAATCATGGCTTATAAATTTAAACTTGTCCACGTGACTAGGCCTTTTGTGCTATTACTAACTTATAAAGTAGGATTTATGATAAAAATCCTGAATAAAATAAATATCTTTTCTTTCCTGCTAGTATAAATATTAAAAGAGAATCTTAAAAGGTTTGACCTAGCTTGAATATAATTAAAGACCTAGCTAAAATGGTAAAACCTGTTTAAAAAGAAATTCAGATCATTGTTAACATCTGAAAATGTGTTAACACTCTCGACAACAGTGATGCGATAAAATCACACTTGTCATCCTTATATTAGGAATTTTTCCAAATCCCTTATTTAGCGTAAATGATCAATAGGAATCATGGCTAGTAAACGTCGAACATGATGTACGCATCAAAACATCCATTTGGGATGTATACCTACGGGCAAAGGTGTATACATGAAAAGATAGTTTTTATTTCATAAATTCTTGTCAAGACAATGAACTATGAAATTTTCCGATCCAAAGGAATCATCGATTATGTTTTAGATTTTTTCCCTAGTGACAAGGCCCTGTGCCATCAAGAGTCCTTGAGAACAAGCTCTTGTGCTATATAAAATGTCAGTACGACATTGCCAGTCGTGATTTATGTCCCCTGTCTAATAAATATGAAGGATTATATTCTGTTTACACGCCAAGGATGGTTTATTTAAAAACCTAGGCAGAAAATAATCAAATAACTTAAATACTATCTTTTGGCCTATGTGGTTTATTTACACCATAGCTATTTAATCAACAAATTCGACAATTCACCATACAATTAGATCAATTATTACTACTTGGTTTGTAGCCTTCAAAGCTTCACCATGGTTGACTCCTCTGAAGCTCACAATCATCCAGGTAATCAGAATGATGATACAAGACTGAATTTAACGGGCGCCGAGTTACAGGCTATGTTAGATACAGCTGTAAACAAGGTCGTGAACCGAGCGTTAAGGGATCATAAGCGAAAGTACGATAATACCCCGAATAAAGGTTACAAAAAGGGTAGGACCAGTTCGAGCTATAACCAGTCCAAGCCAAAGAAGGCAAAACCCGAATGTGGAACCTGCGGAAAGAAGCACTTTGGGAAATGTTTCTATGATCAGACCAGGGGATGTGTCATCTGTAAGGAGATGGATCACAAGACCCATGAATGCAAGGACCTGAAGAACAACCAGCGGTTAGGTGAAAAGACCAAATGCAAAACCTGTAGGAAATACCACCTCGGGAAATGCAGATTTGAATCTCAGCCTTCACCTTGTGGAATCTGCAAGTCCAAGGGGCATAAGACCTTGGACTGCAAGAAGATGGAGGACGCAACCTGCCATGGTTGCAATGAAATAGGGCACATCAAAACTAATTGCCCTAATAAAACCAAGAAGTCTGGCGAGGCTAAGAAGACCAAAACCGGAAACTCTCAAATGGATACTCAAGAGGCTATTCAGGATGACAATGTCACAACAGGTACCTTCTATATCAATAACGCTCATGTTAGAGTATTATTTGATTCAGGTTCAGATAAGTATTCCGTAGATAATAGATTTTGTAAATCATTAAATCTGCCTGTTAAAACCCTAAGCGTTAAGTATAAAGTAAAATTGACCGATAGTACCTCAGAGACTGCTTCAACAATATTAGATGGATGTTTTATATCCATTAGGAATCATTCTTTTCTGCTGTCCTCGTTTTCATTTATATAATAAAGGACTCGATATAGTGATAAGAATGGGTTGGTCGTCTGGTAGCCAAGCCCATATTGTGGATGATAAGAAGCAAGTAGTTATCAAAACTCCTTATGGTGAGCCTTTGACCACTCAAGGAGATACGTTTGGGTTAAGATGCTGCTAAGTCTCTCATAAGATCTTAAGCTTAGCAAACTTTTAGAAATTTTCCCATAAAAAAAAACCCCAGATATTAAGTGTAAGGTAAAAGTTACAGACGAAATCGGAAGAATCATTTCTTTTGTTCCTATCAGAAACCTTCAGTCGTAGAGTTCTCGAAATGTCCTCTCTCTAAGAGGAAGTGCGTCAGCATATATAGTTGATATCTCTTTAATCTCTATCGATTCCGAATCCCAGATGGTATGATAAAAGCGCCATATGAGGATTGGTGTATCTTAATAAGTTCCATAGATTGCTTCCATGCCTGATCAGTATGGAGGTTTAATGCATGGGACCACAAAGATATTCTGAGAGGTCATATGGTACTAAAGTCAACTAATGGTATTCAAAGGAGATATCCAAAATGGAATTGTCCAAGTAAATGTTTCCGATTAAGGAATTCGTGGACTAGTAACATAAAGGTGTCACTTATTTGACACAAGCAATGAGGGGTGAACTGGAGCCTGAGATATGGAAATCTTTGTAACCTCCTTGTACCTTGATTATCTTCTCCTAAGATTACCCTGTTTACCCCTGGGAGGCAGGTAGAGTTAAGGTTTATATCCTATTTAAGCCTGTATTATTATGAAATCTACAAGACGGTTAGTACCATCATTGGGAGAATCGAAACCCTGATTAACTAAGTTTTAAAATAGAAGGTTCATATAGCCTAACTCAATATCCCGAGAATTCAGTATAGTTAATTATGAAAGACGGTTCATTTTGCTTATGCATTGTTTACCGCAACCCTAATTAGGCAACGATTGAGAATCGTCATCAGCTGCCCAAGATCATCGATTTGTTCGACTAACTGTAAGGAATAGCTACTCCTTAAGATTAGTTTTGAGCAATGGTTGGAATAATCATCTCACCTTAAGATAAGCTTTTCCATAATAGTTGCTATATAAGTATCAAGGTGGCTCTTTTGGAGACCTTGTATAAATGAAATATCAAAACATCCGTTGGATGGACGAGACTTTGGAAAGTCCACTTATCTGGATTTGAAAGTTGCATTGGAAACAACGAATAAGATCATACAAATCCCTAATCATCTGTAAGTTGCCAGTATTCGATAGAAAATCAAGGACTAATGAATATAGCAAACCTCCTAAATTCTTGTTAAGGAATAAGGATCAACAAAAAGTATCACCCATGAAGGGTGTACCAAATTTGTTAAATTATCAGGCTAGATAAGCCCTGAATATATAGAATCATTCGAAGGAAATCGAATGTATCAAGATCAAGTAGCTTATAAGCTAAAACCTATTTAAGGAGCTTGGCGGAGCTCGCAATACATTACACACTGGTGACTGAAGGATGTGTTTCGCCAATAAGTCAAGAAGCACTATCACATAATGATGTGCATATTTATGATATAATGAGCGACCTATGTCGATTAAGGATCGACAGGTGAAGAAGCTCCAAAAGGATACATGTACCTAATATAGGAGCCACTTAGGGAGCTTGGAAAGACTCCAGATATGTTATAGGAGTTAAGTCCATTATGCGACAAAAAGTACTTCCAGCATTTTAACAAATCTCAAGGTCGAGATTTCTTTTAAGGGGGTGAGGATGTAACACCCCGAAAAAATTTCGTCCTATAATGTATTGACACGTGTCATAAGCTTGAACGTGTGAAAGTATACTCAAGAGGGACTAAAGTTGACAAACATGGAAAGTATGTGAATATAAGGGTTCAAAATGTCAACAAGGGATAAATATACTTTACAGTAACCCTACATGATGCTCATACCCTTACACGAATAAATCATGTATCATGCGAAGCTAATTGTGAAAGAAAGTGAGAAATTACAAACTGCAGGGGTTAAATGTGTCAACATGTTTAAAGTATACCTCTGAGTGACCTTTTAGCAAACCCGAAGCTTTGTAAGGATTGATTATGCTCACTAGAATGCGTGATAAAATTTTCACCAAGTTTCGTTATTGTATGAGAAAGTTATGATAAAATTCGTATTCGAGGGGTTAGATGCGTCAACGATAAAAGTTATGACTTTTCGGGTAAACACAAAGTGACCAAGGACCTCACAAAGTTGGTATAAGTCTTGAAGCCCTTAGAATTCAATTTAGAGGGCCCAAAGTGCAAGAAATAAAGGTAAAATCAAGTTTGGAAGTTCAGGGGTCAAAACTGTCAACATTTGAGAGATCCATTGTGCTAGCAAAGGCTTGCGCACCTCAAGACCAAAAGCCTTACGGTGCGCAAGCATGTCCCAGATGCAGAAAACCCATAGCTGCCTGTTCCAGCCCGTTCCACTGCCTCAAATTGCCATTTTTCGATTTTAGGGACTTGTTTAATGGTTTTAGGCTTTAGGGGGGACACTTGTATGCATCTTGGATCATTGGTAGACATGTTTGACATGATCTTGTGAGATCAAACTCACTATATAAAGCCCCATGTTTGCAACATTTTGATCATCACCTTCATCTGCATTTGTGGAGCATTTATGGAGCATAAGAGCTGAATCAAGACATCCCTAATCGTGCATTAGACTCTTGTAAGTACCCTTGACCTTTCTTAATTGAGTTTAGCTTAGCTAATTAGCTAAAAGTCAAACCGTCGTAATTAAGGTTTGACTTCGAGACTAATTAAGATTGGCTCAGTCAAATCTCGAATTAAAAGTACCTTTAAGTAGGTAATTATGTGGGTAATAAACCCTTAAAAGGGTACCCTCTGTTTCCCTTTCTTCTAGGTCGAATGTCGGGTCAAACGTAATCCGAAAAAGTCAACAGAAATGCATTTTTCGAATTAATACATAGTTAACATTGTAGAAGGCGTGTAACCTGTTTTAACACTCATATAACTTTGTAATCAATGTAAGAACATGTCTATACATGTTTGATCCGACAATTTTCAGTTTAGGATCGATTCGGAACCGAAAGGCGCATAGTTTGACTTTTGCTTTGACTTCAGTTCTGAATCAATTTAGATAAGTTTGGGTATGCCTTAGGACTTCCTTAGGACCAGGTTACATGATGGTATAACCCTCTGTGGTTGGTTCGTTGTTTGTCCGATTTGTTTACACGTTTCTGTTAAATGCTTAACGTTGACCATAATGCCCTTTTAACCATAAAACGAGAATTTTAGAAATGTGAAAGGACAATAATCTTTGTTACTGATTTACAAACATGTCCCTAAAATTTCACATCAGTTGGAGGTCTAGATTAGGAGTTATGCTCATTAGCGTAATTATAACGCCTTTTAGTAATTAAACGGCGCAATTAGCATAAAGCCTATCTAAACCCAATTTTTGACACCAAACCATTTACCCACTGATGTAATATAATATTTTGAGATTTTTAAAGATTTTTAATTATTTTTAAACTGATCAAAACCTAGGGTTATCGCCTTAATTCGGTAAATACCGATTATGCCCTTTTAGACCATAAAATGAGTTTTACAAGCCCTTTTGATACCAATCCAAGTGCTACTGATTTTATATAATAAATAAAGTATTTTGAAGTTTATAACCTGATTAGAAAACTCAGATTTCCTGTATAACCCGGAAATCGCTTAAAATAGCTTTTTACGCGTATTAAACGCATAATTTGGGTTTAAAACCATTTTGTCACATAAGACTTATTACCAATTGATATACCCTGTTAAAATAAGTCATTTTACTGATGTATTCAGACCCGAAACTCAGAAGTTCATTAAATCTATTTTATAATCTTTAAAATGACCAAATTACCCCTACCGGGCTTAAATTGAGATTAAACTCGTTTTGGGCATAATGGAAGATATCCTACTGATATCACAACATATTTAAGGCATATTAACTTAGGAAACCTGTATATGATTCATGTGGTTACTCGTTACGCACTTTTCGCGTTCGGATCGGCTTATGTAACTAGTTTGCATATATTAGCCGAAACGGGTCAAACCATATCATTTTTGTCTCAAATCCAGAATGTGTTTAAGTTACCCATATTAAACAAGCATACAAGCTTGTCGAGTCAAAACCACATTCTAATCCAGTCTTCGCTTTATTATGCGTTTGAACCGTATCTTCCTTTGAAAACTAACCGGTCTAAGTCAAGGCTTAATTAAAGACCCGTTAGGATTCTAATAGGTTATTAAAAACCTTCGTTCCAGATTAGGAGCCCAGTAAAAGCTATTGTACTTGCTGAATTGATATACGGCTGAGATTGAATTTATATTTAGCTCAGGTAAATACTCTTACCTTATTTTCCCTATACGGGCTTGGGATACGGCACTATAAAAGTATCGCTTGGT
The DNA here is from genome assembly GCA_030545235.1 of Helianthus tuberosus. Taxonomy (NCBI): domain Eukaryota; kingdom Viridiplantae; phylum Streptophyta; class Magnoliopsida; order Asterales; family Asteraceae; genus Helianthus; species Helianthus tuberosus. The sequence continues at coordinate 132,208,401 of CM060427.1, read as the reverse complement.
CGGGTGTATGTAATCATTTAAATCAGATTGTGATTGATGTATTTACATAACCTGTTTAATATGTATTATTTGGTGTATGGCCTTTGGGGGTTAAATAACCATGTCCCGGATATCCTTGGCATCATTCGAAGAAATGGCCACGACCTAAGCACGGGGTGTAGGCGTACACCTGACAGATGCATTATGTAAAAACTGGTAATCCACTCAGAGGTATCATCCTTGTGGGCATTATACCGGAACTGGTAATCCACTTAAAGATGATAGCCTGTGGGCATTATACCTGTGGCGTGTCAGTTAATCTAGTCCGGCCCTACAAACCGGCCCTAATGGACGACAAATAAGTAAAACTGTATACAAGATTATCTACAAATAATTGTCCCACATTATAAAAGATATTTTGTGCCGAAGTGCATTCAAACCAATTTACAAACTCTTTTCAAAATGAGTCAGTTGAGTTGTATTTACCAGTGTAAACTGACGTATTTTCCAAAAAGGTTAAGTGCAGGTACTATACGAAATAGGCTGGCTACTCCAGGCATCATTAATCAAGTCTCGCAAGCTCTAGATGTCAAAGTCTGTGGAACGATATTATCTTCCTGTTTAAGATCCGCCTGTGGATCCACCTTACATTCTGTTGTAATATTTGATATTACTTTGAATCGGATTGTGATATATTTATCTTTTGCTGTGCATTTAAATATTGTGTTGTTTGACTATGATTATATCAACTACGTCACGATACTCCCCACCGGGCCCACCGGTCAAATGTGGAAAGTTGGGGTGTGACACTTCTGCCTGCACGGAGAAAAAAAAATCCACGAAAGTCGAGTTTTCACCACCCGCTTACACTTGTAGCGAGTGTAGTTTTACGACGAACATCGGAGTTAAGCTAACTGATCACCATATTTATGATTGTCCGGTCCTCGCTCGCAAGTGATCGGTGACGCATGGTAGATCTGACTACGTTTCTGCCTTTCACCGGCCGAAGTCAGATATTATGTGGTGAAGTATGTTTTTTTTAAAACTTTTCTTTGTAATCGATCGTATGAATGTGTAAATATTTATATTTTTGAAGTTATCAACTGTTTTAATATCATCTGGCTTTGTTAGGGTGAATATTATAAAGCTTTTCTTCATTATTAGATATTAAAACTTGTCTTTGTTGTTAGATATTAAGTTTCTGTTGTGATAAAGGTTGGTTGATAGTGTCATGATTCATCCTTAATGGCGGAACCACTTGACCCTCCGGCCAACCGAGTTTTCCATCAACATATCTGTAGTGTACTCAGTTATTTGAGTTTGACCTTCAACATATCATCGTTAAAGCACTTGGATGGAAAAAGAAAAAAAAAACTAAGAAAATAAGATATATCATGATATATAACTAGTAACTAGTATTAAGCAACCCCGCGTTGCGGCGGGGGCGAACACCAATGCCACACTACTACCAGCGACCACTAACACTAAAGTTGCAGCGTGTTAATACGAAGAAATTAAACCAAAACGTAAAACATATAAAAAAATAACTAAGTCGATATAGGACCCGAGCGTTACGACGAATCTGTCAAACGGGAAAAAATATACGTCGTAAAAGCGTTTAACCACACACGCATGTTGCGCCGTGTTTAAGCAACATGTACAACTTATAAATGCACACACTTGGCAACATGTACAACTTATAAATGCACACACTTGTTGCTAAATAATAGTATATAAATAAATAAATTAGCATATAAAACCACTAAAGCAGCATGTACAACTTATAAATACACACATGTGTTGCAAAATAATAGTATATAAATAAGGTTTGTATTAAAAAAAAAATGGTTTTTATTGGTTTTCTCATTCGTTCTCACGGTTCTCGCAATATTTAGCGTTCTCAAGATAACTCTCCCCTATATATATATAGGTAAGGATTTAGGGAAAACGGTGAAAAGTGTGAGAATAGTGAGAACGCTTATGAATTGTCAGATCAAAACAATATATGGACTAGATTGAGGCGGTGACGTTTTCGTAAATAACATCAATTTTATTACGTGGACGCGTTTCATTAAGGGTAAAAAGGTCTTTAGACTTCTCTATGCAAAATGCCAAACTCATGAATAAAACGCCATTAAATTCTCGCCTTAAACTACAAAGCACACATCATCGTAATCTAAACGCCATTAGATATAAAACGGCAACCTTTGTTTTTAAACGATAAAGCTGAACAAACAGTAACTGAACGACGAAACTTCATTACTAGCATTTATTATAATAAAATCCCACCTAAAATACGCGCCAAAAAAATCTTATATAAACAACGTCTCAGACCTTCTATTGCAGTTTAGTAATGAGTCATGAACTTAGCAAAAGTAGCTTTTGAATTGCACACTTGACCAAAAAAATGGTTCTCACTCTCCGACCTCGATGTCGTTCGCATAAGGCCTGACAACCCCTCCATTCTATAGTATGCAGGGATCCAAGATTCCCTGAGTTCAAAAATATCAGAGAGCTAGTCATTATCTGCTAAATTTAACTCTCCGATGACCTCTTCCCATCCTGATTCAAACTCTTCAGGCATAAGAATATCCGTCCACACAACACCACAAATACGTTCTTTGAAATTGGTGGATTGCATAGCCTAACACCAACCTATGTATAACACGAAAACGTCATGCAAAAAAACATATATATTAGACACAAACAAACTTACATGAAAAACAGTAACGAAGTACAGAACGCCATATATTTTAAAACGTCGTATATCTTAAAACGCCAAACGTAAAAAAAAGAAAATCAACCTTCAGAGAAAGTTTATGCATCACATGCCACATGCATAACCGATGCCTCGTTTCAACAAATATAATAGAAATAACCTTCTTCATTGTTGGATCTTGGTCAGTGACAACAACTTTTGGTTGAGAACCAACAGCTTTTAGAAAAACTCTCAACAACCATATATACGTATCAGCAATTTCTGACGCCGATAATGCAGCGCCAAATGTAACATTGCAATGGTGATTGTCTATATCAGTGAACGGTACAAACACCATAGCGTATCTGCGTATGAAAACGCCAATGAGAAAGTGAAACGACAACAAAACGCCAATGCATGTAAACTCTGAAAAACGCCAATGCATGTAACCAGTGAAAACGCCAAAAGAACAAAAAAATTGAATTATAAATATCACTTGTTGGAACGATACGTGGTGTCAAATGAAATCACATCACCAAACACGTGGTAATTACGTTTGGCTTTATCGTCACACCAAAAAAGTCCCTTCAAACGATTCTCTTCGTCTGTGAAGTAATCGTACGAGAAATTAGGATGGGTCTGTTTTTTTCATCCAAATGTCTCACAACCATCTCAGCGTCGTATTCCCCTATAAACAATTTAATTTGCCTCTTGTAGTTCTTAAATTAAACTTTACGTGCACCCACGTCTTCAAAACCGCCAAAACAAATCTTCATAATATTAAACGCCTTAACTGGACTCAAATTCAACTTAGACATGTTGTGTATAACATGCTTCTGGAGCTGAGTGAGGTGTCGTTCAGTTGGAAGAAAATGCTTATCAGGACATTCAACAAGATCATGGTTGTGCTCCTCAACAAACTTATAGATCTTCCATGATCTAGCCTCAAAAATTACACATAACAGTGCACCACAGTCAGCCCTTTTTGAAAAGTTGGATCGCACAATCCGTTCCTTTTGATTGGGGTCCAACGTCTCAACCTTCTTGTCCTTATATACCCCTACTCTCGTACACATGTAATACTTAATATGTCTTTCACCTTTGGCGTTTATCGTTTCAGTCCCTTTCCTGACTGAAAAACCACAAGCCTTGGCATACGTAACATACATTGAATAACAATCATCGAGGCTTGTGAATATCATGTCCATTTTGGGCTTTATCTCTTCACTAACGTTAGCAATGATAAATGGTAAACCAGTTTTGGGGCAAAACCTTTCATTCGAAGAAACACCTTCGTCTGAGAAAACACAGTGAGAAACAATTTCAGAAAAACGCCATTAAAAGTAGAAATTGTCTTCTTATAACATTATCGATGAAAACGCCATTACTTGAATAATAAACAAGACATAATAAACATATAATTGAAAACGCCATAATAAAAGCACCATTAGTTGAAAAATTAACAAATGTGATGAATTAACAATATTAATGAAACGTGATAATCAAAACGCCATGAGATGGATAATTAAGAATTAACAATATGAATATTAACAAATATAACATGATAATGAAAACGTCATAGTTAACAAAACTGATGTTTACAAATATTACTCAATAATATTCAAAACTCATCGGGTGTAAAACGCCAATGATCATAAAACATAAGAAATATATTAGATCCCAAATGACAATTAACATTAATAACGAAAACTCCAATTATCAGTTGTTACTAATTGTTAAACAACCAATAAAAACGCAAAAAAAAATAGATACATGAAGAACGCCATTGAAAACATACAACACATTGTGAAATATTAATTTGAAAAAAAAAACAGCGCAACAAACATAAAAGAACAAAACGTCATATCTGTTGTATATATGTTCATTATTTGCTGGAACAAAATATGAAAACGTCATCAAATAGTACTTTGTCGAACAGAATCCACGTTAGACGCCATAGATATGAGAAAGTTTGGAAAGGAGGTAACTGCTAATATGAAATATTTGGAGTTTTATTTGAAACAGATTTATAATGCGAAATAATGAAGGAACATACAAAATGACAATCGTACCCCTGCATATCATTTAGCGCCCCCTGCCACGTGTTGGGCCAGGATCCGTTCTCACCGTTCTCACACTTTAAGGTGTTTTCTCCTGATCCCTTTCTCTTTCTATATATATATAGGGGAGGGTTATCTTGAGAACGCTAAATATTGCGAGAACCGTGAGAACGAATGAAAAAACCAATCAAAACCATTTTTTTTAATACAAAACTCATTGTAATTAAGATACAACATTAAAAAAAGAATTTACAACATCAAAAAATTCATTTCTCCTTTCAAAATCACTCTTTTTAGATTTTGTACACATGTGTAAATATAACAGATTTACACATGTGTAAATGGCAAACTTACACATGTGTAAATTTTCTTTATTTACGAATTCACGTAAATTTAAACGTGTAAATTAAATTTCTAGCATTGTATTTGAATAATAATGATAAGTGTAGAAATTTTTTTTGAATTTGAATTGTTTTTGACCAAGTTCTCGCGATTTTTTCATTTGTTCTCACGGTTCTCACAATATTTAGCGTTCTCATTTAAACCCTCCCCTATATATATATATATACAGAAAGTGTAAAATACAATTGGCCTTAACATACGAGCGTACGCGATGAGTATTCCGCATGTTATAGGTGGTCCGGGGTTAGTGAATCCGCGTGTTATAGGTGTCCGGGGTTAGTGAATCCGCATGTTATAGGTGTCCAGGTTTGTGAGTTTAGGAATTCCGCATGTTATATTTCCGATATGGTGTCCGAAGTTAGTGATTTTAGTGAATCCGCATGTTATGGTGTCCGGGTTTAGCGAATGTAGTGAATCCGCATGTTATATAGGCTTTTTTGGGTTTAGTGAATTTAATGAATCCGCATGTTATGGTGTCCGGGTTTAGTGAATTTAGTGAATCTGCATGTTATAGGTTGTCTGGGGTAGTGAATCCGCATGTTTATAGGCTGTCCGGGTTTATGAAGCCGCATGATATAGGTTATCCGGGTTTGTGAAGCCGCATGTTATATTTTCACAGCGCACGCATTGTACGTTAAGGCCAATTGTACAATAACCGGCCTCTCTCTCTCTCTATATATATATACATATATATTCGGTAACACTATTTTTCTGAACGGCCAACAAATTAAAAACATGACTACCTGGGGTGACCAATGGCAAAATGCGACCTCATACACCCACGATCATAGACAACAATGGGTAGCCCAAGCCCACCATCTCTAGTTCCAAAGAATACTTATCGCTTAAAGGCCCACTGTGGTAAAACTCGGTCGGGATCAGATTCGAACTTGAAATCTATGACCCTAAATCCAAATCTTCACTTCCCTTTTAATGCCAATTGAGCTATAGCTCACTAACATTAGGTAACGTACATAGTATTTAAGTGATTTTAAAGTACTTAAGCGTCAATAATATTAATATTCCTTCTATAATAATATTGTGTCTTTATCCGTCTGTCGAATCCCCTAACTCCGGTTGGAAGTCAATGAGACTCGTCAACGCTCCGATGGGCCTTCCTTTTGACCTACAAAATAGAACACAGTTAGCCTCGTCACGAAGGGCCACGAAGGGGGGATCCGTGACCAAGCTCCGGTGTGAGAATAAAAAAACTTGCCGGAAATATGGAGTTATTCCGACGAACTGGAGTCGTCGGAATATCCTGGTGTGAATCCTAGGCTTGGTATATTTAATGTGATTCAGAGAATATCCAAAGTTATGGTGCTTGTGTGAGTAAATGCTTAAGGTATTGAATGCATACCTTGGATGATCATAAGAGCATCTTATATATAGCGAGGTTGTTGTATCAACTATCGAAATCCCTTCGTCGACCCAACGGACCTCCATGTGTGTAACAACCCTCGGTAAAACCAACATCCTCATAATATTTTCGACACTCTAGTATATTTTAAAATACCCTTATATGTCTTTAATTACACCCCGTATGTGAAAACCGAGCCCGAAATACGTTAGAATATTTAAAATAAATTAAAAACAAGAAATAGTAAGTTAAGGCGGGCCGCGTAGACCCACCTTAACCTTTTACGCGGGCGGTATAAGGGCTAGAACCTGATTTCGTTGATTCCATTAGTTCAAGCGGGCCGCGTAAGCCTCAGCTTAAACTAACGCGGGCCGCGATAGACCTATACACGCGAAGACATCCGGTGCTGACACGTGTCGATATCGTGTCGGGTCTACTTGGTGACCGGACTAAGCTATAGTTTGACAATATGTTGACGCGGGCCGCGTAAGGCTTAGCCTTACCTTACGCGGGCCGCCTGAGAGTCAATATCAGCAACTATATAAAGGAGGCCTCGGGTTTCAATTTCCGTCACTCACTTCTTTCATTCTAAACCAAATTCTGAAGTTATAAACATTATAGTCGGGTACTATACCCCTAATTAGCGAGGTTCTGCTCCGTTGTAAGTATTATAACCCTAGTTTCATAATAGTTACGTTGCCCGATTGATTTAGGGTTCCATAACAACTGTCGTGGTTCTGCCCGACGTAGTTGTTGGAATGCCGTCTCGGAGAGGGTATCATTAATAATTTCAAAGGGTTATGATACTAACCAATGTACATTTGTATAAATTAGAGATTATATCCAGGAAACCCTTACGAAAAGCCTAAGACAGCAATGTGAGTTTATCCTCTTTTTGATAATCTTTTTGGTAATGTTTTACCAAACCTTAAATGTTTTACTATGAAATTTAGCAGTGATTGAGTCTTTGTAGTTCTTCAATTACTGCCGGTATGTTGGGGTTTTGTATACAAAATTTGTACTACTTGTGAGTAGTAAGTCTGGATGACAATACGTTACCATTGGACAATGAGTTAGCCAATGGGTAATATGACCCACAAGTCAGGATTGATAGTACCAAATGGAGTAATTGTGTAGACATAAACAATGTGATCGCTCTCAATACTGTTCACTGTGACTTTTGATTTAAACTTGATTAAATTGGGATTCACCCACCAGTATTTCCCACTGACAAATGTTTTTAAAACGCGTTTCAGGTAACCCAATGTGAAAGCCAATTAGTAAAAAGCCAGCTGGAGAGCACTGAAGGCTTGGGGATAATGTGGCTATAAAAGTTACCTAATAAACGATGTTTTAAATTCAATAAAATAGGGTGTGTCCCTATAAATGTATTGTAATAAGAAACTTGGGTTTTACCCATGTGATTATTAATATTAAACGAGGTGGTTTTTACTCTGATAAATATTTCCTAACTACGGTCCTGATGTAAATTCCGCTGCAAGATTAAATAACCCTGATACCACCGAAACTCTGTGATCGCGTCCGCCCATTCCCGGGGAGCAGGGATCGGGGGTTGCGACAATGTGCCAACCCATATCTCTGGTTACGGGGATTACGTGTCACCTCCTTGCCGGAGGAGAGGTTCTCACCATTAATGAGGTAAGTACATACCTCTTACTTTACCGGCTGTTTCTTTCTCTTTCTTCTTGCAGGTCATTAATGACGCTGCAGAGAAGATGATCTCAAAGGTTCCCGCCTTTTTCATATGTAGCACAAGAGGAGCAACAATTGGACCTGTTGTGGAAGCCCAGTAGGACCAGCCCAGCCAGGGGCCCTTGTAGACACCATCGGTAAAGTCTCCCACACACGCATTCCCACGGATATACAAGGCGTATGAAAAGGATTTATCCATATGTGAAAATACTAATCAGTGGGCATTAAACATCATAAGTTTTGTTATTATTAAAACGATTGTAGTCATCTATACTATATAATAAAAGAAACTAACTTTGGGACACGTGTCACTCATTGAAGGCGTCTACATTTTAATTTCCTGCATTTTAATACTTATCTTATATCAATTAATTAAATAATAAATAATCAATTAATATTAAATCTTATCTTACTTTGAATGTCGGATAGAATCATTCTATTTAATCTAATAATATATTATCTTCAAATTTAAATTATAAATTAAAGATTTTTTAAATAATAGCACAAAACAATAATCTTAAACTTAAAAAACAATAATACGCTCATATAAAAAATTTAAAGTACAAACAAAATATACAAAATAACTTATTAGACAATAGATCAAACTTTAAAAAACACTAATTAGGAAGAGAAGCTTATAATAGAATTTTGTTTTAGATTTTTCAAATTGGGGTTCTAATCAATTCGAATTAAACTTAACCAAGTTTATGACTTGATTCGAATTAAACCGAACCAAATTTATACTTTTTTAAACGAATTAAACGAATATATTATTTACTATACAAAATTACATTTATTTAACCCATGTAATACATGGTGTTTTTAAAGATATAACTTTTTTTATTGTTTAGTATATATTCGCCCCACTTGCGGTATGCGCATATAATGTATATATATGTGGACGCTCGGAGGGAAAAGTGAAATTGCACTAATTTTAACATTATTTTACTAAGTTCGTGAAAATAACGTTATAAGCGGAGGACGGTTAATCATGCATCATCATCATGTGGTGGCGTTGATAGTAGAAATACAAAAGGGACCATGCACTAATCGGTCTTTGTCCCGATTGTTGAGTGTTATGTGCCTTATATCCAAGGCTTGATGCAAAACTACTATCGAGCCGGGGCTCTCACTGAAAGCAGCCTCTCTATTCCGACGGGGTAGAGATAAGGCTGTCTACATCTTACCATCCTCAGACCCTACCTGAGCTTTGCTATTGGTGGGATTTACTGAGTATGATGATGATGATGATAATGATTTAGTATATATAATTGGATTTATTGAACCTGTATAATACACGGGGTTTATAAATATATAACTTTTTTATTATTTAGTTTATAAAATTATATTTATCAAACCCGTGTAATATACAAGGTTACAAAATTATATTTATTTAACACGTGTAATACACAGTGTTTTTAAAAATATAACTTTTTTTATTATGTAGTATATATAATTAGATTTATTCAACCCGTACAATACACAAGTTTTTATTATTTGGTATATAAAATTACATTTATTCAGTATAATATATGGGCTTCTTAGAGATATATTTTTTTTATTATTTAATGTATAAAATTACATTTGTTCAACCCGTGTAATAAACGAGATTTTTAAAGAATAATTGTTTTAATTTAGTATATAAAATTACATTTATTCAACCCGTGTAATACACGGGGTTCTAACCTAGTTCTCCTATATATAAAAAAGTAAACGTAATGAACAGTAGAAATATTAAAATTATAATAGAATTAAGGGATGAGCAAATAGTATCAGGTGGTACTGTTATCAATTTTACCAAGCCGGGTGTATTTTCGGTACCGGTTCGGCACCGTTATTCACCGGTTTTTACCCTCAAATACCGATGTTGTACCAGTACCGACCATTACCAAACCGTACCATACCAGGTATATTCGGTACCGGTACCCACTTTTGGGGATTTCAGTAACGGTATTTTCCGTACCGGTTGGCACCGAGCTCATCAAATCCTGTAGCAACGTAGCAATGCAACTAATTGCACAATTTAGATTACTTTTCATACACACAGTAAATAAACTGTATTTCGTTTGAATGGGGTTTTATATACACAACAACTTATTTTGCTTTCTTTTTTGTCTTTTTCAGTAATGAATGAATTGTAGCATGTAAAATTAACTTGGATATTTAGATTATTGATGAACAAATCGTATCAAATCCTGTAAACAAACCGGTATCGTATCGGTACCAAATTTACTATACCGAATCATTTTCGGTACAAATTTGGTACCCATCTTTTGACGTTTTCAGAATCGTTACTTTCGGTTCGACACCGGTCTAGCATCATCCTGTATTTATTGATTTTTACCTTCAATTACCATACCGTATTGTACCGAGCATTTTCGGTTCCGGTACCTAATTTCGATAATTTTTCCGGATCTGTACTTTTGATGTCGTTACCGGTACCGAGCTGATGTTGGTCGTGCGGTTGATGTAATTATAGTTTCAAAAGTGTTTTAAGCTTTAGAAAGTGTGATGTAATTACATGCTTGATTCAGTTGTTTTGTTACAAGTTTTAAATTGGAATTGCTTATAAACCACACGTAATCGGCAAGTGTACCGGTCGCGGTGTAATTTAGTCGGCAAGACCGAGTATCGATCCGTGGAACCTATTTAGCAAGAAATATTGAAACTTTACCTTTATCAAATATTTAGTTAAATTGATTTGAAGTTTGATTTGTTTGATTTTTGGTTTTATAAAATATTAATTTAAAATGAATTTGTATTTAATTAAAACATACAATAATAATACAAAACTAATGGAAAAGTAAAACAAGAAAAGTGAAACAAATAAACAAATACAGTGAAACAATTAAACAAGCAACATATAACAATTACTGAAACAAAGTGTAACAAATATGTAATAACTGGACTACCTGGGTTTTAGAATCCCTAAAATCATGCAATGCTAATTTGACAATAATAACAGTTAAATATCTTTTTCAATTGATTAATCCCCCGTTAGAGATGCAACTTAAACAAAAGATAAAGACAAAATGTGAAGTGCTAGAACAAACTGGCTAGAGTTATCTATACCAAATCCTACGTGAATCCAACCGTTGGAACCTCAGAGACTAAGTTGTGAGACGATCTTTTAAACACGCAAAGCGAACAAATCTTTGAAAATTAAAATCCTAAGAAACCTTAATCACGATGTAATAAAAGAGCTCGAGTTATCGATTACCCAAATTACCCACCAATGATTAGCTAATAACCTAGCTCACCCTAATCTTATTTCTAGTCATAAGGTGAGGATGCCTGTTTTATTATTTTGATTTGAATTATTATTAGACTTGGTCAATTTCTCAACACAATATTTAACCCGAAAATCAAAAGATAAACGAATTAAATTAAATTCAAAGTTTAAGGAGAATTTCTTCATGTTTAAACTTGTTGAATTTATCGACAAATAATTAAATCAAGATTATAACAACATGCAATATCAAGATTAACTTCAAAGATAATATTCTGTAAATCACATGAAATAACTGAAATTATGTCAAATATGCATTACAATCATTTAGTTCATCATAACCCAGGTAGTTTATAAGTTTAAGCACACATATTATACAATAACATAATTACAACAAACATTACAACTACTGAAAGCATAAAAACAACACTTACTAGGACGGAAATTACAACGTTTAACCGACTCGGGTCGATTAGGATTAGAACCGACGGCCTCCAGATGTCTCGAGAGTTCCGAGGTACTTCACCAGCACTTCCGGGTCTTTAAACTCGACTTAGAACAGAATTAGAAGTGGTATTTCGGAGTGAAATTGGTGTGTTTTTCGAGTTAAATGGCACGGGTATTTATAGGTAAAATTTTCGGCTCCTGTTCACCCGTAGCGCACCGTTACGCTTAGAAGGTAGCGGTGCGCTACCACTTTTGTGACCTAACTTCTCCACTGACGCCGCCCACTGACATCGCCCACTGACATTAAAGGCCTAGCGCACCGTTACAATATGGATGTAGCGGTGCGCTACTGATGAATTTTGTCAAATTTTTGATTTTCTTTGGCACATTTCCCGAGGCATTGATTCCTTCTTCGATCTTGTACTGTTTTCTCGCATAATCTACAGATATTTCACCGATTCCTGCAGATTCATAATTTATCGAATCAGTATCGAAAACAACGGAAAAACGCGCACAATCTTTCTGAAACAGGGGCTATCTGATATAAAAGATGTGTATAATTCTAAACATATCAAATATCCCCACACTTAAGCTTTTGCTTGTCCCTAAGCAAAAATCCTAAACACATATCAAACTTAAAGCATTTAAACAATAACGAAAGTTTTAAACAAATCTAAATACGAACTACAAAATTTTTTAATACAGAGGTTTCACAAGACTTACAACGTTCAAAAGGTTAATAAATCAAGAAAATGAAACGAGAAACCAAGAATACTTAATCAAAATTTTCTTACTTTTAAGTAATTTACTATGCAACAACAATAACACTCACTGAATTCACTCTTCTCACGGATAAAATGTAAGTAATTTTTAGTGAACTCTCAAAACCAAACTATGTAGCATTTCTACTATAAGCTTGTATGTCAATCAAATCTCCACCTAATTGTTAGAAATCAATACAGATCAAGAGGACTTAAAATGGGTAGGTGAGGTTTAGAGGTAGGTTGATTATTTACAAAGATGTGACTAACTATAGAGTTTCATAGTTAGTTTATTGGACATATATACAAATGAAATCTAAGAAACGAACAACACTAGGCCTTAGTCCAATGGTTAGACAAGTGCGCGAAAGAGTGTGGGAGCACAGACCTGGGTTCGAATCTCGGGGGCTGCTACCATGCTTTATTTATGCCCGCCCTTATCTAGCGCACCGTTACAATATGAGACTAGCGGTGCGTAATTGTGAATTTTTTTTTTTTTTCACAACCACTTTCATTCTAATGACTCTTTTTACGGTCAGATCGTCAAGACCATTTTATCGAAGAAGTAAATCAAGTCTTTTTCAATCCTGTAGCGAATATTACTTCCAATTCTGATAGATCGTTCGGCATTGAGCCTAATAGACCCTACCTATATTAGAAGCGTGTATTTGACTTTTTTACATCTTCTCGTATAAGATCAATTTCTAAAATCCATTCCGATTATCAAGTAACAAACGAATGGTTTTAGGCTCAAAGTGGTATCTAATGGTAATGGTGAATTTTTACAGAAAAGGTGATTCTAAGGCCTCTTTTAATCTTGTATCAATATCTAAACCAAGGTCTTGAAATGTATCAAAACGTACAAGTTCTAAAGTAATGCAACACGTCGGTAAACACACATGAAACGAAAGTAGTGTTTTCGTAAGAAACACTTATAGGCTCAAATCTTACTGTCATGTGGAAAAATAAGGGTTAAAGGTTGTTATTGCATAGTTAATTTACTTTAAAGTAAAAAAAATTATCTTAAGTATCTCGTAAAAATTTTCACAAAAACTTGATGGTCGGCCAATAAAAACCAGCGTCAAACACTCTTTTGGCAGTGTAAGACGCACCATAATGACCTCCAGTCGGTCCCTCATGACAATGTCGTAGAATGTTACGAGACTCAGAACCATATACACATCTCCTGATAACCTGGTCTGCACCGATACGAAATAAGTATGGATCCTCCCAAATGTAGTACTTGACATCTGCAAAGAATTTCTTCTTTTGCTGATACGTCATACCCTTCACAAGGTCACCTGTAGACAAGTAATTTGCTACATCAGCAAACCAGGGAAAGCCTTCATCACTGGCTTTCACGAACATCAAAACCTCATGGGGAAAGTCATCCCCTATCCTCTCTCTGCGAGTTCTCTCTAACTCTGGGTTTTCCAATCGTGACAGATGATCTGCTGCAACATTTTCAGCACCCTTTTTATCTTTTATCTCCAAATCAAACTCTTGGAACAGCAAAATCCATCTAATCAGTCTAGGCTTCGCATCCTTCTTTGCGAACAAGTACCTAAGAGCCGCGTGATCTGTGAAAATAATGGTCTTAGATAGTACAAGGTAAGACCGAAATTTATCACACGCGAAAACGACTGCGAGCAACTCTTTTTCTGTTGTTGTATAATTCTCTTGGGCATCATTTAAGGTTTTACTAGCGTAGTAAATGGGATGAAAGTGTTTTTCCCTACGTTGTCCTAAAACGGCCCCAACAGCAAAGTCGCTGGCATCGCACATGATCTCGAAAGGAAGGCTCCAATATGGAGAAACTAGAATAGGAGCACTCACTAACCTTTCTTTGATCAAATCGAAGGCTTGTAAGCATTTTTCATCGAATAAGAATGGTCTATCTTTTTCTAACAATTGGGTCATCGGACGAGCAATCTTTGAAAAGTCTTTGATGAAACGGCGGTAGAATCCCGCATGACCCAAGAAACTCCTAATGGATTTCACAGAAGTAGGCGGCGGGAGCTTGGAAATAACCTCGATTTTGGCTTGATCAACCTCAAGCCCTGCTTGTGAAATCTTGTGCCCTAGCACAATTCCCTCTCGAACCATGAAATGACACTTTTCCCAGTTAAGCATCAAGTTCGTCTCCTCACATCGTGTAAGTACACGCTCAAGATTATGCAGACATTGATCAAAAGAATTTCCATACACAGAAAAATCATCCATAAATACCTCCATGGAATCCTCGATCAACTCGTGAAAGATTGCCACCATACATCGCTGAAAAGTGGCTGGAGCATTACATAGTCCAAATGGCATTCGTCGATAAGCGAATGTGCCAAAAGGACATGTAAACGTGGTCTTTTCCTGATCCTCTGGTGCAATAGGAATCTGGAAATAACCTGAGAATCCATCTAGGAAGCAGTAAAACTGCTGTCCTGACAGCCGCTCCAACATCTGATCAATAAATGGCAAGGGAAAATGATCCTTGCGAGTAGCATCGTTCAGTTTTCGATAATCAATACAAACTCTCCAGCCGGTGACGGTCCTGGTGGGTATCAATTCATTCTTGGCATTTACAATTACTGTCATTCCCCCCTTTTTGGGGACCACCTGGATGGGACTCACCCATGCAGAGTCCGAAATTGGGTATATCAGTCCTGCATCTAGCAGCTTGATTACCTCTTTCTTTACGACATCCTGCATATTAGGGTTTAGCCTTCTCTGAGGTTGAACCACCGGCTTGAACTCTTCTTCCATCAAGATCTTGTGCGTACAAAACGAAGGGTTGATACCCTTTATATCCATCAGCTTCCATGCTATTGCCTGCCTATGATCTTTCAGGACACTCATCAGTTTCTTCTTCTCCTCCTCCGTCAATCCAGCAGAAATGATGACGGGTAACTGAGATCCTTCACCCAAGAATGCGTACTCCAGATGAGACGGTAATTCTTTCAACTCCAGGGGCGGAGGTACCTCAACAGACGGCCTCTCCTTCGTGATTTCTTCTTCTTTGATAACTTCAAACACTTCATTCGTAAAGGTAGACTGCGGGTAAGGATCCTGCTCAACATCTAACTCAGGGAAACCACTTTCCTGATCATCCATAGTCACATCATGTATATCAGACTTATCTTCCCCACAAATTTTGTTAATAAAACCACCTACTTGTGACATAAGAGTGTCAACAAAGTAGAGAGTATCATCATGTTTATGGGTGTGCTTCATGGATTTTTGAATATCAAATGTGACTTCATCCTTATCGACACGAAGTGTCAACTTGCCATCATATACGTCAATGACTGCTCGTGCAGTGGCAAGAAATGGACGACCTAAAATCAATGGGACTTCAGAATCTTCATCCATATCGAGTATGACAAAGTCAACTGGGAATACAAACTTGTTGACTTTCACCAACATGTTCTCCACAATTCCCTTTGGATACTTTATTGATCTATCAGCGAGTTGAATGCTCATGCGCGTAGGGGAGGGTTCTCCTAGGTTAAGTTTAGCAAATACGGAATAGGGCATGAGATTTATGCTAGCTCCTAGGTCTGCAAGCGCATTACTGACATTGAGGTTCCCAATCAGACATGGGATGGTAAAGCTACCGGGATCTGTCATTTTCTTTGGAAGCTTGTTCTGCAAGATAGCAGAACACTCCTCACTCAGAGTGACAGTAGAAAGATCCTCTAATTTCTTCTTATTTGTAAGAAGATCCTTCAAAAACTTTGCATACTTTGGCATTCTTGCCAAAGCCTCAACGAATGGGATATTCACGTGCAGTTTTTTCAACATTTCTATGAATTTACCATACTGTTCTGCATCCTTTCCTTTTAGTAACCTACCAGGATAAGGTGGTGTAGGTTTATACACCCTCATTGGTTCCTTCTCTGGTTCTTTCTTCTCTATAGGAGATCCGCTGGGCTGTGCTGTATTTGTTGGGCGAAGCCTTGATTTCACATTGCCAGCAGGAGTTTCCATCTCAATCTCCTCGTCGACCTCTGGATCATCATCATCTACTTGTTTAGTCTCCACAGCTCCTCTTCCGCTCCTTGTTGTAACAGCCTTTGCAGTGGCGTTTGGATTTCCGACAGTGTTACTAGGGAGACTACCTTGAGGTCTCTGGTTCAGCTGATCGGCCAGCGAACCAACTGTCCTTTCCAAGTTCTGCAGTGCAGTGCTTTGATTCTTCATGAATGCTTCATTCTCCATGAATCTCGTCTGTGTCTCCTGATATCGAGTATCTTGTTGTGTGACGAATTGTGTAAGTATCTGTGTCTGCTTGGATAAAGCCTCATTGCTTTGCTTCAACATCTCCTCTATGGTTGGGTTCTTTGTTCCTGAACTCTGTCCTGCTCCTGCGTCTTGAAACAAACTCTGACGCGGCTGAAACCCTGGTGGGTTGTTGTTCCTCCAGCTGAAATTCGGGTGGTTCCTCCAATTTGCATTATAACCTCCCCCGAAATTGTTCTGATTTCGGTTGCCTATGAACTCTACCTGCTCTGTTGACTCTGTAGGGGCAATAGGACACGCGGTCGTCTCATGCCTCCCCGTGCATATCTCGCACAACTGTTCCTTCTTCAGTTCCATATCGTTTAGCTTCTTTTTCAGGGCATCAATCTGTGATTGCATCAGTGTGGTATCGTCAACCTTATGCACTCCTCTATGGGTAGCGGATGAGTTTCTAGAATCAGGGAATTCGTAACTACTCATTGCTATGTCTTCGAACATCTCTGTGCATTCCTCTGGTGTTTTGGCGGTCATCAGATTACCTCCAGCTGTAGTGTTCAGCATGTTCCTCGTGGTTGGCGTCACTCCATGATAAAACTTCTCAACTAAGGCCCAATCTTCGAATCCATGATGTGGACATTTGAGTAACAGCTCCTTGAAACGTTCCCACGTCTCGTAGAAAGACTATCCTTCTTTTTGGCGAAACTCTTGAATCATGCTCCTCAGACGAGCAGTTTTGGAAGGAGGGAAATATTTGCCTAAGAATTTTTCTTTCATACCGGCCCAGGTGGTAATTGATCCCGCAGGAAGGGATTCTAACCAAGCATGAGCTCTATCAGCAAGTGAAAATGGGAACAGACGCAGTTTACATGCATCCTCGCTAACATCTTGTTCTTGAAACGTATCGCAGATAGCTGAAAAGCGAGAAAGATGGACATTGGGGTCCTCGGAAGGTAATCCATGGAACTGGATTGTATTTGTAACCATTGAGATAATTTGAGGTGGAATCTGCCACCTTCGAGCTTCAATAGCGGGTCGAGAGATACTGGATCGACCATTTTCCGCGTTAGGTCGGGCGTAGTCTGCAACAACTCTCCTAACAGGGGGATCAGCCATGTGTGTCTGACTTTCTCGGAAAATGCGAAGGCGCTCGTGAAAATCTCGCTCAGGCTCAGATGAAACAACAATTAAAGGTAGCCCTTGTGAACGAGTGTGGTGCATACAACGAAAAGATTACTAAAGTAATTTTAACCCTAAAGGTACAAATTGCAAGCAAAAGGCATCGATAAGCAAAGAAATTTTTACAAAACAAGTAACCATATATACAACTAAATAGACAATATAGGTTATTTTCAAAATTTTTCGCTTTTGTAGTGTTCCCCGGCAACGGCGCCAAAAACTTGATGTTGGTCGTGCGGTTGATGTAATTATAGTTTCAAAAGTGTTTTAAGCTTTAGAAAGTGTGATGTAATTACATGCTTGATTCAGTTGTTTTGTTACAAGTTTTAAATTGGAATTGCTTATAAACCACACGTAATCGGCAAGTGTACCGGTCGCGGTGTAATTTAGTCGGCAAGACCGAGTATCGATCCGTGGAACCTATTTAGCAAGAAATATTGAAACTTTACCTTTATCAAATATTTAGTTAAATTGATTTGAAGTTTGATTTGTTTGATTTTTGGTTTTATAAAATATTAATTTAAAATGAATTTGTATTTAATTAAAACATACAATAATAATACAAAACTAATGGAAAAGTAAAACAAGAAAAGTGAAACAAATAAACAAATACAGTGAAACAATTAAACAAGCAACATATAACAATTACTGAAACAAAGTGTAACAAATATGTAATAACTGGACTACCTGGGTTTTAGAATCCCTAAAATCATGCAATGCTAATTTGACAATAATAACAGTTAAATATCTTTTTCAATTGATTAATCCCCCGTTAGAGATGCAACTTAAACAAAAGATAAAGACAAAATGTGAAGTGCTAGAACAAACTGGCTAGAGTTATCTATACCAAATCCTACGTGAATCCAACCGTTGGAACCTCAGAGACTAAGTTGTGAGACGATCTTTTAAACACGCAAAGCGAACAAATCTTTGAAAATTAAAATCCTAAGAAACCTTAATCACGATGTAATAAAAGAGCTCGAGTTATCGATTACCCAAATTACCCACCAATGATTAGCTAATAACCTAGCTCACCCTAATCTTATTTCTAGTCATAAGGTGAGGATGCCTGTTTTATTATTTTGATTTGAATTATTATTAGACTTGGTCAATTTCTCAACACAATATTTAACCCGAAAATCAAAAGATAAACGAATTAAATTAAATTCAAAGTTTAAGGAGAATTTCTTCATGTTTAAACTTGTTGAATTTATCGACAAATAATTAAATCAAGATTATAACAACATGCAATATCAAGATTAACTTCAAAGATAATATTCTGTAAATCACATGAAATAACTGAAATTATGTCAAATATGCATTACAATCATTTAGTTCATCATAACCCAGGTAGTTTATAAGTTTAAGCACACATATTATACAATAACATAATTACAACAAACATTACAACTACTGAAAGCATAAAAACAACACTTACTAGGACGGAAATTACAACGTTTAACCGACTCGGGTCGATTAGGATTAGAACCGACGGCCTCCAGATGTCTCGAGAGTTCCGAGGTACTTCACCAGCACTTCCGGGTCTTTAAACTCGACTTAGAACAGAATTAGAAGTGGTATTTCGGAGTGAAATTGGTGTGTTTTTCGAGTTAAATGGCACGGGTATTTATAGGTAAAATTTTCGGCTCCTGTTCACCCGTAGCGCACCGTTACGCTTAGAAGGTAGCGGTGCGCTACCACTTTTGTGACCTAACTTCTCCACTGACGCCGCCCACTGACATCGCCCACTGACATTAAAGGCCTAGCGCACCGTTACAATATGGATGTAGCGGTGCGCTACTGATGAATTTTGTCAAATTTTTGATTTTCTTTGGCACATTTCCCGAGGCATTGATTCCTTCTTCGATCTTGTACTGTTTTCTCGCATAATCTACAGATATTTCACCGATTCCTGCAGATTCATAATTTATCGAATCAGTATCGAAAACAACGGAAAAACGCGCACAATCTTTCTGAAACAGGGGCTATCTGATATAAAAGATGTGTATAATTCTAAACATATCACGAGCTCATCCATATTTTAACGTGTTAGCACCGTAATAACTGAATTGAAAACAACCGAATTTCTAACGTGTAGGACGTGTGGGTCCTATTATTATATATTAGGTTATTTAAAATCGTTTTTTTAGGACGGAGTGACTATCCTTACCACGTCATTTTTATTTATGTTTTGATATTCGGTATCTGCTTGCCGTTGCTAACACGTGTTTTGCAGACATTAGGTCCCCGCCGCAACGCGCGGACAGAAAATCAACTAGTTAAATAAATAATCAGATATTTGTATGACCATGGTATGGGTCCAATTAATCATGATTTGATTTTTTGGATAATTATTATATAAAAAATATTTATAGCTGAATAAATTAATTAATGTCATTGATCTTTGCATGAAACCTTAAAGAGAAAGATATTGCTATAATTTCGGTTGAGAACATACCATGAATGAGTAGAAATTTTCGAAAGTTCATATGAAAAAAAAAATGTATTTTTTTTCCTAAAATGTAACTTAAATTTAATAGTATTTATAAAATTCACACGCTCCAACCCATTCTTCTTATGACACGACCCAATCCGATTCCGACCTAAGAAACTGGACCCACAGGCCCAGAAGAGTACATGTAAAAAATTAACCCTCTATAGTTATCATTTTAAGTCGTGGAAACATGGCCACACCATAGGTCAGCCCCTAACAACATGATGCGAGGGTCATATGTCGTGGCTACAAAATTATACCACAAATGCTAGAAAAGCCACGTCGCTGGTGAGAAGTACAAATATCCATCTCTAGTGAAGGAAAAAATGTTAGATTTGTTGATCAGTTATGCATAAACATAATGGAAAACATATAGAAATACATGTAACATCCAACAATTACCAACTAATTATATTATAGGTTTTAATATATTATATAAATGATAATGATGACTACTAGATTAAATACATGTAAATACATATTTAATCTTACAAGATTGTCTCACTTTTCTTTGACGCACCGTTTGACAAACCAATATTATTCTCACGTGTGAGCTTATTGGCATGAACAAATCCTCTCTCACTGCCTTCTCACTGCCTTGAGGCTAACGGTGTTCTGTATTACATGAGAGCGTACATTGCTTACTTGAAGTGTTCTACCTAATATCCATGGACCATCAATCTCGAGCCCATGTGTAATAACAACATAACCACTCTTGGTTTATATAACCAAGAAAATCAATATATAATTCTTAAGATTCTTTTTAAATGGTAGGAAGTGAAATGGTGAAGAAGACATAAGCCAACGACAAACAAGATGGATATCAATCACGTCTACAATAATTAAAAAAGGGGGACACATGGACCACCTATTAACACAAAGCCTACGTTTGTGGTTCACCTTCTTACAACATCAATTGAAAACAAGACTTCAACTTTAATTTACCAAAAGTCCAATTCAAGATACGTTTCTTACAAAATCTTCAATAAGACAACCAACAGACGCATACGATGAACCACCCTCCACCACTGCTGATCTACTCTTCGCACTGATCTCTTTCACTTTCGTTCTAACCTCGTTATCCTCCATCACTCGTCTTATCCCCCTTTCTATCTCCTTAGCTGTCACAATGTCTGTATTAACCTTAGGAGTATAGGCATCCTTCCTATAATCTAACTTTATCTCCACCGCCAATCCCAACTCCACCACCATTTGAAACGCATTCATCTGTTGCTCAGCGTACAACGGCCATGTTGCCGACGGTACACCAAACCATAAACTCTCCAACAATGAGTTCCATCCGCAGTGGGAGACGAACCCTCCCACTGCATGATGAGCCAACACCGCCACTTGCGGTGCCCACCCGATTACTTTCCCTATTCCACGTGTTCGCTCCATAAACCCTTCCGGCAGCACCACACTCGGATCCTCATACTCTCCCGGGACCCTTGATGTTTGATCCGACGGAGGTCGGCGTAGGGACCACAAGAAGCGATGGCCACTCTGCTCTAATCCACGAGCTATCTCCTTCACTTGGGCCTCATCGAAACTTCCCATACTCCCAAAACACAAAAACACAACTGAGGAAGACGGTTGACCACCCAACCACCTAATGATGTCATGGTCAAACGATTTTCCGCCTCTAGAACCACCTTCTAGGTTGAGTATAGGTCCCACTGGATACACCGGCGGGATGCTGACGTCAGCAGACAACGCCTCCATCGCGTGTGTTTCCAATTCCAAGAATGTATTAACCATGATTGCTTTAACCTCTCTAAGTTTCCGAACCGACCTCAAAACAAAATCTAGTCCTTCTCTAGTGTGGACAAGACACCAAAAAGCGTTGGTTGGCAACGGTTTCACAAAAGTTGGAACCGATACCTCGGTATCCGAGTTTCCAAGCTCAATAACGTCTTTGTTCATATCATCACTAAGTGTCTGGATATAAAATTTAAACCCAAGAAAAGTAGCATTAGAAGTGAAGAACAAGTAGGTTGGAACATTGAACTCATTAGCCACATCTACCATACAAGTGCAAAACATGTCAATGACAAACCCTGCTATCCGACCCGAACCCGGTTGACTTATCATGTCAGCCACAACATTTCTAACATATTTGCAGTGACTAGGGATGAATTCACTGAATGTAGACATGGGAGATTTGGGGTCAACTAATGGGGTTTCATCTTGAGGGAGTTGAATGAAGGATATCCGGCCCATGTTACTTTTAGCTAATGATTCGATGTAGGTGTCGATAGCTGAGCCAGAACTCGAGCTGGGAGGCTTGATGACAAGGACGGTTATCGCGAGACGTTGATCGCGATTCACGAGTAGTTTTGCGATCTCGACGGTTGACATGATATGACCAACCCCAGGGGCAGGGATGAATATTAGCTTTGCAACGGTATTAGCCATACTTGTTTTGGTTCATGAATGGTTTCTTTCTTTGGGGTCTTATCTTATATTAGCTTATTATGTCCTTGTGTTGCTGGCGAATGTGATGAGACCAGTTGTCCCCACATGGACCATTTTGTACATCACAATATGCAAACATACATCAATCAAACTGGGCCATACCACATCTTCATTTCACATCACATTTTTCGTCATTTAGTGTATGTAACCCATTTATTAATGAAGTAAAAACAAAACGATAGACAATGAACATGAGCCATGTATGTTAAAAAGAAATCTCGGTGCATTTTACATAGAGTTAAGAGTTAAATGTAATTTTAGTCCCTGTGGTTTGGGCCATTTTGCCAGTTTAGTCCAAAGGTTTCATTTTTAACCTGTGGGTCCAAAAAGGTTTCACAGTTGTCATTTTAGTCCACTTGGTTAACTTCATCCATTTTTTCTGTTAACGAGAAGGCCAATTTGGTCATTTTGTATGTAATTCTGTTAACTAAAAGGGCAATTCAGCCATATAAAATAACCGAAATGGCCTTCTGGTTAACAGAAAAAATGGATGAAGTTAACCCAGTGGACTAAAATGGCAACTGTGAAACATTTTTGGACCCACAGGTTAAAAATGAAACTTTTGGACTAAACTGGCAAAATGGCCCAAACCACAGGGACTAAACTGGCAAACTTTTGGACTAAACTTTCTGTTAACTTCATCATTCTAGTTAATAGAATTACATATAAAATGACCGAATTGCCCTTCTCGTGAACAGAAAAAATTGATAAAGTTAACCCAGTGGACTAAAATGGCAACGATAAAACCTTTTTAGACCCACGTATGAAAAATGAAATCTTTAAACTAAACTGATAAAATAACTCAAACCACAAAGACTAAAATGACATTTAACTCCATTTATTTATTAACGAAGTAAAAACAAAAGGATAGACAATGAACAATTGAACATGAGCCATGTATATTAAATAGAAATGTCAGAGCCCACTTGTTAATATTTGCCAACTTAAAAATGTAACCCTGGTGTAAGTAAAACAAAAAGGACTAGGACAAAGAGCCCACTTCCCCGTATGCACATTATTATACATATTATACATATTATTATATATATCAAATGACAACATATGATTGCTACAGTATTGAAGGTATTTTCGTAATTCACTTTATGAAACAATTGTGGTGAGTAGAGTAAAAAGTATGGTTAGATAAGTGTGCACGTTTTGTTGCATAGTGTACTTATTGTTGATGGATAGTTTCTCTGGGTTTTGTAAATATGGGTCTGGAGAAAGTAATTCTTAAAATCTATCATTTGTGAATTATAATTGACATCCTTTTACTTTTATAGGTTGTCATTACCAGTCCTGTTTTTTTTTAATCATATTATGATAGAGTAATTACTTTTTGAGACTTAGGGTCTGTTTGGTATGGTGTAATGGAATGAATGGGAAAATGGAATGCACGAGGTAATGGAATGGATCATTACCATTTCATGTCTTGTATATATTAATTCACAACTGGTCGGTGCAATAGTAAAGTATCAAAGTGTTCGAGATTGCCACAAGTCCTTCTCAACCTTTAAACTTTGGTCCCTCAACAGAAAGCACGGGTATTGGTAGAGACGATCAATGCAAACCAGCAACGGTAATGGTTGTCTTCGGCGATGGCGGCGGCTGTGGTGCTCTTCGATGGCGATGGCGGTTTGCGGTGGTGTTGATTGCTCAGATCTAATCGGAGATAGAGGGTGAAAGATAGACAGAGTAGAGAAAGAGAAGAGTAAGTTTTGCGGTGGCTATGTTGATGTGGAGTCGGTAATGGTTGTGGGGCAGTGAGAGATAAACAGGTTTAGGTTTTGTAGAGAGAAAGCAAAATGGTTTTGGAGGAAGGAGATTGATAGTTTTCTTGAGAATAACAAAGCCATTTGTTTTGTTTAATGGTTTCTACTTTTTTAACTAATGAAGATTATTAATGAACTAAATTTATTATACACGTTTGTTTTTTAGATCATCAATTGTCAATTTGTGCTTTGTTTTATGCTTATTTTTAAATTGAAGGTAAATTATTTGTACACACCTAATTTTAAAAGGTCCATTTAAAATAACATGAGTCGTTTAATTCCATAATAATTTGAAAATGGTTTCAAGATTTATTTATTAATTATCAATTTATTAATCAGTCTAATAACTTGAGTTTACTCATTTAATATTTTAATCGATATTTTGGTATAATTTTTGTTCAAAACAAAACATCAACTATTATAGTGAGTAACAGTAGTGTAACGAACCGAACCTATATCGACGGAATTCCTAGCGCGAAGCGCAGGAGAGTTTCACTAGTTATTATACATTATACATATTTTCAACTACTACAAAATCAAGTGTCGGCCGCCGACACGGTAATAGTAGTGTGCTTTCATTGGGCTAAATGGACGGCAGGGATAATAGTGCCAGACAGCTGCCTGACACTCCCCTATTGGCCCAACAAATTTACGATTTTATCCCCCTTTAAAATTACGATTTTGCCATCAGTTAAAAATTATGTTTTCGCCCCCGCTTAAAAATAGATTTACGCTTTTCTTCCCAGCTAAATATTTCAATTTTGCCCCCGGTTAAAAATTACGATTTTTACCCGTTTCAATTTACAGTTTTGCCATTAGTTTTTTTCCCTTAAAATTACGATTTTGCCATCAGTTCAAATTTATGTTTTTTCCCCCACTTAAAAATAAATTTACGCTTTTGCTCCCAGTTAATAATTCCAATTTTGCCCTCGGTTCAAAATTACGACTTTGCCCCGTATAAATTTATACTTTTGCCATTAGTTTTTTTTCCTCACAGGCAAGTTACGATTTTACCCCCAACTTAAATTTACATTTTGCCCATCGATTTTGTTTGTTTCCGTGGTGAAATTACAATTTTGCCCCCAGTGTAAAGTTACTGTCATGCCGGCAGCTTCCTTGCACTCCCCCGTTGGTCCATTTAGTTTACAATTTATCCCTGAATTAAAATTATGATTTCGCCCTCAGTTAAAAATTACGTTTTTCCCATCGTTTTAGTTTTTTTACCAAAACTATAAAGCTTTTTTTTTAATTGGTTTACTCGATTTAATTTTTTTCCATGTCAAGAAGCTGCCTAACACTGGCTCATTAGTCCTGAAAAATTACACTTTTGCCCTGAGCCCGAAATTACGGTCTTATCATCGTTTTTGTTTTTTTTCCCTAGCAAAATTATAGTAGTCTTTTTTTAATTGTTTAAGAATTATTCGGCCATCGCACCGCAACGCGGGCGAGACATCTCCTAGTTATTATACATTGCCCATAAATAGTGAACAAAATTAGAATTATATATGTTATTATATTTTTCAAGCTTTTAATTATTTTATTATAGTAATTAAACATATTTTGTTTATCTATTATATGATATAATGTTTTATCAAAATTTTAGTATGCAGTACGACATGTCTATTTTTTATCTACGTTTAAGTATTTTTATTATATGTTGACGCCGTTTATCCTTTAAATTCTTTTAATAATACAAGTAATGCTTTATAGTGTTGCGACATGCTTATTTTTATCTATATTTAAATATAAGCTTTGTTTAAATCGAATGGGTAAAATATAATTAATTTTTTGGGTTTTTATTGTGACGAACCAAACCAATACCGTTTCAACAACTTCGGTAGTGGTATAGAGTATATTTTATATATTGTAAGCTATAGCGAGTGTTGGTACCATACCCTTACCGTGACTAACTAAACTGACACCGTCCTAGCAACATCAATGCCCTATCGATTTCGACCGAACAACATTGGTACTGGTATCGTTATTATTGGAACCGATATTCGTTTTTATGGTTTTCGTCTTTCGACCATGTAAAACACGTGTTGATATCATTTTGGTCATATCATTACTTTTATTTTTTGGTTGTATATTTTGGTTACTATACTGAGTGTTGTTACCATACCGATCTTGTTATAAATCGAACTGATGATACCGTAGACCCGCCGTAACACGCGGGGAATATTACTAGTTCACATTAAAAGAATTTTTAAAAATAGTAAACCTTTTGGAATCTGATCGAATTGGTCTATAAAATGCGATTACAATATCATTATATATTATTATTATTATTATAATATAAGGGTGCTGGTATAGTTATCCTATAAAGTCATCTAAATATAAGAGTACAAAGATATAATGCATCGTAAAATATAACACAATAGATCGCAAAAGATAACACAATCCTGGGAAATATAACATAATGCCGAGGAAAAAACACACAAATAATTGCAAAAAAGACACAATGACAAAACACACACACAAACAATTTCAAATAAAAAGTTACAATGATCTAAACAAAAATTCTAAAATCTACAAGATAAAAATTCAAAAATGAAAACCTAAAATCTAAAATTGTAAGTTTTGACGAGACGGTTACAATCCAACTAGAATAAGTTCAATCATAGTCCGATTGTTGTTCTTCCTACGACCTCTTAGTTTTAGGAGACTATATATTTGATCATTTGCAATTGCAACCTCTACACTTTAATCAAACTTTTTTCTTTAATAAATTTTCATTTCTACCCCTAAACTTTAATAGAGTTATATATACGACCCTAAACATTCATAATTCTTTTTCTTTAATCATTTTATGTTTTTTATCCCTAACTTTTAGTAGAGTTATCATACCGTCCTTAATAACACTATTTTTTTCTTTTTTAACCAATATTTTTTCTTTTATCTTTTTTCATACGTTGAACTATTTATTTAATTTTTTTTTATTCAGTCGACTTATAGCATGTGTCCAAATCCTCTTGGGTGACTTCATTTTTAGTGTTTTTTGTTTTGGTTGCTATGTCGAGTGCCGGTACTGTATGGATACCATAATAAACTAAACCGATACAGACCGAATTCACTATATTAACGTTATTTTTACCATTGTGTCTAGGTTTTCTTTTCCTTTTCTTTTAAAAATGACCCCCACCCCGCGAAGCGAGGGTGTAACCCTGGTTATAACTAATTTTAACATTTTAAATATTATATAAAGTTTTTAATAAGTTTTAAACAAAAATATATAACTGTTTTTTCTTCTCTTAATAATTAGTTTTCTTTAATAAATATAAAAAACGAAATTAATATACATGAGAATTTTGACCCAAAATTCAAAATTAATTTCATATGATATTTTCCTAAGGAAACATCACTCACCAAAATTCAAATCTTACTATACTAATAAACAAAAATCTTTTTGGGACACATGTCACTTTCTCATACCTCTTGCCATTATTTTTCAATTTTTTTATTTCCCATTAAATAATAATTTTTAAACTTATCTCCTATGTTTAATAATAATGATATTAAAATTAAATTAAAATAAAAAAATATCAAAGATATCAGTAATGATGATCATCAACAACAATATGAATATTTTAAAAAGAATTTTTAATACTACGTTACACTATTTTAGTTAAAAAAAATATATATCTAGAAACAATTTATTTTTAAACTTATCTCCTATGTTTAATAATAATGATATTAAAATTAAATTAAAATAAAAAAAATATCAAAGATATCAATAATGATGATCATCAACAACAATATGAATATTTTAAAAAGAATTTTTAATACTACGTTACACTATTTTAGTTAAAAAAAAATAGAAAATAAAATCACACATATTTAATTTATATCCGTCTAGATTTATCAATAGCATAGTTTTTAGCATGTGATTTTTAACATTCTATTGTATCTACGTTAATTAATAGAACAGTTTTTAATATATGATTCTAACGTATTCTATTGCATTTTTTTTCCTCTTATAATTAGGCGAAGAGATATAAGCCTAAAGTAGTCTAAGACTAGCTAATCTTGCACTGTGAGATATTCTACCTTAAATATCCTAAAATCACAAATAATTAAACAATTAAATACTAAATTCTGCACTATCACATTAAATCTACCTTAAAGTATTCTAAAAACACTAGAGGCGCATACTCTAAACATATAAATACCAAATAAACATAATTCAACTATATAAATTAATTATTGAACATAATACAAAATAAAAATAAACTATAGTCCGATTGTTGTTCTTCCTACGACCTCTTAGTTTTAGGAGACTATATATTTGATCATTTGCAATTGCAACCTCTACACTTTAATCAAACTTTTTTCTTTAATAAATTTTCATTTCTACCCCTAAACTTTAATAGAGTTATATATACGACCCTAAACATTCATAATTCTTTTTCTTTAATCATTTTATGTTTTTTATCCCTAACTTTTAGTAGAGTTATCATACCGTCCTTAATAACACTATTTTTTTCTTTTTTAACCAATATTTTTTCTTTTATCTTTTTTCATACGTTGAACTATTTATTTAATTTTTTTTTATTCAGTCGACTTATAGCATGTGTCCAAATCCTCTTGGGTGACTTCATTTTTAGTGTTTTTTGTTTTGGTTGCTATGTCGAGTGCCGGTACTGTATGGATACCATAATAAACTAAACCGATACAGACCGAATTCACTATATTAACGTTATTTTTACCATTGTGTCTAGGTTTTCTTTTCCTTTTCTTTTAAAAATGACCCCCACCCCGCGAAGCGAGGGTGTAACCCTGGTTATAACTAATTTTAACATTTTAAATATTATATAAAGTTTTTAATAAGTTTTAAACAAAAATATATAACTGTTTTTTCTTCTCTTAATAATTAGTTTTCTTTAATAAATATAAAAAACGAAATTAATATAAATGAGAATTTTGACCCAAAATTCAAAATTAATTTCATATGATATTTTCCTAAGGAAACATCACTCACCAAAATTCAAATATAATTTCAAACTAAAATTTCTTAAGCATGCATATATATCGATCAAATACACCAAAAAACGACCATTTTTCCTCTTTAACTAGACATCCCACTTGATAACATATACGATTGTTGCAAATTTTTTTGTTGAGTAACTAAAATTTATCAAACTAACCTTTTAATAATTGCAACATCCCTAATTTTGAACATAAATTTGATCATTACAAAACCATAAATTATTAACATCATATTTATCGTAAACATACATAAATTTACATTGAGCAAAACTTAATTCAAAATTTACATTGAGCTTAATCGGTTCAAATGCTCAAGGTATGAGAGATTATAATTACTAAATACTTAGCTATAAACAAAACATGTTAGAATTTGGAGTAAACTACAATTTTACACCCTGAGGTTAGGGGTCATTGGCATGTCTACCCCCTAAGGAAATAATTGCAATTTTACCCCCACTGTTTGCCCTTTTGTCGCAACCTTACCCCCTGCCGTCAGTCAACAGTTATTTGACTGTTATAGGCAGGGGTATTTTGGTAATCTTACCCTATATTTATTATTATTATTATTATTATTATTATTATTATCATATTCGTCATCATCAGTTCATTACCAAATTTCACCAAGAACACACTCATAATCATCATCGTCATCATCAATTCATCTTCAAAATTCATCTTCAAAATCCATCTTCAAAATTCACCATTATTATTATCTTCCAAACACACTTAACCCACCGGCGACAGTCTCCGTTCAACCCTTTCTTCTCCAAACCCAAAATCTGAAACCCTAACCCTAACTCTACTGAATCGCCAAATTATCATCCGATTTCGGTTCCAAAATCTCCACAACCAGATCGTTTTTCATCACACCCAATCAACAATGGTGTTGGCAGAGCCCAATTTAAGAGGTCCATTGCAATTTAGGGTTTCTAATAGAGACAACGACCCATTTCCTTCTTTCTGTTCTGTCCACCATAAAAACCCTAATCTCTTTCTCCAGGTATCACTCTCACCATTTGTCAATTTATCTGCTTGTTTTGATATGATAATGTTTGAATTCTGTTATCTGTTTTGTTACAATTTGATATTTTTGAGGTTGTTTTAGATTGTTTATTTGTTTTCAATTCAAGGGTGTATGCAATTGTGTTTGATGGTTTTTTTTTTTTTGATGCAGATGGACCCTACGTTCTTGAGGAACCAGAGGTATGCAAGGAAGCACAACAAGCAGACTGGTGATTCTGCTCAAGAGGAATAGATGTCTTAGGGTTCTATTATTGTCTATGTTTGAACTTTATTAATCTGAACTACTATATTTTCATGTGCCTTTTGAATCTTGTTAGATTCTATTTTGATGTTATGGTTATTATTTCTTTTTTACTATGCTATCGCCTATCAAATATCAATGATGATCCTGTTTATCAGTTTATGTTTTGATTAGTTGATAACATATAAGGTAATTGGATTTTAGTAATGGCAGCTTTTGGTAGTTAGCCAATAATAGTTCCACCTTTCAAAATCCCTGTTGGTGGTTTTCTTCAATCCGATGTGCATTCAAGCTTGTTCGTGATATGCAGACGAATATGAAGATGCGTTTGGTAATGGTATGTGACTATGTTCAGTAATCAGTATCTACCTATTGTGAACAAGAAAGGAAAACACTATAATTAGACTAATTATAAATGAAATTACATGTTTGATTTGTTATTTCTCATTACTTTTGATCTAGATAGCCTGTTTTGGTTTTTGTGAATGCAAGCAATGCAAGAAACTTCTAGTGGAGATCATAAAGTTAGAATTAGACACATTGGTAATTACTAATTAGTGGGTAGCTGAAGCTGATCACTATTTATATGAAAGCACACACTTTATCAGTTACTGAAGGGGTATGGTCCCAAATATCGCGTCAGCACGACCGCGAATGACCATTACCCTCATTAAAAACCCCCAACAACAATTAACTATCCAGTGTCCGCGTAAGACACACGCGAACACTGCGGTCCAATCTGTCCATTGATGAGAAGGCTTACCTTAAAGACGGAAACTAATGTTACGCATAGCGATGCGGCCTCGCACCGCATCCTATGAACATTTTCGTCACGACAAGGGATCTGGACAAACAGTCACTCAACAGGCGATGCGGCACAACACCGCATCCCTCACAAATCATGGATGGAACAACCAATGCGGGAACAACATCAATGACCGCAGGCAGCGATGCGGCCTGGCACCGCATCTTGCCTACAAAGCAAGTGGGTCTGACACCACAGTGCAAGTGGCACTGGGAACAGTCACCTACTAGCCCACGTATGAACAACAGTCTGACACCACAGCCGGACGTGGCATCACCACAGCATCCGACAGGTCTGACACACCTGCAAATAGCTGTGCGATGTCAGACTAGCTACTCAACTACCCTCCTTCACTCCTCGGCTATAAATACTCACCCCAAACCAGGTTTGAGGGATCACTTTCTAACTCTCTCACTACTACTACTATCATACTTTGCTTCCCAAGCAACTTACTGATTCTCACGCCGGAGAGTGGTAACAAGGAGCACCCCCCACCCCATCCTCCTTGTTACGAGTCACGGTTTGTTTCCTTTTGCAGGAAACCCACCACCAGACGATCCAGCCAGCAATCCTCGGAAAGAAGGGATTAACCCTCTTGACGAGATCAGTGAGTTAACCCCACCCGGTTAACCATTGTTTCATCATTGGCGCCCACCGCTACTCTTAGCACTTTTTTCCAATCATCCTTTTCTTTCCAAAGATGTCTGATCGTCAAAACAACACTACCGGGGATAACCTAAACCCCACACATCAAGGGCATGCGGGAACCAATCCCCTAGGCCCAAATGCCGAACACATTGGCACATCAGCGCAATGGGGCGTATCCCTTACGTTTGGACATGATCTGTCACAATACGCTGCTGTCATACCTCCAGGCATGAACCCTCACACCTGGTATGACCAACAAGCGGCCCTTCTGGCCGCAACGTACAACAGAGCTTGTGCAGACGAGCAAGGAGGTATCGGACCTACCCCGATACCGCGTACACCTGCCGGTCGTGTTTTACGATACGACGACAGGACCCCCACACATCCAGCCTCCAGAAGCAGGCAGGAAGACCGCGGCTCCTCATATTGCGATGTCCGCACAATCGATGAGGACGATTCCTCATACGGGTCCCGCCGCAGGGACTCCGTACATAGCCGCTTAGGCTCTCAAGATGAAAGAAGGCGGCAGTCTACAATGCGCCGCAACACAAACATTCATAGCCGTTTGGGACCACAGTCCCACCATGAAGGGTATGGCCATACTGATCCAGATGACAGTACATACCGCGGGGAGTCCCATGCCACTAACAGCAGACCGGGAGGACGCGATTATGTTCCTCCCACTCAACCCCGCACTACATACCTCCGCGCTGCAAAGCGCAACCAGGGCAAACCTTACAGGCCGAAATCTGCGGCCGAAAACTCTAAATTTGTCCCAGAGATCGCCAACGCCGATGTCACAACCACAAAATTCTCATTAAACATTGGGAAATACAACGGCTCGACCGACCCAGATGATCACAACAACATCTTCGTCGGTGCTGGGTGTAACGGTCGGTGGGACGAACCTACCTGGTGCCATTTTTTCCCACAGACCCTAACAGGTCTAGCCAGGGCATGGTTCGATTCTCTCCCACCAGTATCACTGACCTCATTCGAGGACTTACAACAAAAGTTCCTCGCACACTTCAGCCAGCAACGGCGCCATGAACGTGATTCAATGGACGTCATGAACATCTGGCGCAGGGACAACGAATCGCTCGACTCATTCGTTGTCCGTTACAATAAAGAAATCCTAGAGATAGGCGACGTTGACAACCAGATGGCACGTAACCATTTCATTGTTGCAGTCAAAGACGAACAAATGGTTATGAACATTTCAGGCGGCAACGGCTTGCCTAAGAGGTGGGAAGATGTCATGGCTAAGGTCAAAACCTATGCCCAAACGCAGCGGTCTCTCAGACCGTACATGTCAAAGGCACAACCCCTGGCGGAAGGCCAGTCTTCCCGACAAGAATCCAAGCGCAACAATAAGCGCAACAGGGACACATGGAATCGCGGCAGCGATCCCAAGCCATATGTCCCCCGGAACAACCAGCCCGACGCAAGGGCTACAATTAACGCCCAACGAGAAAACCGGGCGTCCAAGAAAGAGTCTCGGGACCGCAACTGGACCGAGATCAACCAGTCGCCAAGCGACGTTCTCCTCACGGATGCACAGTTCCTGAGACCGGCCCAACCAATGAAGTCCAAAAAGAATCAAGATCCCGCACTCTGGTGCGAGTATCACAAGGACTCGGGCCACACCACAAACAACTGCATCAGTCTCCGACTGGAGATTGAGCGAGCCCTAAAGGAGGGGAAACTGCAACACCTTTTGACAGGCGCACAAAAAGCCACAAAGCGCATCACTCCCCACAACGAGGGCACCTCCTCGGGTAAAAGGGCCATGTACGTGGCCTCTACCCACATGATCAATGGAGGGAAAGGAAGACCGCGTAAGGCGGCGGGAAGACCGGACAATGACTGGAAGGACGAGCAAGTCGTCTTTCCAAAAGTCCGAGGCGGACCGCGCGATAGGCGCGCCGTGGTTATCACTGGGCACCTGGCTCACTACTGCACCGAGCGATTGTTCATCGATCCGGGCAGTACGTCCGATATTATATACGAGCAGTGCTTCAACCAGTTCGATCAAGAAGACAAAGATCGACTGCAGCCAACAGACTACCCGCTGGCTGGATTTTCAGGGGAAACCGTCTTCCCCCTGGGACAAATTACTTTCCCTGTGCGCCTCACCAACGGAAGGCACACAAGGACGGAGGAGGTAAACTTCATGGTTTTACCTCACACCTCAAAGTATGACGTGATTCTCGGGAGGGAGTCCCAAGGCGACTTCAACATGATAACATCCGTCCCCCATTCTGCCATCGGTTTTCCAACCGAAACGGGGATCGCGATAATATACGCCCAAAGAGAAGTCATGTCTGCGGACGAACTGCGTCCGACAAAGGTAGCAAGGCCTACCCCCAACACCCAACCAGAAAAATGGGTTCTTAATGCAAGACACCCAGAACAAACAGTCACGTTGGGCCATGCCTTGACACCTACCATCAGAGCGCGCCTGAAGCAACTTCTCTTCAGAAACCAAGATATTTTCGCATGGAAACCCGCAGATATGACAGGGGTACCACGTGAAATTGCGCAACACTTCTTGAATACCATGCCAGGTATCAAGCCCGTGATCCAAGGCCAACGCCACCTTGGATCAGCAAAAAACGCGGCGATGGAAGAGCAGGTACAGGAACTGCTCTCCGCAGGCATCCTGCGGGAAGTGAAGTACCAGACTTGGCTGTCCAACCCAGTCATGGTAGAAAAACCAAGCGGGGGCTGGCGCATGTGTGTCGATTACAAAGACCTCAATAAGGCCTGCCCCAAGGATTGTTACGCGCTTCCAGAGATCGACGAGAAGGTCGATAACCTCGCACCATTTCGATGGAAGTGCTTCCTCGATTGTTATAAAGGCTATCACCAAGTACAAATGGCAATCGATGATGAAGATAAAACGGCATTCCGCACTCCTACCGGGAATTACTGCTACACCAAAATGCCGTTCGGGCTGCGCAACGCGGGCGCAACCTATCAAAAATTGATGAACGACACCTTTCGCGGTCAAATCAGCAAAAGTGTCGAAATCTATATGGACGACCTGGTCGTCATGAGCATGGAGGAAAACACCATGCTCGACGACATCGACAGAACATTCCAAACTCTGCGAAGCGTTAACATGAAGCTCAACCCAGGGAAATGCTCGTTTGGAATGGAAGAAGGTAAATTCCTTGGATTCATCGTAACCAAAGATGGATTCAAGGTGAACCCGGAAAAAGTTCAGGCGATCGAGCGCATGCCATCGCCTTCTACGATGAAGGAAATGCAACGACTAGCCGGTAGGCTAGCCGCGCTCAATAGATTCTTAGCCAACCATGCAGCTAAGTCCTACCCTTTCATCAAGACCCTGCGGAGCTGTCTAAAAAAGGAACAATTCCAATGGACTGCAGAGGCCGAAAAAGCTTTTCGGGAAATGAAAGAGTGTTTGATCCAACTCCCAACTTTAACCGCACCACGAAAAGATGAGCCACTTATCTTATACCTGTCTGCCGCGGACAACGCGGTAGGCGCGGTACTTATAGTGGAGCGAGAAGGAGTCTAAACACCCATCTACTACATCAGCAAAATGCTCAACGACCCAGAGACAAGGTACTCCATCATGGAAAAGTTGGTACTGGCACTAGTGCACGCATCAAGACGTTTACGACGTTACTTTGCAAACCACGTCATCACAGTGTTAACCAACTATAGGATCGGCCCGATCCTATCCAAACCCGACATCTCTGGGAGGTTAGCAAAATGGGCAATCGAGCTGGGCGCGCTTTCACTAAACTATAAGCCGCGCCCCGCAATCAAAGGCCAGGTCTTGGCTGACTTCGTCGCTGAAATACCAGCGAACCGCATCCAAGAATGCGAAGAAGAACAAAACCCTGCGTCACAACCATCATCCACAGAAACATGGGCACTGTTTACAGATGGTGCATCCAACGAAGATGGTTCTGGCGCAGGTTTACGACTTGTCAGTCCCGATGGCCAAGAGCTAACCTACGCAATACGCCTCGATTTCGAAAGTACAAATAACGAAGCAGAGTATGAGGCTCTACTGGCAGGGTTGCGTTTAGCAATTAAACTCGACGTCAAACATTTGGAAGCACATGTCGATTCACTACTAGTTGCAGGGCAGATACGTGGTGACTATACCGCAAAAGGGGATACCATGATCCTCTATCTCGAACAAGCACTGCAACTGAAGTCAAAGTTTACCTCCTTCAATATTCGCCACATCAACAGGAGTGAAAATAAACCAGCGGACGCACTATCAAAACTTGCGTCCACCAATTTCCAACACCTGGCAAAAGAGGTACGCATCGAAGTACTGCAAAATCCTTCAGTACCCCTGCGCCAAGTCAATGTCATCCAATACGGTACAACATCCTGGATGACACCGCTCATCGCATACTTACAATCAGGGGTTACCCCCGAAAGCAAGGCAGAAGCACGCAAATTGCAACACAAAGCGTGTCATTACCAAATGGTAGACGGTATCTTATACCGTAAATCATACCTAGGGCCACTCCTACGATGCGTCAACCCCCAAGATGCCACATACCTTATCAAAGAAATTCACGAGGGCATATGCGGCATTCACGCAGGACCACGCATGGTGGTGGCCAAAATCATGAACGCCGGCTACTATTGGCCGGGCATGCACCTGGATGCAGTCACAGTCCTACGCAAGTGTTTCAATTGTCAGCGACATGCTCCCAAGACCTTGCGTCCCAAGAACAACTTGATCCCCGTCACCACCGCATGGCCATTCCAAAAATAGGCAATCGATGTGGTGGGACCATTTCCAGACGCACCAGGAGCAGTGAAATTTATCATAGTAGCTGTTGATTACTTTACAAAATGGGTAGAAGCAAAGCCACTTGCATCCACCACCGCTATGATAACAAGGAAATTCGTGTGGGAACATATCATCTGCCGTTTCGGTCTACCAATGTGTATCGTCACCGACAACGGTACCAACTTTGCTGCCGACGACTTTCAAAAATGGCTAAAAGAGCTCAACATTGAACACATATTCTCGTCAGTGGCACATCCGCAAGGGAACGGCCAAGTCGAGAGTATCAATAAAAGCTTAGTCGAAGGCATCAAAGCACGATTGGGAACAGCCAGACGCGGCTGGGTTGATGAACTCCCAAGTATTTTATGGGCTCACAGGACAAGCCCAAAAACAAGCAACGGCGAGACCCCCTTCAGCTTAGTCTACGGCACTGAAGCAGTGATTCCCGCGGAAGTAGGCCTCCCCTCACCTAGAATGTTGGCCATCAACAAGATGGACAACAATGAGGAACGCAGGGTTGACTTGGACCTCTTGGAAGAAAGGCGCGAAAACGCTGCCATCAACGAAGCCAAGTACAAAACTAAGTTGGAAAAGTACTACAATACACGCGTTCGCATTTGTACTTTCAACCCTGGAGACTACGTCTTTCGTGACAACGAAGCATCCAACGCAGAACGCCCAGGGAAACTGGCCCCCAAATGGGAAGGACCGTACCTCATCCAAGAGGTCCTGGGCAAAGGCGCGTATAAACTACAAACATTAGAAGGTGAAACTATCGCACGCACATGGAACGCACAGCAACTTCGACGCTGTTATATGTAAGCCATGTTTACTGCATGTAATCTATTGGGCCGCAGGCCATTTGCAAATAAATAAATAGACGATTCAATGCAATATTGTTTATTTATTTCTATTACAAATGCGTGTTACACTCTGAGGTATACACAAAAACAGATTAGCAAAATCTTCATTCGTGATACCCACACAGAATGGTAACCACACGCAACTATTGTGATAAGCCAGCAATGGCACCTATTTAGCCAGAAACAAATCTTTATACTTGCATATCACCTAGATATGCAAAAGGCAATTACAGATTTAGTGTTACTCACAGTAATACTAAACGCGTACAAATTCAAACATGCAAGTACTAAAAACACTTGTAAAAATTGAAACAACAATTCTTTATATTCAAAGAGTTCCTACACCTGCGCGGTGCACAAGGACTATACATAAAGTTTTGTAACGGGTACATAAGGGACAAAAAGAGGCACGCAGGCCAAATCTAATTTTCCTTTGTGCCACTGGGACCCACACCATCCGTGCCCTCCGTGCCCTCAACATCTGGTTTTTCCTCATCGTCATCTTCATCAGCGTATAAGACACGCAAGCGGTCCACATAATCCTCCGCCTCCAGACACTTTTCAAGTTCTTCAAGGTCTGTGAGGGTTGTATCATTAAACTCCTGAACCGCAGCAACAAGAAGCGCTTCAGTATCCACGCCATGAAACCCGGACCGCTCATCAACAAGCTCGCCACTTGATGCAAGGTTCAAATGACTAATACAACGGTTGTAGCCAGCCTTGAAACCAGCATCCCGGGCACGATCCCTGATCTCGTTAATACCTGCTACGGTCTCGGGTGCGTCAAGAATGGCAGTAACAATCTGGGAAACAGGAATACAATGGTTAGCAAAGGCAAACCTACAGCAAAAATAAAAAGGCAACGGATACTTACATGCCCGATCCCGTGCATACGCATCCATTCATGATCAGCCTTGAGCAACGCAAGTGAAGAAGCGTGGCTATCTCTAGCCTCTTCAGCCTCTCTTGCCCACACTTCAGCTTCAGCAGCACGGGCAGAGACTTCTTCAATAGCGGCCCCCCGGGTCCGCACTTCAGCCTTTTAAAACAAGGAATCAGAAGTATGCAAAAAGAATCAACAAACTTGTGAAACACAATTTTCAAAGTTAGGGAAAACTTATACCTGAAGGTCCAAGATAGTTTTGCTTAACCTACTGCGGTCAACATTTGCCCCTTCAAGAGCTTTTGCAGCACGAGCTTCCGCCTCCTTGGCCTCTTCCAGAGCCTTGGCAAGACGAACCTCTGCTTCCTTGGCCCCTTGGGCAGCCGCAACAGCCTCAGCTTTCTCTTTAGCCAACGCAGAAACTGCTGCCTTGGCATTGATAAGCTCCTGACGAACATGAAAGAGAGTTTCATTCTGTTTACCCCAAGATTCTTTCCAAGTCTTGCGTTCATCAGATAGCGTCTTGCGCTCATTAGAAAGAGTTTCTTTCCAACGCTTACGCTCATCAGACAGCAGTTTTGCAAGAGTACGAACCTGTTTAAGCTCAGCAGTTGCAGCCCATTCTTCAGTCTGCTTATGCTTCTCAAACGCAGCTCTATCCCTCTCAAGCTGCTCTCTATCCCTCTCAAGCTGCGTTGCACCCTCACGTGCAGCCTTCACCAACTCCTCGGCCTCGGCCCGTAAACGCGCATTCTCCTCCCCCTCGCGCCCCAGCACCTTGCACTTCTCCATAAGTGCATTCGCCATTATGGAGCCCCCCACAAGCATAGAGGAGAGTTGGTTCATCTGGACCTCAGTCGGTAAAGAACGGGCCCGGTTTACCTCAAAAGGGGTGCCCAAACCATTCAAAACCTCCCTACAAGCGGAGGGGTCAACGGTAATGTCATCCCCTTGCAATACGGCCCACGGGGGGCGGTGATAGGCCGTAGCCCGCGCTTCTATGTAGGAACGATAATAGTACTCCAATTCAGTCTCGTCAGGCTGAATAGGAGTCTCTACAAAACCCGCACCACCAGAAGCAGAACCGGAAGCCTTCTCAGCAACAGGAGACTTTAGCTTTCCGGTGTAACCAAACTTCAAATCCATATCAACAGTATCCTCTGGGGTGATAACATTATCACTCGAATCAACCGTGTCATGGATTTGAGCCGCAGGACCTTTTCCAGTATCCACCCCCCGCACGGAGGCTTCAGGAGTAACAACCTTATGAACCCCCGCACCCGCAGCAGTGTCGTGCGGGGGAGGGGGAGGAGGAGCATCAAAGTCGAAGAACCCTTCATCTTGAGGCTCTGAAATCAACACAGAAATACTTTACAGAACAAGTATAAACACGAAATATTTGTTAGCCATACGTTACATACCAGACACAACTGCAGGCTGGCTTGGTATGACAAAAGGCTTGCGCCTGGTCTGAATCTTCGGTTTCTTTCTCCCACCAGCATCACCAACTTCCCCCGTTTTCCTCTTCCTCTCGTCACCTGGTTTGGAACCCGCAGTGGTTCCCCCTGTGGCCGCACCAGCACCTGGAACACCCAAGCCCTCTAGGGTGTCAGATACTACCACGTAATCGGTATATCTGCGGAAATGAGAACAAGAGATACCTGCTGTTTGCTTCACCAAAGGCGGAACAACAGAAACAGGTTTCTTCACACCGCGACCCCGCCCAGGTTTGTCCACTGGTTTTTTCT
The DNA here is from genome assembly GCA_030545235.1 of Helianthus tuberosus. Taxonomy (NCBI): domain Eukaryota; kingdom Viridiplantae; phylum Streptophyta; class Magnoliopsida; order Asterales; family Asteraceae; genus Helianthus; species Helianthus tuberosus. The sequence goes on along the minus strand of CM060427.1, from coordinate 132,167,613 downwards.
CCGCATGTTTTTTGGGGGCGCCCTTTGGCTCAAATTTACCAAGGTCCCCAAGTGTACCTGCATATAGAATATCAGCAACAAACCTAGTAAAGCAATAAACGTTATGAGTTATTACCTTTGCCCTGCGGCAGGGGTGCAGTCATCACCGCACGTGAAGCAATGCGGAAGAGAGGGACAATCGTCAAGTTAAAACCTTTACCCTCCGTAGTCGGAATAAGATCAACTTTGCCAGTAAAAGTTGGATCAAATATCTTCCACACTTCCACAATTTCTGATAATACATGTCCAAATTAATAACAAACACGGGAATAAAGAAACCGCAAAAGGGTGGCAACACTTACCACCAGTTTTCTCCCGCACCACAGGCGTAAAATTCCTTTTAGGCCGGGTCAACATCATCCGCAGCACCCACAACTCATTATTGGTCAGCTGCCTATGCTCAATAGATCTCAGCTTTGAGAACCACTCCGCAGTCTCTGCGGTAGGCATAGCAATATCCTCCGCAGGGATAGGATCATTGACGTTCCGCATATTCATATCCACAACAACTGCGGCGGCTTTAACGTAGAAGAACTTACACTTCCACTTCGTAATACCCTTCGGAGGGGTCATCAACTTGATGCTTCCATACCGTTCTCTAAAAGAAAAGAAACCGGTGTTCACCGTCAACTGGTAAAACCCCCGGAAGTTTTCAACGGTAACCGGCAGACCAAGAGCTCGAAAAGTTGATTCAAAATGTCTAATACGGATCATCCCAAAAGGACTCATCTGGGAAATATGGATCTTGTAATATTCCAAGACCTGAGCAACAAAAATTGTTAATGGTAAACGAAGGTTACCATCAGTAAAACACTCCGCCCACATGGTGATGTAACCGGCCGGAGCACTGGCACCAGTATCACCAGGTTGGGGATATTCCGCCCCAAACTCGTGAGGCATCTCAATCTTGGCCATCAGTTGGTCGAATGAAGCTTTCGACCACTTCAATGGTGGTAGACCACCACCTGGAACACTGCCACCATCATCTTCTTCTTCTCCGGCCACCGGAGAAGATGCTTCAGGGTTTTCACCCTCTACATTATGTGGGTTAGATGGATCAGCCATCAGAAAATATGTAGAACAGAAGTTTCGAGTGGAAGAAAAAAACTCAGAAAACTCAAAAGATTGCCGGAATAAAAGAAAGATTGATCGGAGAAGACGAAGAGAATGCTCTCTCTATCAACGGAGATTTTTCGAAAATTTTGAACAGTGAGGAGAAACCAAACGGTACCCCCTTTATATACTCATCGCAATAAATGCGATACAGTAACCGCCTCAACACGTTCAAAATAGGCGAGTTACAAGGCGACACGTGGTCAGCGACCTTTCCGCTGACGGTTATCACGCGCGCGTGGCCGTCCACGCGCCTGACAACGAAGACTTTTTCACTTCCTGCTACAGTGCAGTTATGACCTCGGTCAGTGTAAACGTCTTTTCAAATCAGCACATGTCAGAATCCTACCAACTTCAACAACCCACACGTGCAAGCGTGACGTAAGCAACAGAAAGCGACAACCTTATCCAAACACAAGCGGCATGCGGTTCCTCTGGTTTACCGCACCATAACCCATACCGCATGTCGTTTTTTACATACCCCTCAAAAAAGGCAAAAATATATATCTTTAAATTATATAAAGGGGTATAAGTCATAAACCGCACATATCCACGAGCACACGCGGAATATGCGGAGATGACGCACACCAACCCGCACAGGTGTGTCAGATACTCAGAACAAGCACGGTTCTTTGGACTGCGAAAACCGTTTCTCAGGATGCGGTAAACCGCACCCCATGAAAGCTTCTTCAAGCTTCAAAACCCTCGTTTCCGGTTCACAACCACGAAGGGAACGCAAACAGCTTCTCCTTAAGGAACAGGACAAGAATGCTGAGCAACCGCACATCAGCAACCCTGTCCCCTGAACCTTCAAGAGCCACATCCAGGCTACAAGACTTCTAGAAGCGAGTTCTTTGCTGCAAACCGCAACTATTCTTAGGTAGTTACTGCAAACCGCAACTATGCGAACGGTAGCTACGGAAGAGCCACAACTAAGCCACCACGCAGAAGAGAAGCTATTTCAAGAAAAACTGCTTTCCAACTAAACGTAAAGGAAAGTGGCTACAAAACGAATGCGGAAGAGTTTCAACCAACTTCCCAAGTATCTAAAACGATCTCTTCCGGCAACGCTACTTACAGGGTACTACTTTCCACCAAAGCGTGAAGGAAAGTGGCTCCAGAACAGCGGTAACAAGTCTGCCTATGACTAGTTACCCACCTATGGATCGCATAGAATAAACAATGGTGGGCACAACCCTGCCTATGATCATGTTTATTTGCCCATAGTCCAGATTCACATTGTTCGACCAAACACGGCCAACAATGACGCAACTACCCCACGATCCTCAACGAAACATGGCAAACGAAGTTCGGCAACGAGGTAACCGCAAAGAACGAACGGTTACCAGAGAGATTCACCTCTGAGGATGTGCGGTTACTTGAGAGATAAACCGCAAAAGACGTGCGGTTACTAGAAAGCTTAACTGGAGAACACGAACACCCCACAAAACAGGGATCATCGTTACATGTCCAGTTGCTGAACATAGAGCTTGAGCAAAGTAATTACAACTTTGCACCAACTAACGCAGAGATTCCAACTACACTGAAGAACACATCTTCAGTCACGATCTCAAAGGTTGGTTCGAATTCTGCTAACACCTTCAGTCACCATCTCAAAGGTTGGTCCGAAACACCAACAGGTGGCTGATGACATCAGAAAAAGGTAGAAACAGTCAAGTCTTTGGCTGAGAATTCCGCATCAGACGGAACTTGCTCACCATACACCCTTCTCAAAGGAAGAAACAATCCACTAGAAAGGGCCTACTACTTAAAGAAGATGCCATCTGCATGGCATAATCTTAACCTTCTAGACAACATAGTCCAGTATCCCTCCCACATGCGACTCGCATACGGAAGGAACACTAGACTGGGGGGACTTGAAGGGGTATGGTCCCAAATATCGCGTCAGCACGACCGCGAATGACCATTACCCTCATTAAAAACCCCCAACAGCAATTAACTATCCAGTGTCCGCGTAAGACACACGCGAACACTGCAGTCCAATCTGTCCATTGATGAGAAGGCTTACCTTAAAGACGGAAACTAATGTTACGCATAGCGATGCGGCCTCGCACCGCATCCTATGAACATTTTCGTCACGACAAGGGATCTGGACAAACAGTCACTCAACAGGCGATGCGGCACAACACCGCATCCCTCACAAATCATGGATGGAACAACCAATGCGGGAACAACATCAATGACCGCAGGTAGCGATGCGGCCTGGCACCGCATCTTGCCTACAAAGCAAGTGGGTCTGACACCACAGTGCAAGTGGCACTGGGAACAGTCACCTACTAGCCCACGTATGAACAACAATCTGACACCACAGTCGGACGTGGCATCACCACAGCATCCGACAGGTCTGACACACCTGCAAATAGCTGTGCGATGTCAGACTAGCTACTCAACTACCCTCCTTCACTCCTCGGCTATAAATACTCACCCCAAACCAGGTTTGAGGGATCACTTTCTAACTCTCTCACTACTACTACTATCATACTTTGCTTCCCAAGCAACTTACTGATTCTCACGCCGGAGAGTGGTAACAAGGAGCACCCCCCACCCCATCCTCCTTGTTACGAGTCACGGTTTGTTTCCTTTTGCAGGAAACCCACCACCAGACGATCCAGCCAGCAATCCTCGGAAAGAAGGGATTAACCCTCTTGACGAGATCAGTGAGTTAACCCCACCCGGTTAACCATTGTTTCATCAGTTACTTTTTTTTAATCTAATTACTCGAGTTGTATTAATAATGATTCCATTTTGTGTCCAAGACTATACAGATACCATTTATCTGAAGTTTCTTGCATCAAATGCCGAAGATGGTGAGGAAGCTGAACCAAGATCTAAATTTAGGTTAATCGTACCGAATAGCTCTTGTGGTGGAATCATTGGAAAAGGGGGATCCATGATAAAGTAAGAGTGTTGCTAACTGCATTTTATATGTTACTTTTATTTCAAGTCAATTCTATACGTCTTTTTTAGGTGATTGTGTGATTTGTAAACATTTTAAAGTTTCCAAAAACTTATTTTTTGATCTTTTGTTTTCAGGGGGTAATGTTGTGTCTTAACACAAAGTACAAGGGGTAATAACAAAGGACAAATTAGTAATTTACCAGTGGGGGGTAATTGTGCGACTTAACAGGAATGTTGGGGGGTAAAATGTAAGGGTAATATAGTCATTTCAACTTAGAGTTAACAGTTCTATTACCCATTTTGACGTCGGGGGGTAAAAGTGCGACATAAGGGCAAACAGTGGGGGGTAACATTGCAATTATTTCCTTAGGGGGGGTAGACATGCCAATGACCCCTAACCTCAGGGTGTAAAATTGCAGTTTACTCTAGAATTTGCCAAATTGTATGTTAGACCATGTGTAGTGGTACACATGAATAATGTCTCCATATTTGGGCGTTTTGTATCATGTGGCAGTCCAGTCAGCAATGAGGCATTATGGGGCGTTTTTCATAAATGAGTGTAGTGGGAATGTGTGAATTGTGGGGCATTATGTTAAAAGGGGTGTAATAGAATTAAAAAAAAACCCATCAAAAATATTTCATTGGCCACCATCTTCTCAATCAGGCGTTTTATTAAGCACACCCAACCAAAAAAAAAAAAAAAACCATAAAAACGCCCCTAGAGGCGGTTGCGGGGCATTATTGGCGTTTTTTAAGGGAAAAAAAAGCCAAAAACCCCACTACGGGTGGTGTTAAATGCATAGAACTCCTAAACCATATTATATGAAAAAAAAATAAGCTACTATTGAAATAATATAATTTTGATAATCATATTTGACACTTACTAGTAGGGAAAGGAAACTTTTGGATAAATAAGTATTTCACTTCTAACCAAACATGACGGTTTTGATCATTTTAAAAATGAGATGTTTTGACCTGTAAGTCTGTAACCAGTGACGGAGCTTGAACGAAAAAATCAATGGGAGCCGAACTCTCAAAATTCAAATCAGTGGTGGTTGAACTCTTAAAAATCCAAACTTTTATTCCATTTTTTTTTTAAATTTTCGATAAAATTCACACTACGAACGAAAAATCAGTTGGGGTCCAAACACCTCATGCCACCAAGAGCCTCCACCAATATCTGTAACTCAATCCATTTGGCTCGTTCATTTCGCACATGTACAGTAGAGGATACCTGTCAGATAACGATGGTATCTTCAATGGGTTTGGCTCTACGTGTCACCTGTTAGAAAAAAAATTATGAAAAGTTACTTGGACCAAACTCAATGGGATGCATTTGCCTCTTGCATTTAGTGACTTGGCAATGGAAAAAACGAATGCTGCATTAGTGGCAAACAAATATCCGAGAAACGCACGTAACTACGGGCGAGCATTTGATAGGCAACATCACAATTAAAAAAAAAAAGAAATATATTTCAAACCACTTTCAAGTGTCGATCGGTATGTTACCGTTTGAAAATTTTATCATCTTTAAATATTTTACGGTTTTAAAAATAATAATAATAATAATAATAATAATTTTAAAACGATTACAAACATAGCTATACAACTTCACATTTTACCGCACCTACAATTTTAACTTCTTTCACATCTTAAAATCCCCGCCTAAAATGAGCTCTAGTAATAATGAAAACACCAAGGGTTCATTTAAGTACTTTGATAATTATATTAATATCTTACAATAATAGCTAATATTTTAAGTAAGTTTTTGATAATGTGAAAATAAAAGAAATGTATTAATTATAAAAATAATTTGAGTATTAAATAAATGTAAAAAGTGATGGTGATGTAGAAATGTAAGTATAGTAAAAATGTTTATAGGGTTGGAGAAAAAATTGGTATTTTGATGCGTTTGCAAAAATCTGATGTGATTATTGACTAGACATATTTATGAGTGCATTTAGACCGTGGGGTATGGTGTGGCTTGGGTTGGGGGCATGAGTTGACACGTGGAGTTCGAGCCCCCCCACCGCCTAGTGACGTGTCCGTGGGGTATGGCGGGGCGTGGGTGCACCGCTTGGGTTGGCAGGCTATTAAAAAAAATATTACAAAAAATTTAAAAAATTCGCACAACATTTATAAAAAAAACCTAAAATTTTATTAAATTTTTAAAAATTACATAATCTTAAAAATTACATAATTCCTAATAATTACAAAATAAAAAAACTAGAGCGTTAGGTAAATTTCAAAAAGGGCGAGCTTGTCGAACGCCTTTCGCTCCTTGCCTCGAAAGTCAATGTTCGTCACCGCCACCCGGTCCTCGTGGCTTAACTTGTAACACCCCGTGTTTTCACGAGTGAAAGTCAAAGTCAAGGTCAAAGTCAACGACCGATTTCGCACGACTTGACTCGTAGAAATGTTTTTATTTTAATTATATTATGTGGAGTAAGTATCGTACATTGCGTAAATCGAATCGTTCTAATCATATCTCAATCGACCTACGACTATGTATGATAGGCAGTAACAATGCGATAAAGTCAATCAAGCTATACTAGTCGAATCAACGTCGAATAGCAACCCGAACTGTGTGTTTTACTTACCGATTATACATGTGTGTGTGCCTTACGTGTTCCCTGTGCATGTTTATTTATGCTATGTTGTGGAAATCAAGCGAACTCAATCAAAACTCGAAGTCCAACTCGAATATAATCGAACTCGAACCCGAATCCCGATCGAGCCATATCATATACGAAATAGTTGGGACTGAAAGTAATTTGACTAGGAAACCCTATCGAATCGCTCGCAAACGAAACCGAAGCGTCATCGCATCTGGACGCCCCATTCAGTCGACATCCGGACGGATGGTCAGTCCGCACGGATTGCCAATCCGCACGGATTGCCAATCCGGACGGATGACCAATCCGGACGGATAACCTATCCGGGTGACCTGCAATCCGCACGGTCCACCCCTTTCCCCTTTTAGCATCCTATAAATGCCCGGGTCACTCTCCAAACTTTCCACTTTTGGCAAGTGACGTCCGAACCGCACGCATTCTTCACCTTTTCTCAGATTTCTCTCGATCCAGGTAAGATCTCACTCTAATTCTTGTACATTCTTGATCACTACACAATTCTACACCTTTCTATCTTTCAAATCCCAACTTTTAACCGTGAAATCATCAAGATTTGAGGTATTCACGGGTGACGTCATCATGAAGTTCTCATGAACTTCAAATGTGACCTCATTCCACCAAGAATAACTCAGATCTGAACGATTTCCATAAGATTTCATAACAATATCACCCAAATCTAAACTTGAAAGAGTTGAAAGGAATGAACTCAAGTTTCTCCTCCTTTTATCCTTAAAATCGGTACGAATCTGATCGGTTCTAGTATTCTACTCGTTAATAGTGATGCACTAGTCCTGGATCTGGATTCTACCCACCAGACACCTGATTTCGGGGTCAACCGGAATGACCATTCTGAGTCGCCGACAGGCCAAGTTATGGTGGTTCCTGACCGGTCTAGTCATGCGGGTGAGAATACAATTCCAAGTGGTTGCCACGTAATCAGAACGTCTCGATAAAACGATAACAACAACCAAGAGTAGACGGACTGTCCGCACGAACATGCTGTCCGCACAGACGAGCTGTCCGCACGGACAGGCTATCCGGACGGGTTGTCACCCGGACGAGCTACCCTTGGGACCCACTTTCCAAACAAGGTTTGAGTATCGACGAATGAGCAATCCGGACGGACGACCTCTGAATGGATTACTCTTCGGATCATGAGATACTAAGGCCTTAAAACAAATTCCAACATGTTCATCCACACGGACAGGTTGCCCGTACGGACAGACTATCAGGACGGATTGTCACTGTCCGCACGAGTAAGCTATCCGGACGGATTGTCACTATCCGCACGGGTTACCATCCGGGCGGATTACCTAATCCACTTAGTGACTCAGCCTTAAAGACGTTGTCCGCACGGACTGCCACCCGGACGGATTGTTGTCCGCGCGACCGGCTTGAAGGGTAGAGGTACTTAGGTGTAGGACCGAGTTTCGGGACCGAAACCGTGATTCTTGTGATTATGTTCAAAGACGGAAGAGATTAGCAATGATAAACAAACAACTTTGTATTAATCCGGTAGTAAAACGTTACAAATCGGCCCGATTACATGATAACCGAACTAATACCAAAGGAGTATACATTCCGGGAGAGATCAAGTGGTGATCTCTCCCCGGGTGAGGTCTCAAACCTTCTCTCACTCTCTTAGTCTTGCAAATGACAAAGTGTTGGTATTTATACCCAACACAGGTTGTATGGTCGAAGGATCCAACTGATTGATCGATAGATCATCTGTCGATCATCCAGCTATCGAAAGATACACATATACCTCGAAGGATGACATATCCTTCGAGGTCCATCTTCATCTATCGATGGATATCTTTCGAGCTCATCGACGGATATACACAATCCTTCGATGCCTTATCCTTCGACACCAAACATTATACAACCATAATCTAACTGTTTGTCTAGCAAAACCCACACGGTCAACCGAATAACCCTCTCGTTTGACCACTTCAAACGAGCGGGTCTATACACGTTCGATAGACCGTTTCACTAACTATTACAAATTCAGCGTAAAATAATAACTAATCTATTCGACAAGCATCGGACACAAATCTGCATCAACAAATTCCCCCTTGTCCGTTGCTGTCGAATGCTGAAAATGCAACTGCAATCGATCTTCAGTCAAGTATTCATCTTCTCTGTGTTAACAAATTCCCCCTTGACCGATGATCCAGGTAAGTAGTATCTTGACGCTCCTTGTAAAATATTTCCCCCTTAAAGTACGCGTATCCGTGTTGGGATTGGAAGTGGCTTGAAAGTTTGAAGAGCTTCCATAAAACCCTTGCTGTTGCGGTTGTTGCTGTTGAGCTTTCGGTTGCGCATCTGGTCTTGAATACATCATGTAAGCTGAAGGATCAAACTGATCTGTTGTTGAAGATCCGGTGTTTGAGATAAAGGCTGTTTGAAGCTTCGCATGTTGAGAGGCTGGTCTTTCTCCACTGATACCTCCTGCAATCCTAAAGTACATTTCTGGATTTTGAGGAGTTAGTGTTCGTTTTGCCTTATAGATTGAATGCTGTTGCTTTGATTTGTGACCAATGCCCATTGATTTGCAGTTATCATTGCTGCTTGAGGTGGGGCAATAGCCTGCATCCATGCTTTGCTGAAATCTGACGCAGATTGCGTAGCTGATGATTGCGTAGCTGATGATTGTGGAGTCATAGATGTTAGAGTCCACGCGGTTGGATCCCACTGACCGTTTGTTCCCATTTTATGAAAATTAATATATTAAGTGAAAATAGATTTAAAATTTGAAAAACAAGTTTTCTCTTTAAAAATTAATTTTCACAAACTATGTTAATTATTTCGAAGGATAACAACCAGTCGAAGGATTCTTGATCGAAAGACCTGAAACACACAAACTTGTTAAAGTTAAATAGACTAAGGATCGAAAGATCAACACTTGTTCGAAAGATCAACAGTGTTCGAAAGATCACTGTTGAGTTTCGAACAATGACTTCGAAAGATTCTCCAAGACGAAGGATCCTTATCTTTCGAAATGTAACAGTAGTACGAACAATATATCCTTCGAAAAATTCCTTGGCTCGAAAGATAAATCACTGACTTCGAAAGATATTCGAAGGATGGGTATCTGTCGAACCTCCTTGATCGAAAGATGATCTTTCGACTTCGAAGGGTATCTATCGAATCGAACTGACACAGTTGACAAAGAGTGACAGGTAGGTGAAAAAGGTGATGGGTTGGTGAGATCTTTCGCAGAAAGTATGGTCAGACCACTCAGACCATCATTTTTACCAAAACCAAGATTTTGAACAATAAACTATAATAAACTTATCCAGAACACCGGTCACCGGAGAAGCCGGAATTTTGGCCGGAAATTGCCAAACCACTTAAAAACAAGTTTTTAAGTTACCCAACCCGTCCTATAACACACCCGGTAAGTTTAGACACGTTTTTACGACAAGATAAGCGAGAAAAACAATAAAAACGGCTTCAAAAACCAAGTAAGTTTTGTCCAAAACACTCCAAAAACTCGGTTTTTTTTTTTAACAAGGAAAAGAGCCACGGCTCTGATACCACTTGTAGGTCCCTCTCGAGGATGAGATAAAACCTTATCCTTGTTATGTCAAACACACTAGCGAGTGCGGAATCCAAGCTAGCATGCAACCGAGATTTTATACGAGAACAAGCACAAACACAATACACCACATTCAACGATTAACACCACTTGTATTAATGCCTATGAAAGGTTCGGTTACAGCACAAGGTTTATAGATGTATTCTATAAACTCTCTCTAATTCGTGTGTGTGTTCCGAGCAGAATGCTCTCTGTGTTCTCTCTTTGTCTCACCTTTTTCTCTATCTAAAAAGAACACAACACATGGGTATTTATACCCGACACAGCAGGTCTGGTCGAAGGATCAGACAGATGATCGAAAGATCATCTGTCGACCAGAAGGCCATCGAAAGATTCACAAATACCTCGAAGGATGATATCCTTCGAGATATCCTTCGAGATCATCCATCGAAGGTTTATGTTTCGAGCTCATCTTTCGAATGTCCATCTTTCGAGCTCATCGAAGGATATGAAACAATCCTTCGATGACACATCCTTCGACACAACCAGCTTACAACATTTTTCTAACTGTTTGGTCAAGTCAAACCAGGAGGATGGTTGACTTGGTCAAACTTACATCAACCTTACATTAAAGACATCGTTTTGTATCATGACGAAATACAGACAAAGTACAGACACAAGTGCACCAACAAACTCCCCCTTGGCTGTAGCTTTGTCTCGATCTTCGTGTCTTCAAGTCTTCAAGGCCGAGTCGAACCGAGCCGAGTCGCGTCCACACAAAGTGCATCAACATTAGGTGTTTTCTAAATGCTACAACGAAAACTTCAAAGCACAAGCCATCATACACAAACACATCTCACACTTAGGAAGAAACAATCCACTCGAAAGGATATCCGCACGAGTAAGTTGTCCGTACGAATAAGTCATCCGCACGAGTAAGTAATCCGGACGGATTACCACTCGCACGGATAACCAATCCGGACAGACTCCCACTCGCACGGATAACTAATCCGCACGAGTAGCTAATCCGGACGGAATGCCAACCAGACGGATAACTCCCTCGCACGGATCACTAATCCGCACGAGCAGCCACCATACCCACTCTCATTCTGTATTGTTTACGTGCCACTTATCGTTATGCTATCGAATCTATTCAGGCTAACCGTACTCGCTGAAAAGCGCTCCCTTCAATCCATAATCGCTGTGAGTATACTCGAACCCTTTTTGCTTTTAGCACTTTTGGGTGTTACATACGTTACGAATATTCAAACTACAATTATCACACTACTCAAGCTATTTCAACGCTAAACCATTAATGCATGTTATACGTGGCTTATGAATGCTTGTTTGTTATGTTTACACATGGAATGCTGTCTACCTGCCTTAGCAACGATAGTACTATAGTTTGGACTCAGCACCCGTTCACACGGGGGTTGTTAAGGATCTTTTACTTGCATGGATTACGGTGGTAATCATGTATTGCGAACTGCTTCGGGCAGTCAACCCGCAGTCATTGGTATCGATGGATCTATGTCGATAACTAACGTGCTTCATTTCACTATGTGTACGTGCTGGTTATGCGTAAACGAATTCGAACTCTATATGCTATTATCAAACTTGTATGCTCACCTTTACATTATATGTATTGACTTTATTTTAACGTATGTGACAGGTGCCTAGGTTGCTTTTATGCTCTTTGTGCTGTGATGAACTTGAAGCTAGGAACTGGAGTCCTAGAAACCAACGAATAAATTTGTTATGTTTAAATCTGAGTTGTCGAAACAGAATATTTGTCTTGATGCTTTGCCTGTAATAACTATTTAACTGTTTAAGTTACGGTATGGGACGTGATATTTAATTAAATGGTAATGATAGTTGTTATGGAAACTTCTGGACAATCTGTTTCGCTCAGTGCCACGCCCCGATGATTCCGCCATCGGTTGGGGTGTGACATAACTCGCCGCCTGGAACGGCTTCGTAGTAGGCCTTGAAACGATCGAGCTTGGGCCGTAGCTCGCGCCATTTATGTTGGCACGCGTTGAGGTTGTGCCGGTCGTGTCCGACGTTATGTTTGTAGCTTGCGAATGCTTCCGGCCAATATCGTGTTTGGCCGGGTTGCCGCCCCTTCATAGCGTCAACGACGCTTGTGGCGAGAGCCAATTCTTCTTCGTGGGTCCAAGAGGCCATCTTCTTCGGGTTGGGGTAGCAGGTTCGTGGGATCAAGTGGGTTATGGTTGGGGTAGCCAGTGGGGTAGCGGTGGACAGCGACGGTTTGGGATGGGGTAGCCGGTGGGGTTTGGGGTGACATTTATAGGGGATGTTGGTGGTTGGGGTGACCGCTTGGCTTGGCCAAACGGTTTGAATTTAAAATTCAAACACCCGCTATGACATGGCGGTGGACAGCGAATAAGATGCCGCCACATCAAATCTCAAGCCCGCCCTACGCCCGGCTTCAAACCCAAGCCCCAAGGGCCACGCCCCAACCCAAGCCCACCCGGGGTGGTGGCTTGGACGTTTTCCCCAACCCAAACCCCATACCCATAGTCTTAGCTCTTTGCCGTCGTGATGGTCTTAATAAAATATATATGGTTTCATACTTTCATTCTAGTTTCCATATGTTTAACTTCACAAATAAAAGCAATTTGTCGTGAAATGGAAATAAAAAGTAGATTTAATTTCATCCGTTTGTATTATTTTTTTAATGTTGATTTACTTAAATGAAGGGTGGGGATTGGTTCCCGTGTTCGTATTATTTATTTAATGATTTCCTAATAAACCTCTTTTATCATTTCACACGACAATTAATTATTTCAAAATTTCTTATGAGTATTTTTTGTGAATTAAACTATCTGTAGTGGAGCGCTACATAGCGCCATTTCTCAATATAAAGCCCCATGGAGCCCCTGAACATCATTACAGGGGGCGCTATAGGGATGGAAAATCTTAGAGCCGCGATAGACATAGCGGCGTGAACATTTGCACCATCTTTCCCCCCACTCACACACATATACATACATACATACATACATACATACATACATACATACATACATACATACATACATACATACATACATATGTATGTATAATTGAAGGGGTTATAAAACCCCTTACCACTACACCCTCTTGTGATATAAAGCCCCATAAAGCTCCTCTCTTACGCATTTTAGCACTTGTCGTATAACACCTCCAAAGGGGCTTTATGACTACACATGGCCTTAGTTTATATCTGTTATCACTCAACAATGTTTAATGTACCTTTAAATCTTTAATCATTAAGTTTTAAGTTCTCTTTAGCTTGTCACATGCAGATAAGCTAGTATATGATTAATACCACTATACTATCTAAATACATTACGTAAAATATTATGTTATCAATTATTTGACATTATCCCAAAGAAAAAAGGAGACTTCAACTTGAGCAAGTGACGTTTGTTATAAAATCCTTAATAAGAAGACCAACCGATGCATATGACGAACCACCATCCATCATTGTCGATCTACTCTTCACACTCATCTCTTTCACCTTCGCTCTAACATTATTATCCTCCATCACTCGTCTTATCCCACTTTCTATCTCCCCTGCTGTCACAACACCCACCGTGTTATTCGTCTCAGGATTAAACACATACTTCCTATAATCCAACTTTATCTCCACCGCCAATCCCAGATCCACCACCATTTCAAATGCATTCATTTGCTGCTCGGCGTACATAGGCCATGTTGCCGATGGTACACCAAACCATAAACTCTCCAACAATGAGTTCCATCCGCAATGAGACACGAACCCTCCAACTGCATTATGAGCTAGCACTGCCACCTGTGGGGCCCACCCGATCACTTTCCCTATTTCACTAGTTCGATCTAGAAACCCTTCGGGAAGTACGACTCCCGGATCCTCGTAATCACTTGGGAATATTGATGTTTGATCACCTGATGGAGGTCGACGTAGGGACCACACGAAACGGTGGCCACTTCGCTTTAATCCACGTGCTATCTCCTTCACTTGAACCTCATCAAAACTTCCCAAACTCCCAAAACACAAAAACACAACCGAAGAAGGCGGTTGACTATCCAACCACCTAAAAATGTCATCATCAAACCGTTTCCTAGCACCCGAACCACCTTCTAGGCTGAGTATGGGTCCCACCGGATACACCGGTGGGATGCTGATGTCAGCAGCCAACGACTCTATCGCGTGTGTTTCCAATTCCAAGAATGTATTAACCATGATTGCTTTGACCTTTCTAAGTTTCCGTACAGAACTTAGAACACAATCCAACCCTTGTCTAGTCTGGACAAGATCCCAAAAGAATTTGGTTGGCAGCGGTTTAACAAAACTTGGAACCGATATCTCGGTATCCGAGTTTTGAATCTCGATAAGGTCTTTATTCATATCATCAGTGAGTGTTTGGATATAAAACTTGAATCCAAGAAAAGCAGCATTAGAAGTGAAGAAAACATAGGTTGGCACGTTGAACTTATTAGCCACATCTATCATGCATGTGCAAAACATGTCAATGACAAACCCTGCGATCCGACCCGAACCCGGTTGACTTGACATGTCAGCCACAACATTTCTAACATATTTGCAGTGACTAGGGATGAATACATTGAAGAAAAACATGAGATCATTTGGGTCATGAACTAGTGAGGTTTCATCTTGTGGGAGTAGAATGAAGGATATGTGATGATCCATGTTGTCTTTAGCTAATGATTCAATGTAGGCGGTGATAGCCGAGCCCACATGTGTGCTAGGAGGTTTGATGACAAGGACGGTTATTGAGAGACGTTGATCGCGATTCACAAGTAATTTGGCGATCTCGACGGTTGACATGATATGACCAACCCCGGGAGCAGGGATGAATATTAGCTCTGCAAGTGTATTAGCCATATTTGTTTGGTTCATGAATGGTCCTTTTGGAGTCTATTATATGCTTATCTACCATTACTTGTAGATAGTACCAAACTACCAGTTAGTTAATGTCATTTATTTGCCGGCCAAAGTCACAAGGAAGTTATGCTTATGCCCACAAGGTCCATTTTGTCCGTTAGACTAGAGTCCAACGGTAGCCGGATGGAGCATCTTAAATCAATAAAAATAATATAAACTAGGATTGCGACCCGCCGCAATGCGGCGGGGATTCTTTAGTTATAACTAAGTCAATATAGGACCCGCACGTTATGTTAAACCTGTCAAACGGGGAAAAAATAGACGATGTAAAAACGTTCACCCACACACGCACGTTGCGTCGTGTTAACTCGCAGGATTTAGAACGAAACGTAAAAACGTTAAACCAAAGACGCACGTTGCGATGTGTTAAGTCACAAAATTTAGGACCAAGCATAAAGCGAAAAATTTGCGGAATATGAAAACTATAAAGGATCAAAGTTGAAAGTAAAAAAAGTTATGAGAATAGATTGCAAAAGATAAAAAGTTTTGGGTTAAAAGTAAAAAAAAAAAAAAAACAAATAGTTTTGAGTTAAAAGTAATTTATGAAATACTTTTTAGTGAAAAGTAAAAAAAAAATCATTTTTTTTGGAAAACCCCCAGAGCCAACGTTACGAAAACCATATGCATAACCATTTTTTCTTTGAAAACCCCACAAAGCACACCCCGCGTTGCGGCGGGGCGTAAAATGGTGTC